>OY783227.1:15186460-16433127 GCA_963678685.1 Patella ulyssiponensis | reverse complement strand
TAACAACATCCAAATCTATTTTTAACATTTAACTAAGAACACCAAATTGATTATTTAAACTAAGAACACCAAAATTGATTATTTAACTAAGAACACCAAAATTGATTATCTAACATTAAGTATGAACATTCAAATCGATTATTTAACATTTAACCAATAACACCCAAACTTATTACATAACATTTAACCACCAAATTGATTATTTAATATGTAACTAAGAACAACCAAACTGATTATTCAACATTTAACTCAGAACAATCAAACTGATTGTTCAACATTTAAAGAACACCTAAATAATTAGGATTTTTTAACGTAGATCATAATGGGGATAATAATTAGGAGTTTAAAGTAGGCTATAGTGAAGATAACAACCAGGAGTTGAAATGAAGATCATAGTGAAGATAATAATTAGGAGTTGAAATGAAGATAATAATGGAGATAATAATTTGGATTTTAATGTAGATAATAATGGAGATAATAATTTGGATTTTAATGTAGATAATACTGGAGTTAATAATTAGGAGTTGAAATGAAGATCGTAACGGAGATAATAATTAGGAGTTGAAATGAAGATCATAATGGAGATAATAATTAGGAGTTGAAATGAAAATAATAATGGAGATAATAATTTGGATTTTAATGTAGATAATAATGGAGATAATAATTTGGATTTTAATGTAGATAATAACGGAGATAATAATTAGGAGTTGAAATGTAGATCATAATGGAGCTAATAATTAGGATTGTAACGTAGATTGTAATGGTGATAATAATTAGGATTGTAACGTAGATTGAAATGGTGATAATAATTAAGAGTTGAAATGTAGATCATAATGGAGATAATAATTAGGAGTTGAAATGTAGATCATAATGGAGCTAATAATTAGGATTGTAACGTAGATTGTAACGGTGACAATAATTAGGATTGTAACGAAGATTGAAATGGTGATAATAATTAAGAGTTGAAATGTAAATCATAATGGTGATAATAATTAGGATTGTAACGTAGATTGTGAGTTGAAATGTAGATCATAATGGAGATAATAATTAGGATTGTAACGCAGATTGTAATGGTGATAATAATTAGGATTGTAACGTAGATTGTAATGGTGATAATAATTAGGAGTTGAAATGTAGATCATAATGGAGCTAATAATTAGGATTTTAACATAGATCATAATGGTGATAATAATTAGGATTTTAACGTAGTTCATAGTAGTGATAATAACTAGGATTTTAACGTCGATCATGATGGTGATAATAATTAGTATTTTAACGTCGATCATAGTAGTGATAATATTTAGGATTTTAACGTAGATCATAGTGGTGATAATAATTAGGATTGTAACGTAGATCATAGCGGTGATAATAATTAAGATTTTAACGTAGTTCATAGTAGTGATAATAACTAGGATTTTAACGTCGATCATAGTGGTGATAATAATCAGGATTTTAACATAGATCATAATGATGATAACGTATATAATAGTAGTGATAATAATTAGGATTTTAACGTAGATTATAGTGGTGATAATAATTAGAATTTTAACGTAGATCATAATAGAGATACATTTTAGCATAAAGATAGCGGAGACAAGTTTTGTTAGAGAAGATCATAATGGTGACAAGTTTTAGCCGAGAATAAGATCATAACAGAAATAACTTTGGGATCGTAGAAGATCATGTTTTTTAGATAGATTTAGAGAAGATCGTAACGAAGATAGTTTCTAGTGACAATAGTGATTGTTTGTGTAAATCATAGTGATGATAATTTTTAGGACGCTTATCAAAAAATAGCATAGTAGATGTAATTTTTAGAATATTCAGCGAAGATTATAGTAGGAGTCATTTTGGGGCTTTTAGTGAAGATTATAGTGGAAATAATTTTTAGTTTTTTTAGTGGGAATGATTTTTAGGACTTTTAGTGAAGATCATAGTGGAGATAATTTTTAGGATTTTTAGTAAGAGTCATTTTTAGGACTTTTAGAGAAGATCATAGTGGATATATTTTTTAGGATTTTTAGTGGGAATGTTTTGGGGGACTTTGAGTGAAGATCATAGCGGAGATCATTTTTAGGATTTTTAGTAAGAGTCATTTTTAGGACTTTTTAGTGAAGACCATAGTGTAGATAATTTTTAGGATTTTTAGTGGGAATGATTTTTAGGACTTTTAGTGAAGATCATAGTGGAGATAATTTTTTAGGATTTTTAATGGGAATGATTTCTAGGATTTTGAGTAAAGATCATTGTGGAGATAATTTTTAGTGAGAATGATTTTTAGGACTTTTAGTCAAGATCATAGTGAAGATTATTTTAGGATTTTTAGCGGGGATGATTTTTTGGACTATTTGTGAAGATTATAGTGGAAAATGCTTTAGGATTTTAAGTGGGAATTATTTTAAGGACTTTTAGGGAAGATCATAGTGGAAATAATTTTTAATATTTTTAGTGGGAATGATTTTTAGGGTTTTTAGCGAAGGTGAACAAGGGGACAATTTTAAGAATTTTTAGCGAAGATGATAGTGGAGATAATCTTTAAATCTTTTGGCGACGATTAAAATGAAGATAATGGTTAGGAAGTTTAATAAAGGTCGTGGTGTTGCTACAATAGACATCTCCCGAAATAAGGAAGGTTAAAAGATATCCACCATATTATCTGGTGTACTTACGAGTGGCCCAGTTCATGAGCGGCTATTCCACATGTAAATCCGTTGAATGGATTCTCCACCAGAGATACAGCCGATGTGGTGCAGACAGTGCCAGTAAATGCAACACCTTTAAGTAAATGGTAGGGCTTGAATTAGGGAATATACTTCATTTCTTTTTTTAAAAAAAAGGCACAGCCCACAAGCTTCTTTAACGTAAAGGGGTATTGGGCATGATTAGATAAAGGACTGACAGTTTTAGCTATAATATACTGAGCGCCATAGAAAACGCATCACTTAGTTTTTCGTATAGCAAAATGATCCTGTAAACATATCTTATTTATTTTACTTCTTATTGTGAACAAATGGGAACACATCAATAACAACAGATTTGTACACTTATGGATGTTTAATGTGTAATCAACGGTACCGTTGATTACACATTAAACATCCATAAGTGTACAAATCTGTTGTTATTGATGTGTTGCCATTTGAATATTGTTTACAATAAGAAGCAAAATAAATAAGGTATGTTTACAGGATCATTTTGTTATAGTTAGAAAATAGATAATGAAATGAGAATATGCGGAAGATTTCAGCCAACTTTCGGCATCCAGCGGAGTTATTGTCATTTCAAGCCAACGTAGTCTCGATGTCCATTTATACAATTGTTACAATGATAATACACACATTCTTGATTATCCATTTGTAAATAAATCTGTAAACCTTATTTAAATCGGTTGAAAATCAAAACATCCCGAAGGTCCAGAGTGTGCATCATGTGCCTGGCATGTAAATGAATGTTCAATTAATAATTTATGTGGCATTTGAAGACAAACGACATATCTGCATTAGACAGCCCAATTGCCACCAGTAAAAGCTATGACTATTAGCTTATCACAGTTAGGGACTCATCTGAATGCATTTGGAACGTTACATGATTTACAAGCGAAATCATCACATGATGCACCAGCTAGATAACCACCAGCAAAAGCTATGACTGCCAGTTAACCACATTAGAGGAATGATCTGAATGCACTTGGTATCTTACCTGCAGCTCCAATTAAATCACCACACTTAGGGAAATGGGCTTAATGATTTGGTACGTCATATGATGCGACAGCTAGATCACCACCAGCTAAAGCTGTTATCTAACCACGGTTAGGGAAATGATCAGAATGTATTTGGTATCTTACCTGCGGCACCACTTATATCACCACCAGTAAAAGACATATAATGATCCGATGTAGGTATGGTGGTTCCAGCATTAGCTATGACAAAATCTTTTAAGTCATCCAAGGCAGCATTTCTATCTATTGACACACCGCTGAGATTGTTAGTAATCCATGGACAATTCGCCGGGTCCTTAAATGTAAAGTGCACAATAGTAAGTTATATATCGGGGTTCAATATACGTGATATTTATGAAATAAAACATCAGATAATTGTTATTGAATAAAAATGAGTTATTTTTACCCTAAGAAAGAGATAATGTTTGGATAAGCTCTATGATAAAACTTTGATACTTTATATGATGAAAATTGGATAATTGTTATGATAGGGACCATAATCAATGCCTACTTCATCGTTAGCTTGATATTGTAACAGGAATATTTGTCCAGATGAATTGAAAATAGTTCTGACTGTTGACCGAGAAAGATTACCGAGCTTTGCCTTTGTGGTTTCCCGTTGTCCGTTGTACCGTACGCATAGTCGTCTGAATGGAAGGAAACATCGACGTTAACAGTAGTCTCGGTCACCCAGAATCCCCTAGTCTTCAACGTACGGAGAGTCTTGGTCCGTTGTCAGTTTTTGACGAAAATTACTGGATAATCTACCACCTAAAAATCAAACTCCCGGTTACGCATGGACAATGGAACCTTTTGGCTAAAGTCTCGGTAAGTGATAGATATTATGAAGCCGGGCCGATTTTGATAGATTATATAAAGCGAGTATGAAATATATCCCACAATTCACTTGGCCCATCTATTATTAGAAACATAATAGAAACGAGGAAAAAGCATGAATGGCGATGAAGAATTAAGAAGATTGTGAGAAGCCATACGTCTGATTCATGACGAGAGAAAATTACCATTTCAATTAAAACCTTTACAAACAAAATTTTAATGAGTGTCATTGTTGACAAGCAAGAGGTTTTGATGGATTCAGTACGTGGAAACTTAAAAGACTGGATAATCCAGAAAATGACCGACTTTCCGTCAATTTTTGAGGACCCATCCAGACTAATATTCGTAGAATAATTGTTTGGATGATAGAGAATACGTTAACAGTGAAAATACGACATAATAAAAGTATCACGGTCCCGGCAGAATTTTCCTAAAACAATCTGTATAAGATGGAGGGTTGAGTTGCCGAATGGTTAGCACTTGCGCGCCATATCATAAGATCTGTCATTGAGTCTATTGGCGTGGTTTCGATTTCCCGGTTGTACGTGACAAGGAGTAGGGTCACCTGTTCCACGTGGGTTTTCTCTGGGTCCTCCGGTTTCCTCCCACTGCTAAAGACCCCTACGCACAAGCGAATCATTGAAATAAATTGAACCATATGTTAGTCCCTAAATGACCTGGTTTGTGTCGAGTGAACGTTAAATCCAGTTTTTCTTTCTCTTTTCCTCCCACTTCTAAAGACCCCTACGCGCAAACGAATTATTAAAATAAATTGAACCATATGTTAGTCCCGAAATGATCTAGTTTGTGACGAGTGGACGGTAATTCCCCACCCCCTCTCTCTCTCTCCTTAGATAAGTCCGTGGAAGACAGTAGAGTATTAAACTTCATATCATTTCATACTTACAGTCGCTATAAGAATTCCAGTTGATCGAAGAGCCACGGTAAAGCTGGTGTCCGTTTCACTTATAGTTGCATATTTTGTTTCAATCTAAAGAAAACGAAAAAATATTCTAAGGCACTGGGCGGTAACACAATAACCATAGGTGACCAGATGTTCGTAACATTCAAGCAAGATTCTTCGAGGGAAGATTGTGGCTAAATTGAACATATAAATATATGCGAAAGCCATAACACATTTTATTTTTGATAATTGAGGTGTAATGGCGACACATAAACTGCCCTGGTTTTCGGAGATCCCAGGAAATCTCCCCACTCTCCCACCTTAGGGAAGCACGTGTTACCCGCGGAAGCCTCTATTCTCATCACGAGCCAGTTTTAAGTATAATACTTAAATGCAAGGGCCAATCGGTGATGTTAAAACACAGTACCGTAGTAGAAACTTACACATTCTTCAATGAAGGCATAAAAGAGCTGAATATCGGCTGTAGTGGTGGCGGAGTTATTACCGTTAAAGATAAAGAAGCTGAAATGTTAAGATGAAGTAGATAATATGATAACAGTTGAATATCGGCAGTAGTGCTGCCGCAGTATTATGCAGTTGAAATGAAATCGGGTTTAAAGCGAAAATTTCATATTTTCTAAGAAAGTCAAAACATAATTATTTCTATGTCTTTTATTCTAAAGGTTGTCAACTCACTATTATACGATCATAGGCATTATTTCCCACTCTTATAAATCACTAACACCGGAAATAATAACACAATTACCTCCCTTGTTTTTCGCCCCCCCCCACCCGGGAATATCTATCTTCAAATGTTTGAATTTGAAGTTGAAAATGATAATTTTGCCAATTTCTCAATTAGCAATAGTGAATTATAGGATCAATAGGATTATTCTTTAACAAGGTAGGACTGTTTATAGATACTATCTATTTGAAGCCTTTATTTTTTATACATTTTAAAATATGAAATTGTAGCTTTAACGTCTTTTAGAATATGAAATGTTAAAAAGAAACAGTAGTATTAAACTCTCTGACAACCGCGGTCCTGATTAGGATACCAGGCCTCCGAACTGAAAGAAAATGGAGAATACAACCCTATTGCTCTGCACCACTGCCGGCTTTTTCTTCAAATTCAAACACTTAATGCATACACGAGACCTTGGTTTTTCGTTCGATCCGACCCAGCAATGTCCCTTGTCGGGCCATCCGCCCCGCTTAACAGACCACTCGTAAACACAGGAAAATCCAAAGAATATTTTCTCAGCCCAGCCCCCTCCCTGCTTCCGATAACATAAATTTCCCACCCTATTCAATTCAATACCGGAATAACATTAAGTATATATAGGTCAGCTTACTTGACAACGCGCAAAACCAGGAAAATCCCAAGAAAGTTTTCTCAGCCCTGCCCCCACCCTGCGTCAGATAACGTAAATTCCCCACCCCATTGAATTACATACCAGAATAACATTAAGAACATATAGGTCAACCTACTTGACATAGTCGAGATAATCCGAAGAGAACCAGATTTCTATGATATATTCTATAACCTGACGTTTTTGACGATGACTATGGCGAGAGTTGTCCGTCTGACTTTGGAAGGAGATGTTAGCCGATTGCTTGTCTGAAACAAATAAAATTAAATAGATAATATTTGGACCAAGAAATTGACACCAATGGGTCTCGACGCACATAATTTCAAATCAGTTATGTTCGGTGAAATACGATAGAAGTCTCAATCGAATGACAATCGCTAACGTCTGGGTATTCCAATCTACATAGTATCTATTGCGCATGCTCTCCAGGTAAGAATATAACGTCACCGTTTGACATGACTTGTAGAATATGCCAGCCTTGTTCTCCGAGCCCCTTGTTGCAAATGGGACTGAAGTGCATAAACTGAAATGTTTATTTTTTTCTTAAAAATTGGATATCAGAAGCCCATCTTGTCCTGGTAAGATCACAACACCAATGTTGATTTAAATTAACAAATAATTGGTGTTTTTAATGTTTAAGACTTTGGATGATTCTTGACCAAAGAACGTTACAGATTCTGAAGCAAGTCGGCTGTTAAACTGGTAAATCTAACATCAATATTCCCAGACCTTACTGAGTTAGAGCTAGGATAGCAGAGACAATCAAAATGGATCTGGTTTATGGTTTTCCATGAATACCAAGGGTGTGTATTAGAGTAAACACAAACTGTTTCCTTTTAACCAAACGTTCTATCATACTTACACTCAGAAGGGTATCTAAAATCATTGGTTAAATCTATGCCTGAATGTGACGTATTGTGATACCCGGTGCCACGCTTCATACGTGAGTGATCCTGTAAATAATGTAGTCCACGTTCTGTATCCTCTTTACGGCCGGGTTTTAATGTAAATTCTCTGTGACCTTTGTAGAACGTTCCACCCTGTCATGGAATATATGAAAAGATTAAAGATGGGTTCCCAGCAAAGTATTTATCGGGTGGTTATTGCCAATAAAAGTATGGCAAGTTTGGTATTTATGAAAAGTAGAGATATCCAATCTTACTAGAAAAATATTGGATTCCCTGAAAAACACCCATTGAGCGTATACAGGACAAAAATGTAAGGGTTCCCCTAATCGACAGCCCGACGATTAGGGCTATACCCAGGCGTGACGTCAATGGCTACACGAGCACATTGGGCGCTTTGTGTCCATGTTGATAAACTCTATAAAGAGTTAGACCTACAACACTTTCTGAGATAAAAATCACGGAAAAAGACACAGGCAGTGGATAATCCGAGAATTTAATTAGGATTCGATATTTGTAATAAACAGTCAGCGATTAAAGACAACAACGTCTTGTGTATGCAACGAATTCTCACCCGTCTCCGCCCGCGGTTGCCATAGGGACGGAGAAGGGTAATCCCCTGACGCAAACACGACCTCTTTTGGTCGATTTTCAGAGCGGGATATACTTGGCAATAACAGTGTTTTGAGAAGGATTTGAAACAAAATTATGATAAATTAATTAGTTTGAATATGTTTTTAGTCCTAATATATCATGAAATCACCCAGTTTGTACCCGGGAAACCAACTTTAATAGATTATGATCTTTTTGTACAATTCTATTTTTCCATCAACAGACCATAACAGTTTGTTTGCAAAGCTATTTAACATGTACCAAATTTCAATGGTCTGGACATAGCATGTTGTTTTCTGTGACAAAGAGAGGGACAAATGGTTTTAATTTCATTTCAATAATTCGCCTTTAGGGGTATTTAGCAGTCGAAGGAAACCAGAGGACCCCACGAGGTTGGACAGGCGACCCTACTCCTTGTTGCGCACAACCGGGGAATCGAAACCCAGGTTAACAGACCTTTGACTAATCACAACTAACGAATACAAATTGTGTCATAAAATCCTACTAAATGAGTAGGGCAGCCTTGAGAACATTGCATTGATATATAGAGCATCTACTCACTCCTTTTAGAATCCGCAGGAATAAACAATGTGCAGTTAGCTCAGCACAATCCGTGAATGCAAATACTTTGAACAGAAAAGCGTTTATTCTCATTATCGTTAGCCAATCAATAACCGTAGCATTGATTCGTTAAAATGAATATCTACCTGGGGCATACTATGTAGTATGGAAGAAAAACTTACAAAAATATAGTCGTTGGGATCACTCTCGTGTCTCTGTACCATAAACACTCCATCACCATTTTTACTGCGATATACGCCTGATTTCTATAAGGGACAAAACGAAGTAGCACATGACAGTATTTCTTATAGTAAAATCGATAGGGCATGACACCTTTAGTGGGGTTGCGAAGAGTATAAAGTGTATTCTTAGAATAAGGTTGACACCGGAAGTGGTGCTAATAACCATGTTTAAGAATGATTTTTGGCAGAACCAGAAACACATGTAAAAAACCATGCTCCTCTACTTGTTGACAGACCTTGTGATCTAATGCGCACGTGTTCGAATATTATAGTAGTGTTGGTAAGCTAATTAATAAAATTAGTGTATTCAGTTTTAATTGACCAATGTTTAAAAACTGTATAGTATTTATTATTCAAAACTATGGCGTAGTGTATCTTCGGAATTACCTCGAACAGCAATTCTTTTTCTGACCACGGCTCCGCTTGAACAATTTTCTTGTTATCGTCCATTTTGTAAATTGGAGTAAGGAGGTGGGATCGACCTCGAGTCAAGTTAAAATGGTAGTTCTCTCCACGGTGTATAAAGTTCAAGCTGAAAGTATGTGGCATGTTGGGGATGTCTTTCCTTCGTCTGTCTCTGGAATGTCGATGATCATTGTGGTTAATAAAGATCCTGTCTGAAAAGCAAATGAAAGTTTCTCCCTAAAACCCGGAAAGAAAGCTAGCCGCACTAAGCATGGACATACGACCACGTATGCATGTGCACAAGCGACCAAATAAAGAATGCCTCCAGAAAATCTGATACATAAATTGTATACATGCTTGAAAAATTATCTTAACACTATAGCCGAATATCGATCTATGCTGAGTATCGATCAAATGCGCCGAACCACCAAATTTGAGAAGAATCCGTTAACGCTCTGGCACAAGTTTTGTGGCGAAGGAGAATAACTCTGAACGCTGAATAACTATAGGGTTCAGCCTTTAACATATAATTCTTTTAAAACCAATTTGTGATATCATAATTTAACCTAAGCTACCCTGTTATGTTTTACTTCAATAGTTTTATTTAGTTTTCTTATATGTATATTTATTTGTATTACATGTTTTAGTAAATTGAACTGTACAGCGCATCTGAACACGTTTTTGTGGAAGATAGATAGCGCTATATAAATGTTAATAATATTAAATAACAATGGCCCATTGCCTTCTGCAAAATTTGTAGAGAATCAGTGAAACAATATAACCATTATCACGTTTACAAGCTTTCGGTAGGAATGAGATGATAACTATATGACACGAAATCGTCGAACGCTGAATATAAAAAGGGTTCGTCCTTTTATAACCACAATGCTTCACAACAAATTCGAAAAGCATCCCGAACAATCCCTTAAACTGTACGCCAAAATTCACGGATAACCCAATTCCAGCCAGAAAATATTTCAAGTTAGCAACGTAAAGGAAACCTATGTTTATCATTATAGGTTTCCATGAAACGTGCGTCCATGGTGGCCAAATTGCAATTTCAGATTATTCATTCCCAAGTGCCAAACCCATGCCCAAGAGAACTTGGTTTCGTTTGACTGGGGATGGGATCACGAAGGGTTTAGTGTGTGTGTGACACTGGCTCAGTCACCAGAGGGCTCGAATTCGATACCAGTGTTGGTCGAGGCATATGAGTTTGTATTCATTTCACGGGAAATATTGGTGCCTGTCATTATCACATATGTGATAGCACTGATTAAACACGTTCCAAATATTATTTTAACACACAGATCTTTGCTACGATAGATGCCTAATAAAGCTTTCAACAACAACAACAACAACAAACAAACAAACGAGTTATCAGCTCTGTATCACTGACTGAAGTGACAAGTGCTAATATATACACGGGCGAAGTTTTGCTCTCTAATAATGCCTTCGAAGACCAACATTTGTTATATGAGACTGTGGGAGGATATCTGACAATTCAAAAAAATATTTGACTGTCACTAGAAAGGACGAGAAAAATAGAAAAAGTCCATGCATTATTACCATAATTTCATTACGCATACAATGAATAAATATTAGGGAATGTAAGAACTATTTCAAGTTTTTTAGTTTTCTTTTATCTAGTGACAGTCAGTTTTGTTTTTGGATTGTTAGACATCCTCTAACAGTCTCACATAACAACTTTTATTTCTTCGAAGGAATTATTATTCACTTCCTTTTTTGAAACCTTGGTGGCTAATTGGGTAAGACGCTGGCTCACTAGTCTGGGTATTCGATCCCTACATTGGCCCAGAAAGTTCATCCAGATTTTCCAGTTTGGTTTCCCCTTGTCAATGATGCAGGAAGGATGGCCTGACAAGGACAGCTGTCTGGAACGAAAAGCCGAGGTCCCGTGTACACATTGGCGTGTACGTAAAAGTACCCTTGGCAGTTGGAATTCGTTATAACAGTATGGCGTATGCCCGTCTTCATTAGCCCAGTCCTTTAAAAGTCATCTGTGTGCAGCATTGGACCTCGGATCCACTACCAAGATTTGATCGTAGTTTCGATATTTATTACTTATAAATTCCGTACATGATTGGTCTTGTACGCGATGCTGTCGTCCGTGGCTTTGCCAGGATATTATAATTTGAAACACATTACATGATAATACTTATAGAATACTTACCACCAGGAACTTTTCCCGAATTTAATACATGCATGAATCGTATGGCTGCCACATTTGATAACCAACTGGTTACACAAATCACCAATAATCTCATTTCAAACAATATGTAAATACCGCTTAAAACGGCGTCTCTAATAACAGCAGATACAGGAACAACAGCTTAGTCACAACTATTCTAAAGAAGCAGACATATATAGTAACACCAACTTAACTACTGCTATTCCAAAGAGACAAACGTATACAGGCACAACGGCTTAAAAACTCTCCTTCTAAAGAGGCTGGCAGTCACAAGGCGGAACCGCTTAACTATTGCTTTTCAAAAGATTAAGATACAGGAACAGCCACAACACAACAGCTTAACCATTCGTATTTAACAGATGAAGATACAGGAACAGCAATTTGATTTGTTTTTTTAATTTCTGCAATTAGATCCAGATCAACTTATCACAAGGATAACGTTTGAAAATATTTTAAATTACAATCAAAAATTAATAAATAAATAAATAGATAAATAAATAAATAAATAACATTTACATAAAATACACCACACTGCAAAGTTTTTCTGAAAAACAGCTAAATGATGACAAAGGTGACCAATTTCACGCAATAAGACAGTCAAATGACCGACTCGTTTATAAAGTAACTTTAATCTTTTAAGATAATTAAGATTTGTGATAATAACATTCAGTGAAGCAACTTTAGCGATTAGAAGTTGTTAACAGACCTATGGCTAATCGCAGTGCAAAACGGTTTCCCCTAGGGTATATCAGATACACAGTGTTAGTCTAGGGATTAACTTAAGTCCTTAAGTGATCGGTGCGCTTTCAAGTAAAGGTTTTGGGTTTAATTTGATGGCAAAACGACTTTTACAAGTTGGTCATTGAGGTCAGTTTGCTGACAGGATATTTCGTCGTGATGACTCTAATTCGCAAAGAGATTTTACCTCTCTGTGCATCACAATGCAAACAACCGGGGTTCGATTTACACATTGGTAGTGCCGAAGGCAAATGAGAGGATACAAAGTTCATTCACGATGCGTTAAAATTGTTTGATTTGAATACAGTTTAGATCGAAATGTGTATCAGTTAGCAATTTAATTCGCCGTTCGTCTCGCCTAATAGGACTTAAAGACACACTATGTGGGATTTAGACAAATAACTGGCTTTTATTAATCAAGAATAGATAATGCAGAATGAAAAATTAAAATTGAAAATTTTGACTCTAATTACTGTATTCTGAACAAAGGTATCAATATTTGAAGTTTGGGTAAGATGTGTGTATTGAGTGTTATTAATGTATCCACGGTTTTAGGAGACTTATTCCAGATTCTCCATTTCTAAGTTAAATCATTAAATGACCGAACCGTTCTAATCCACGTTAAATCAGAGCCACCCGATGTCATCGAGATATAAATGTCATATTAATAATTAATATATCATTTACGACCTACAGACAGACATGCAATACCGACATGTATCTCTTGAATAATGCCCCTGAAACTAAGCTCCTGCTTTAATAACAATAGGAGTCGTGGTGGCTCAGTGAGTAAGACGTTGGCTCGTCAACCTAGAGGTGGCCTTTTCGATCTGGGGCGTGGTTTCTCAGAGTGCCTGGCAGTTGGAGAAAATAAGACTAGGCCGTAGCGCCGCCGTTCGGACAAACTGCGACCGCTCACCACTCCGACCCATTGCACACGAACGGAGCAATTGCCTCCCATAGATCAGTCTGTGTCGAGAAAAGGGAGGTTAATCCGATTTCATTGCATTATTAATAAGGAAAAGGTTGGGAAAAAACGAGACGTTGGGTTGATGTAGAAATGTCCGTTTTTATTTTGTAGGAAGTAACAGATCTCTGAGGAAAAATTTGCAGGGCGACCTTTATGGAATGTCGCTATCTTAAGAAATTCAGGTTATCATCATTACCAACTATTTTTTGTTCCAGGAACATAACATTATTTCCTAATTATTTTTTTAAAACCCCATTAATCACTATCTTCATCACCATTTTGAGTTTATAATGAGCTATGTTTTATAAGCGGATTATGTTACAAATTGTAAATTAGGCATAACACCGATCGTGACACATTAACTGTGTTATTATGTAATATAGATCTCAAGGCGTTATAGATAACTGTTTTTGATAATTATACACAATGTTAAGCGATTATGAGGTAAGCCTATAATGGGAGGTTGGATGGCTGAATGGTTAGCACGTGCGTGCTGTATCATAATCCTGAAGCATGTCATTAAGTGCAGTGCAGTCGTCGCCTCGAGCTTTATTAAAACATCATTTGACACATGGTTGAGCTCCATTGGTCTCGTTGTTGTCGATACACAGTTGGAGAATCTTAGTGAATAGTTTGAAACTTGACAAACACAGATTTTGTGCTAAAATAGATTTTGACTTCATCTTCACTAGGGGGGGGTGGGATGGCCTAGAGTGGGCGTATGTGGCATGGAGATAGGGGCGCCTTCTCAACCTTGTGGGTTTCCTCCGGGCACTCCAGTTTCCCCCCACTGCTAATTAAGACCCCTACGCGCAAGCGAATTATTGAAATAAAATTAAACCATATGTTAGTCCCGAAATGACCTAGTTTGTGTCGAGTGGACGTTAAACCCCATTTCTCTCTCTCTCATCTTCACTATCTGCACCAACTATAATGCCATCAATATAGTTGGCCCTCATATAGGTCTGAGGAGAAATGGTAATGAACTGACTCCAAAAACTCTTGTAAAACGACGCGCGATAATATCTGGGTCTTCTTTGTGCATGCCGTCATACCAGAGAAAGCGAACTACAAGTTAGTTTGGGATGATATATCATAAACGATTCGGATTTTGGTGGTGGAATGGTCACGTCGAATTACTGGATGGTGTGTTAGGTGATGGATGAGCCCCAAGCAGTTGTCTTTAGTTGCATCGCTGATCAGTAGGTCTTGATCTCGGATGACTGTTATATCCTTCAAGTAAAGGTGGGTAGGATTTCCATCTATGGAAACAACTCTTGGGTCTTCTGCAGCGATGAGAATATGAATGCACGATTTGGGTTCTGGATAATCTGCTAAAAAACTGTGTGGAGATTTGATTTGGTGTACATCATAATATTTCAGGGGTTGACAGATCAATGAAGCAACGAAGGCTAACACTGGTTGGAGGTGCCCGCCTTTGGTTTGGATCACAATTCCCACGACATCTATTTCCTGAGCGATTTCTTCATTAGACCCAAACGTCTTGAGGCTAATGAATTTCCTATCAATAGCGGGTAACTTCAAGGTCCTTTGCTATATACGGGTTATGCAAGTCCGTTGGCTTCCAGTATATCAATTGATGAGTTTATTCATGGAATGTGGATTTGCAGCTAAAGCTCTAGCTGTTTGTAATAGGATGGTAGTAGCTCTTGGATTGATTCTGATTAGCTTACATACTTGTGGTGGTTGGAAATTGATTACCTCGAGTTCCATTTTTGACGGGTTTCCAAGGAACTGGTTCTTCATTGGACCAATTTATATTGTATCAGGAGGTGGGGTGGCAAGAGAGTCACGTTGGTCGTTGGTTTCGTATAGCGAACAATGGAAAGGGCACTAAAGGCGCTCATTGGGTAAAAGCACCCATAGGCAGCTGCCTCTCTTGACACCACCACCCCCTCGCTAGCTACGGGCCTGTGTATTCTCCGTGTACCTTGGCACAAATGCTAATGTGGTGACGTAGATTAAAGTTGCGACTAAAATTATCGCGATGCAAAGAGATAAAACATTTCCCTTTCGTTGCCAACAAATCCATTCTGGCTTGAATATTAGTAATATTCTTACAGGAGGTGGATGCATGTTGTCCACAACAATAAGTGCAAGTTGGTAGTGATTGATTGGTTGTAAATAGGGCTGCAGATGTAGAATAGTTATTTGTGGACTGACGAGCTCTTGCATGGGTAGCTGAGCTTGTATACTCTTGAGTTCTCTCCCTTGCTGACAATTAATGTTCGATCAAATGGTCCAGATCCCAATCCTCTTCAAATATCTCTCGGCTAAAAATTAGACGTAATTCATGACGCAATATGTGGATAATTTTGTTTGACAACAGAGAGAAAGAGAGAGAAATGGGGTTTAAGGTCCACTCGACACAAACTAGGTCATTTTGGGACTAACATATGGTTTCAATTTTTATTTCAATAATTCACTCGTGGCTTTAGCAGTGGTAGGAAACCGGAGTGCCCGGAGGAAACCCACGACGTTGAGAAGGCGCCCCTATTTCCATGCCATATACGCTCATACCAGGGATCGAAAACACAGCCGCAAGCCAGAGGTGATCGGCCAGCTAGAGGTCGAAGCGCGGCACTCTAGACTACCCCAACTTCTGTTTGACAACAGACTACCATCCTGTAACAATATCAGACTGTGCAATATAGACCGTTTATTTCGTACTATTACGACATGTCTTTATGTGGTCGCCATCTTATTGTTGGGAGTGATAATATTGCGCTACAATCACTCCTCTCGTCCCCAAAGGAACTGTGTTCATGAACTATCATGATAGTATTTCCAGGGCAGTTTACAATAGCTAAAAGATGACAACCGCATGAAGACAAGGCATGACAGTTCACCATAAACTGTCCATTTTGCGTCATTGTAATGTCAGGTGTAATTTTTATGGTCTAAAGACACTTCAGTGTCATGTTCTGGTAACCTCTATATAGATTTATCAGGAATAAAAACAAAAGTTTAAACGTTTTAGTATGTAAATGTGCCGGTTGTCATATAATGTCACTATATGGGAGGTCATTATATAACTTGTAACGGGGTCATTTGACATTTTTATATCATATTCTTATATGTTCATTATACAAATAGATTCTTAAACCAAACATTTAGGATTTTCTTGAACATGGAGTAGTCCAATGTCGGCCATCTTGGATTTTACCAATGTTTACCACTTTCCTGTTCGCAAAATTTGGTAAATTTTTGGGATACAATAAAGTACACCTAAATAAACGCAAAAATGCATTGAAACCTTTTCTTGCAATTTGATTGGGGCAACATCATCAATTGACTGGTCTAAATCTCGAATTCCTGACTGATGACGAAACATTCTCGGGCTCACAGCCCCGCTATTTATCTAGAGAGTGTTGTCGTTTAGTTTCGGTGATTTCATATCTCCCAAACACTAGTGTTAGGTATGATAAGAATACAACCCGTGTTTTTCTTTTAACTTTGTAAGGTTCTTAAAATCTTCGCTGAAGTGCCCAAAACAGGTGTTTCCAAATTATTGAATTATTTCGTATTTTAAATTCGCTACCGGGAATTAACCGAAACTAAAGTTAGTCTAGGTAGACCAGATTTACTATTCGGGACTATTGGCTTTTAGGGTTAAGGGGAAATAAATCTTTTTAATTCGATTGAATTAGCTGGTATGGCGCCCAACGATGAAATACTATTCAGCACTGCATTATTTGTTGCGATCACTATGATCTCGGTACAATAATTAATCTCCCCTTTGCAAGGATTAGAAACAGGCTAGTACTAGACATTATTAATAAATTTCCAACCAGTACAGAATACCAATCCTATATTACCGCATCACAAAAATATTCAGACTAAAGGCAAAGACTAGAAAGTTGGGTAAATATATACATAATTCTAATAAATCTTCAACGTCACTGGAAGAGTTGCGGATCGACCACATACTGGAGCGCCACCTGTAACAACCGCTGCTCAAGGTCGCCACATCCGCAAACAGTCCGAAGGCGCCTGGCTGCTCTTGGGTTACGCTGCCATCGACCTAACCAAGGTCAAATCCTTTTGCATCGTCATCGACATGCCAGACAGCAATGGGTTGCAAATCAGGGGTATCTGAACAACACACCAGATGGACGTAACCATATCTACCGAAGTCGACATGGAGACTTTGTTCGTAACTGTGTGCATGGAAGAGATCGTTTCGCGGGGGGTGGCGGCGTCATGATTTGGGCCGCTACGTCAACGTCTGGCCCCAGTTGGTGGTGGTCCACGGCAAACTCAACACACAACATGATGTTGATGCCATCCTTCGTCCGGTTTTGCTTCCATTGCTTGCTCAACATGGCAACCGTCGACAGATGGTTTTCCAGCCTGACAACGCCCGACCCCACACTGCCAGGTTGACAAGAGACTTCCTAAACAATCATCATGTCCGTGTTATGGATTGGCCCGCTATGTCTCCCGACATGAACCCGATCGAATACCTTTGGGATGAACTTGGACGAAGCCGTGCCACCACGAACTTTTGCAGAGTTGGCATAGACACTCCAAAATCATTTGCAAACAATTCCACAGTGTGTAGGCGAGCTCAGTGTGGATATACCTGATATTCACTTCAGCTGACCCGTGGTTTGTTTCATGGTTCTCTGACGTTTCGGTTTTGTGCATTTTTAGTGAATTCTTTCATGAAATTATCCACAAATGCTTGTTATCTCGATTTTGTCAATTGTTATGTACATGTGTCAAAAGTTGTTGCAGTAAATTAACTTTGAATTTGAAGTTGCGTTTCTAATCTGTCTAGTCTTCTCAACCTCGTGGGTTTCCTCCGGGCACTCTGGTTTCCTCCCACGTCTAAAGACCCCTACGCGCAAGCGAACTATTGAAATAAAATTAAAACCGTATGTTAGTCCCGAAATGACCTGGTTGTGTTGAGTGGACGTTAAACCCCATTTCTCTCTCTCTCTCTCTCTCTCTCTCTCTCTCTCTCTCTCTCTAATCTGTCTAGTCGTTTTGGTGGGACGGAAAACCGAGGACCCGTGCATACATTGGCGTCCACGTAAAAGATCGCTGGGCAGTTGGAATTCGATATTAGAGTTCGCCATAGTGCCGCTACCCTGGCAACATTTTTCTCATAGCACACTGTATGACGTATGACCGTTTTCATTATCCCAGTCCGAGCAAAACAGTAGGATGCAAAAACCCTATTTCGTTTTTATACGTCCACATTCATAATGTGAACGTATTATGCCGTCGTCCCTGTCTGTGGGTGTGTGTGTGTGTGCCTGTGGGTCGCGTACAGGGCGCAATTCTTCATGGATTTTCTTCATACTTTGTATACTTATTCCTTATACCCCAAGGAAGATCCCTATCCCCCAGGGGCAGTGCCACGCCCAGTTTCTTTTTGTGTGTCGCCTACAGGCCACAATTCTTAATAGGTCATGTTGAAACTTAAAATACTTATTCCTTATACCCTAAGGATGATCCCTTTTGTTTTAGGTGCATGCCCGACCCCCGTGGGACAGCAACGCCCATTTCTTGTATTTGTTTGTCTGTCGTCTACAGGCTGCATTTCTTAATGTATCATCTTGAAACTTTAAATACTTATTCTTGGTACCTTAAGGAAGATCCCTATGGTTTTTGGTGCATGCCCGACCCCCAGGGACAGTGCCACGCCAATTTTCTTTTTGTGTGTCTGTGTGTCACCTACAGGCCACAATTCTTAATCGATCGTCTTGAAAACTTTTTTTATACTTATTCCTTATACCCTAAGGCTGACCACTATTATTTTTGGTGCATGCCGGACCCCTGGGACAGAGCCACGCCCAATGCTTTTGTGTCTTGTGTTCGCCCACAGGATGCAATTCTTAACAGATCCTTTTAAAACTTTACATAGCTATTCCTTATACCCTAAGGATGACCCATATTGTTTTGGGTGATTTCCCAACCCCCAGGGGCAGAGCCATGCCCATTTTTACTTCGTGTTGTCTACAGGCCACTATTCTTAATGGATCGTCTTTAAACTTGGGATATGTATTCCTTATCGCCTCGGGACGACAACTGCATGTCCCGACTCCCACAGGCAAGACACGTCCAATTTTTGTGCTTGTCGTTTACAGGCCGCAATTCTGACTGAATCAGCTGGGTACTTGACATATGTATTCCGTATAGTCTGAGGGCGTCCACTATTGATTTTGGTGAATGTCCTGACCCCCAGGGGCAGAGCCACGCCCACTTTTTGCTTTTGCCTTTAGCGTTAGGAAGGCACAATTCTGAATGGATTATCTTGGTATACTTATTCCTTTTACTCTAAGGACGGCAACTATTGATGTTGAGGCACGACCCTCAACGCTAAACAAACCAAACGCCTAGCCTTCTTGACAAAGTACCATATCAATCAAAGCAGGAATGTGGACGTATATTGTAGCGTTAGCGTTATGTTATCTTATTCGGGTCGTGTTTTAGTACTTTATGGGGCAAGACGGTGTTACAAAAACTATTCATCTGGTACACAAGGCCTCTTAGGCCTTGAGCCCCTAGGATCCAGTCTGTCAAGCCTGTATAGTCCAGTCAAACCAAGAGTTGACCTAGAACAAATTTCAGCAGAAGGTGTCACGCTACCGTTGTGTAAGTGGCATCACCCTCTACATTATACCAAAGTTCTCTGCTTTAGATCACACGGTCTATCATTGAATCAAGTGGCGATGTTTCGATCCAAAGATTATTCGTAACAAGGAGTTGTGTCGACTGTCCAACCTCGTGGATTTTCTCCTTGTCCCTCCAGTTTCCTGCCAATGCTACGCACAAGCAAATTGTTGAAGGTATACCACACGTTAGCTCTCTCTCTCTCTCTGTCTCTCTCTCTCTTCATGGAAACAAATTCGAGGTATTCTTTTAGAATACAATTTTTATTCAGGAAAATAAATAAATGTTTTAGCATTGCAGGAAACCGAAATTCAAACTTCAACTCCCCACAATGACCAGAAAAAGAATAATAATAATCTTAATAAAAACAAATTTTTCAGACTGAACGGCTTAATCCGAATAACAATACACAATGTGAAATGCTATTAATAATGACTTCTCACAGTTCTGCTTAATATATATAGTCAGGCTGGAATTTTGCGAGGCCTACACTGTGTGTCTCAAGCTCATAATAATTTTTTGAAGATTCACTACTGGATGGAGCTATCAAACAACATCACTTATAAACAAAAAATGAAAGAAAAAATGACCACATCGAAAAAGTTTAATTTGAAAAACATCTACAAACTATGCCAGGCCTATAGATACTTATTACTTTAGGCCTACACTGTGTAAAAATCAAAAGTATAATTCCCAAATAAATAGTTTTTTCTTCGAACATTCACTCATGGATGAAGTCATTACAAATTAGCCAAAACCGCAACATTTTATGCCATACAGACGAAATTTAAATCGAACATTATAGGCTACTTTTCAGATGGGTAACATAATGGCTACTCCTCTTATATTGGGTTTATAAATGTACTACACATAGAAGTAAAACTCGGTTAGTCATTATATGTAGTCAGAAATTCATCACATGACGTCATCAGGTCTTATTCTAATGTTTAATGATGATGTCGGCATACACCTTTTAAAGAAATAACTGAATTGTTAATATTCACATGAGCATTGGATGACAGTCCTAAATTGTCCCATTTCTTTTAAAGAGGCAGGTCATTTCGGGACTCACATATGATTCAATTTTATTTCCATAATTCACATGCGCGTAGGGGTCTTTAGCAGTGGGAGGAAACCGGAAGACCCGGAGAAAACCCACGAGGTTGAACAAGCGACCAATGATACAGGGCGCACTTGCTAACCATTCAGCCATCCCCCCTTTTTCTAAAGTCTATCAAATGTCCCAAATAGTATCTGCTAATCGTTTCCAAATTCTTTTCTGGGCTAAATTCGTGGCGCCCTCTCGAGGCACAACTGCACTTGAGTATACACGAAAACCATAATACATGGTACAACACCTGGAGTTCACTGCAAGTTCTGAATCTAGACACCTATGCTATCTCGTGTGCAAGCGTTTGTGTTTTTAATTTCTACACAGTTAGATAATAAGCTCAAAGTTTGTTGCTCGAAGGGGGTTGGGATGGCCTTGTGGTCTAAAGTGCCGCGCTTCGACCTCTAGCTGGCCGGTCACCTCTGGCTTGCGGCTGTGGTTTCGATCCCTGGTGTGAGCATATGTGGCATGGAGATAGGGGCGCCTTCTCAACCTCGTGGGTTTCCTCCGGGCACTCCGGTTTCCTCCCACTGCTAAAGACCCCTACGCGCAAGCGAATTATTGAAATAAAATTAAACCATACGTTAGTCCCGAAATGACCTAGTTTGTGTCGAGTGGACGTTAAACCCCGTTTCTCTCTCTCTCTCTCATCTTCACTATCTGCACCAACTATAATGTCATCAATATAGATGGCCCTCATATAAGTCTTAACAAAATTTGGATTTGAGTCTTCAGATTGCCCCAAATGGTGTTTTATGGTGGCGCTGAGGAGAAATGGTAATGCACTGACTCCAAAACGACTGTAAAAGACGCGTGATAATTTCTGGGTCTTCTTTGTGTATGTCGTCATTCCAGAGAAAGCGAACAACAAGTTAGTTTGGGATGATGTATCATAAAAAATTCGGATTTTGGTGGTGGAATGTGGTGGACCCCTACGCGCAAGCGAATTATTGAAATAAAATTTAACCATAGGTTAGTCCAAAAATGACCTGGTTTGTGTCGAGTGAAGGTTAAACCCCACTTCTCTCTCTCTCTCTTGTTGCTCGAACACTTCCTTGTGCATTACCTAGCGAGGTGAGACACGGCAACTAGATTGTTTGGAAAGGGAACGGGTGTCACTTTCTAAAAGATTCAAGAGGACTGGACCTTCCGTTAACACGCTAATAGCTGTGTTCGGAAACAGTCCACAAATGATGGAATTAAAGCTGTGAGAAATGGGGAGGGGGTGACGGGTTTGAATAGTTGGCGAACAATTGTATCACGGGAAAGCTTGACGAGAAAGTTGAGTAAAATGGTAGTAAAAAACGTATCCTGCGTCCAGATTCAGAACTTACTGCCGATTTCAGATGTTACAGTTGTGAACGGGCATTTTGAGTCCAGAAAAGAGGAGTGTAGATACAGTCTCAGCGAATGAGCAAGATGGGTTTTCAATAAGATAAACCATATTTGGAACATTTCATAGACAATTTCGGACTGCCGAGTAATTTAATGCTATTGTGCTCAGGTAAAATGTAACACATGTAGTGAAACGCTACCAAGCCCAGGATCTAAGCCGATTGAAAGGATTCATGAATCGTCTACGATTTTCATGGAAGTTTTCAATGGAGATGCTTTCATTGGAGTTTACTTCGTTCGACTTGCTTTCATTGGAGTTTCCTTCGTTGGAGTTGCTTTCATTTGAGTTTCCTCCGTTGGAATTGCTTTCATTAGATTCATCTGAGCACACAAGGACAACATAACGAACTCTAGTGATAATAGGTGATGCTGTTGGGCTGGTTGTTGGGGATGTTGTTTGACTGGTTGTAGATGATGTGGTAGGACTTGTTGTGGGAGATGTTATTGTAGGTGATGTTGTTGGACTAGTTGTAGGTGATGTTGTTGGACTTGTTGTGGATGAGGTAGTAGGTGATGTAGTTGGGGATGTTGTGGAACTACTAGTTGGGGATGTTGTTGGACTAGTAGTCGGGGATGTCGTTGAACTTGTTGTTGGGCTTGTCGTGGGCGATGTAGTAGGTGATGTTGTTTGGGATGTAGAAGGAGATGTTGTTGGGCTTGTTGTAGGGGATGATGTAGGACTAGTAGTTGGGGATGTAGTTGGGGATGTTGTTGGACTGGTTGTCGGGGATGTTGTTGGACTAGTCGTAGGTGTAGGTGACGTTGTTGGACTAGTCGTAGGTGATGTGGTAGGACTTGTTGTGGGTGACGTTGTTGGGGATGTTGTTGGACTGGTTGTAGGTGACGTAGTAGGTGATGTCGTTGGACTAGTTGTAGGCGATGTAGTAGGTGATGTAGTTGGGGATGTTGTGGGACTAGTAGTTGGGGATGTAGTAGGGGATGTTGTTGGACTTGTTGTTGGGCTTGTTGTAGGTGATGTTGTTGGACTTGTTGTAGGACTAGTAGTTGGGGAGGTAGTAGGTGATGTTGTTGGACTAGTCGTAGGTGACGTTGTTAGACTAGTCGTAGGTGAAGTGGTAGGACTTGTTGTGGGTGACGTTGTTGGTGACGTTGTTGGGGATGTTGTTGGGGATGTCGTTGGACTGGTTGTAGGTGACGTAGTAGGTGATGTCGTTGGACTAGTTGTAGGTGATGTTGTTGGACTTGTTGTCGGTGATGTTGTAGGTGATGTAGTTGGACTTGTTGTAGGACTAGTAGTTGGGGAGGTAGTAGGTGATGTTGTTGGACTGGTTGTAGGTGATGTTGTTGAACTGGTCGTAGGTGATGTGGTAGGACTTGTTGTGGGTGACGTAGTAGGTGATGTTGTTGGACTGGTTGTAGGTGATGTTGTTGGACTGGTTGTAGGGGATGTTGTTGGACTGGTCGTAGGTGACGCGGTGGGACTGGTCGTAGGTGATGTGGTAGGACTTGTTGTGGGTGACGTAGTGGGTGATGTTGTTGGACTAGTTGTGGGTGATGTTGTTGGACTTGTTGTCGGTGATGTTGTAGGTGATGTAGTTGGACTTGTTGTAGGACTAGTAGTTGGGGAGGTAGTAGGTGATGTTGTTGGACTGGTTGTAGGTGATGTTGTTGGACTGGTCGTAGGTGATGTTGTAGGGCTTGTTGTTGGTGATGTTGTAGGACTTGTAGTAGGCGAAGGTGTTGGACTTGTAATAATTGATGTAGTGGGTGACGTTATTAGACTTGTTTCTGGGCTGGTTTCAGAAGTGCAAGAAGCACAGCATGTGTACTGACGTCTAATTGAACTGTAACTAGCACATTGGGTGGAATCGCAGCCAGCAGTCGGGTCGTCGCCTTGGGGGCATAAACCTGCAATTTATAACATAAATAATAATATCTTAATCTTATCATCTTAAATCATATATGTTATCAATACTGACGTCACAGCTTATTCTGGGATAACGCGCAGTATAGAGAAATATTTCGTTTTGTTTTCTCGACTTTTGGTGAAAAAAGACGTTACTGAGTCGCTAACCTGGAGGTTGTGTGTTCGATCTCACCTATGCCCGATGGAACGTAGGGCTTGGTGGGACCACAAACCTGGGCTCTGTATTGGCTTTCACACAAATCCAGTAGGTCATATTCCTGCCGCCTGAGCGAAATTTCCCCAATAACACACTGCATGACGAATAGTCAACACGTGCCGAATGGATGTCCGAATGCTTAGCACGTGTGCGCTGTATCATACGGTCTGGCGTTGTTTCCATTCCCTGGCTTTTCGTGACAATAATCCCATATCGCAATAACTTTGATGTTTGTAAAATTCAAGTTAACTTACTAAATCGTTGCGGTGCATTGGCATTGGATACACAAAGACCTTTATCACACCACTGAAACAAAAACAAGACAGCTCTTATCAAACTACATAGAAGGAATGGTTTGACTCTTTCTCTTTATTTTTTTTGGGGGGTGGGGGTGGGGTGGGGGTGTTGGATGATGCCTCAGAAGTAATGGTTTGACTTTTTCTTTCTTTGTGTGTGTGTGTGTGGGGGTGGGATATTGTTGTATGATGCCTCAGAAATTGCATGCGGTTGAATTTCTTTACACGCATAACACGTTTCCTTGATTCTCTCTGATGTATAAGATACTTTGCGATATGTTACTAAAGCGACATATTGCAACATATTACATATTGCAACATATGACATACTACTGTTCAGTAGAATGATTAAGCCATTTGTAAGCCATTTCTGAAATCAGTAGGAGGTTAACCCACATTTCACTCATTCATTCACTTCTCAAATTTGGAGTCCATTTTTGAATTTGGGTCCCAACCTGGACATCGTATGCATCTTTTAGTTTCTTGTTCTTATTGGTGGGAAATTAAATTGGAGTACCTGGGATACTCGAGACCGACAAATTTTGGGGAGTCACCATTCGGTTTGTTTGTTAGCTTTGGTGGAAGACAATATGCGTCCATGAAGAAGCGTCATTTAGAGCAGAATACATACAATAGACAGTATTTTAAAATTGATACGTTGGCTGTCACTATCAATGAAATTCCTAATTTTTCCAATATTATATTCCCCCTGGCAGTGGAGGCAGTGGATATGTTGGGTGATCATTTGTCTTGTCCCATTTTGCTATGTAAAGTGCTCCTATATGACTTGGAACTGGAATGGTATGTTTAACGTCCGCTTCCACTAATGTGATATCGCAGACTATATGACTTAAAAGTCCCTATGCTAAATATCACAATGAAATTAAAATGACACAACACAACGAGGACTAGAATACACAAAGCACACGATACACAGCTGCCTCTAAGGCGCTTAAAGCCAGGCTGACACTTGCACGATAATGGCCACGATTTTGACGTGCCCATCAGTGTCCACATTGACACGAACTAACACGACGAGTTCACCCATAGTTTGCGCATAGCTTGCGCATTGTTTACGAACTTTCCGCATTTGCACGACGAGTTTGCGCAAATCGGACGCTCTCGTGCTGTTTCGAGTCGTGCAAATGCGTGCCACGGAATCGTGCAGCCTGGCTTTACAGTTCTTACCTTATTGTTTCCACAGCTGGTCATCTCGTACGCAATACGACCCGAACAGGTGCCGCCATCTTGACCACAATACATCAAATAACACATGTCATCAAAGGAGATACCAAGAAATCCTGAATAAAAATCCTGAATAGGAGAAAATAAATATTTCATATTCCAATTACTAGAGAGATAATTTTGATATTCCAAGAAAAATATTGTTCATGAAGGAGAGAGTTGGGGGGAGAGAGAGAGAGAGAGAGAGAGAGAGAGAGAGAGAGAGAGAGACTAAGGTATGGTTTTAATTTTATTTCAATAATTCGCTTGTGCGTAGGGGTCTTTAGCAGTGAAAGTATACCGGAGAACCCAGAGAAAACCCACGAGGTTGGAGAGAGAGAGAGATGTGGTTTAACGTCCACTCAATACACACTCGGTCATTTCGGGACTACCATATGGTTTAATTGTATTTCAATAATTCGCTGGCGCGTAGGGGTTTTTAGTAGTGGGAGGAAACCGTGGGACCCGGAGAAAACCCACGAGGTCAGCAGCCGACAAAGAAAATGAATAAGAACCGGGTAGAAGGACTAATAGAAATATCATTTCTGGTATGTGAAAATTTATTTTAGATGATTCTTAAAGATAGATATAAGATCGACCCCGTGATATTCCAGCCTTGCGTCCTCTTGTCAGTGGTGCATGATGATGGGGGGGGGCTGGCAAGGTAAAACACAATACACCCTAGTATAGTAAGTACAGGAGGGCTGCACCACACACAATTCTACATAAAAACAAATATAGACAAGACATCATACTCAGAGACCACAAACATAATCAAATCAAAAAGAGTGAATGGATCCGGGGGCTAGCCGTAAGCGTCCACTGCGCTGTACAGTCCCGGGCCTGTGGTGACACAGACTTCACTCATATATGAAAACAATTGGGAATGCAACCCAAAGAAATAATTATATAATGTCAGCATGAGTCATGATCTATTATATTTTGCAAGAATTGTAGTATAAATTCCGCTATACAAGTAACCACATCCCATCGGAACGACTATACGGTAAGTTGTCCCTGATGAATTTTCTTGGTTAATACCAGGGTCAATAGATGAAGCTGGTTAGTGAGTTACGGCTGCTTCCCATGAATGAATAGGTAAGTATATAAGTATGTATTACCCTACAAAACCTGACGGTTGAATCGTTCGTAATACGTTGACACTGTGTATCAGCATCATAAACTTGTCCAGCAAACTGGCCATTGGTTTGTAGAACTTTGGCAGGAGTAGGAGTATTTGCAGGCAGTGCACATGTGACGCTGGAAAATACAAATAAGATAAGTATTACAGGTCTAACTAAAGAAACATTCAGTTAAATGTAATCTTTTTTTTGTTATGAACTACGCATTCATGGTCTAATCTGCTGTATTAAGAAGAATATGGATTTCCTGAACTGTCCATAATATTGATGTGACGTCATAATAAAGACCATGGGGAAGTCAATATCCAACAAAATATGAAATCATGGATTAGCTGCCGTAAAGCACGAAGAGGGACATAAAGTGTCCTATGAGAAAATTGTTCACCCGACAGCGCATATTCCTGAAGCAATGGTCCGGGAAATTTCTCTAGCCATTGCTGTATTGAGACTGAAAATTTGAGTTTTTGACAGAGCTTGTCATCGTAGTAGTAGTCGTAGTAATAGTAGTAGTAGTGGTAGCAGTAGTAGTAGTAGTAGTAGTAGTAGTAGTAGTATATGAGACCAATAACGCATGGTGAAGCAATGTTGAAATTATGTTTCGGGAAGTGAGAATATAAGATTATGTGACACGCAGATCAAGTATGAATTAGGTTTACCTTGCAAGTTTTGCTTTTATAGAGGCAATCGAACATGATGAAAACCGCCACGGATTTGGGGCATTGGCGATACTAGTAGGAAAGTTGAGAACAGTTGCCATTATATTATTTGAACTGTCATCACATGTTGGAGAAAACGTCGCATCATGTTCACAGTTTAATCTGAAAGAAGAAACAACATAATCATTAATTTATGGTGTGAAGTTTTGGACATGTGCGCAGTAGGGGGGGGGTGCAATATTTAATAACGTCCACTAAGTATTAACCGACCGAAATGCCAAATAAATTAGGTATATGGGGTTTTACTGGGGAGATAGACTGTTTGGAAATGGTATCAATTAAACTTATCATTCATAAAACTGCGACAATAAAGCTCCCTGAGAAATGGTATCACGTGTTCGTTGAGTAAACTGCAGACAATTTAATTTTCTCCTTAGCCTATTCCACTTTAAAATTTACTTAACTTGATTATTTAACATTTAACTAAGAACACCCAGATTGATTATTTAACATTTAACTAAGAACACCCAGAATCAACGTGTAATATAAAACTACGAACACCCAAAAACCGATTATTTAACATATAACTAAGAACACCAAGTTGATTATTTAACATTTAACATTTAACTACGAACACCTTAAACGATTATGTAACATTTAACTAAGAACACCAATTAACATTTAACTAGGAACAACCAAATTGATTTTTTTTCAGCTAAGAACACCAAATTCGATTATTTAACATTCAACTAAGAACACCCAGATTGACCAGTAAGGCTTAAGGTTATGTTTGACTCTATTCTTTGAAGCCTTGAAATTGAAGAACATGGTTAAAGATATAATAATAAAATAAAACCAAATACGAACAATCCAAACCATTATATATTTTAATATTGATGTAATATAAATGTATATGAAGTGATTTAATGTTTAACATTTAACTAAGAACGCCCAAATCGCTTACTTAACATTCAAAAAGGAACACCCAAATTAATTTTTTATCATTTAACTAAAAACACCAAAATTGTTCCAATAACTTTTAAGTAAGAACACTCAAATTGATTATTCAACATTTAATTAAGAACACCCAAATCGATTATGTAACATTTAACTAAGAAACCGCAAATCGATTATTTAACATTTATCTAATAACGTCCACATTGTTTTTTTAAAATTTATCTAAGAACACCCAAATTGAGTATTTAACATTTAACTAAGAACACCCAAATCGACTACTTAAAAAAGAACAACCAAATTAATTATTTAACATTTAACTAAAAACACTCAAATTGATTATTTAATCTTCAATTAAGAACACCAAAGTAGTTAAAATAACATTTAACTAAGAACACTCATATTGATTATTTAACATTTATCTAAGAACATCCACACTGTTTATTTGAAATTTTACTAAGAACACTCCAATTTATTATTTAACATTTTACTTAGAACACCCAAATTGATTATTTCATATTATGCATTTTGGACTATTAGGTAGGATAAACGTGAAGATTATATTGTTGATGCTAAAAGGATGGTAAAAACGCCCTATTGTCTAGTGTACTTACGAATGGCCCAGTTCATGAGCGGCTATTCCACACGCAAATCCGTCGAATGGGTTCTCCACCAGAGATACAGCCGCTGTGGTACAAACAGCACCAGTATTTGCAAAACCTTTAAGTAAAAGTCGGGAGTTGAATAAGGGAGTATACTTTTTTTTATAAAGGCTAAACACACCAGTACGTTTAACTTAAGATAAAGGACTGATTTCGCTACAATATTTACAAAATAAATAATGAAAATAGAATATGCTGAAATCTTCAATCAAATATCGTCTATTTCATTTACAGGCCAGTCTCGATTGTCATCGCTAAGGTGTTACGATAATAAGCAAAATCTTGATTATCCAATTTTAAATTAATTCTGTCAATCTTATTTAAATCGGTTGAAATTAAAAGCACCCGAAGTTCCAGGGAGTGAATTATGTGCCCAGCATGTAAATAAATGTCCAATTAATGATTCATATGACATCCGAGGCTATACAAAAGATCTGTTTTAGACAGCTAAATCACCACCAGTGAAAGCTATGGCTATTAGCTAACCACAGTTAGGGGAATGATCGTAATGCATTTGGTATATTACATGATGCAACAGCCAAATCAATGAAAGCTATGACTATTAGAGGGGGGGGGGCAAATGGTTAGCACGTGCGTGCTGTACCATAAAGACTGTTATGAGTCAACTTGTGTGGTTTCGAATGCCCGGTTGTACGTGACAAGGAGTAGGGTTGCCTGTCAAACCTCGTGGGTTTTTTCCAAGTCGCCCGGTTTCCTTCCTCTGCCAAAGACCCCTACGCGCAAGTGAATTATTAAAATGAAATTAAAACACATGGTAGTCCCGAAATGACCTAGTTTGTGTTTCACTATGGCTATTATCTAACCACATCTGAATGCATTTGGTACGTTACATGATGCGTCAGCAAGATCACCAACAATTATAAGCTATGGCTGTTATCTAACCACGACTATGGCCTTAATATATTTGATATCTTACCTGCAGCACCATCCAAATTACCACCGGTAAAAGACATATAATGATCCGAGGTAGGTATGGTGGTTCCAGCATTAGCTATAACAAAGGTCTCTAAATCATCCAAGGCAGCGTTTAAAGCTACTGTTCCACCGCTAAGATTGTTAGTAATCCATGGGGAATTCGCCGGGTCCTTAAATTTAAAATCCCTACTGGTAAGTCCTATATATCGAGGCTCAATATACATAATTTTTATGGAATAAAAAATGAGATAATTTTATGATAAAAATGAGATAATTTTATGATAAAAATGAGATAATTTTATGATAAAAATGAGATAATTTTATGATAAAAATGAGATAAATTTATGATAAAAATGAGATAATTTTATGATAAAAATGAGATAATTTTATGATAAAAATGAGATAATTTTATGATAAAAATGAGATAATTTTATGATAAAAATAGGGTAGGGTAAATACAACACTTTTTTACAAAACACTGAAACTACAAGTGTTTCTTAAGGCGAAATTTGACACTGAATCCAAATCTGAAGAGATTTTTGACCTAAAGTGTGTGCTTAGGTCAGTACAATCGCATTGTTTCAAAATGGGGGTCAAAATATGACGTTTTTGCTGTTATACTCTAAAATGATACGAAATATGGTGTGTAATATATGTTTTCTATGTTTTTCTGGGTCGCTGAGTATGATGCCGTGTTAAAAAATATGATTGTATGGATCAGTAATGATTTTAGTCCATCTTTGCGCCCAGAGATAATATGATATGTTTGCAACAACTACCAAAGCGAAAACAACTCGTAGCGATGCTATAGTTCATGAACTTAAATGTGTTAGCTACAATGAAGAGGAAGAATTCCGTTCCAAATGTAAGCTCCAAGTCATATAATTGGATGTATGTTATTATAATAATAATAATAATAATTGTAATGTATTTATATAACGCCTATTATCCAGTAGACTGCTCAATGTCGCGGAGTTGTCTGTCAAAAGAAATGTTATATTGAAATAAATAGATGAGTCTTTAGTTTCTTTTTGAATTCTGCAATAGTTCCTTCTTCTTTCACATGTTGGGGTAACTTGTTCTACGGGACTGGTGCTGCTCAAGAGAAGGCCCTATCACCACACGATACGAGATTTGTTCTTGTAATATCAAATTGTTGTATATTTGACGACCTGGTTGTCCTCTGATGGGATTTTATTTGAATTAGGTCCTGGAGATAGTTTGGAGCTGTGGCATGAAGACACTTGTATGTCAACAGTAAAATCTTAAATTCTACACGTTTCCTCATGGGTAGCCAATGAAGTTCCATAAGGATTGGTGAAATATGATCATGAAGTTTGGTTTTAGTTTGGTTTGCCTGTGTTGAATCTTCTGAAGACGATTTAATGAAGTTATTAGGAGACCGTAAAGTAGGAAGTTACAATAGTCTAGGCGAGAAGTTATGGAGGCATTGACAAGAGTTTTGGTCGAATCCACATCAAGATATTTTGGAATTTTACTTATTTGGTGCAGCTGAAGGAAACAGGATTTGATTACAGAGGAAATTTGTTTATTAAAGTTCATGGATGAATTGAAGATAACACCAAGATTTCTGGCTGATTCGACCACAGGAATTACACATTCTCCAATAGATATTTGACTGTTGTTGGGATCTGCTGTGGAGGTTTGTATGCTCGGTCTAAAGATCGAAAGAAATTCTGTTTTATCTGAACAAGTTTCAAGTAATTTTCATGCATCCACACACTGATTTTGTCAATGCAGTTTTCCAGTTGGTGTTTTTTCTCTGGGACGTCGCAAGGTGGGCCTCTGATATACAACTGGGTATCATCAGCGAAGAGGTGAAAATTTGCATCACATTCCCTGATAACATCGCCAAGAGGCAGCGTGTAAATTGTGAATAGAATTGGGCCGAGGACTGATCCTTGGGGAACCCCGTACTGTAGTACTGTTGGTTGTGATTTTGCACCCCCAACACACACTAATTGCGATCTGCATGTTGAATAGGATAAGCCCCAATGACGAATCAGATAGCTTTATTCTTTGCTTTAAGCGCTGCAGGAGTCGTTGGCGATCTATGATGTCGAATGCGGCTGATAAGTCCAATAATACGAATAGAAAAACATGTTTTTTGTCCATTGCTCGGAGAATATCATTGTGAACCCTTGTTAAGGCCGTCTCTGTACTATGCAGATTTCTCTAAGCAGGCTGGTATGTTTCTAGTAGATTATGTTGATTCATGCGGTCTTTTAGTTGATCCGCAATGATTTTTTCAATAACTTTAGAAATGAAAGATAGATTTGAAACTGGTCTGTAATTTTTCAGTATATCTTGGTCAAGGTTCGGTTTTTTCAGGAATGGTTTCACATAAGCTGTCTTAAATAGTTCGGGAAATTCTGAGCTGTTTATTGTACCATTGATAAGGCCAAGGAGATATGTTGTATTCGCACAGGAAATTTTCTTAAAAAGCCATGTAGGTAATACATGTACATCCAATTCACATGATTTTTTTGGAGCTTTTTGGATTAACTTCGTGGGGTAGTCTGCGGATATCTCTTTTACCTCAAGCAGTGGAATGTAATCATCCTTCTGGTCATTATGGTCAATAAAATCGTTTTCAATTTGAAAGCTCTGCCTTATTTTCTCAATCTTCTCTGTAAAATATCTGGCAAAGATAGCGGGGAGTTGGTTTGCGTTATATAGCATGATGGCATAGCGTCTAAAAACGAATTCTTCGTGAGACTTTTGCTGATATAGAATAATAATTTACTACCGGCAGCATTGTTAATCTTCTCTTTTAAAAATTGGGTTTTGGCATAGGCGATAGCATTATTATACTGGTTTTGTTTTTCCTTAAAGATTTGGTGATGAAATTCTTGCCCAGATTTTCGCCAAGACTTCTCCGCTTCTTTTGTGCTTCAGTGGCCGTAAATGCGAGACAAATATCAGATTTTTATACCGATACTTGATTATATTTTCACTATGACGCTTTTAATTGCAATTTTGAACATGACATCGTACTCAGCAACCCAGAAAATCATAGAAAAGACATATTATAGGCCATATCTCACATAATTTTAGGAGTTTAACAGCCAAAAAGTCATATTTTGGTCGCCATTTTCAAATATGGCGGCTGTACTGACCAAAAGACTTAAGTTGGGTCGAAAATTTTAACGGATTCGGATTCAGCGTCGAATTTCGCCTCTAGAAACACTCGTAGTGAAGAAAAAAGTGTATTTACCCTACCCTAATAAAAATGAGATAATTTGTTTGGTAGGCGTATTAATTTATCATTAGCATGAAATAATATCAGAATATTTGTCTTAATGGAAATCAATTCTTATAAAAAAAATTGTACAATATTGCAGAAGTTTTCTGCTTCCTCGCCTATCGCACATAATGAAAGTCTATTTTATCATTAGCTTGATATTATATCAGAAATATTTGTCAAAATGCTTTGAAAATAGTCCCGATGTTGACCGGAATTATTTTCAAGATTGTCCTGTGTAGCTTTCCCTTGTCAATTGTACCGAAAGTATAGTTGTTCGAATTGGAAGAACAGTAACCAAGTCGGTGGAGAACAGTAGAATATTAAAATCCATGTCGTTTCATACTTACAGTAGCTATGAAGATTCCAGTTGATCGAAGAGCCACGGTAAAGGTGGTGTCAGTTTCACTTATAGTTGCATATTTTGTTTCAATCTTAAGAAAACGAAAAATATATTAAAAGGTTAAAATAAGTGGTGGGCGTGAACACAGGTGTCCGTAACATTCAATCAAGATTCACCCAGAGAAATTTGTGGCTAAACTGAATATATATATATATATATATATATATCTAAAAGTCGTTCTACATTTTTTATAATTAGGGTGTGACACACCAGCTGATCACGTTTCCTGATATCCCATGGAATTCAAGCTCCAACTCCCCACCTTAGGACCCTATAGGGAATCCCCAGCTGCCTGCTGCAGCTTTACCCCCCCCCCTCCTCGTGGACTTTTCCTAAGTATGATAATAAAATGAAGGGGTGATATGGTGTTGTAAATGTACAGTAGAAACTTACACATTCTTCAATGAAGGCATAATACAGTTGGATATCGGCTGTAGTGGTGGCGGAGTTATTACCATTGAAGATAAAGAAGCTGAAATGTTAAAAGGAAATGGATAATATGATAACATTTGGCTATCTACTGTTGTGATTTTACCGTTGAAGATACAGAAGCTGAAATGTTAAGACGAAATAGATAATATGATAACAGCTGATTATCGGCTGTTGAGATAGTACTGTTGAAGATATAGAAGCTGAAATGTTAGGCAAAATATATTATTAGTGTTTAAATCCCTGACAACCGCTGCCCTGACGAGGAACCCAACAGACAGAAAATGGATTATAACGTCCTAAATTGCTCTGCATCGACTTCTACTTCGAATTCCAACAGGTCATTGTTTTCCGTCCCAGCCGACTAGATTGCAATTGGTTAATCAAATGTCTGACATCATTTGTATCTAATATTGAGAGCATGAGGAGAACGAAATTTAGATCCAAAGTAGGGAACCGGTATGGTGCTGATGTAGGGTGCTGATAGAGAAGGTAATTTAGATCCGATGTAGGGTGCTGGTAGAGAACGGGATTTGGAACCATTCTAGGGAGCTGTTGTAGGAGGGATCAAGAATAATACAGTCTAGACACAACAAAGGAGAACGTCAACATCAACGCCAGGGTACATTTCCATCCCATTCCATCCACTGGCATTTGGATCCAATTTAGGGGTGCTATAGAGGGTGGGTGGGGTGGAGAGTACTATTCCAGTTTAAATAAAGCAAAGGCAAACACCAACATTTACAATTTGATGCACCAAGATAACGAAAATTTCCCATCCCATTCATCAATATACCGGAATAACACTAAGTACATATAGGTATACCTACTTGACATAGTCGAGATAATCCGACGAGAACCAGATTTCTACGATATATTCTATAACCTGACGTTTCTGGCGATGATTATGGTGAGATTTGTCCGTCTGACTCCGGAAGGAGATGTTAGCCGATTGTTTGTCTGAAACATACAAATTAAATTCATTAGAATCCAGTTTCATTAGGCCGCTCTGTCTCGAGTCAAATCGATGATACCCTAAAGTCTAGACATATTCAGTGATTCATGACGAACCACTATAATTAATTAGGCCCATCTGTATTATGTCAAATCGATGGTACGCGCATGTCTGAACATACCCGGTGATTCATGACTAAGCAGCTTAGCGCATTCTGAAGCAAAGAATGATTGGTAAACTGTCGAATCTAAGACCAATATTATATGTTTCTAGATCACACTGTCGTTGAGACAGCTAAAAAAACTGAGACTAAAGGTTTACCACTCGGCAAACCTCGGCCGATTCCGGAACCTACATCTAGCCTCGGCTGTATGACAGCAAGTGGTATGTACGTACGCCTATACAATTGCGATGTGGCGCCGGTTTACTTATTAGGAAAACTTGCCGCGTTAATAATGAAGCTCTCAAATTTGCGTCGTTCGAAGGGTGTGCAGAATTGTCAGTGCAAACGTGTCCTTGTTAAAAGAAAATCGGATGAACTTGAAAGAAAAACAGCTTCTAACTTTGCAAACGGGAACTTGAAAGTAGTTCTAATGGCGGACTTCGTCATACAGCCGAGGCTAGATGTAGGGTACTGGAATCAGCTGAGGTTTGCCGAGTGTAAAGGTTACTTAAATATATCTGTCATATTTAGTGCAAAGTCTTCGTATCCCGATGATTCTTAGCTAAAGAACGTTACACATACTAAAGCAAGTCGGTTGATAAACTGGTGAATCTAACACCAATGTTCCTCAATGAGAGCTCAAACAACAGAGACTATAAAGATAGGTTGCCAGGAAACATACGCCCACAGCAGGTAAATCGTCCGGGCAGTCAACAAGGGTTGTCGCATATTTTTACTTTTTTTGGTAATGAAACATTTGTAATACACTAAAATCTGATTAAGAGTAACAACTCATTATGTAATTATCGGAAAATCATTAGAATTTGTTTGCTTTTTATAAAAGTTTTACCCCACACTAACAATTAGTATAGGAAACATTTAATATCATTAGGGCTGGGTAAAATATCGATATAAATCGATAGTATCGATTGGGCGGCCCGGAAAAGCACTATCGATAGCGGTGGGTTACTATCGATTATCGCTCTTCGTCTATTTTTCTTGCGTCTGAAATGTCAATGTTTTCTTTCAGTTAATTATAATACACCGCTCACTTTAATTACTATCAAGTATCAATGTAACACATAACAAAATTGTGACTGTCTATTGAACAGCCGTTTTCATAAATTCACTCTCATTGAAACGTTACTTTAGTTTTGAAGAAATTATTGTTGAATATCGCTAAATCGGAGATACCCGGATGTGTAAATAAAGTTAGAGTTATTTCCCTTTGCAAGCTTCAGAATTCGTCTGTACAGTTCACTATTTCTCTACGTGTGCCTCAATAATGAGTACCCGGTACAATAAATAGCAAACATGGACGACAAAACTTTTGTTGATTTACTTATATATATACGAATAATGGTTCTCTATTGGCACACGAAACGACACAGAATCGTCCGCCATATTGATATTTTCGCGCGCACGTACGCAATGTTTTGAATCGGAACAAGTTCATTTTGGTCCCTTAACATAATTATTTACGATATTTCTTCATTCGGAACCACGGATGCATTATTTTAATAATAAACAACATGAATTGACGTATATATACGTGATATAACAAGTTTTATTAATTTTTTCCAAGTAAATCTCCTTAGACAGGAGCAAACGATCTTTCGCCACTTCGTTATCGTATGGTTTTGAACTTACACTGTATCCAGTCTTGATGACGACCGTGAAAATAAGTTTGTTTTCGATACTATCGATTATCGACCGACATTTCATTGCCGATTATCGATAGTAAAAATCACTATCATGGATTTAGCTGTTCAGTTATCAAAATTCATTGATTTGAAAATCAAAATACTTGTTCGTCTCAACACCTTAAACTCTGTGTATCAATCTGAAGTCAATCGGATGATAAGTTTGGCCTCTATAGCGTCACAAGGTTTTTTGAAGTGATCAAGGGAGACAACTCTGGAAGTAATTATTTGAAATCGTCCAAAATCAATAGGCTTCTTCGTCTCATGACCTTAAACAGTGTGTGTGTATTTAAAGTCAATCGGGTATCAACTTTGGCCTCTAGAGCGTCCAGATGATTTTTTGAAGTGATCAAGGGTCATAACTCTGGCACTGATTACTAGAAATCGCTGAAAATCAATAGGCTTCTTCGTCCCGTGCCCTTAAACACTGTGTATCAATTTGAAGTCAATCGGATATTAACTTTGGCCTCTAGAGCATCCACAAGATTTTTTGAAGTAATCAATGGCCACAACTCTGGCACTAATTATCAGAAATCGCTGAAAATCAATAGGCTTCTTCGTCTCATGCCCTTAAACACTGTGTGTAAATTTGAAGTCAATCGGATATTAACTTCGGCCTCTAGAGCATCCACAAGATTTTTTGAAGTAATCAAGGGCCACAACTCTGGCACTAATTATCTGAAATTGCTGAAAATCAATAGGATTCTTCGTCTTATGACCTTAAACACTGTGTATAAATCTAAAGTCAATCGGATATTAACTTTGGCCTTTAGAGCGTCCACAAGATTTTTTGAAGTGATCAAGGGCCATAACTCTGGCACTAATTATCGGAAATCGCTGAAAATCAATAGGCTTCTTCGTCTTATAACCTTAAACACTCTGTATAAATTCAAAGCCAATCGGATATTAACTTTGGCCTCTAGAGCGCCCACAGGATTTTTTGAAGTGATCAAGGGTCATAACTCTGGCACTAATTACCAGAAATCGCTGAAAATCAACAGGCTTCTTCGTCTCGTGCCCTTAAACACTGTGTATAAATTTGAAGTCAATCGGATATTAACTTTGGCCTTTAGAGGGTCCACAAGATTTTTTTAAGTGATCAAGGGCCATAACTCTGGCACTAATTATCGGAAATCGCTGAAAATCAATAGGCTTCTTCGTCTTATGACCTTAAACACTGTGTATAAATTTAAAGCCAATCGAATATTAACTTTGGCCTCTAGAGTGTCCACAAGATTTTTTGAAGTGATCAAGGGCCATAACTCTGGTAGTTATTATCGGAAATCGCTGAAAAACAATAGGCTTCTTCGTCTCATGACCTTAAAGACTGTGTATAAATTTAAAGTCAATCGGATATTAACTTTAGCCTCTAGAGCGTCCACAAGCAATTGTGGACCCCGGACCGACGGACGGACGGACGGGGGCGACGACAATATACGACCACATTTCAATGTGGGCGTATAAAAATGGTTCTGGTTTATGGCTTTGCATGAAATCCAAGTGTAGCGTCGTGTACATGTATGTGATACAGTATCTTTAGTACATACAAACATACACTAAGCAAGGGCTAAATCTGCCTATTGCAAGTCTTTATTTAGGCTTCAGATGTTATAGAAATTTATTTATTACATCTTTATTTACACGACAAGCTCAAAATCAACCCTGTAAACCCACGGACGGCTTGGATACAGTTTGGATTTAAACAGTCGTCCATTTTAAATTAAATTAATAAATGACGGCCAAGCTAACGTTTACCGTTAGTCGCTGGTGTCACCACATAGCCATTGAGCACGTTATGTGATAATCAAGAATATGTAGGTGGAATTATAGTCTGTCAATCAAACGATCGTCATGTCTCATAGACGGTGCAGACACATTTGAGGCCTATTTCTAAAACAAACTTCTGACAGTGACAATTCCGTTCAGAGCAAAGTAATTTGACTGAAACTTTTAACATTTTTTTTTATCATCTATTTTTGAATTATTATGGCAAGAATGGCCAACTCTTTATTAAACACTTAACTAATAACTTACCCTTTAACCTTTAGTTCTATGGTATTTAAAATCATTGGTTAATTCTATACTAGCTGTACCATACTTACAGTTAGAAGGGTATCTAAAATCATTGGTTAAATCTATACTAGATTGTGACGTATTATGATACCCAGTACCACGCCTCATACGTGAATGATCCAGTAAATAATGTAGTCCACGTTCTGTATCCTCTTTACGACCTGGTTTCAATGTAAATTCTCTGTCACCTTTGTAGAACGTTCCGCCCTGACATGGAATAGACGGTTAGAATGATGGACTCTATACAATTTTTTTTTCCATCAACTGACCAGAACAGTTTGTTTGGAAGGTGACTTTATATATATATATAAAACTGCCATGGTCTGGACATGTGGTTTTCAGGAAGTGGCGAATTGCGATTGGCTGACAGACCTTTGACTAAACAAATAAAACGAGCTAACAAGACATAACCAAGCGTAACTAGAATAAACTTTGCATAACATCGTATAGAATGAAAAACGGTTATTGGGACATAGTCGACGGAAATAGGCCGTACGCTTTATGACTTTGCGGACAGATGTTGCGTGTTCCCCGGTCACCAACGTGATCTAACCCGGTACCACATGGTTAGAGAGCCAGGTACCAGGCCACCGTGACTGACTATCAATTGGACTATTTAACATGTCAGACGAAAGTTTGATGCATAAGGTACTTCAAAAAATGAGCAACCGTAATATAAACACGGAGAAAAGTATCACAAGACACAAATGCGCCCAAGAAGCATTTATTTTGTAAATAAATATGCGCCAAAGTGAAAGGCAATTTTGACGCATTCAGCCGTGCATACATACCAGTGAAATCTGTCATTGCGGAATGTAATATATGTACGACGGACGGTAATCATTATCCGATTGGGTCATGAAAAGTACGTTTGTGAAATCAACATTGAGGAAAGTATTAAAATCGCTGTGTTCGCTGTCCGTATTTCACAATAGGACCTCGCAACTCGATACTACAGCCTTGAAAACATAACTACGATAAGAAAGGCATCTCATAACCCCTTCTTTGAGATGGCTCGATTCCCCAATTGTACGTGACAAGGAACAGGGACGCCTCTCAAACTTCGCGGGTTTTTTCTGGGTCTAATGGTTTTGAAATAAAATTGAACCATATGTGAGTCCCGAATTGACCTAGTCGGCATATGGTGATCAATTTTATTTCAATAATTCGCTTGCGCGTAGTTGTCTTTAAAAGTGGGGGGAAACCAGGAGCACCCAGAGAAAACAAACCTAGTATGATCTGGCTACCCTGCTCCTTGTCACGTACCTGGGGCATGCTAATTAGTATGGATCCAATACTTACAAAAATATAGTCGTTTGGATCATTCTCGTGTCTCTGTACCATAAAGACCCCATCACCAGTTTTACTACGATATACGCCCGATTTCTATAAATGAAAAGACGATGTAGTATATGACTGTATTTCTAATACCGATTATGATAAAATAAATAAGGTATGATACCTTTGGGTGTTAGTGGAGTTACCCAAAGTAAAAGCTTAAATCTAAACCTTAACACCTGCACGCAGAGGACCAGGCCCGGGTTACATATAAAGTGTGTTTTCCGATATTTAGTGTGTATTCCGGTTTTTAGTATAACATGGTGTTCTCCGGTTGTTTTTCGGATATTATACTATTGTTGGTAGGCCAATTCATAAAATTAGTGAATTCAGTTTTAATTGACCAATGTTTAAAAACTGTATTATTATTCACAACTATGGCGTAGTGTATCTTCGGAATTACCTCAAACAGCAATTCCTTGTCCGACCAAGGCTCCGCTTGAACAATTTTCTTGTTATCGCCCATTTTGTAAATTGGAGTTAGGAGGTGGGGTCGCCCTCGAGTCAAGTTAAAATGGTAGTTCTCTCCACGGTGCATAAAGTTCAAGCTGAAAGTATGTGGCATGTCGGGAATGTCTCTCCTTCGTCTGTCTCTGGGATGTCGATGATCATTATGGTAAATGAAGATTCTATCTGAAAAGAAAATGAAAGTTTCCCCCTAAAACCGGGAAAGAAAGATGTCTACACTAAGCGTGGACATAGAACCATATAAAGGTCTTGTGCAAATTTGATATCTGTACATTAACCCATACGTGAAATATTATCTTAACACTGCTGCATATAAGAGAAGAATTCGTTAAAAGCTGTGTTAACAAGTTTTGCGGCAAAGGGGGATAACTCTGAACACTGAATATCGAAAGGGCTCATCCGTTCATGACTGCCATTGCTTTCCGCAATATTTTAAAGAATCAGTTAAAATATAACCAATATAACGTTCATTGGCTTCCGATGGGAATGTGATGACAAGTTTATAACGCTGAATATAGATATGATTCGTCCTCGACCAACCATACAAAATGCTTCAAACAAAATTTGAAAAGCATCCTTTAAAAATACTTGTTGTAGAGCCAGTTGTTGACGAACGGACATACGGACATATAAAATTATATTAACGCCAAACATTTCCTTGAACTGTACACCCAAATTCCCGAAATAACAAATTCTTGCGGGGATATATTTCAAATTAGCAACGTATAGGAAACTGATGTTTATCATTATAGGTTTCCATGAACCGTGTTTTCATGGTGGCTTAATTACAATTTCGGTTTAATCATTCACAGATGATGTGCCCAAAACATATGTACAAGAGGACTTTTACATGTTTGACTGGGGAAGGGATAATTCCGTACAAGATTGGTCTTGTACGAGTTTCAGTCCTCCGTGGTTTTGCTAGGATATTATGATTTGAAATATATTACTTGATAATGATTATAAAATACTTACCACCAGGAACATCCCCCGAATTTAACACATGCATGAATCGTATAGCTGCCACATTTGATAACCAACAGATTACGAAAATCAACAAGGATCTCATTTCAAATAATATTCAATTTGCAACTCAACTTTAGATTGCAAGAATAAATAATTGGACGGTCTGCTTCAGACACCACCGCGTAATAACTGCTTTTCTAATAACAGCAGATACAGGAACAACGGCTTAGTCAATACTATTCTAAAGAAGCAAACAGATATAGTAACACCAAATTAACTGCTGCTATTCCAAGGAGGTAGACAGTAACTTTAAGATAATTAAGATTTCTGATAATAACATTCAGTGAAGCAACTTTAGCGATAAACAGTTGGTAACAGACCTATTGCTAATCGCGGTTTCCCCAAGGGTAGATCAGGTATCAAGTCTCCGTCTGGGAATTAGCTCGCCCCCCTGAAGCGATAGGTGTGCGTTCAATTCAAGGTATGTGGGATTAATTTGATGGTCATTGAGGTCAGTTTACTGACAAGAATTGTCGCAATGGTGACTCTAATTCACGAAGAGAATGTACGTCTGTGCATCACAATTCAGGAAGTGGGTAAGACGCTAGTTCGCTAGCCGATGGTCGCGTGTTCGATTCCTGCAATGTCCGAGAAAGTTCATCGAGAGGACCTGACACGTACAGCTGTCTAGGGACGAAAACTCGCCTGATCGAGATGAAAGATACATTATGTAAGATTTAGACAACGGAGTGGCCGTTTATGTTATGGTAATTCAAATTAAAAAAAAGATAATGTAAAACGAATATATTGAAAATTCCATTCCAATTACTTGAACAAAGTTACCAATGTTTGGAGTTTTGGCAAGATGTGCAAATTGATTGTTAATAACGTAACCGCGGTACCAGTTTATGGAGAGATAGTCTGGCTTCTCCATGCTTAAATTAATTCATTAAATGAATTTAAATGACATTGTTACAGATAATAAAACTACATAATAGGAAAACTGTACTAAGCTACTCGCTATACAAAATATAAAAATTTAAAGTTACATTATGGGAGATAAGATAAAGAGATGGCAGTTCTCACTATAATAGTTAAAAACTAGAAAGTGTAAAGGTAATTTGCTGAAAATTTCAGTCAAATCGATTCACAATTAGCTGAGAAAAAAGCGTTTGAAATATTCACGTAGCCTCGGTCATCATTACTCAAATCATTAATATAAACAGCATAGTCTCGATTATCCACTTGATTGATTTAATTATCAACGGCCATTAAGCGGCATATAGGATTTTAATCCGTCAACATCGAAGGCTAGCCTTGACATCAAGAGTTTATTATGGTCTGGATATGTTAATTAATGTCTAATTGATTATTTAGATAACATTTCAGGCCAAAAGAAAGACCTGTAATAAGCAGATTTTGCTCTTGCATAATGCTATTTTAAATAAGATTGTTACAGATAATAAAACTACATAAGAGGAAAATTCAGTAACACTGTAATAAGTTATGTAAAAGAGTAAATATAAGCGGATCTAAGCTTCAACTACAAGGATACTTTTCGCACTAAACTTATAAAATCCTTTAAAAAGGGTGGAGGGGAGAGATGTTCGCCCCGAGAACATCGAGAGTTAATTATGTCCTTGTAATGTTAATAATTTATATAGCATGTAAGACATAAAGAAGAAAAAGAGAGAGAGAAATGAGGTTTAACGTCCACTCGACAGGAACTAGGTCATTTCGGGACTAAAATATGGTTCAATTTTAATTCCGAAATTCGCATGCTAGCAGGGGCCTTTAGTATTGGGGGGGGGGGGGCGATACCTGAGGACCCGGAGAAAACCCACAAGGTTGGACAGGCGACCCTACTCCTTGTCACGTACAACCGAAGATGCCAAACCACGCAAGTTGAGTCAATGACAGACCTTACGATACAGCGTGCCATCAAACCCCCAGACATAACGAAAGACATGCAATACACAGATGTAGTTCTTGAACAACGCCTCCTTAACCAAGCCTGTGATTTAACTAAAAACAGCAGCCGCGGTCGCTCGGTGAGTAAGACGTTAAACCGAGAGCTAAGTTTTACAAACGGATTATTATATAATGAGTAAATTAGGCATAAAGCCGATCGCGACACCCTATCTGTGTTATTATGTAAAAGGGATCGCCAGTCGTAACGAAAGACATGCAATACACAGATGTAGTTCTTGAACAACGCCTCCTTAACCAAGCCTGTGATTTAACTAAAAACAGCAGCCGCGGTCGCTCGGTGAGTAAGACGTTAAACCGAGAGCTAAGTTTTACAAACGGATTATTATATAATGAGTAAATTAGGCATAAAGCCGATCGCGACACCCTATCTGTGTTATTATGTAAAAGGGATCGCCAGTCGTAAGAGTAAACTTTAAGATAACTGTGTAGACAGTGTTAAGCGATAACGAGGTAGTCTTATCAGCCTGATGGGGCGTTGGATGATCGAATAGTTATCACGTGCGCGATGTTTCATAAGGTCTGTCATTGAGTCAACTGGCGTGGTTTCGAATACCCTCTCCAGCCTCTTGAGATTTCGCCGGGTCCTCCGGTTTCCTCCTACTGCTAAAGCCCCTACGCGCAAGTGAATGATTGAAAAAAATTGAACCATATGTTAGTCCCGAAATGACCTAGTTCCTGTCGAGTGGACGTTAAACCCCATGTCTCCCTCTCTTTCTTCTTTATGTCTTACATGTTATATAAATTATTAACATGACAAAGTCATAATGTCTCTCGATGTTCTCGGGGCGAATATCTCTCCCCTCCTCCCTTTTAAAGGATGTTATAAGTTTAGTGCGCAAGTATCCTTGTATTTGAAGCTCAGGGGCGGATCTAGGAATTTTGAAAAGGGGGGGAGGGCGCCTCTAAATGAGGGCACTTACTGCGGAGACGGGGCATCTGTAGACATTCCAAGAGCTATTTGGCTGATATTTTCGTCTAAGTAAACGTTCGGAGATGACATATTTGGGTCTGAAAAAAGGCACTTTCAGCAGTAAAAAAGGCACTTTCAGCAGTAAAAAAAGGGCACTGTCGAAAATAAGGGGTGGCGCGCGCCCCTCGCTCCCCTCCCCCACTGGATCCGCCTCTGAAGCTTAGATCCGCTTATAGTTGCTCTTTTACATAACTTATTACAGTGTTACTGAATTTTCTTCTTATGTAGTTTTATTAATTTAATAAATTAATAAATCTTATTTAAATTTTTATATTTTGTATAGCGAGTAGCTTAGTACAGTTTTCCTATTACGTAGTTTTATTATCTGTAACAATGTTATTTTAAATATTTTTTTTGTAAAGCTTGTTGAATATGTGTCATGCTCTTTACTGTGTAAATTGTTATATTTTAGAATGCGCTATATAAGAATGTATTATTATTATTAACCCCGTTTCATTTAATTTCAATTAACGGTTTAGCCATATTTTGGTTTAATTTAAATATGTGTTGAACTGGACAATTTGTCGATGTTATTGGAAATCCATGTTGCAAATGATGTTTTAATAAAGCTCGAGGCGACGACTGCACTGCACTAAATGACATGTTTTAGAATTATGATACAACACGCAAGTGCTAACGATTCAGCCATCCAACCTCCCATTATAGGCTTTACCTCATAATCGCTTAACACTGTTTATAATTATCTAAAACAGTTATCTATAACGCCTGTAGATCTATATTACATAATAACACAGTTAATGTATCACGATCGGTGTTATGCCTAATTTACAATTTGTAACATAATCCGAATATAAAAAGTAGCTCATTATAAATTCAAAAGAGTCACGGAGAGAGAGAGAGAGAGAGAGAGAAAGAGAGAGAGAGAGAGAGAGAGAGGGAGAGGTTTTTTTAAAACAAGTAATTTAGTAATGCTGATAATATCGCTAATTTTTGAACACATCGACTTTCCATAGATGTCGCCCAGCGAATTTGTACACTTAACATTCTGTTACTTTCTACAAAGAAATGGAAAAAGTTTCTTTATCAACCCAATGTCTTGGTTTTTCCCGTTATCCTGAATTAATGAAATGAAATCGGGTTACCCCCCCCCCCCCACTTCTCAGCACCGACTGAGCTATGGGAGGCAAATACACCGACAGTGTGCAATGGGTTGGGTGGTTAGGGTTTGTAGTTTGTCCGAACGACGGCGCTGCGGCCTACTCTTATTCTTATTATTTAAATTGGACGTCGATGTGTACAAGGGACTTTGCACTTTGCCAGATACTCCGAGGAACCTCGCCCGAAACCGAAAATCTTGATGAGTTGCTTCGGTCAACACCAGTATCGAACACGGCACATCTCGGTTAGCGAGCCAAAGTCGTACGCACTGAGTCACCGCGATTCATATTATTGTTAACGCATTGGCATAGTTACAGAGGCGTTATTCAAGAGCAAAATCTGCCTGCTGCATGTCTTAAATTATTAATTAGACATTGTTTAATCTAAAAAGACCACAATTATCTCCCGAAGTTATCGAATGGCTCCGAATTTCAGTAGATTAGAATGGTTCAGTCATATAATGATTTAAATCAAAAATGGAGAATTGGGGCTAAGTTTCCATAAACCGGTACCGTGGTTACGGTATTAACACTCAATACACACATCTTACCAAAGCTTCAATCAATAATGACTTTGCTCAGAATAAAGCAATTTGATTTAAATTTTCAATATAATTTATTCATTCTGAATTATTTATTTTTGAATTATCAGAACAAGAATGGCATTGGCCAGTCCTTTGTCTAAATCTTACATAGTGTATCTTTAAGCCCTAAAGGCGAGATAATGTAAAATATTCACTGATACACATTTCGATCAAAAAGTATTTACATCGAACAATTTTAACTTGGGTTATTAGTAGTTACAGTTTATGTTTCAAACGCGTCGAGAATGATTTTTGTATACTCGGAGGCGCCCGTCAGGCGTCAAAGACCCCTTTCGGTCCCGTCAGTGTCTAAATCGAACCCCGGTGGTTTGTATGCCCAGCAATCTGTTTCACAGAGATTTACTTATGAATTATCACGGTCACAGATGACTGTCTTCAACACGTGCAATGACATCACGTGGCGACAATCAAAGTATATTTGACCGGGCAAAATGATGCCTTTTACTCATTTTAATACCGATTTACACTCAATAGGAAATACTTTTTTAACTACAAATACTTCAAACGTCTTTACTTATGTTTCTAATACATACAAAAAATGTTTTAGATATTAATTTGTCGGAAGAAAAAAGTTAATATGGGGGACTAATTAAGTCGCGTCGATGTCATCCTTATCAGTGTAGCGGCCTAGCGAATATTCACTGCTGATCAGTATGCATTAGGGTGTTTCATATTTGAACTTTTTTTCGCGATTGAACTCTACCATGTTCCATGTGTTTCCAATTGGGTCCAAACTCATCACCAGCGAATATTATAATTTTCCCACCAAAAATGGCGCCATTTTTCAAATTTTTCGCCAAATATGACTCAATGTGAATTTTTTGAAAAGGTCGGAAAAATGCTTCCCGTTACAGTAGATAAATAAAACTTGGCACAATGCATAGAAAAGTCACAAAGATGATCTCAGGCCGAGGCCTAGGTGTTTTGTCACACAAGCAAAAAACTACCAGTTGAGCCATTGGGTACCAGCGGTGTCTTCTACTGGAGACTAGAGGACTGTCTGGTAAAGCCCGTTAAGCCATGTTTTGAACACCTAGGCCTCAGCTCAATCCACGAAGACCCCAAATTCAAGAAATAAACAATGAAACAGATTGTTTTTAGCCCTCTTGGCCTCGCCGAATCACAGGAATGAATGAGTTTCGAAAATTTCTAAGCTTTGTTGAGAACACTTTGGCTCATCTGCATTATTAAATGACTTTTGTAACCATTTGAATGGTTTCTGTCTATCTGTATGATCAAATATTCATCGAGGACAACCCGTATAACTAATTTAATTCATTATTGTTCTCAATTTGTGTAGATAGCTTTGTTTGTGACATTTTGGTGGAGTTTAATCATCGTGGTCTTAACAAATTCTACAGAAAAAGAGTTTTTTCTTGGCAACCCTCCTTAATTTTGATGTTAAAATTCTGAAATAAATCTGAGATCATCTTTGTGTCTTTTCTATTCATTGTGCCAAGTTTTATTTATCTACTGTAACGGGAAGTATTTTTCCGACCTTTTCAAAAAATTCACATTGAGTCATATTTGGCGAAAAATTTGAAAATGGCGGCGGCTCGCTATTTTTGGTGGGAAAGTTATAATATTCGCTGGTGATGAGTTTGGACCCAATTGGAAACAAATGGCACATGGTAGAGTTCAATCGCGAAAAAAAGCTCAAATATGAAACACCCTAGTATGTATGCACAGATGTAAAATCTCTTTATGAAGTCGAATCATCCAAACAGAAAATCATGTCAACAAACTGACCTTATATAATGACCAGACGTTATAGACGTTTAGCCAACAAATTGAACCCCAAAAACCTTTACTTGAAAGCACACGGCCACTTTAGGAGCCACGTTAAACCCCATACTGAAACTATATGTCTGTTCTGCCGTAGGGGAATCCATTTAGCACCGCGATTAGGCATAGATCCGTTAACAACTTCTAATCGTTAAAGTTGCTTCAGTGAATGTTGTTATCACAAATCTTAATTACCATGAACGTTACTTTATAAACGATTCAGTCATTTGTATGTCTTATTGCGTTAAATTTGTCACGTTTGTCATCTTTTAGCTGTCGTTTAGCTAAACGTTGCGGTGTGGTGTATTTTATGTAGCAGATGATGTGTTTCTAAATGTTATTTATTTATTTATTAATTTATTTTTGTTTTGTAATTTCAAATATTTATAAACGTAATGCTCGTGAAATGTTGATCTGGATTTAATAGCAGAAACTAAAAAAAAAACAACAAAAAGCTGTTGCTGTATCTTCACCTTTTAAATAATAGCGGTTAAGCTGTTGTGCCTGTGTCTATTTGACTCTTAAGAACAGAAGCAGTTAAGCCACTGTGCCTGTATACGTTTGGCTCTTTGGAATAGCAGCAGTTAAATTGGTGTTACTTTATCTGTCTGCTTCTTTAGAATACAAGTGACTAAGCTGTTGTTTCTGTATCTGCTGTTAGAGAAGCAGTTATTAAACGGTGGTGTCTGAAGCAGACCGCCCAATTATTTATTCTAGCAATCTAAAGCTGAATTGATAATTGAATATTGTTTGAAATGAGATCCTTGTTGATTTTCGTAATCTGTTGGTTATCAAATGTGGCAGCTATACGATTCATGCATGTGTTAAATTCGGGGGAAGTTCCGGGTGGTAAGTATTTTATAAGCAATATGTTTCATAATATCCTGGCAAAACCACGGAAGACAGCATGGCGTACAAGACCAATGATGTGCGGAATTAACCCATCCACACTTTTCATTTGCTTTCAGATAGAATCTTCATTAACCATAATGATCATCGACATCCCAGAGACAGACGACGGAGAGATATTCCCGACATGCCACATACTTTCAGCTTGAACTTTATACACCGTGGAGAGAACTACCACTTTAACTTGACCCGAGGTCGACCCCATCTCGTAACTCCAATTTACAAAATGGGCGATAACAAGAAAATTGTTCAAGCGGAGCCGTGGTCATAAAAAGAATTGCTGTTTGAGGTAATTCCAAAGATACACTACGCCAAAGTATTGAATAATAAATAATATACAGTTTTTAAACATTCGTCTAAAACCGAATTCACTAAATTTAGTCTCTCTCTCTGTGACCACCCCAATGTCAAAATATGGAATATACTCTAGTAACTGCCCACTCTTTAACTGTCAAAAGTTATTCTTAAACCTGGTTATTGTCACCATTTCCGGTGTTAAACTGATTTCAGTTTTAGCTCTTACTTTGGGTAACTCCACCAGTGGTATCATACCTTGTTTATTTTATCATAATCAATATTAGAAATACAGTCATATACTACATCGTCTTTTCATTTATAGAAATCTGGCGTATATCGTAGTAAAAATGGTGATGGGGTGTTTATGGTACAGAGACACGAGAATGATCCAAACGACTATATTTTTGTAAGTATTGGTTCCATACTAAATGGCATGCCCCAGGTAGAATTTATTTTATACAATAAGTTCATGTAATGTTTATTTGTCTAACGATATTGCGAGTAAACGCTTGACGGTTCTTCCTGCTTTTACGTGACAAGGAGCAGGGTAGCCAGATCAACAAGGTTTGTTTTCTCCGGTTGCTCCGGTTTCGACCCACTATTAAATATCCCTAAAATTGAGCCATATATCGACACAAACTTGGTCATTTTGAGACTCATATATTGTTCAATTTTATTTCAAATATTCGCTTGCGCATATGGGCCTTTAGCAGTAGGTTGAAACCGCAGGGCCCGGAGAAAACCCACGAGGTTTGAGGGGCGACTCTACTCCTTGTCACGTATAACTTGGAAATCAAACCATCTAAAAGAAGGGGTTATCAAATGCCTTTCTTATCGTGGTTATGTTTTCAATGCTGTAGTGAGTCGCCGAGGTCCTATTGTAAAATACGGACAATAAAGACAACGATTTTAAAACAGTTTTATTTATATAAAGTCATTCTTTCCATCTATTCCATCACAGGGCGGAACGTTCTACAAAGGTCACAGAGAATTTACGTTAAAACCAGGCCGTAGAGAGGATACAGAACGAGGTCTACATTATTTACAGGATCACTCACGTATGAGGCGAGGCACTGGGTATCACAATACGTCACAATCTAGCATAGATTTAACCAATGATTTTAGATACCCTTCTGACTGTAAGTATGGTATATCTAGTATAGATTTAACTAATGATTTTAGATACCCCTCTGACTGTAAGTATGATAGATTTAACCAATGATTTTAGATACCCCTCTAACTGTAAGTATGATAGAACTGAGGGTTACAAGACAAGCGCAATAGTCATTAGAGTTGGTCATTCTTGCTATACTAATTCAAACATAGATGATAAAAAAAGAAAATGTTGAAAATTTCAGTCAAATTACTTTGTTGTGAAAGGACTTGTCACTGTTTGTACTAGAAATAGGCATCAATTGTGTATGTACCGTCTATACGAATTGGCGATCGTTTGATTGATAGACGATAACTCCACTCGGCAATCCTTGACAGATTCCGGGATCTACATTTAGTCTCGGCTGTATGACGAATTACGTCATATTGGAACTACTTTAAAGGTCCCGGATGAAACATTGCTGAGCCCATTGGTGTCTTGGAACTACTTTAAAGGTCCCGGATGAAACATGGCTGCGCCCATGGTGTCTTGTTTGTTTGTAATATCGTCAAGTTTTCTTTTTAAAGTAAACCAGTAGCCGCATCGCAAATGTATGGGCGTAGGTACATATCACTTACTGTCATACAGCTGAGACTAGATGTGGGTTCCGGAACGTTCCGGAATCTGTCGAGATTTCCTGAGTGACGATAACTCTACCCATATATTCTCGGATATATAATTTGTATAACATCTGAAGCCTAACTAAAGACTTGCAATAGGCAGATTAAGCTCTTGCATAATGTATGTTTAACAGTTTGCATGTACTAAAGATACTATATCACATACATGTACACGACGCTACGCTCAGATTCCATGCAAAGCCATAAACCAGAACCATTTTTATAGTCTCTGTTGTTTGAGCTCTCGCTCAATATGATCTGGGAACATTGGTGTTAGATTCACCAGTTTATCAACCGACTTGCTTAAATATGTGTAACGTTGTTTAGCCAAGATTCATCGGGATACGAAGACGTTGCACTAAATTTGGCTCTATACCGATATATTTAAGTAAACCGTAGTCTCAATTTTTTGAGCTGCCGTAACAACAGTATGATCTCGGAACATATAATATTGGTCTTAGATTCGACAGTTTACCATTCATTTTTTTGATTCAGAATGCACCAAGCTGCTTAGTCACGAATCACCGAATATGTTTAGACATGAGCGTACCATCGATTTGAATCAAACCACATCGGCCCAATAATCAAACAGATTTCTAATGAATTTAATTTGTATGTTTCAGACAAGCAATCCGCTAATATCTCCTTTCAAACTCAGACGAACAAGTCTCACCATAATCATCGTCAGAAACGTCAGGTTATAGAATATATCATAGAAATTTGGTTCTCGTCGGATTATCTCGACTATGTCAAGTAGGTAGACGTATATGTACTCAGGGTTATTCTGGTAGATAATGAATTGGGTGGGAAATTTACATTATCTGGGTGCTTCAAACTTTAAATGCTGATGTTTGCCTTTGCTTTATCTAAACTCGATTGGTACGCTCCACCCCACCCACCCTCTATATCACCTGTAAATCGGATTTAAAGTCATTTATCCATAAGCTGGAAGGCCAGTGAATGAGAGTCCCTAGTCTAGAATCTATTATTATAGATCCCTCCTTCACAAGCTTCCTAGAATTGCTCCAAATCTCTTTTGCTACCAGCACCCTACATTGGATCTAAAATATTTTCTCTACCGGTTCGCTACATTGGATCTAAATTTCCTTAACCTGCACAAGATGCCTCGAATGGCTCCTAATCCCCTACATCGAATCTACCACTTTCCCACATTGGATCCAAATTTCCTTCTCCTCCAACTCAAAATATTATATTTAAATGCCCTCATATTCCAGCTCCCTGAATTGGTTATAAATTCCCCTCTTTAGATCTAAATTCCATTCTATACCAGTTCCCCCTAATTAATGATGTCAGACATTTGATTAACCAATCAGTGTTATTAATTCTAGTAGGATACCTACAATTCCGTGCAACGTACTCCAAGAACTTGTAGTAAAGACCGTTTCATTGGCTAATCCATCACATGAACCAAAACGCGGGTATATAGAACAACTCTTCCAGGTGCTAGTGTAGTAAAGACAAGTAAAACGAAACTTTAATCAGATTGGTGTCTAGTCGGATGGGACGAAAATCCGTGAACTGTTGGATTTTGTAGTATGAACAGGCAGTAGTGCTATGGTCCGGACAAAACTTCCCTTAGTCGATGCAGACAATATCGGACATTATAATCCATTTTTTGTCAGTTGAGCTCCTCGTCAGGACAGCGGTTGTCAGAGATTTAAATACTATTAATATACTGAGCGCCATAGAAAACGCATCACTTAGTTTTTCGTATAACAAAATGATCCTGTAAACGTATCTTATTTGCTTCTTATTGTGAACAATATTCAAATGGGAACACATCAATAACAACACATTTGTACACTTATGACTTTTGTATGGCGCTCATTTTGCTTAACATTTCAGTGTCTATGTCTTCAAAGGTACTATCGCAGTAGTAGATATTCAACTGTTATCATAATTATCCATTTGGGCTTTTCAGCTTCTATATCTTTAACGGTAATAATTCCGCCAGCACTACCGCCGATATTCAACTGTTATTATAATATCCATTTCTTATTAACAATTCAGCTTCTTTATCTTCAACGGTAATAACTCCGCCACCACTACAGCCGATATTCAACTGTATTATGCCTTCATTGAAGAATGTGTAAGTTTCTACAGTATTTTAACAACACCATCTGAACCCTTCATTTAATTATTGTACTTAAGAAAGGTTTATGTGGAGGGGGGATAGAAGCTGCTGCAGGTAACACGTGCTTTCCTTTATGGTCCTAGGGTGAGGGAGTAAGGGCTTGAATTCCATTGGATCTCCGGGATCAGCTGGTGTGTCGCCATCACATCCCAATTATAAAAAATGGACAATGACTTTCAGATATATGTATGTTTTCAGTTTAACCACAATCTTCCTTCGGTGAATCTTGTTTGAATGTTACGGATATCTGTGTTTACGCCCACCACTCATTGTAACCTATAAGGATATTTTTCGTTTTCTTTAGATTGAAACAAAATATGCAACTATAAGTGAAACGGACACCACCTTTACCGTGGCTCTTCGATCAACTGGAATATTCATAGCTACTGTAAGTATTCCAATATTCTGGTGTTCTCCACCGACTTGGCTACTGTTCATCCCTTTCCAACTACTATGCTTCCGGCACAATTTACAAGGGAAATTCTTGAAAATCTTTTTGGGTCAACATCGGTACTATTTTCAATGCATTTTGACAAATATTTCTGATATAATATCAAGCTAATGATAAAATAGACTTTAATTAAGCGATGAGCCAGTAAACTTCTGCAATATTGTACAATATTTTTTGTACAATTTTAAGTGATTTGGACAAATATTCTGATTTAATTTCATGCTGATGATCAATTTGTGCGCCTACCATAAAAATAATCTCATTGTATTCGTAAAAATTATTTCATTTTTTTCATAAAAATTTCGTAAAAATTATTTCATTTTTTCGTAAAAATTATTTCATTTTTTCGTAAAAATTATTTCATTTTTTCATAAAAATTATTTCATTCTTTCATAAAAATTATTTCATTTTTTCATGAAAATTATTTTATTTTTTCATGAAAATTATCTTATATTTATGCTAAAAATTATCTAAATTTTTTATCCCGTAAAAATTATGTACATTGAGCCCCGGTATAGTACTTAATAGTAGGCACTTTAAATTTAAGGACCCGGCGAATTGTCCATGGATCACTAACAATCTTAGCGGCGGATCAATAGCTTTAAACGCTGCCTTGGATGATTTAGAGACCTTTGTCATAGCTAATGCTGGAACCACCATACCTACCTCAGATCATTATATGTCTTTTACTGGTGGTAATTTGGCTGGTGCCGCAGGTAAGATACCAAATACATTACATTCATTTCTCAAACTGTGGTTAGATAACAGCCAAAGCGGTTACTGGTGGTGATCTAGCCGATGCATCACGTAATGTACCAAATGCATTACGACCATTTCCCTAACTGTGGTTATTTCACTGGCGCTGCAAGTAAGATACCAAATACATTACGCTCATTTCCCAAACCGGGTTACGTAACAACCATAGCGGTTGCTGGTGGTGATCTAGCTGGTACATCATATAACGTACCGAATGCATTCAGATGTGGTCAGATAACAGCCATAGCTTACTTTGGCTGGTGGTGATCTAGCTGACGCACCATGTAAGGAACCAAGTACTTTCAGATATTTATCTTACCGTTGTTAGATAATGGCTTAGCTTTTGCTGGTGGTGATTAAGCTGACACATCATGTAACGTACCAGGTGTGGTCAGATGACAGTCTTATAGCTGGTGGCGATCTAGCTGGTACATCAAGTAACGCACCAAATGCATTCAGATGTGGTTGGATGACAGTCATAGCTTTAACTGGTGGCGATCTAGATGCCTAATACAGATTTCGTATGGACCCAGAATCATTAATTGGACATTTATTTACATGTTCGGCACATAAGTCACTCTCTGGAACTTCAGGTGGTTTTGGATTTCAACCGATTTAAATAAGATTGACAGAATTAATTAAAAATTGGATATTCAAAATTTTGCTTATTATCGTAATAGCGGTAACAATGACATTTGAGACTGGCCTGTACACAAAATTGACTATATTTGATTGACGATTTCAGCATATTGTAAATTCATATCTTTTTTCTAACTATTATAGCGAAAACTGCCAGCCCCTTATCTAATCTTACCTAATGTCCTTTACGTTAAACGACCTGGTGTGCTTTGCCTTTATATAAAAAGTATATTCCCTAATTCAAGCCGGCTTTTACTTAAAGGTTTTGCAAATACTGGTGCTGTTTGCACCACAGCGGGTGTATCTCTGGTGGAGAACCCATTCAGCGGATTTACATGTGGAATAGCCGCTCATGAACTTGGCCATTCGTAAGTACACCAGACAATAAGGCGGTTTTTTTTTACCACCCTTGTTAAGGGGGTGTCCATTTTAGTATTGCTAAAAATCTTAACTATAATCTTCACAATGATCTACATACATATGAAATAATCAATTAAGGTGTTCTTAGTTAAATGTTAAATAATCAATCTGGTTGTTCTTAGTTGAATAATCAATTTGAGTGTTCTTAGTTAAATGTAAATAATCGTATGGGTGTTCTTAGTTAAATAATAAATTTGAGTGTTTTTAGATAAATGTTAAGTTATCAGTTTAGGTGTTATTATTTTATCAATTCGGGTGTTCTAGTTAAATGTTAATTGTTTAATAAGTCTGGGTATTCTTAATTAAATGTTTAATAATTTTGGATGTTATTAGTTAAATGTTTTATAAGTTTGGCTGTTCTTAGTTAAATGTTAAATAATTTTGGCTGTTCTAAGTTGAATGTTTAATAAGTTTGGGTGTTCTTAGTTAAATGTTAAATAATTTTGGGTGTTCTTAGTTAAATGTTAAATAATCAATTTGGATGTTCTTAGTTAAATGTTAAATATTCAATTTGGGTGTTTTTAGATAAATGTTAAATTATCAGTTTGGGTGTTATTATTTAATCAATTCAGGTGTTCTAGTTAAACATGCATTATGCAAGAGCAAAAAAATCTGCCTATTGTAGGTCTTTCTTTAGGCCTGAAATTTTATAAAAACTATTAATTAGGCATTAATTAACCTATTCAGACCATAATCAACTCTTGATGTCGAGGCTAGCATGAGATTTTTGTTGGATTTTAGTTCGCTTCGCTAAAATATTTTCCTTTGTTATTTAACAATAAAAATGGATAACCGAGACTACAAGTTTTGTCTTACCGACTTTAGTAATGATGTCCGAGGCTAAGCGGAGATTTCGTTCGCTTAGTTTTAAGTTAATAGTTGATCAATTTGACTGAAATTTTCAACAAATTGCCTTTACATTAGCTAGTTGTTAACTATTGTAGTGAGAACTGCCAACTCGTTATCTAATCTCCCGTAATGCATCTTTAAATGTTAAATAAGTTTGGGTGTTCTTATTTAAAAGTTAAATAATTTTGGGTGTTCTTAGTTAATGTTAAATGGTCGATGTGGGTGTTCTAAGTTAAATGTTAAATAATGAATTTTGGTATTATTAGTTAGTTAAATTTGAAATAATCAATTTGCGTGATCTTAGTAAAATATGAAATAATAAATTTGGATGTCCACAGTTAGACCCCATATACCAAATTTATTTGGCATTTCGGTCGGTTAATACTTAGTGGACGTTATTAAATATTGCACCCCCCTCCTACTGCGCACATGTCCAGAACTTCACACCATAAATTAATGATTATGTTGTTTCTTCTTTCAGATTAAACTGTGAACATGATGCGACGTTTTCTCCAACATGTGATGACAGTTCAAATAATATAATGGCAACTGTTCTCAACTTTCCTACTGGTATCGCCAATGCCCCAAATCCTTGGGCGGTGTGAAGTTAGCTCGATTTTCGTTTTTCGTTTTTCAATATTGGTGAATATCGAAAAACGAGCTACTCGTTTTTCGATATTGGCGAATAACGAAAAACAACTAGCTCGTTATTCGATATTGGCGAATGTTGAAAAACGAGCTACTTGTTTTTCGACATTCAAACTTGAATCTCAAAAAAGTAGATTTGATGGAGGTATATCTGTAGAATGTCTCCAAAACACATTTTATTAAATACGTTTTCTAAAACGAACTAAAGATATCATAATTCAGGATGCCTGAGCAGTGGATTCATATAAAAACTGCTCTTTCTCCTTGTTTTTTGATATTGGCGAATCTCGAAAAACGAGATTCAAACTTGAACATTAAAAAAAGCAGATTTGAAGGATGTATATCTACAGAATGTCTCCAAAACAAATTTTATTAAATCAATGATCTAAAACGAACTAAAGATATCATAATTGAGGATGCCTGAGCAGTGGATTCACATAAAAACTTTTCTTTCTCGTTGTTTTTTTATAAAGGCGAATCTCGAAAAACGAGCCACTCGTTTTTCGATATTCGAACTTGAATATCAAAAAAACAGATTTGATGAGTGTTTATCTACAGAATGTCTCCATGACACATTTGATTAAATTAGTGATCTAAAACGTACTAAAGGCATCATAATTGAGGATGCCTGAGCAGTGCATTCACATAAAAACTGCTCTTTCTCCTTGTTTTTTGATATTGGCGAATCTCGAAAAACGAGCCACTCGTTTTTCGATATTCAAACTTGAATATCAAAAAAGCAGATTTGATGGATGTTTATATACAGAATGTCTAAATTGACACATTTTATTAAATAAGTGATCTAAAACGAACTAAATACATCATAATTGGGGATGCCCGAGCAGTGGATTCACATAAAAACTGCTCTTTCTCCTTGTTATTTGATATTGGCGAATCTCGAAAAACGAGCTACTCGTTATTCGATATTCAAACTTGAATATTAAAAAAGAAGATTTGAAGGATGTATATCTACAGAATTTCTCCAAAACACATTTTATTAAATCAATGATCTAAAACGAACTACAAATATCATAATTGAGGATGTCTGAGCAGTGGATTCACATAAAAACTTTTTTTCTCGTTGTTTTTTTGATATTGGCGAATCTCGAAAAACGAGCTACTCGTTATTCGATATTCAAACTTGAATATTAAAAAAGCAGATTTGAAGGATGTATATCTACAGAATTTCTCCAAAACACATTTTATTAAATCAATGATCTAAAACGAACTACAAATATCATAATTGAGGATGCCTGAGCAGTGGATTCACATAAAAACTGCTCTTTCACCTTGTTTTTTGATATTGGCGAATCTCGAAAAACGAGCTACTCGTTATTCGATATTCAAACTTGAATAACAAAAAAGCAGATTTGATGGATGTTTATATACAGAATGTCTAAATTGACACATTTTATTAAATGAGTGATCTAAAACGAACTAAATACATCATAATTGGGGATGCCCGAGCAGTGGATTCACATAAAAACTGCTCTTTCTCCTTGTTTTTTGATATTGGTGAATCTCGAAAAACGAGCTACTCGTTATTCGATATTCAAACTTGAATATTAAAAAAGAAGATTTGAAGGATGTATATCTACAGAATTTCTCCAAAACACATTTTATTAAATCAATGATCTAACACGAACTAAAGATATCATAATTGAGGATGCCTGAGCAGTGGATTCATATAAAAACTGCTCTTTCTCCTTGTTTTTTGATATTGGCGAATCTCGAAAAACGAGCCACTTGTTTTTCGATATTCAAACTTGAATATCAAAAAAGCAGATTTGATGGATGTTTATCTACAGAATTTCTCCAAAACACATTTTATTAAATGAGTGATCTAAAACGAACTAAATACATCATAATTGGGGATGCCCGAGCAGTGGATTCACATAAAAACTGCTCTTTCACCTTGTTTTTTGATATTGGCGAATCTCGATAAACGAGCTACTCGTTATTCGATATTCAAACTTGAATATCAAAAAAGCAGATTTGATGGATGTTTATATACAGAATGTCTAATTATATATAAATTGACACATTTGATTAAATAAGTGATCTAAAACGAACTAAATACATCATAATTGGGGATGCCCGAGCAGTGGATTCACATAAAAACTGCTCTTTCTCCTTGTTATTTGATATTGGCGAATCTCGAAAAACGAGCTACTCGTTATTCGATATTCAAACTTGAATATTAAAAAAGCAGATTTGAAGGATGTATATCTACAGAATTTCTCCGAAACACATTTTATTAAATCAATGATCTAAAACGAACTACAAATATCATAATTGAGGATGCCTGAGCAGTGGATTCACATAAAAACTGCTCTTTCACCTTGTTTTTTGATATTGGCGAATCTCGAAAAACGAGCTACTCGTTATTCGATATTCAAACTTGAATAACAAAAAAGCAGATTTGATGGATGTTTATATACAGAATGTCTAAATTGACACATTTTATTAAATGAGTGATCTAAAACGAACTAAATACATCATAATTGGGGATGCCCGAGCAGTGGATTCACATAAAAACTGCTCTTTCTCCTTGTTTTTTGATATTGGTGAATCTCGAAAAACGAGCTACTCGTTATTCGATATTCAAACTTGAATATTAAAAAAGAAGATTTGAAGGATGTATATCTACAGAATTTCTCCAAAACACATTTTATTAAATCAATGATCTAAAACGAACTAAAGATATCATAATTCAGGATGCCTGAGCAGTGGATTCATATAAAAACTGCTCTTTCTCCTTGTTTTTTGATATTGGCGAATCTCGAAAAACGAGCCACTTGTTTTTCGATATTCAAACTTGAATATCAAAAAAGCAGATTTGATGGATGTTTATCTACAGAATTTCTCCAAAACACATTTTATTAAATGAGTGATCTAAAAAGAACTAAATACATCATAATTGGGAATAACCGAGCAGTGGATTCACATAAAAACTGCTCTTTCACCTTGTTTTTTGATATTGGCGAATCTCGAAAAACGAGCTACTCGTTATTCGATATTCAAACTTGAATATCAAAAAAGCAGATTTGATGGATGTTTATATACAGAATGTCTAAATTGACACATTTTATTAAATGAGTGATCTAAAACGAACTAAATACATCATAATTGGGGATGCCCGAGCAGTGGATTCACATAAAAACTGCTCTTTCTCCTTGTTATTTGATATTGGCGAATCTCGAAAAACGAGCTACTCGTTATTCGATATTCAAACTTGAATATTAAAAAAGCAGATTTGAAGGATGTATATCTACAGAATTTCTCCAAAACACATTTTATTAAATCAATGATCTAAAACGAACTACAAATATCATAATTGAGGATGCCTGAGCAGTGGATTCACATAAAAACTTTTTTTCTCGTTATTTTTTTGATATTGGCGAATCTCAAAAAACGAGCCACTCGTTTTTCGATATTCATACTTGAATATCAAAAAAGCAGATTTGATGGACGTTTATATACAGAATGTCTAAATTGACACATCTTATTAAATGAGTGATCTAATACGAACTAAATACATCATAATTGGGGATGCCCGAGCAGTGGATTCACATAAAAACTGCTCTTTCTCCTTGTTTTTTGATATGGTGAATCTCGAAAAACGAGCTACTCGTTATTCGATATTCAAACTTGAATATTAAAAAAGAAGATTTGAAGGATGTATATCTACAGAATTTCTCCAAAACACATTTTATTAAATCAATGATCTAAAACGAACTAAAGATATCATAATTGAGGATGCCTGAGCAGTGGATTCATATAAAAACTGCTCTTTCTCCTTGTTTTTTGATATTGGCGAATCTCGAAAAACGAGCCACTTGTTTTTCGATATTCAAACTTGAATATCAAAAAGCAGATTTGATGGATGTTTATCTACAGAATGTCTAAATTGACACATTTTATTAGATGAGTGATCTAAAACGAACTAAATACATCATAATTGGGGATGCCCGAGCAGTGGATTCACATAAAAACTGCTCTTTCACCTTGTTTTTTGATATCTATTTCATTTTAGATCACCGATTTAATCAGATGTGTTTTGGAGACTTTCTTTAGCTACACATCCATCAAATCTACTTTTTTGAGATTCAAATTTGAATGCCGAAAAACAAGTAGCTCGTTTTTCAACATTCGCCAATATCGAATAACGAGCTAGTTGTTTTTCGTTATTCGCCAATATCGAAAAACCAGTAGCTCGTTTTTCGATATTCACCAATATTGAAAAACGAAAAACGAAAATCGAGCTAACTTCACACTGCCAAATCGTTGGCGGTTTTCAGCATGTTCGATTGCCTCTATAAAAGCAAAACTTGCAAGGTAAACTAATTCATACTTGATCTGCGTGTCACATAATCTTATATTCTCACTTCCCGAAACATAATTTCAGCATTGCTTCACCATGCGTTATTGATCTCCTATATTACTACTACTACTACTACTACTACTAGTAGTAGTACTACTACTACAAATATACTACTACCTACTACAAATATACTACTACTACTACTACTACACCAGCCCCGTTAAATCATGAAAATTCCCTTTATTTTACTCAGGAGAGATTTCATTGGACGAATAGAATGGACAACTATCGTCAAGGAGTCAAGTTTTCAGGCTAAATACACCAATGGCCAGAGAGAAATTTCTTGGACACTGGCTTCGGGAATATGCCGTGCCGGGGCAAATAATTATCTCATAGGACACGCATATTGCGGATTTTTATAACATTTCAGTCCTAAAGAAAGACCTACAATAGGCAGATTTATCTCTTGCATAATGTATGTTTAATTTAACTGACAGTTTCTTTAGTTTACAACTGTAATACTTATCTTATTTGTATTTTTCAGCGTCACCTGTGCATTACCTGCAAATACTCCTACTGCCGTAAAAGTTCTACCGACCAATGGCCAATTTGCTGGACAAGTTTATGATGCTGATACACAGTGTCAACGTATTTCAAACGATTCAACTGTCAGGTTTTGTAGGGTAATACCATATGTTATTCTCTCTCTCTCTCTCTCTCTCTCTCTCTCTCTCTCTCTCTCTCTCTCTCTCGCTCTCTCTCTCGTCAAAAATATATTTTTCTTGGAATATCAAAAATATCTCTCTAGTAATTGGAATATCAAATATTTTGTTTCTTCTATTCAGGATTTTTATTCGGGATTTCTTGGTGTCACCTTTGATGACATGTGCTGGGTGATGTATTGTGGTCCAGATGGCGACCCCTGTACGGGTAATATTGCATACGAGATGACCAGCTGTGGAAACAATAAGGTAAGACCTGTAAAATCGTCTTACAGGCAGCTGTGTATTTGAGGTTTTTTTTTTTTACTGTGTTTCTTGTGTTGTGTCAATGTGATTTTTTAGCATAGGAACCTTGTCATATAGGACCACGTTACTGTCAATTTAAATCCTTTGGGAAGTATGAGGGTTTGGGATGGCCTAGTGGTCTAGAGTGCCGCGCTTCGACCTCTAGCTGGCCGGTCACCTCTGGCTTGCGGCTGTGGTTTCGAGCCCTGGTGTGAGCGTATGTGGCATGGAGATAGGGGCGCCTTCTCAACCTCGTGGGTTTCCTCCGGGCACTCCGGTTTCCTCCCACTGCTAAAGACCCCTACGCGCAAGCGAATTATTGAAATAAAATTCAACCATATGTTAGTCCCGAAATGACGTAGTTTGTGTTGAGTGGACGTTAAACCCCATTTCTCTCTCTCACTCTCTCTCTCTCTCTCTCTGGGATGTATGAACCAATGAACAGATCTGACACCTATTCTGGAAGATCGCCATTGTCTTCCAATTTTAAAATACTTTCTATTCTGCTATTAATGACAATTCTTCATGTCCATAGCTTAAAGATCTTCGGAACACCAAAAAACCTGGGGAAACCCTTCGATCACATCCGAACATCCTCCTATTAAACCTTTTCCAAAAACCAACTCCTGTGGTAGATCTTTCGCAGTTGGTGCTCCGGAGATATGAATTCAATATCAAAAGAAACAAACAGCGGAAATTTTGTTAAAGGTTTTAAAAATCTTTTAAAAAATATTGTAAAACCCGATGTTTAATCAAATATACAACTGATTGAAATCAGTTCTATGTGTGTTTGTGTCAGACTTTTTATTACTTGCACTAAATAATGTTTTCTGTTTGTATACGCCCACACTTTCATGTAGACGTATATTGTCGTCGCCCCTGTACACCTGTCCCGGTGTCCCGATTGTACGCAAAACACGTTTTTAGCTTGTGAACACTGTGGAGGTCATATTGTGAACCGATTTTGATGATACTGGATCGTAACTTTCTGAATTATGGCGCCTTATTGTACGAAAAATTACCCTGGAGGCCACAATTATTATCCGATTTATAAAAAAAATCTAGTATATCAAGGTTGTGGACACTCTAAAAGTCACATTTTGATCCGATTTTGATGAAACTTGAAATATATCTTAATGACCTTAAGATCTTCGTAGCTTCCTGAATTATGACCCTTGATTGTTCGAAAATTGCTTTTCGTTTAGCTTGTTCTCTATCCATCTCTTGCAAAATGTGGGCGTATCCTGCCTGACAGCGGCTGGTTTTGTTTATGTCTTTTTATACGCCCACATTTTCATGTGGACGTATATTGTCGTCGCCCCTGTTCGTCCGTCCGACCGTCCACAATTGTTTGTGAACATTCTACAGGTCACAATTTTTATCCGATTTCAATGAAACTTAAAACATAGGTTTATCACCATAAGATCTCGGTTCCGTTCGATATTGGCATGTATCGGACTGTAACTTCATGGGTTATGGCCCCTGATTGTACGAAAAATCACGTTTTTAGCTTGTGAACAGTGTAGAGGTCACAATTTTGAACCGATTTTGATGAAACTTGACATGCATGTTTATAACCCAAAGATCTTGGTTCCTTTCGATATTTGCGCCCGTCGGATCGTAACTTCCTGAATTATGGCCCCTGATTGTCCGAAATATCGCCCTTTTTAGCTTGTGGTCCCGCTGGAGGTCAATATTATTATCCGATTTAAAAAACCGTTTGATTATATCACCGTTACATGGTAATGAAGGTTGAGTTCGAATTTCGTGAAAATCAGACCAAAATTGACGGACAAAATGGCCGCTGTTTGTACGCGAATAGTGTGAAATTATGTTTTATCAAGATTGTGGACCCAGTAAAGGTCACAATTTTAATTCGATTTTGATGAAACTTGACATGCATGTTTATAACCCAAAGATCTTGGTTCCTTTCGATATTTGCGCCCGTCGGATCGTAACTTCCTGAATGATGGCCCCTGATTGTCCGAAAAATCACCCTTTTTAGCTTGTGGTCCCCCTGGAGGTCAATATTATTATCCGATTTAAAAAAAACGTTTGATTGTATCACCGTTACATGGTAATGAAGGTTGAGTTCGAATTTCGTGAAAATCAGACCAAAATTGACGGACAAAATGGCCGCCGTTTGTACGCGAATAGTGTGAAATTATGTTTTATCAAGATTGTGGACCCAGTAGATGTCACAATTTTAATTCGACTTTGATGAAACTTGACACGTTTGTTTATAACCCAAAGATCTTGGTTCTTGTCGATAATTGCGCATATCGGATCGTAACTTCCTGAATTATGGCCCATGATTGTACGAAAAATTGCCTTTATTAGTTTGTGGTCCCTCTGGAAGTCAAAATTATTACCCGTTTTAATAAAACGATTGATTATATCACCGTTACACTGCAATGAATGTTGAGTTCGAATTTCGTGAAAATCGGACCAAAACTGACGGACAAAATGGCCGCCGTTTGTACGCGAATAGTGTGAAAATGTTATATCAAGGTTGTGGACCCAAGGTTAAGGTCACAATTTTAATATGATTTTGATGAAACTTGACATGTATGTTTATAATCCAAAGATCTTGGTTCATTTCAATATTTGCACCCATTGGATCGTAACTTCCTGAATTATGGCCCCTGATTGTCGGAAAAATCTCCCTTTTTAGCTTGTGGTCCCTCTAGAGGTCAAGATTATTATCCGATTTTGAAAACCGTTTGATTATATCACCGTTATATGGTAATGAAGAATGAGGTTGAATTTCGTGAAAATCGGACCAAAATTGACAGACAAAATGGCTGCCGTTTGTACGCGAATAGTGTGAAAGTGTGTTATATCAAGGTTGTGGACCCTTTAGAGGTCACAATTTTAATTCAATTTTGATGAAACTTGAAATACATGTTTATAAACTAAAGATTTTGGTTCCATTGCATATTGGATCGTAACTTCCTGAATTGTGGCCCCCTGATTGTATGAAAAATCGCCTTTATTAGCTTGTGGTCCCTCTGGAGGTCACAATTATTACCTGATTTAAAAAAACGTTTGATTATAAAAACCAAACAAATTCTAATGATTTTCTGATAATCCCTCAATATGCGACAACTCTTGTTGACTGCCCGGACGATTTAGCTGCTGTGTGGGCGTATGTTTCGTTGCCTGGCAACTAGGGCCGAAAGGATTCACCGGTGAACCGGTGTACCGCGATTTTTTCCATGAAAACGATGAACGATATTTTTTTTGAGAATATCGATAATCGAGATTTTTTTTTCAATTTAGGGTTCACGATTAATTTCATACTATATCGCGATATTTGTTCAATAAATGAGACATGTAGGACCCTTAGAAATTACCTATCAGTTCAGTACGTACGTACACAAGGCCTAAATGTAAAGAAACCCTCGGTAGCTATAAATAGACTAGGAACAGCACGCCTCTTCTATAGGCCCGGGCATCCAGACTTCACAATCATTTCAAAACTGACGTGCAAAATACGACTCGGAAACTGGATAAGACAATTTTTTCTTTGGCTCTTATTCGAATGAATGAAAAGCGTGTTGAAATTTTGGTTAACAGTCTCTCTTAGTTTTTCGACTATTATGTTCACGCCCAGTACTGGTGGTAGCAGTGTTACACTTGGTGAAGTTAAAATAGAAAAGCCACCCGCCTGTTCGATCGAAGCAAACTGATCCCGCAGTTCTACAATCACTGATAAGCATGACATCGACGAGGCTTAATGAGTTCGGCATATCATGGACCTTATAATGTGTTATAAGGTCCATGGGCATATTAACTTTTTTACTCCGACAAATTAAATTCTCAAACATTTTTTTGAGGTAAAAGAAAAATAAATAAAGACGTTTGAAGTATTTGTAGTTAAAATGTGCCAAAAATATTGGTTAAAAGTTAAATATAAATTTTAATTTATCTAATAATAAACAATATAAATTTAAAACATTGTGTATTTTTTCTTTATTTCAAGATTCAAGAAAACTTTAGTCAATTTCACATTAATGTTGTGTGTATCGTGATGCACCCGTATCGTTGGGCTACGACATCATGCTGTATCATATCGTGGCACAGCGTATCGTTTCGGCCCTGCTGGCAACCTATTTTTTTTGTTTGGTTTAATGTGTTTTGATTGTTGTAATTTTATATTAGTTGTACTTATGTACTCAGCTCGCGGAGTTGAATTGTCGGTAATATACTATTCAAAAAAAGTAGGGGATATTTGATTTTTAAGTGTTATTAAAGTCACCTAACGAAACTGACGAAGAAACAAATGACAAAATGAAATGAAGTTCACATTCATCGATTTATTCCAAATGATCGTTAGACTAAATAAGGCACAGACTGACCATTATAAGGGTAAAATGATACCCGGGGTCAAACAGCAAAGTTACCACAGCATCACAACAAAGTCAGTAACGGGTAAATCCTCCTCTGTTTGCCAAAGAATCATTGATCCGACGTGGCATACTCCTAATGAGACGTCTAAGGTCATTTTGGTCCAGATTGTCCCATTCCTGTTGCAACGCAGCAGCAAGTTCTTGGACATTGGCAGGACGTTGTTGACGTTGACGTAACCTCTGTCCAAGCATGCCCCAGACATGCTCGATGGGGGAGAGGTCGGGACTCAGTGCTGGCCAAGGTAATGTGGTGATGTTCTGTTGTTGGAGGTAACCTGTAACGATCCTGGCCCTGTGACATCTTGCGTTGTCATCCTGGAAGATGAAACGGCGGCCATGACGTCGTGCGAACGGCACAACATGGACTGCCAAGATGTTGTCCCGGTAGTACTGGCCTGTAACACGCCCTGCAACAACATGTTTAGCTGTTCTTCCAGCAACAGTGATGCCTCCCCACACCATAACAGAACCACCCCCAAATCGATCATGTCTGATGACGTTAACGTCTTGGAAGCGCTCGTTTCGATGACGCCACACCCTCCTACGTCTGTCCAAAAAATCAACAGTGAACCTTGACTCATCTGAAAACATCACATTGCTCCAGAGTCGATTATCCCAGTGTTGACGATCCCTACACCAACGACGTCTTGCCTGAATGTGATAATCTCTCAAACAAGGGATCACGCGAGGACGTCGGGCGCGAAGGTGACCCCTATGCAGTCGATTCCGAATCGTCTGGCCGCTCACTCTCACACAAGTGTCTGTTTGAAGACGAGCGCTGATCTGATTTGCTGTGATGACACGATTTCTCAAGGCCAAGGTACGGATAAATCGATCCTGGGCTTGAGTTGTCGCCCTTGGTCGACCTGAGCGTGGTCTGTCCTGTACAGATTGTGTATCACGGTATCTGGACCATAGCCTGCTTATGACAGACTGAGAAACATTCATCGTCCGCGCCACAACCGCCTGTGTTGTGCCGATCTGTAGCATGCCAAGGGCACGTAACCTTTCATTTTGGGTAAGCCGACGCATATCAAAATATGTTTTCTGGTCACTAAAACAGTTAAACTGATGTTTCCACCCTGGAATTCAATGCCACAATGACTGTAACATTCAAAGTCAGAGTCGTGCAAATCTTGGGTTTGACCCCCATGATGATCCCAAGCATCACCTGCATTCCATGCGGTAGCTATTGGTGCGTTTGTGCGTCACATGTAACTGGACATGTTTCTTCTTTTAGGTTCTATAGTGACTTTTTTCGTAGTCATTTGCATATTTTAGTATTATGCCCCCAAAATCAAATATCCCCTACTTTTTTTGAATAATATATATAAATTATTATTATGATTATTAATATTCTCACGTATAGCTTGTTATGCCTACAGTGTGTACGTCTTCAGTATCGAGGTTGGTACAGACACGTACGACATTGTACTCCAACTGAATTTCCAACCTAACTAGACAAAAGACTAAATGATAAACGCGATATCCGGGTTGGAACCCAAATTCAAAAATGGACCCCAATTTTGGGAAGTGTATGGGTGAATGAAATGTGCTTTTACCGTCTGCTGGTTTTCAGGAACGGCTTACAAAGTAGTATGCAATATGTTGCAATTGCAATTTTGGTGCAATATTTTATACATCAGAGAGACATAAGGAAATGGAATATCTAAGGCATCATCAAACACCCCAAAAAAGAAGAGAAAAATCAAAATATTCCTTCTATGCAGTTTGATAAGAACTATCTTGTTTTTGTTTCAGTGGTGTGATAAAGGTCTTTGTGTATCCAATGCAAATGCTCCTCAACGATATAGTAAGTTAACTTGAATTTTACAAAACCATACATTATTGCAACATGATATAATTTTCAACCGCCGGCGGTGGACTGAAATGCATCGCGTAAATAAAATGGAATAGGGGGGGGGGGGGATGGGGTTTATTATAACCAGCGGAATCGAACATGCAACCACCAGGTGAGCGACCAATGTTTAGAAAAATATCGATCTGTTGCGTTTGTTATCTCAGATGGTATGATGTTGGACATATACCCTTTTAGATATTTTTTTGTTTCTACATTATAGGTTCATGCCCCCAAGGCGACGACTCAACTGCTGGCTGCGATTCCACCCAATGTGCTACTTACAGTGTGGAGAAACGTTTGTTAACATGCTGTGCTTCTTGTACTTCTGAAATCAGCCCTGAAACAAGTCCGATAACATCACCTACAACAAGTCAAATAACATCCCCCACTACAAGCCCTACAACTAGTCCTACTACCAGTCCTACAACATCCCCTACCACAAGCCCAACAACATCACCTACTACCAGTCCTACAACATCACCTACTACAAGTCCAACAACATCACCTACTACAAGCCCTACTACCAGTCCTAGAACATCACCTACTACAAGTCCAACAACATCACCTACTACAAGCCCTACTACCAGTCCTACAACATCCCCTACTACAAGTCCAACAACATCACCTTCTACTAGTCCTACTACCAGTCCTACAACATCACCTACTACATCCCCAACCACAAGTCCAACAACATCTCCTACTATAGGTCCAACAGCTCCACCCACAAGCCCTATTATTGCTCCTGTAAGCGATATAACATCTCCTATTACTAGTCCAACAACATCCCCTACAACTAGTCCAACAACATCCCCTACAACTAGCCCAACAACATCCCCAACAACTAGTCCTACAACATCCCCTACAACTAGCCCAACAACATCCCGAACAACTAGTCCTACAACATCACCTACGACTAGTCCCACAACATCAGCAACTACCAGTCCAACAACATCACCTACTACATCCCCAACTACTAGTCCAACTACTAGCCCAACAACATCCCCAACCACTAGTCCTACAACATCACCCACGACTAGTCCCACAGCATCAGCAACAACTAGTCTAGCAACATCACCTACTACATCCCCAACTACTAGCCCAACAACATCACCTACTACATCCCCAACTACTAGCCCAACTACTAGTCCTACTATAGGTCCAACAGCCCCACCTACAAGTCCTATTATTGCACCTGTTAGCGAGATAACATCTCCTGCTACAAGTCCAACAACATCACCTACCACATCTCCTACAACAAGTCCGGTTATTGACCCTGTTTTAACTAGAGTTCGTTATGTTGTTCTTGTATGCACAGATGAATCTACTGAAAGCAACCCCAATGACGGAAACTCAAATGAAAGCATCTCCATTGAAAACCTCACAGAAAGCCAAAGACGATTTTTGAACCGTTTCAATAGGCTTCGATTCTGGTAGCCTATTCCACAACATGTGTTAGATTGTACCTGGGCAAATTAGCATTAAATTACAGCGCATTCCTGAATTGTCCCACTTCTTCTAAAGTCTTAGCAGTCTATCACATTTCCCACGTAGGATTTATCATATTGAAATACGAACACTTCTTGCCTCTACAAAAAACTATAAACAGTAACATTCACTGCCAAACTTATCCGCACTTGATTCACCACCCACACCCAGTTACAACTGCCCTTGGCCGTACATACCGAAAACATGATACTTTACAACATCTGGAATCGGAGGCAAGTTCTGAATCGGGACACGGAATAAGCTGTTCAATAGTAGAACCAAGCGGCCAGTGTCATGTCTAGGCACCTGAGAAGGGAAAACGACGGAGAATTTCAATTTTGAGGCTGAATTTGCGATATTGGCGTATTATGAAGGAAAGACTACGACTTTAGCGCACCTATAAATATTTATGAGAAAAATGAAAAGTTCTCAATCGGGTTAGGGTGTGACTTGTTTGAATTTTGAAGATTAGTCTCATGATCTCGTCGAAGGCGGCCCACCCAGAGCATCCCGTTCTGGGCGACCCATTGATGAAGTCGTGGACGCCCAACCAATCTTACTCGACATTATGCATTATATGCTGCCCGTCAAGTTGTGGTCTTAATCATTGGGGGGGGGGGGGTCATAAAAACAAGTTAGGTTGGTTGGGCGGTCCGCTAATCTCGTCGTGGGAGACCAACCAATGTCACTCGGCTTTATGAGGCGCTCATACTGATATGGGCACGTTGGTCGTTGACTTCGTATTGTGCCCAATGGAAAGGGCCGCCTTTTTTTTTCTATGGGAGCCGGGGCAGTTCCCCATCTAGCTACATGTCTGTACTCGCCTTGAATTTTTTAACATTATCCTCTTCGCTTATAAGATGCAACATTCGGATTATGTAGAATTGTTAAAGGTGTCCCTTTCTAAAAGAGAAAGCGTAGGGAGAAGGAAGTGAAAAGCATGTCCGGTGCCCAGATTCAAAATTTACCGTCGACTCCAGGTGTGGCAAAGTATCATGGTTTCTGTGTATACACAGATGCCGTTGTGGATGGAGAAAGCGTTGTGAGTTAAGCCCAGAAATGAATTTGAAATCGATTAGCAGATTAATACTATTTGGGACATGATAGACTTTAGAAGAAATGTAACAATTAAGGACTGTACTGTTATTTAATGCTCAAGTGATAATTCACAATTCAACGTCTCTCACTTAACCGCTTCCAAGGAGCTCAGTCATCACGATACATTAAAATAAGAAGCGAAAGACCATGGAGTTTATTGTCTGATTAGATATTCTGACCAGTCGGGATTATGTTGCTATCTGTAATACGTGCACATTTATAAGGTTAAAAGCCAATAGTAAAGGAGTTATGAGGCTCCAAAGTACATTTAATGGACATATTTAAATTAGACCTTTCTTTCCCCGCCCCAAAATTCAGAGAAATTTAGTATGTAGTAGAGGATGATCCCACGAACACAACTCTATCACGAAACCCTCTGTTGCAATTTGTTCTAGGTCGACTATACTCGGATACTGGGATGAGGTCTGTCCGCCCGTTCCGATTTTGTTTCTGAAGCATATCTCACAAACCGTTTGCGATATCTTATGACAGTAAATAATGACATAAATCAGTTATTCTAAGTAGCCCGAAAAAGAACCGACAGCTAGCTTCTAATTTATCAGAATGAAGTAACGTGGTTTCAACTGGTCGCACCTGTTGTCTATTTATGTAATAATATATACACTATTTATATATATTTTGTATAATAGTCGTAAATTAATAAAACGGTCAAAACATGAAAATATAAGTGTGTAAAGAATTGTTTATATTACAAGGATAGAGTTAATTGATATTGTTTATATTTCAAGGATAATGTTTATTATTGTTGTTGTTCGAGTGAAACATCAATCGCCGGGTGGGTTTGTGTCTTCAAATGTTATATAAATGTTATATTTAGACATTTATTGACATGTCAAGGTTATACCAATCTGTTTAGATCATCGGATATTATGTTGATCAGAACATAACCGGCATGTAACATTACTTAACATTCGTGGGACCTACCACATCCTGTCCTTCAAACACTGGCATCAAGCATTACCAGAACAATTATAAGTTTAGCTGTCCAGGAGATCAGCAGAGTCGGGACTGTTCCATTCCTAAATGGAAATGAAATAAAATGGGGTTTAACGTCCTACTATTCTGCCCCGACTGCGCTTATGAAGATTGGGAATACGCCATACGCCAATTTCTCTCATTACACACTGTGTATGGCGTATTCCCGTCTTCATTAGACAAGTCGCAGAAGAATAGTAGGACGTTATACCCCATTTCATTTCATCTTATTCATGTCGTATGTTAGTACTATGTGTCATTAACCGGAAATGACGATATCGCATATCGATGCACAATTGTCAACTAAACTAAACATGTGTGCCACGTTTCATGGCCGAGCCTTAAGCTTTATTTTCGAAGCGAATGACCCCGAAAAGGAAACAGAGAAGATTAACAACATCGTCAGTGCTTAGGGATTAATGTCCTACTGTTGGAATTCGATATAAGAGTAGGCCGTAGCGTCGCTGTCCGAGCATAAGTTCCCGAAATGGCACTCAATGGCGTATGCCCGTCTTCATTAGCCCAGTTCAGAGCAGCACAGTAGGACGTTAAATTTCATTTCATTTCATTTTACGTCTGGAGATTTAGGTCTTTACATTAAAACACGAGATCTTGTTGATTTTAAGCTTAGATACTTAATGACATGGTCAGGATTATAGACCAACCTCACAATCGTTTGCTATTGTTTATAATTATTTGAACATTTTTTTTATAACAACTTTAAACTTGTTATTATACACCGCTAAGTCGTCATGGTATAATTTACATAACAATTTGTATCGTAATACTCTTATCAAACGTAGCTCGCGGGCGTGTTGCATCATCAGGTACATGTATAACACTGAGTCAAGCGGTGTAGTGGCTTATCCATTGGAACGAAAACGGCCGTGTGTTGCACTATACAAAGCCCTTCTCCCTAATTTTTATTGAACGCAACACCTCTATACTAGCTTGTAAATGATAAGATTATAATGAAGAGAGAGAGAGAGAGAGAGAGAGAGAGAGAGAGATGGGGTTTAACGTTCACTTGACACAAACTAGGTCATTTTGGGACTAACATATGGTTTAATTTTATTTCAATAATTCGCTTGCGCATAGGGGTCTTTAGCAGTGGGAGGAAACCGGAGTGCCTGGAGGGAACCCACGAGGTTGAGAAGGCGCCCCTATCTCCATGCCACATACGCTCACACCAAGGATCGAAACCACAGCCGCAAGCCAGAGGTGACCGGCCAGCTAGAGGTCGAAGCGCGGCACTCTAGACCACCAAGATTATAATGAAAGGTGAAAATACCATGTATTGTAAGGTGTATAACCAGATTATACAACTGATCTATTGCGATTCATCTATTTATACTCTGGTGTCGAATTATACTGAATAATTAGTGTTATATACTATTCAAAACAAGTAGGGGATATTTGATTTTGGGGGCATAATACTAAAATATGCAAATGACTACGAAAAAAGTCACTATAGAACCTAACAGAAGAAACATTTCCAGTTACATGTGACGCCCAAACGAACCAATAGCTACCGCATGGAATGCAGGTGATGCTTGGGATCATCATGGGGGTCCAACCCAAGATTTGCACGACTTTGACTTTGAATGTTACAGTCATCGTGGTATTGAATTCCAGGGTGGAAACATCAGTTTAATTGTTTTAGTGACCAGAAAACAAATTTTGATATGCGTCGGCTTACCCAAAATGAAAGGTTACGTGCCCTTGGCATGCTACAGATCGGCACAACACAGGCGGTTGTGGCGCGGACGATGAATGTTTCTCAGTCTGTCATAAGCAGGCTATGGTCCAGATACCGTGATACACAATCTGTGCAGGACAGACCACGCCCAGGTCGACCAAGGGCGACAACGCAAGCCCAGGATCGATTTATCCGTACCTTGGCCTTGAGAAATCGTGTCATCACAGCAAATCAGATCAGCGCTCGTCTTCAAACAGACACTGGTGTGAGATTGAGTGGCCAGACGATTCGGAATCGACTGCATAGGGGTCACCTTCGCGCCCTACGTCCTCGCGTGATCCCTTGTTTGAGAGATCATCACATTCAGGCAAGACGTCGTTGGTGTAGGGATCGTCAACACTGGGATAATCGACGCTGGAGCAATGTGATGTCTGGGACATGCTTGGACAGAGGTTACGTCAACGTCAACAACGTCCTGCCAATGTCCAAGAACTTGCTGCTGCGTTGCAACAGGAATGGGACAATCTGGACCAAAATGACCTTAGACGTCTCATTAGGAGTATGCCACGTCGGATCAAACAGAGGAGGATTTACCCGTTACTGACTTTGTTGTGATGCTGTGGTAACTTTGCTGTTTGACCCCGGGTATCATTTTACCCTTATAATGGTCAGTCTGTGCTTTACTTAGTCTAACGATCATTTGGAATAAATCGATGAATGTAAACTTCATTTCATTTTGTCATTTGTTTTTTCGTCAGTTTCATTAGGTGACTTTAATAACACTTAAAAATCAAATATCCCCTACTTTTTTTGAATAGTATATTTCACATGAGCAATTCACAGTGTCGGTTCCCTGATATGATCACGTGCAGGTACAGTCTCAAATCGTTTATATAGTATTAATATTTACCCCCCACCCGAGGCTGGACTGGCGACCCTACTCCATGTCACAAACCCAAAATGTGCGCATTATTATTTTTCTCCCTTGAAACGGTCATTTGTGTGGAACTCATTGAACATTTATTATCGTTCCTTCGCTTCTGGGGTTTAGGGAGTTAAATGGCCGAATGGTTAGCACGTGCGTGCTGTTTCATAAAGCCTGTCATTGGGTCAACTGGCGCGGTTTCGAATCCCGGTTGTACGTGACAAGGAGTGGGGTCTCCTGTTCAACCTCGTGGGTTTTCTCTGGGTCCTCCGATTTCCTCCCACTGCTAAAGACCCCTACGCGCAAGCGCAAGCGAATCATTGAAATAAAATTAAACCATTTGTTAGTCCCCATATGACCTAGTTTGTGTCGAGTGGACGTCAAACCCCATTTCTCTATCCCTTTCTCGCTTCTTGAGTTTAACGCCCACTTTCACCGGGGGAGGGGGGATATCGCAGATAATTACCGCTCTTGTTGGATTGCCTTTGTACATATCAGTAAGAATTATTGACACAAGATTGCATTAAAAACATCAGTTTTTATTAAGTTTTAAATTCAACAATTACCACTGATACCTCAGCTTTAAGATCACCATAAAAATATAACAGTAAGCAAATGGTGTAATGATTACCACCAATACCTCATTAAAAATAGTTATATCACTTTTTATTAAAATTTAATTTCAAAAAATACCTCAGCTATAAGGTTGATATAATAAAACAATCAGCTAAACAAATGGCAAAGACTATATAATCAATTTTCAATATATTAATTTTTCAATATCTATTTTATATCGTGAACTGTCTGCGCTTTATCTAAATCTTACGTAATATATCTTTAAAATAAAATAGCAATTACGGCCCAATTAAAATTGGCTAACATAAAGCGCAAAATATTCGCTAATAATTACTTATATTTTTCAATAAATGTAATTAGTTTAGTCGCAGACGTTATTGTAAGTGTTGACATTCTATAATTATTATTAGTTCAGTGGTAGATCGTAACTTTGATTAAAACGTTTTTTAATAATTAGGCCAGACCTTATTTTGTCCATCTGATTAAAATACAGATCTTTATTTCGTTTCGTTTTTTATACTTTCGATGGTTTGTACTACATGAAGATCTGACCGGTTGTAGTGAAAGGTCGCGCCGAGGTCACACAAGCGGATTTTGGTCCTATGGCGCCAAACATTTGATTAACCAATCAGCGTTGATCACAGTTCCGTACGCCGTAACAGACCGTTTCATTGGCTAATCCTTCACATCATCCAGATGTGGGTACTCGCCCAGATACCAGTGTAGTAAATACAAGTGAAACGAAATTTGAACTATAAAAAACGAAACGTAATAGGATCTGTGTTTTCATCAGGTAGTCGTCGCCATTTTTGTAAGTGTGTTTACGTGTTTTAATAATAAGGTAAGGCCAGTCGTAGACCTTAATTTGAATATAATTGCCAGGAATTCAGGAGATGTATTTTAAAAAAGGCAGTTGAGATTTCAGGATACCCCGTTGTGCATTGCCATTTATCCTCTAATACGAAATTGCCGTCGACGAACCGTAAGGTTTCGTAAAAATTGAGTAATTGTGCGTCGTATTTCATACCAGGAATTATATTTGGCTTCGTTGCATAAAAAATATGCAAAGCGCAACAAAGTACATGTAGATTGGGGCGAGCGTGTTGTAGTACGGCGTAATAGTTGAATGGTTGTTGACGGAGACGTTAATGGTGATGTCGTCAGGGGAGTTGTTGGAGACATTGTTGATGTCGTTTGTGAAGTCGTTGGTGATGTCGTTGTCGTTGACATAGTCTGAGAAGTTGTTGGAAGTGTAGCATTCCCAGCAGCACAAGAACTACAACACTGAATCCGTCTACTGTCACTAAGAAAACTACAGATCGTTGCATTACATTCTGCAGTAGGATCATCAAATTGTGGACACTCATCTGAATTAAACAAATAGAGAAATTTCTCCAGATTATAACATTTTATAGTTACACATACTACATAAAGCTCAATATCGTTCGCTTTCCCACTTTATACAATCGTCTATGGTTAAATAGTAAGTGCAGGAGGACCGCACTAAACGCAAAACAAAACCTGCGTACAAGACAGAAAAAAGACATTGCAAAAAACAAACAAATATCGAATCAAGTGAATGGGTCCGGTGGCCAGCCGTAAGCGTCCACTCCCTGTACAGTCCCGGGTCTGTTATGGTACAGGTTTCACTAAAAATGATATACAACATAAGGGAGACGTAACAGAAATAATGCGACCAATCTTAACAGTGGCCCTTTCATCAATGGCGATAGTCTTGCGTAATGATTAAACATGCATTATGCAAGAGCTAAATCTTGTGGGTTTTCTCCGGGTCCTCCGGTTTCCTCCCACTGCTAAAGACCCATACGCGCAAGCGAATTACTGAAATAAAATTAAACCACATGTTCGTCCCGAAATGACCTAGTTTGTGTCGAGTGGACGTTAAACCCCATTTCTCTCTCTCGGACTTGATCAATTGGTCCATTTGGGAGAAACTATTTTGTTAATTTAACTGGTCTGTCTAAAACATATATAGCTTTGATATTCCCTACGAAAAATGTATTTACCTGACGGTCTTGATGGAGCTTGGTCGCTAGCAATACATTCACCTCCAACACACCACTGAAATATCCAGAAAATAAAGATATCGTTTTATTGTGTTCATATCCAGATGTTCAGTGAAGGACGGGTTTGGATTGCCGAATGGTCTAATAAGTGCGCTGCCCGATTTTGATTCAAAGCTTTAATCCTAGTGTTTTTTCTCCGGTGTCTTCCGCCTTCCCCCTCACACACACTGCTAACGACGTCTAAGTGCAAGCGAATTATTGAAATAAATATTGAGCCATACGTTAGTCCCAGAATGACCTAGTTTGTGTGCAATGGACGTTGCACCCACCCCTCTATTTCGCCCTTCTATCACCACACACCGTGAAGTATATCCGACAGGTTATATATACATTTGCACGTATCTCACCCTTTGATCACCACAGACCGTGACAAGGAGTAGGGTCGCCTGTCCAACCTCGTGGGTTTTCTCCGGGTCCTCCCACTACCCGCAAGCGAATTATTGAAATAACATTAAACCATATGTTAGTCCCAAAATGACCTAGTTTCGGTCCAAAGGACTTTGCACCCCACCCATCTCTTTCACCTTTCTACACTGTGAAGTTATTAAATGTATATATATATTATGCTTTTTTTGTAGCTCACTTTCCATAACCATATACTATAGGCTATATTATACATATGCACGTATCTCACCTTTTGATCACCACAGACCGTGAAGTTATTAAATGTTATTGAGAGGCTACATTGAGCTGTCGTTGCATTTTTACAAATACCATTCATAGGCTTACACATTGCTGCAAAAAACGGCTCAGATGAATACGAGGCCTGAAGAGAGAGAGAATACACCAATAACAGAGACGAATAAACCTTCTAATTAAAATTAAAAAAACATGCAAGATTTAGATAAAGAATTAGCCATTCTTGCTATAATAGTTCGAAAGTAGATAATGTAAAATGAATAATGTGAAAATTTCATTCAAATTGCTCTATTGCAAGCGAAGATATTAGCCTTTGAAGTTTTGACAGAGGTGTGCAATAATTCCAACCACCGTACTGGATGATCAAAGCTAGGTCTCGGTCCTCCATATTTGATTAAATCAAAGTATCGCTGAACCATCCCAATCTGTTTAATATCGGAGAAATCCGATGCCATCGAGAGTTGATTAAGGCCTGGATCTGTTAATTAATGTTTAATCAATAATTTAGATAACATTTCAGGCCTAATACCTGCAATAGGAAGATTTAGCTCTTGCATAATGCATGTTTAATAAACTATTGGGGAATAAGTAACAAACTGTCATGAAGACAGTAATTCAACTGACGAAAGCGAAAAAATGTGATTGATGTCAAATGGATGCAAAAAAAATAATTATTTTAAAAAAAGAGAGCGGGATATCTAAAAAAAAAAAACAAACATTGTAAACTTTACATTGCTATAAATTATTTGGAAATTACCAATTTAGGTAATATTCAAGCTGATTAAAACGCAGATCTTTTTTCGTATCGTTTTTTTATAGTTCAAAATTTCGTTTTACTTTTCTTTACTACACTAGAGGCCACCAAAAGTATAACAAAACGAAACGAATTATAACACTAGGATCAGGATGAGTAGTTATCATCGACGTGTTCTGGATAATTATCCAATGAAACGGTCTGTTACGACGAGTTCTTGGCGTGCGGTGCACGGAACTGTGGGTAAACGTCGACGCTGATTGATTAAACAATGTCTGGTCAGATCTTCATATAGTGTAGGTCATCGAAAATATAAGTATGCCAGGTTGATTTCCGTTCATGTCGTCATAATGTTCCGGTTCAATGAATTTCGAGAAATGTTTGTGGGAAATGTTATTGAAGAAATGTTTGTGGATAAATGTTTTGCAAGGTTTGTATTTCAAGATTTGTATTCAGAATCTGTTGTTCAAGATTTGTTTTTCGTTGTATGTCTATGATGAAATGTAGATTATTTTTTTTTTGATTTACTAAAATAGATTTTATCTTTATATTAAAATGAAAGTAAATAAAACAAATATTGATTTTAAGATACAAATGTTAATTTTGAGTGTACAAATGTCGAAATACGACAACAAATGAAGAAATAAGAATTAAGGACTACGAATTTTAAAAGAGCACTGAATAAAGAGCTGTTTGACGTTCCATAAGTCGGCGGTAAATCCCATTTTCTGTCTCCAATGACAAACTGACATTATCACAATACTATAACCTCGCCAGACCTGTTCACGCTTTATTTAAAGGGGGTGGTTTCACAGAGAGACAAGTATTTCTCTTACTCAAAAGCTGTAACATGTACATTGTATGGAAACATCTGTTATCTAAAGACCAGGGGCCGGATGCTCGAGGTTTTATTAACTTTTAACGATCCAAATTCAACTAATGAACAAACAGTCTTCTCTTGGATAAACTTTAATGAATCCATTAACCAGCGGATAACGAAATTGACTTTCCAGCAACAGAAATTTAACAGACCGTTAACAAACGACAGGTTAGCTAGATAACAATCCGTTGGAGTTTAACGGATCCTTAAAATAAATTTTGGTTTTAAACAAACGGCCCCATGTCATCTACGGTGGAGAAAACACGCAAGTACCGCGTAAGTTTCATGCACTTTATACTAACATTCCCGGCGTGACCTTGAGGAAATGTGTAGTTGACCCTCTGAAATAGATTTAACCCGGCTATGTTAAGGCTTCTGTATACTCAATTTAACTGTTCCAGGGGAAATTTATAGCCACACGGGAGAGGTATTATAATAACCACATACGCCTACCATATCCAGCGTGGTTTCTCCTTGTCAGTGATGCAGAACGGACAGCTGTCTAGTCGTTCGGATGGTACGAAAAACCGAGGTCCCGTTTACACATTGGCGTGCACGTAAAAGATCCCGTAATAGTTGGAATTCAATATAAGTGTAGGCCGTAGCGCCGCTACCCGGGCAAAATGTCCCTCATAGCACACTGTATGGCGTATGCCCGTCTTCCATTAGCCCAGGTTAGGTGCAGAAGAGTAGGACGTTAAACCCTATTTAATTTCATTTTACTACCATATCCAACTCAAACATAACCTCGCCAGCTAACGTGTGTAGTTACTTACCCGACAAAAACACGATTCCGATCCAAAAACATCTCGACATTGGTCATCAGCATCTGAAAGATATCACAAAGGATTATATTCGTCAAATTTATGAAATACTGTAATCTGATTAAAACAGATCCTATTTCGTTTCGTTTTTTTATAGTTCAAAATTTTGTTTTACTCCCCTCTACTACACGAAATCTGGAAGAGTTATCATTGATGTTTCTAAATGGTGTGAGCAATTAGCCACTGAAGCCGTCTGTTGCAGCGACCTTTAGGCGTGTTTTGCACGGAACTGTAAGTAACATCAAAGCTGATTGGCTAATCAAATGTCTGACGTCATAGGGTCAATAACCTCTCGTATGACCTCTGGCGTGATCTATCGCAACAACCGGTCATACCTGTAGTGTGGGCCATCGAAAATTTACAAAAACGAAACGAAATATAGATGTGTATTTTAATGAAATTGGAAATACTGTATTTTTGCGTGATTTACATTTTTCGTAAAATATCAAATGAACTCAGATTTATATTTATTTTTCATTTATTTATTTCATAATTTCCCTTATTTAAATGTTTATTTTTTGTGTTTTATAGAAATACTGGTTTATTTTTATAAAAACTGTCCAATAAGTTAAGATAATGTTGAATTTTTAACGAGGGTTTGACGATGATTGATATTGAATTTAGCCAGCGAAATTATAAATAGTGTATTGATAGCAGTATAAAAATAATTCATAGCCAAATACATAGATACGAGTTATAAATGACCTCTATATAATTGTTTGGGGATTTTATCAGTATAGTAGTTCGGGTGGTTGCGAAACCATGGTCCTTTGTATAAAGAACCATTGGCAGTTGGAATTCGATATAAGAGTGGGCCGTAGGGCCACTGTCCAGGCAAAATTTCCCTCACAGCACACTGCATGGTGTATGCCCGTCTTCATTAGCCAGATATTGGAGCAGAACAGTAGGACGTTAAACCCCAGTAATCTGATGGAAAGTATTAAGTTTTCCAAATTATGATAATCAATTTTTGATGAACCTATTATTCACTAGTAATCATATTGTCTGAAGAATTATTTCAGGTGAATTATAATTTATTATCATTGTTTATTGATTTTGTTTTTATTGTTAAACAGCATCACATTGTCGAAAATAAAATTTATTTATTTATTTCAATATTTTAAAACCCAACACTATAATATACGGAAATAACAATTTTTAACCCCTTTTAAAGATACATGGTATCAAACATCAGCCTATTATTACAAATATCAAGCAGTACAGTACAATTTGTTAGAATTCTGAATTAATTTATTCATGAAAAACAAATACTATAATATATTATATTTTGAGGTCTTTTAAATTCAAAAAAATAATATAAGACATAAAAATTCTTTTCGGTGCAAAGAAAAAAATGTTAGAAATCTGAATTCTGAACGAATTGATTCGTGAAAAAGATTTTGATATTACAAGTTATAAGTATGTAAACTCTGACTGTTGAGATGTAAAAGTCTAATATTATATGTGTATTATTATTAAGTAATGTAACTCGAATTTTTGATGTCTTAAACCCGATACAAAATGCAAAAATGGAAATAAATATTGAAATAACAATACAATTTGTTACATATCTGAACATTTTATATAAAAGAAATTATTATATTATTATGTATCTATTTCCTTTAACTCGTATTTTTGATATTTTAGAAGCCAACATTGTTTATATCTATCTTATAATAATATCGTTCCTCTACTTTACTTTACTTTACTTTACTCTTTTTTTCTCTTTAACATTTTTTCAAAATATATTTATGTTTGTATTTTTATGGAAAAGGGGTCTGTTATCAGTGAATGCAAAAATATAAAAATGAGCATTTATTTATTTATTTTTCCAAGAGGCATATCAATGACAATAAAGGTGATAATATAAAGATACATGATAATAAGATGAGAAAGTTTTGATGAGAGAAAAAGTCACGATGTCATGAATGACCAGCATCTTGAATATAACCCATAAAAACCTGCACCATAAAAACCGGTCTAAAATTTGTTACATAACTGAACGCAATTATTTATTATTGTTTTTATATTTTTTTCATATTTTATATTATAAAATTGGAAATATAAATAAAACTTCTTCCCAATACAAATTCAAACTAATTTATTTATGCAAATAGTTTAATATTATGTATTATATTTTAACTCGTAGTTTAGATGTCTTAGATTAAATATAGAATATATAACTAGAAATTTAAATGACAATTCGTACTGATTATATAATATCATGAATTACATTTATGTGATTTTTAATGTTTTTAGAAGCCGGGGTTTGGGGTGGGTGGGTCGAACGGTTAACATGTACGCGTTGGATCAGAGGGTCTATCATTGAGTAAACTGGCGTAGTTTAGATTTCCAGGTTGTACATGACAAGGAATAAGGTCGCGTGTCCAATCTCGTGGGTTTTCTCCGGATCCTATGGTTTTTCCCACAGCTAAAGACGCACGAGCGAATTATTGAAATAAAATTGAACCCTATGGTTGTCCCGAAATGACATAGTTTGTGTCACGTGGATGTTACCCCCCTCCCACCTCCTCTCTCTCACTCTTTTACGTACAAAAATGGTAATGAAAGTATAAATAACAAGTCTTACCTCCGTCAACTGATAAAGAATAACAAACATAAAGTCCAAGCACTTGTAGAATCAACGACTTCATTTTATAACAAATAACTATTTTAATTGAACGTCTTAAAAGGCTATAGGACACAATTCAAAGCTCTTTTGGCTTATTTTTCAAAAACACACACAAGAATGTTTGGGTCTCTAAAACAATAATTCCGAAAAGAAGCAATCAAAATCGGACAGAAATCAAAACTATTTTGGCTTATTTTTCAAAAACACTTAAGTGCCTCTAAAAGAATAATTCCAAAAGGAAGCCAATAGTCTGCCCTAAAAAAGAAATCTATGAGTGTTCTACAAAAAGAGCTGTTTCAAAACTTGATCCCTCTTTTTGAATCCTCTGAAATCTTTCTGCGGATTAATGGGTTATATTTTAATGATATTGGAAAAACTTCTATTTCATAGAAAGTGAAATGACAGTATTGATAAAAGAGAACGTTACACATGTATGAATGAGGTGGGTGGAGCTACCCTGACATCTTTATGATATTGTATAATGACATCCTTAAAAGGAAAACCAACACCAAACCGCCGTGATATTGAAAACGCAACCTCTTCCCACAATAAAGCCCAACTAACACTATGCTAATTTCTTAATGATTCTTCAGTGATGTGTTTATATTGTGGGTGGGTGGGGTGGGATGGCCTACTGGTCTAGAGTGCCGCGCTTCGACCTCTAGCTGGCCGGTCACCTCTGGCTTGCGGCTGTTGTTTCGATCTCTGGTGTGAGCGTTTGTGGCATGGAGATAGGGGCGCCTTCTCAACCTCGTGGGTTTCCTCCGGACACTCCGGTTTCCTCCCACTGCTAACAACCCTTACGCACAAGCGAATTATTGAAATAAAATTGAAACCATATGTTAGTCCCGAAATGACCTAGTTTGTGTCGAGTGGACGTTAAACCCCATTTCTCTCTCTCGCTCTCGTTTATATTGTGAATTACACAAATGCTGTACAGAGAGTTTAGCTTATCAGGTGCTTTAAAATCGTTCATGCCTAATAGCTTGGATTTGATGGAAATCTATATCTCATAATTACAAAAGCCATGGTGGCTATGTAGATATGACAAATGCTCGCTATACTGGAGGTCGCGTGTTCATTAGGCTTTCCGGTGTGGTTTCTCCTTGTCAGTGGTGCAGGACCAAGGGCCTGGCAAGGACAGCTGTCTAGTCGTTCGAATGGGACGATACGAACGACCGAATCTCACATTTTATCTTTGCTTGATAATGACTAGGGAAGCCCAGTCGAAACGTCGCTCAGTAATAAGCAGTACATGTAACTGTATTCCATAGAATTGTGGCATGTCTATTTCGTGGTTGTGGTCATAATTTAAGACAATAACGAAACCAACTAAAATATTAGGGGATACAAGTTGTGCTAGAAACAGTAAGGCACACTCTGCCATGTGCACGAATCATTGATAGCTAATCATAGCGATGGTATGTAATTGGTGATTTCAAAAAATCGAATCAGAATCTGAACTTTTCATCGATCAAAATAATTGGACAGTATTCATCGGGCATATAATCGATGATTTCCAAAAAATCGAATCAAGATCTGAATTTTTCATCCATCAAACAATAATCGTATAATGTTCATCGGGCTTAAGACTTGGTGAAAACATGGAAGATAACGCCCTGCCTTTAAACCATTCATGAATAATTCAAGACTCAATGGACGGAAATTCCATTCAAACTCGTTACAATTCTTTTTCCTCATTGATGCCTAGACACTAAGTTTAAGATATTTGTTACGAAATGACATTTCTGGGGAAGTGTAACTGGAATATTACAAAATATATCAATTTTATTTTCCGGTCTACATACAATAGTACATGTGTAGTCCACGATTTCAAGATGACCAGCAGTAAATACTCACTTAATCGCCAATATTACTAATGTGGATTACAGGTCTTTCTTTAGGCCTGAAATGTTATAAAAACTATTACTTAGACATTAATTAGCATATGCAGACCATAATCAACTCTCGATGTTGAGGGCAATGAGGCTAGCATGAGATTTTTGTTGGATTGTAGTTCGATTCGCTGAAATATTTTTCTTCGTGATTTACCACTAAAAATGGATAACCGAGACTACTGGTTTTGTCTTACCGACTTTAGTAATGATGACCGGGGCTAAGCGGAAATTTCATTCGCTTAGTTCTAAATTAATATTAGATCAATTTGACTGAAATTTTCAGCAAATTGCCTTTATATTAGTTAGTTTTTAACTATTGTAGTGAGAACTGCCAACTCGTTATCTAATTTCCCATAATGTATCTTTAATGTGGATGAATGAATGAATGAATTAGGGTTTAACGTCCTACTGCTCCTAACCTGGGCTAATGAAGACGGCCATACGCCACAGTGTGCTATGAGGGAAATTTTGCTCGGGCAGCGGGGCTACGGCCTATCCTTATATCGAATTCCAACTGCCAAGATATATTTTATGTACACGCCAATGTGTACACGGGACCTCGGTTTTTCGTCCCATCCGAACAACTACACAGCTGTCCTTGTCAGGCCCTCCGTTCTGCATCACTGACAAGGAGAAACCACGCCGGAAAAGCTAGATGAACTTTCTCGGACAATTGTCCTGCGTCCTGCTAATGTGGATGACATAGGGTGAGTTCATAAGCTCTCTATACAAATTAAAATTTGGAGGTTTAACGACCACTCGACACAAAGTAGGTCATAATGAGACTGACATGCTGTATATTTTTAATCCAATAATTTGTTTGCACGTAGAGGTCTTTATCTCTGGGAGGAAAACTGATCATTAGGAGAGAACCCACGGGGTTAGGCGGGTGACGGCACTCAATGTAACATACCAAATAAAGCTTGTGATTAAAAACCAGGTCATTTCGGGACTAACATTGTTTTAATTTTATTTGCGCGGAGGGGTCTTTAGCAGTGGGAGGAAACCGGAGGGCCCAGAGAAAACCCTTGAGATTGGACAGGTGACCCTACTCCTTGTAACGTACAACCGGGGATTTGACGTCACGCCAGTTGACTCAATGACAGGCTTTATGATACGGCACGCACGTCCTAACCATTCAGCCACCCCCACCCCCACCCACCCCCTTGTAATTAAAAGATAAATATCAAATCCGTAATTATCTTTATTCATTCTGCAATTGTCTTCTGTAGAACGGAGGATCTGACAAGGACAGCTGTCTTGTCGTTCAGATGGGACGAAAACTAGATGTACCGTGTACACATTGACCTGCATGTAAAAGGTCTCTTAGTAGTTGGAATTCGAAATAACAGTAGGCCATAGTGCCGCTGTCCGGGCAAAATTTCCCTCATAGCACACTGTATGGCGTATGCCCGTCTTCATTAGCCCAGTTTAGGAGCAGAACAGTAGGATGTTAAACCCTATTTCATTCATTCACATTAACTCACCCGATGTCATCCAAATTCATTTCATTTTATTTTCGTCAAGTGTTGACGCGAACAGTGGACGATAGAGAGAGAGAGATAGAGAGAGAGAGAGAGAGAAAGAGAGAGAGAGAGAGAGAGAGAGAGAGAGATGCAGATTGGCAACTAAAAGCGACAACGTCCATTTTCACTCAGGTGGTATCGAATTTAAAGTATTATCACTTATCTTCACCTGTTTAATATGCATTAAGTTTTGTCAAATATATTTCTCGTCTCCTCTCCAAACAGACCCATAAATCATTAAAAACACGTTATGTCAATTATAACCTCATCCATAAAACGCTTTTTGTAACGGTGGGTTATTTATAGGCAGTATCTTGGGGAACATACATTGATACCTGGTACACGATTACCATCACAATACCCACAGATATTTAAAAAATCAGTTCTGTCAAAAAGTCAAGTTTGCTTGTTCAGTTTATGTGCATTTTATGTGTGCTTTATAGGGTATTACATTGCTGAAGATAAGTGGCTGAAGTTAATGCTAGATCACGTCTTAAATTCTTTTTCTAAAATCCCTTTTTTGTTGATAAATATTATTATTCAGTTATATCATGGAATAAAACCAAACCTTTGGACAAAATTCAAAGTCATAAAAAAACACGGTACAGGTATAGGCAAAATAGTGTAATCAGCAAAAATATTGGATAACATTCTCATGGCATATTGCATTAACCGGGAGAGCAGAAACACGATGAAATGATGATCGACAATGATGCGAACAATCTAAACCTTTTTACAAAAGTCCTAAAAATATGGTGAAGGCAAAATAGTGTAATCAGCAAGTATTGGATAACATTCTCTTTGCTAGTGAAGGTCAATTTCTGTTTTGAATTGTCAGATATCCTCTCACAGTCTCATATAACAATCTTTGATCCTTGAAGGAATTATTAGTGAGCAGAAATTCGTCCGTATAATATTTGTTATCACTTGTCACTTCAGTCAGTTATATAGAAGGATAACTTGTGTTTTCCCTTTGTGTTCATTTGAAACCTTGATTACGCATCTATTGTAGCAATGATCTCTGTGTTTAACTTATATTTGGAACGTGTTCATCCAGTGTTATCACTAATGTGATAGTGATTGACACCAATATTGTCCTTTAACCGAGAGAGCTGAAACCCAATGATTTAACCATTGCGAAATTAAAATCGTACAGCATAAAGGGGCTCCAGGTAAGTTTAGACAAAGAGCTGGCAGTTCTGTCTATAATAATTAAAAAATATATAATGAAGAAAGGGAAATGTGTTGAGTATCATTGATTTATTGCTACTGTGTCAATTATCCATTTTAACGGTAACCGTATTAACCGCAAAGCGCATTTAGATCTGTTGAAAATCTAAAATATACGATGAGTTGATTATGGTCTTAATGTATAATAAGTAATTTATTTAACATTTCTGGCAGACCTGGAATGGACAGATTTAGCTCGTCCATCATGCCAGGATACTTCTCAAATTATTTAGTGGTAAAACCTGGTTCGTTTAAAGAAATGTTTTTTGAATGTTTTGGTGGGTGGTAGCGTGTGAAATAACTATATGAATAGATACATTTAAATAATAAATACACATATTTTTCTTTTAAAAATACATAAATACATTCATATATAGATAATAAATACATAATTATGTAAATAATAAATACATACATACATACATAAATACATACATATATATAAATAATAAATACATAAATGTATAAATAATGAATACATACATATGTTAAAAATGAAATATAGATAATAAATACATACATATAGATAATAAATACATTCACAAATACATAATAAATACACACATATATAGATAATAAAAACATAAAATATAAATACGAAAATACGAAAATTAGCTTATCTGAGAAATTCAACGAAAAACAAATTGAACAACAAATTTCCAAATACAAATCTCCAAATACAAATCTTGCAAAACATTTCTCCAAAAACATTTCTCGAAATTCATGTAACCGGAACTTCATGACGACATGAGTCATTTATTATTCATATATGTATATATTTATTATTTATATATGAATGTAATTATTATTTATATATGTATGTATTTATATAATATGTATATATTTATTTTTTACATATGTAAGTATTTATTTTTTATATATGTATGTATGTATTATTGATATATGTATGTATTTATTTTTTATATATGTATGTATTTATTATTTATATATGTATGTATTCATTATTTATATAATATGTATATATTTATCATTTACATATGTCAGTATTTATTTTTTATATATGTATGTATTTATTATCTATATATTTATATATTTATTATCTATATATGTATGTATGTATTATTTATATATGTATATATTTAATATTTATATATGTATTCATGATTTATATAATATGTATATATTTATCATTTACATAATATGCATGTATTTATCATTGATATATGTGCATGTATTTTTTTTTATTAATATATGTATGTATTTTTTATTTTGCATATGTATATAATTATTTTTTATATATGTATTGTATTTATTATTTACATATGTATTTATTGTTTATATATGTATTTATAATTTATATATATTAATGTATTTATTATTTATATATGTGTATATTTATAATTCATAAATTTATATATGTATTTATTATTTATAGATGTATGTATTTATTATTATCTATATATGCATGTATTTGTTATTAATATATGTATTTATTATCTATATATGTAAGTATTTATTATTTATATATTTATATATGTATTTATTTATATTTATATGAATTAATTATTTGTATATATATTTATTTATTAATTATATATATATTTATTATTTATATATTTATTATTTATACATGTATATATTTATGTATTTATCATTTCCATATGTATGTATTTATTATTTATATATGTATTTATTCATATAATATGTATATATTTATTATTTACAAATGTAAGTATTTATTTTTTATATATGTATGTATATATTATTCATATATGTATGTATTTATTATTCATATATGCATGTATTCAATATTTATATAATATGTATATATTTATTATTTACATATGTAAGTATTTATTTTTTTATATATGTATGTATTTATTATCTATATATGTATTTATTTATTATCTATATATGTATGTATGTATTATTTATATATGTATATATTCATTATTTATATATGTATTCATTATTTATATAATATGTATATATTTATCATTTACATAATATGCATGTATTTATCATTGATATATGTGCATGTATTTTTTATTAATATATGTATGTATTTTTTATTTTGCATATGCATATATTTATTTTTTGTATATGTATTGTATTTATTATTTACATATTTATTTATTATTTATATATGTATTTATAATTTATATATATTAATGTATTTATTATTTATATATGTGTATATTTATAATTCATAAATGTATGTATGTATTTATTATTTATATATGTATGTATGTATGTATTTATTATTATCTATATATGCATGTATTTGTTATAAATATATTTATTTATTATCTATATATGTAAGTATTTTTTATTTATATATGTATATATGTATTTATTTATATTTATATGAATTAATTATTTGTATGTATATTTATTTATTATTTATAATATGTATTTATTATTTTCATATATCAATTTATATATTAATTTATTATTTATAGATGTATATATTTATTATTTATAGATGTATATATTTATTATGTATAGATGTATATATTTATATATGTATTATTTACATATATTTGTTATTAAGTATTTATTATTTATACATGTATATATTTATGTATTTATCATTTCCATATGTATGTATTTATTATTTATATATGCATGTATATATGTATGTATTTATTATTGATATATATATGCATGTATTTATCATTGATATATATGCATGTATTTGTTATTAATATATGTATTTATTATTTACATATGTATATATTTATTATTTACATATGTATATATTTATTATTTATATATGAATGTATTTGTGTATTTTTTTTAAAAAGTACTATGTGTATTTATTATTCAAATGTATCTATTCATATAATTATTTCACATGCTATCCCACACCGAAGCATTCAATAAACCTTTCTTTAAACGAACAAGGTTTTACCACAAAATAATTCAACTTTTTCATGGTATGCGTCCCGATATATTATTGTATTTCTTGTTATGGCCCGTATGATGACGTTAAATATCCCCCTCATTTTACACAGGTTAGTGCCATTCAGATTTGCTCTTTTTGCGAGATATGTAAATATAAATGTGCCAGAAAATAACTACATTTTGTTGCAAGCAATAAACATACTTTCCAGCAGTATATGTATCGATATCACAATTTTCTTATGAAGATCCCTTGTTTGACTTTAAATGTCAAAATACGGGCCATACTATGAAATTCCATATATCGCACTGAAAATTTTCATTTACCATTTCAGAAATGTAAATTATATTCTACCACATTTGAATTTACAAAATTCCAGATATCACACTGACAACATTCATTTACCATTTCAAAATGTAAATTATATTCTACAACTTTCATTTACCATTTCAAAATGTAAATTATATTCTACATCATTTAAATTTAAATAGTCTGAAAAGGGTATCTAAGGTGAATGGCGATAAATACTATATATAGTATTTATCGCCATTCACCTTAGATACCCTGTGTGTATGCGCGGTGGGGTTTTAAACCATAAATACGGGTCATCGTGTTATGTCTGACCTGGAAGTATTTTGTTATCATTCTTTCAATATATTATTTGTACTGTTGCGTTTGAGCAAAAAAAATATGTCACTATCGGGCTATAGCATAATTTCTGAAAAAAAAGACTAATTTCAATATATTTTCTTTTTTGAAGGCTCAGTCCGATTAGCCGTACTACACAAGTGGTTTCACTCCACTCATTGCTTATTGTATAACCTTGCTCGATCCTCCATTGTTGTACGGTGACTTATTGCATTTTAGGTCCATTTCCGCTCATGTCGTCATAATGTATTTGAAAATGTATTTGGAGAAATGTTTTTCAAGATTTGTATTTGGAAATTTGTTGTTCGAGATTTGTTTTTCATTGTATGTCTATGATAAAACGTAAATGTAGGTTAACTTTTTGATTTTCCAAAATAAATTTGATCTTTATATATAACAAAAAATTAAATCCAACAAAAATGCAATTTAAAATTTGTGTTATAACAAATGCCTGATTTGTTAAAAAAAATATTGATTTTAAGATTTAAAAGTTAATTTTAGTAAGCAAATGTCGGAATACGACAACAAATGAAGAAATAAGAATTAAGGACTATGGATTAAGAACTATAAGAATTATGAGCCCCAAATAAAGAGCTGTCTGGTCTTCCATATTACTGTCATGTGAAATAAAATGGGGTTTAACGTCCTACTCTTCTGCACCTAACCTGGGCTAATGGAAGACGGGCATACGCCATACATTGTGCGATGAGGGAAATTTTGCCCGGGCAGCGGCGCTATGGCCTACTCTTATATCGAATTCCAACAGGATCTTTTACGTGCACGGCAATGTGTACTTTGGATATTGACGTAGATGTTTAATCGATGAGATATCGTTGCCTATATTAGAAACTGAAATCGTTTCAGTTTTATCTCAATAATTCGTAGGGGTCTTAAGCAGTGAGAGGAAATCGGAGAACCGAGAAAAAACCTTACTTCTCGACAATCGAAGCCACACATTTTTATTCGATGGTGTTAACCACTTGATAAGCAACCTCGAAAAAATAATTATGTACACTCTAATTGCCGACACATTGCAGACGTTAAAATTATAAGTATAGTTAAGTCCAGCAATTCTTTTGTAGTCCGTAGACACTTCCCATGAATTTGTGGACGATAAGGAGCCAGGTAATAACGAAAGCTTTCTGAACCAAACAATCCCGAAAGGTGTTGGAGTTATTTCCCCTGTTTACACCTCATCGTTTGAGCTATACTTGAGAAATGCATTGATGTTTCTCATTATGAGATAACTGACATGTAGCTCGAATTTCGATACGAAGTCTCCTTATGACAAACAGGTTTCTTACAAACTGTCTCAAAAATCCCATTCCCAAAACATACAAGGTGGTGACGATGCAAAATGCTGGGCCCTTAAAGATTATATTTGCTCACCATATCATGGCCTGTAATGTGATGAACAAAAACATTCGATGTGATCGACGATCTGAGAGAGAAAGCAACCAACAACAACGACTGCAATGGATGATCTGACTTTATTCAAGAAATTACAATTCATGGGATTATCAAAAGCATGCACACAAACAACCAATCAGAATACCGCGTATTCCGAGTCACCCGTTCGTACCACAAACACAAAATGTCTACCCAGTTCGTCTACAAACACGTTTCGTCCATAATCCCCCTCCTGGATGTGACGATTCCAAAACATCCACTATTACCGATGACCGATGCGATCACAGTTGACACATTTATACGATTGATCCATCACAGACCGTCCGAAGTCGAAATCTCAAGCTCTTTTTTTTTTTATTTTTTGTTCGATGGTAACACTATTACTATGCACGATAAGAATTCCAAATTACTGGACACTAAACGATGCGATTGACGATGCGATTGACGATCCAAATATTTCACACAATGCGGACACAATACAACACTATTACTAAATCTTCCAAAATTCGATGCGATAGACGAAAACACTCGTATCTTAATCACTAAGATTCGATAAACGATGCGATGCGATGCGATGCGATAGACGATACAACAAAACACTTTACAAGTTCTTTAATATTATGCCTCCAAAGGACACAAACGATGAATTGGTCTCTTGATAACAGAATCTCCAATTCTAACATCCACAACACGTACTTTATTATCAACACCGGGATACGATTTCACTACACGACCCAAAGGCCACTTGCCCCTAGGATTCGACTGGTCGATAACGAGAACCATATCCCCTTCACACAAATTATTATGTGGAGTCTGCCATTTAGACCTATTATTAAGCATGGGAAGAAATTCGCGTATCCAACGTTTCCAAAACTGGTTCACTAGATCCTGGATCCGGCGCCATCTATTACGAGGATTAAAGCGGACATCATCTATGACGTGAGGTGGTACTGAATGATCTCCTACTTGACCAAACAAGAAATGATTCGGAGTTAAAACCGGTTCGTCCCTATGATCATTTCCTTGGTAACAAAGTGGTCTTGAATTCAACAATCCTTCGGCATGGACAAACGCGGTGAGTAAGTTCTCGTCTTTAATGTCAGCATTTCCTAAAATCGCTTTAATTGCGCGCTTTGCGGATTTTATAAGTGATTCGAATACACCACCAAAATGCGGCGCCAAGGGTGGGTTAAATCTCCATTCAATTCCCTTAGATGCCAGATTATCACCGACTTTCTGGGTATCTAATTTGTATAATTCACGGAGCTCCCGATTTGCACCTACAAAATTAGTCCCATTGTCACTTAACACTAAAATCGGCTTTCCCCGTCTATATACGAAGCGATCAAATACCATTAAGAACGATTGCGTGTCCAATCCCCAAGCCATTTCTAAATGTACAGCTCTCGATGCTAAACATGTAAATAGGCACAAATAACGTTTAGTCTGGATCTTGCCTCGCCCTTGCTTTGTGATAAAAGGACCAGCAAAGTCGACCCCAACCTTCGCGAATGCTCGAAGTGGTTGTCCTAAACGAATCAAAGGAAGGGGCGCCATGACCTGCTTCGCAGATTTGCATTTACGCCGTTTACATTCCGCACAATGAAATTCAACGGTCTTAATTGCCTGTCTTGCTCGAATTATCCGGTCACTCAACGTATGCAAAAGTCCTAAATCGTGGCCTCCTTCTGTATGAAAGAAGGTTACTATCAAACGTGTTACATCATGGTTCCTAGGTAAAATCACAGGGAATCGAGAATAGTATGAAAGATGACTGGCTTGACGTAAACGTCCATCAATGCGGATAATACCATCGTTATCGACAATAGGGTTTAACGAAGCTAAATTCGAACGACAGTCTACAGGTTGACCCAAAATCAAAGATTTTCGTTCATCATGAAATTCATCACACTGCGCAGTACAAATCCAAAACTTTTCAGATTGTGCTAGTTCTAGAACAGAAAGTCCATTACTCAAGTTCCGATGTTGTACAAGAGTACGACAGTTTCTTAAAAAACGATATATCCAAGCTGTTACGCGTGTTAATTTGAGCCAACTGGAATAACGCGACGGAGCTAATCTTCCAAAATCTCTTTGAACACGTTGCGTTACAAATGATGTTACCTGTTTAAGTCCTTCCTGTGACGGTTCCGGGGCGAAAGCAGTTGGCCAGAATTCCGGGCTTTGACAAAGAAAATTCGGTCCATGCCACCGCAAGTCACAATCAGTTAACACAGCAAGCTCATTTGATGACCATTTTGGAATGTGTAAACCGCCTACACGCAACAGTTCTGTAATTCCACGTCGGAGAGTTTTGGCCAGATCAATCGAATCCACGCTATCTAACAAATCATCAACGTACATGGAATTAAGTACTGATTCAACACCCAATGGAAATTCCAACGATTTTGATTTACAGTGTTCCTGGATTACTAATTGAGATAAATACGGAGATGAAGTATTGCCGAAAACTAGTCTCTGATACTCATATTGTTTTATGGGTTGAGTGGCGTCTAAGTCGCGCCAAAGAAATCTAGGATAACGCCTATCTTCGGGTTTCATTTCGATTCGAAGAAACATTTCACTAATGTCGGAAGCGATGGCAATAGGCTTGCACCTAAATCTGATTCAAACATCAAGTAACTCTTTTTGCAATTTTGGACCTGCGTGTATACAGTCATTAAGTGATTTACCATCAAATCTGGCAGCGGCGTCCATTACAATTCTTACTTTAGTTGTCTCTTTAGCAAGGCGAACAACTGGAAAATGAGGGATGAACCAGACACGATCCCCATGGTATTCCGTAGTTGGAACTAACCGGATATAACCTTTTTCCTCATGATCGCGTATCATATTTTTATACTCGGAAGCTACAAGAGGTCGATTTGCTAAAGATCGTTCTAAGTTTCTGAGTCTTAATTGTGCCAAATTAAAATTATTCGAAAGTTGTGGCTCACTATCTTTCCAAGGAATGTCAACTATATATCGATCCCCATTAAATTCCAAGTGCGATTTCGATTTATCTAATATCTGTTTTTCATAAGGTGTAACCGCATCAGGGTTAACACCTGAAGTTTCGAGTTCCCACATGCGACGTAACAATTCATTTGTCTCATCTTGTGATGTGAAAAAGGTTCGTGCTAAATGGTTATACGATGTTGTACGAGGGTCTACCTCACATAACGGTCCGATGCAAGTCCATCCTAAAGGCGTTAATCGTGCAATAGGTTCACCCGGGCAACCACTAATTTCAGTCAGAGCGCGATGCACGTCCGGTAAGTTCAAACCTAATAGCATATCAACGCGAGTGTTCTTCTCTACTCTCGGAAAGTCGATTCCTTGTAAATGAGGCCAATTATGGACATACTTTGACCAATCAATCATTTGTAAGTCTCCAGTAACATTTTTCACAGTGGATGCCTTTATGTTAAAGCGAGTTTTACCATCAAGGCTTGTCAATTCACAATTCACTAATCGACATCGCGATTGGTCAACTCGCTTCCCTCCTAAAACGGACACATTCAAACGCGATTCATGTCCCCAAAGTCCTAATTCTGAAGCGATTGATTCACTTACGTAAGAGTCAGTTGAGCACTCGTCCAAGAGGGCATTTACTCGAAGTCTGCGTTCCCTATTGCTTAGCCATACCGGGACAATGCGCATAGCTACCTTATCACCGCCTGGGGTACGAAGATATGGGTTTGGTCGAATACGACTCGAGTTTTCCTGTTCAGTGGGAGCAGAATACCTGGTGTATCCCCCTCCGTGCAACAAAGAGTGGTGGGATCGACGACAATCACCAACATTACACCGACGAGTATACTTACAGTTACTTCCATGATGGGACGCAGAAAGACATCGAAAGCATAACCAGTACTCCTTAGCTACTTCCCATCGATCAGAAACGTTCAATGACCTAAATTTAGTACAATCGACAAGTTTATGATTAGCATTACACAAAACACATGGAACATCAGGAATGTCCTTTGAACTAAAGGCACGTGGCTTCCCTACATGGTTATTAACATTTGATGGTTTGGGATACGAACGCGATTGACTAAACATTAAAACCATCAACTTCTTCCTGTGCTTCTACACGAAAGCGAACTTCTTGAGACAACCAAGAATGCAAATGAACCAGATTTTCAGTTTTCTTTTCCAAAGCTGACCAACGCTTGAAATTTGCAACGTTTAAAGGTGATAATTTTGATTTGGCAACGGAATAGTACATAGAGTTGGCTTCAAATTCTTCCACCCTACCGGCATCTTTAAGAGATATTATAGAAAGTTCTAGCTTATCAGTAAATTCCTCTAACTGTTTTAAATCATTAAAATTAATGGGTTTCATTTGACGAACACTATCAAGGTGGAGTAACACAGAACGACGATGACCGCCGAACTTCTCTTCGAGTCTATTTTTTGCAGCGGAATATCCACGTTCAGTGGCTGAAAAGCCTTCAATAGCGTGAAGGGCTTCACCCTCCAAGTATTGTCTGAGTTGTAACATCTTGTAACCGTCACTACAATTTACTTTATCTATACATTGTTCGAATGCATCTTTAAATAGGGGGTAATCTCGTTTGTTGCCTCTAAATTTCGGTATGGATACACGTTGTAACTGTTGGTACATATCTCTATCAATTTGAAAAGTGTTACTACTCGAAGGCGGATGTGATGGGGAAGCCAAAACGATTTCATCATGCTCAGCGGACCCTTGGTCGGTCGACGATGTTTGTCTACTTGTATTGTTTATCACGTTTGACCGCACTTTCAACAAGTCCGAAGCTCTCAACAAAAGTTCTGATAACTTACTGTCATCTTGCACTGCGTCTAATTCTGCTTCAAATCGTTCAGCGTCCACATCACACAACGACAATAATATATTGATAACTTCGGTCTGTAATCTTAACACATTATCAATACTATTTTTCAATGGCTCTGTACTTTCTGGAGCAGAACAAATAATACCAGTAAGATGAGATTGGGCTTTAGTAAACTGAGACTTTGCTAAGCGTTTCTGTTTTAGTAATTCAGATAGCCGATCAGACTCATCAATATCAATATCGTCTGGGAGCGGGATTTTTGCCACATCGACTTCTGCTTCAGACATTGTTACTTGGAAACTATTTTACAATTACCAGATTAAGAGTGAGTTGAAAGCATATTATTAAAAAATACCAAAATGATCCTGGCTGTTGACGATGACTGTCGGTTGTTGTTGACGTGGTGATGGAATGCACGTGCAGCTTTCTCTCTCGTAAGTGTTCATAACAATACACCACAAACCATCTATTACGAATAACCGCAGCAACCACGCTCTGCTACCAAAAATGGTGACGATGCAAAATGCTGGGCCCTTAAAGATTATATTTGCTCACCATATCATGGCCTGTAATGTGATGAACAAAAACATTCGATGTGATCGACGATCTGAGAGAGAAAGCAACCAACAACAACGACTGCAATGGATGATCTGACTTTATTCAAGAAATTACAATTCATGGGATTATCAAAAGCATGCACACAAACAACCAATCAGAATACCGCGTATTCCGAGTCACCCGTTCGTACCACAAACACAAAATGTCTACCCAGTTCGTCTACAAACACGTTTCGTCCACAAGGTAAGGGTTTCTCCCCTAAAATGATGATAATTACAATGACTTAACCAACATTCAGAACCACTTCGAAGAACGCACTATATATGGATAACAATTACTATGGTTTATTTCATTGCGACGTTTCAACAAAATTTTACAAGATCTTATCAAGCATATAAGACAAATAAGTCAAATGAAAAAAGACAGTGTGGACCATCCAGTGGGATCCAAAATCAGCAAACACGTACGAACAGCTTCCCTAGGCCATTAAATAAACAAACGTACATAGATAAGTAGAGATAAGAACAGGAATAAAAACAGAACCTCTAGTTTACATGTACCGACGGACGGGCAAACAGTCAGGGGTGAAAACAGTGAACATTCATGTCACAAAAATATGGGCGTATAAAAACAATAAATACTTCAAGATTTAATGAGTTTTATGTAGACATGTGGTTAAATTTTATTTCAATAATTCGCTTGTGTACAGCGAGAAGAAACCGAAGAACCCGGAGAAAACCCACGAGGTTGAACACAATATGTGGACGAGCCTCAGAGTAATAGAACATGTTAGCAACTCAGGATCAAAACAGAATGACGGATTAATTTACCCGTATTTAATTAATAAACATATTAAGAGTCCAAACATTAATGATCCATACTTCGAAATATCAATAAAGTGTTTAGAGAATTCAAATTGTTGTAAATAAACTGATTATAATAAATAAAGTAACATTTTCTTTTAATGATCCCTACTTGTAAGAAAATGTTTCAAGAGTAAATCTTGCGTTTCGATTGGTAAATTAGACATTGTCTATTGGACAATACCACCCCTCTGTTTTAGTAATTTCTTTTAAAATCCTAAAATAGCATGTTAAAATGTCGATAAACACTTCCTGTTTCGCATTTAGAGGGGTGTTATTGTCCAATAGACATGTTCTGAGATCATTAGGACCCAAGATCAATTTGTCCTTTAATTGGAATGTTTCTCTAACCGACAGCTGTCCCTTTATCGGAATGTTTATTCGAATCGTTAAATGTCCTCTTGTCGGGTTAACAGTAGGAAGTTAAACCCCATTTCATTTCATTTTCTCCAGTCGAGGTGTTTCGTCTAAACGCCAACTGTCCTTTTTTGGAAATGTTATGCTGGTGGATAGTTACCTTTAGTAGGGATCAATCTAATGACGTGTAATTCTGCTTTAGTCGGGATATCCTTTAGTGTGACGCTTAAGATTGATAATGTTGAGGATTTGCAGTAGGTGCTGTTGGTGGACTTGTCATGGGTGACGTTCTTCCACTGGTAGTAGGTGTTGTTGTTGGACTGATTGTAGGTGATGTTGTTGGACTTGTAGTAGGTGATGTTGTTGAACTGGTAATAGGTGATGTTGTTGGACTAGTAGTAGGTGATGTTGTTGAAATTGTGGGTGATGTTATTGGACTACTAGTAGTTGATATTGCTGGGCTTGCAATATGTGATATTGTTGCACTTGTTGTAGGTGATATTGTTAGGCTTGCAGTAGGTGATGTTGTCGGACTGGCAGTAGGTGATGTTGTAGGACTTATTGTGGGTGATGTTGTCGGACTGGTAGTAGGTGATGTTGTTGAAATTGTGGGTGATGTTGTCGGACAGGTAGAATTGCTTTGATTGTTTAGTGAGAAAGACGAAATTTACCATCTCAATAAATGCTGCTACCAGAAGAATTTGGATTATGTAATCGTAAATATCTGTATTTAGCTGACAATTGTCCTTTCGTGAGGATATTTCTTGCTGCAGCTAACTGTCCTTTAGTCGGGATGTTTCTGCTGGCAGCTAGTTCACCTTTAGTCGGGATGTGCTTCCGGGCGTCTAACTCTCCTTTACTGAGGATACGCCCTGGGAGGACGCTTGGCTTCGTGGTTGTTCTGGCGACTTTGGTGCGAATGCTGGTAGTAATTGATGTTGTTGTTGGACTTGTAATGGGTGATGTTGTTGGGTTTGAAGTTGTCGAAGTTGTTAAGCTTGTAGTAGGTGATGTTGTTGGGCTTGTAGTAAGTGATGTTGTGGGGTTTGCTGTGGGTGATGTTGTAGGACTTGTAGTAGGTGATGTTGTTGGACTGGTAGTAGGGCTTGTAGTAGGTGATGTTGCTGGACTTGTAGTAGGTGATGTCGTAGGACTTGTAGTAGGTGATATTGTAGGACTTGTTGTGGGTGATGTTGAAGAAGTAACTGACGGAGCTATGATATTCGGCGAGGCACAGGTAGCACAACACTGGAGTCGTCTAGATGGACTAAAAAGTAGACATATCCCTGCATCACATATTGCTGAAGGATCATCTAATTGTGGACAGGTATCTGAAATAACAAATGAGAGGTTTCTGTTGTGAAAACTTCATGGGGACATGACTGAATAATTTGAAGAATATTAGGATTTAAATAATACAATGAAACAGGTGTGCCCTAGTACGGGCCCGTAACCAGCTCATAAAATTGGGGGGGGGGCTACGGAATTTTTTGGAGGGGCTGAGGGTATGGCGGCTAAGAATACTCGTAAGAAATCATTATTGTTGGCGAAATATTGGGGGTGGGGGGGGCTAATTCGATTTTTGGGTGGCCACCCCCCACGTGGCTATGGCCCGCCGCCCCGCCCTAGTAATAAGACAATAGATTACATGAGTTACCCTTCTTGACGCACTAAAGCCTTCACAATAAAGTAAAAGAGTAGAAGTAAATCGACTTGTCTTTACGCATAGTAAAGGGCAATCTATGTTATTATTTTCCGTATATATGTGTGTACCTTTAATAGATTGGTCAATAACGAACTGAAAGTTCCCTCTATAGTATGTCAGTCTTCATTAGCCCAGTCGTTGCAGAACAACAGGACATTAAACCCCATTTCATTTAATTAGGACCGAGATTTGGAATTCATAACAAAAACTGTACAATTAAACTTCTCGTGTTCATTTACCTGAGGGTCTTGATGGAGCTTGGTCGCTAGCAATACATTCACCTCCAACACACCACTGAAATATCCAGAATATAAAGAAATCATTCTATAGAAAATACTGATAGTACGTGGTCATATTGTTCACACCCAGACAACAGATATGTTTTATTTTTTTGAGGGCCCAATGGGAGGCCTGAGAGAGACAATTAAGACGTAATTTTATATATAGAGAGACAAATGCTGTTTAACGTCCATTTAAACATCCAGAAATGGGTTTTTAAATGATAGTATTTTTGGTAAAACCAAAACCATTAAACATACATTATGCAAGAGCTAAATTGGCCTATTGCAGGTTTCTCTTTAGGCCTTAAATGTTATATAAACTATGAAAATAGCATTATGCAAGAGCAAAATCTGCTTATTGCAGGTCTTTCTTTAGGCCTGAAATGTTATCTAAATAATCAATTAGACATTAATTAACTTATCCAGACCATAATAAACTCTTGATGTCAAGGCTAGCCTTCGATGTTGGCGGATTAAATTCCTATGTGCCGCTTAATGGACATTGATAATTAAATCAATCAAGTGGATAATCGAGACTATGCTGTTTATATTAACAATTTTAGTAATGATGACCGAGGCTATGTGAATATTTCACTCTCTTTGTTCTCGGCTAATAGTGGATCAATTTAACTGATATTTTCAGCAAAATTACCTTTACACTATGTAGTTTTTAGTCATCTCTTTATCTTATCTCCCATAATGTATCTTTAATTAAACATTTTTTAGAATGACAAAACAATAATCAACTCTTTATAGCATCGGATATCAGCGCTTTTGAGCTGATTAGAACGGTTCAATCATATTTATAAATGTATAAATGTCTAATTTGTATTTGAATCAGACTGTACGATCATTGATCATCTGTCCAAGTTATTTATAATCTTTATAAACGGAACTCTCTCTCACCTTTTGATCTCCACAGACCGTGAAGTTATTAAACGTTATTAAACCGCTACATTGAGCTGTCGTTGTGTTTTGACAAATACCACTCATAGGCCCACACATTGCTGCAAAAAATTGCTCCGATGAATACGAGGCCTGAAGAAAAAGACAAAAATTAACATTACTAATATGGAGAAAAACATTCTGATTAAAATACAGATTTCTATTTCGTTTCGTTTATTTTCAATGGCCTACACTAACATCAGGGGTCAAACGTGTGGCTTTTGACCCTATGACGTCCGACATTGCGTAATCAATCAGCGTTGACGTTTCTAGTGGTTTGACCAACAGCTCCGTGCATCAAAAGGCCAAAACATCATCCAGAACACATCGATGATAACAACTTTTACAGAGAGAGAGAGAGAGAGAGAGAAATGGGGTTTAACGCCCACTCGACACAAACTAGGTCATTTTGGGACTAACATATGGTTTCAATTTTATTTCAATAATTCGCTTGCGCGTAGGGGTCTTTAGCAGTGGGAGGAAACCGGAGTGCCCGGAGGAAACCCACGAGGTTGAGAAGGCGCCCCTATCTCCATGCCACATACGCTCGCTCACACCAGGGATCGAAACCACAGCCGTAAACCAGAGGTGACCGGCCAGCTAGATGTCGAAGCGCGGCACTCTAGACCACTAGGCCATCCCAACCCCCCAACTTTTACAGATCCCAGTGTTATAAAGACATAAAGACAAGTGAAACGAAACTCGGTACTATGGAAACGAAACGAAATAGGATCTGGGTTTTAATCTGATCGGGGGGGGGGGCGAATGGTTAGCGCGTACGTGCTGCATCATAAAGCCTGTCATTTAGTCAACTGGCGTGATTTCGAATCCCCGGTTGTACGTGACAAGGAGTAGGGTCGCCTGTCCAAGCTCGTGGGTTTTCTACTGGTCTTCCCCCCCACCCCAACCGCTAAAGACCCCTACGCGCAAATTATTGAAATAAAATTGAACCATATGTTAGTCCCGAAATGACCCATCTCTCTCCCCCTCTCTTTCTCTCTTTAATCAGATGGAGAGAAAATATAAGCACGCCTGAATATATAAATAAACTAATTTAAAGATACATTATGTAAGATTTACATAAAGAGCTGGTCGTTCTTGCAGTAATAGTTCCAATATAAATAATGCAAAATAATTAAATAGAAAATTTCATTCACATTACTCCATTGCGAGCGAAGATATTAGTAATTGAAGGTTTGACAAGAGGTGCGCATTAATTGCAACTACAATATGTTTTGTTCGAAGCTAAGCCTCACTTCTCCTTTTATAAAATTGAATCAACATATGGCTGAACCGTTCTAATCTAAATGTGGGAGATATCTGATGACGTCAATAGTTGATTATGCTCGTGTCATGTTAATGAATGTCTAATTAATAATTTACGTAATATTTAAGGCCTAGAGAAAAGGCCCATGATAGGCAGATTTAGCTCGTACATAATGCTTGTTTACCATTGTATCGTTCGTTTGAATTTAGACAAAAAGAAATTAAAAAATGAGATCTAGTTTAAGCAACAATACAAAATGATGAAAAGATCAAATACTGTACCCGACAAAAGAATGACCCCGATCCAAAAACTGCACGACATTGATCGTCCGCTTCTGGAATATATCAGTAGAAAATAAAAAGATAACAATATGCATGCTAATAAATATTCATAACAAAAAATGAATAATAAATAACAATAACAGTAGAAGTGACAAATGATTTATCAGGCCACCCAACCCTAGGAAATACATAATGAAAACGGGGGCAATAATAATTTAATGTCTATCACATAAACTATTGTTATAATTGATAACGACCCCAACGCGCAAGCGAATTTTATAATAAAATTGAACCATATGCTATTCCAGAAATCGCCTAGTTTGTGTCCAGTGGGGAGTTAAATAATAATAACAAATGTTATAAATTAATAATAATGACAAATTATTATTAATAAAGAATAAAACAATAAAAATAGTACGATTATTTAATGTTTCTAATAAATGATAATAACACAATTAATATTAGTAATAATTAGTATTAACAAATATTATTAATAAATAATAATAACAATTTATTATTAATAAAAACAATAAAAATAGTACGATTATTCAATGTTTTCTAATAAATAATAATAACACAATTAATGTAAGTAATAATTAGTAATAACAAATATTATTAATAATTAATAATAACAAATTATTATTAATAAAAAACAATAAAAATACTACGATTATTCAATGTTTTCCAATAAATTATAATAACAAATGTTATAAATAAATAGTATTAACAAATATTATCAATAAATAATAATATTATTAATAATAAAATTACTACGTGTATTAAAAAAAACACAGCCTTCAATTTGCAATTGATGCTAACAAATAAGAATGACTTAATTATTAAATAAAAACTGAAAACATAACGTCAATAATAATTTAAGATAAATGACATTAAAAATTTTAAAACAGTCATAATGCATGTCACGTGTTAGACCCCATCGGAAATAAGTAACGGATGCTATATACGTTCGGTTTTATGGGCTATCCAAAGTAAAAGTTTTTTCATGACACTTTATTTGCCATACGTTCTATTTTCATGTCATGTCATTTTATCAATTATGCATTATAGAACAAAGTTCTTCTCTCATATACATATCTATATTGTTTGTTGTCATTTTACGTTTGCGTGAAGAATAAATAAATAGATAAATAAATGAATAAAAAATGAATAAAGTAATAAATAAATAAATAAACAAACAAATAAATAAATAAATAAATAAAAACGTGCATTTTACAATTATGCTAATAAAAAAAAGTGTTATCAAAATGCTAATGAATATTTTTTTCTTATCCTCGTTTATTGGAACAGCAAGATATACAAAATATAATAACAATTTTCATTATCTTATTGCTAAATATTAATAACAATTAAAAATACTACGTTTATAAATACTAATAAACAATCTTAACAAAAATTAATAACAAATGATACATGTTTATTTTAGGAATAAAAATGCTAATAAATGGTTTTACTTACCCCCGTTTATTGATAGTACATAGTACACAAAAACTCCCAGAACTTGAAGAATCAGAAAACCCATTTTATTAGCTGGATTGATCTTTAAATTAAAGTATAATAGAACACAAACCAAGGCTCCTTTGGCTTATTTTTCAAAAACACCTTCTAGAAAGTGGGTGTATCTAAAACAATAATTCCGAGAAGAAGCAAAGAATAGGTTCTGCAAAAGGATTCTTTTTTGGTATTGCGTCTACCCACTTTTGGAGTGATGATCTTTTTTTAAGGAGTCTATCTGCCGCTTGTAAGTTCTTTTATATCTTCTCGGAGCCAAAAAGAAGGACGTTAAACCCCATTACATTTTTTAAATGTCCTTTCAACCTTTCGGTCGGTTATTATTCAATTTTGTGTTTGATTTCAAATCACAATTTATCAATAAAATGAATGTTAGAAGGGTCACGAATGAATTGGTGGGTGGAAAAAATACACACAAATACTTCATTCAAATCTTTATAGATTTACATAAATCCTGCCTTTAACAGGGGACTCCGCCTTCTTGATAACCTATCCTCCTCAAACAATAATATTTCAGTTCTGTTGTCCCTGTGAATGAATAGCTTCAGATTCTGAGGGTTAAGACATATCGGGCATTGCTCCTGAAGCAGGGCATACAAATAACTTTCAATTCATAGATTATGCACACAAATTGGTCATATCGGGACTAACATATACATATGTAGTTTATTTTTTTTATTTCAATAATTCGCTTTCGCGGTGGAAGGGAAACCAGAGGACCCGGAGAAAACCCATGAAATTAAACAGGCGACCCTACTACTTGTCACGTACAACCGGGGAATCGAAATCACGGCGACAGACTCGATGACAGACTTTATGAGTGAGCGTTACGCCAGCATGGCGCCCTTTGAGCTGCCAATTAGTTCTTCCACGCTGAAGGTCACAGCATTGAAACTCAAAAGGTGATGTCAAAGGTGATGATCGCGCCCACTGACTTTTCGGGGGCGGGGTGAAATCGGGGGTGGATGGATGTATTTGTTTATCTAAACTTGTTGATTGTACTTAGTGCGAATTTCATATCTTCTAGATAGTGGTTGGCTGCGTCTTAGTCTTCAGTTTGGTAGATGAAACAAAATGGCGATTGTGTGTGCTCTAGTCGTGAGGTTAGTGGGTGTAACAAAATTGCCATCTATGATTTATCCTAGCCGCCTATTTGGTGATGCAACCAGCCGTATATGGCGACAAGTCCAAGTATCCAAGTACTGTCAGATTATACAAAGCAAAAATGAATCGTGTCAAAAAGCACATCGATCCAAAAAATATCAAAAGTCGATTAATCCTAATGTATAAAAATATTTATTTTTTTTAGAAGTTTAAATACATTGAATGGCCATCTGTGATATTATAAATGATTATATGATTTATTGGCTGTTTAACATATCATCAATCACAAAATCAATACTCTCTCAAAAGGATTAAGGAAAGGGGTTTGTCCAAAAATTTGAGGAGCTGGGGGTTTCAGACGGAGTCCTGCTTGGCATGAGTTCTGGGGAGGGGGGGGGCGGGTTACAATTATATAATATGAAACCAGAAGCTCTGAGACCATGTTTCGGCTCATTTAGTACCATACATGTATGCGATTAGAGTGGCGTGAGACCAAAACCACAGCAATCCTTCGCACGTTTGGTTGTTCGACGTTATTGCGATGAACACAAACTCCCACCCCGGCCCCACAATGTCAAGAACCGCTTGGAGAACCCAGATTTTTTCACAAGCTACTTAACTGTAGCAATGGCGCACCTTATAAAACGAACATAAAACGCTGATAAAATGCACATAAAATTCGCATATTTACAAAGGAAATAAATAAATCAATGGTTATCTATGAACTTGACTCTTTCAAAGAACCGAATTTTAGCTATCTACTACTATTGTAATGATAATAGACGCGATGTTGATCAAAGCATGTTCCCAAATTTATATCCTATAAATAGCTATTTGTAACAAAGAAAAGTTTATGGAAGAGAATTTAATATGAATAACTCGTTTTTAATGATATAAAGATTTGTTTGCGTTCACTGAATATATTTAATTCGGTCGGATTATCTAGGTGATGGGATTATTTGTCGACTGGAGGGGTCACGGTGGCTAAGTGGGTAAGACGCCGGCTCGCTAGGCTGGAGGTCAGGTGTTCGGTCCCTGCATTGGCTGAGAAAGTTCCGGTGCTGAGAAACTTCCGGCGTTGTCCCCCCCCCCATTGTCAGTGATGCAGTTCTAATTTTGAACTATAAAAACGAAACGAAATAGGATCGTTGTTTTAATCAAAATGTCTTAGAGATAATCCTGATAGCATTTTAGGATTTCACATATCAGCCATTATTAAGCAAAATAAATAATATCAATTCTAGGCATCTCTCCATCACCTAGATCCGAGGCGCACGTGCAATTCCAAAAATATATGGAAGACCAAACAGCTCTTTATTCAGTGTTCGTAGTTCTTATAGTCCTTAATTCTCAGTTTTTAATTAACTTAAATGTTATTTCTCCATTTATTGTCGTATTTCGACATTTGTACTCTAAAATTAACATTAGTATCTTAAAATCAATATTTGTCTCTCATGCACTGTAAATAAATTTCCGGAAAATACGTTATTTTTAAGTCAAATATTATACTAATGAAATGAAACATACCTTAAGTTACACATATGGTAAAGTCTACGGTATTGTAACTTGTATATTGTATTTAGAACCTTATCTACACCATTAAATATTACTATTTTTATTTATATTTTGATTTCTATCTTTCTATTTTTACACGAAGTACATGTACATATTTTTTAAACCCCTATCTATATTCTATATTGATATTGTGATTTTATCCATTGTGTTATGTTATGTCTATTGTAAAGCGCATCTGAACATGTATATCATGAAAGGAGCGCTATATAAATACATGTAATAATAATAATAATAATAATAATAATATAAATAATTTTGTATATCAGGCCACTGATTCTCTTGAATACCACAAAATGAAATGAAATGGGGTTTAACGTTTAACATTCTACTGTTCTGTTCCGAACTGGGCTAATGAAGACGGGCATACGCCATACAGTGTAGTGTGAGGGACATTTGCCGGGGCAGCGGCGCTACATCCTACTCTTATACCGAATTTCAACTGTCAAGGGATATTTTACGTGTACGCCAATGTGTACACGGGACCTCGGTTTTTCGTACCATCAGAACGACTAGACAGCTGTCCATGTCAGACACTCTGTGCAGGGATCGAACACCCGACCTCCAGGCTAGCGAGCCAGCGCCTTGCCCACGTGATCCCCAACTTAAATAGTTAGATTTGAAACAAGAAAAAGTAACGTTTACTGAAATATATTTGTAAGATATTATAATATGGAAACATGAAAGTGTATCATTGATTTTTTCATGTAGGTATTTCGACAAAAAAATACCCCCCCCCTCCTCCAAACGCTGCACCTGACCCGAGGTTTCCCGTATGTTCTTTGGGCATACCTTATGGATAATCTTAATTCTTATACGAGTATGTGAGCAGAGTGTTGACTTGGAATCCTGTCCCGCAATCACCCACATTATTGCCGAATACCGAATTCATCGTTTAATTGATTGATAATTCAAACTAGTAATCGTGAACCCTCCGGCCTTCATTTTCGATTCTGGCAGTTTGCTGCCCGTCTTAATAGTCAGGGTTCGGTCATATGGCAGTCATGTCATGACAATATCCAGTGGTGGACTATAAATAAAGCCAGAGCGCACTTAATGGTCTACGATATCACCTCTGGTGGAAGTGGACGTTAAACTCCCAGTAACGAACGAACCTTAGTGGGATGTATGACAAGCTGTCCAAAATAACGTCCCACTTTACTGGGCTAATGAAGTGGTGGTCGTAGATGAGAAATCCGCAGAAATCCGCTACTTATGGTAACTAAGCATATCAGACAAAAAGGTGCCCACAGCACCCGCAGGGGCGTAAATCTCCACCCCACCCCCACCCCCCAAGGAAAAAAAATAGTAGGTCGTAAAATCAGCGCAGTCGGTCTAAAAATAGGAGAATTTGGCATCAAAAAAGGTGCTCACTGCATACGTCATGCTACTCACGCAAAGTCTAATATAAAATAACCTTGTCAACTTATCATGATTGTGTTCCACTCTTATTCTGTTGTTAGTATGTTGGTCTAAAAACTAAATTTCAACCAGGAAGAAAAATAATCAGTCTCAAAATAAGTGCAATCTTATCACCGCAGTCGGCCTCAACATTATGCATCGGCGACTTAATGAATTAATGAGGTAAACAAATAATGCCAGAATAGATCATAAATACTATGTATTTGCGTGAATCCGTGAGCCTAAATTGCATACGTCACACAAATCTATGGTATGAAATAACCATGCCTGCTTGTCATGTTTGAAAAAAATGTTGGTCACTCTTATTCTGTTGTGAGTATGTTGTTCTATGAAATGTTTTTCCCATGGCAAAAAAAATGTCGGTCTCTAAAAAGTACCCATCGCAGTCGGTCTTGGATTAAATGAATTAATGAGGTAATCAAACAATCACAAAATAGGCGAAATTAATAAGACTCAAGATTCTGTCTCATATCTTATCCTCTGGTAAACGAGAATTTGGTTCCATTTGCCGTGACATTTATTAAAATTTGCAAGCCGTCCCAAAAATTTAAAAGCTCAGTTACATATCTGAATTTTTTTCGCCACTGCGGCGCTCGATTCCATTATAACATCATTCTTCTACTCTTCTGTTCTCTTATACTGTCTCATAACTATCAAATACACGATTATAGTGAACTGCCCAGTTAGTAGTACCACTGGTGTGTGGGTGGTGGGGCGTCAGATTGTACAGTTGTTCTGTCAAACTTTTGCAAAACAGATCTCGAGATTCTGCCCCATTGACTCACATTTCTGGTCCTCTCGTCCACAAGAATTTCTCCCACAATGGCCTCCAATGTCAGGATATTGACTCAATTTTTTAAAATTTTCTCAAATTGTTCAGTGTTATAGGCACAATCATCATATATGATATAAACTTTATGTCAATTTAAATAAAACTGCTTTCTATGTTGACATTCATAGTGGGTCGGGATTGTGAATGGCGCCCTAGATTTGGAACCATCCCCACCCCACCCCAATATTCCCAGCTTCTAGATCCGCTATTGCACATGGCCCATACAAAACCCGCACCTTTGGTGCTCGGCCCCTGACTGCGCCACTCCAAGTGGGGGAGGGGGGTATGTGCATCAATTGATCGTATTCGGGCTACCCCCCACCCCCAACAAAATCGGTATCTATGCCCCTGAGCTCCCGGTGTTCACGGGCAGTCACCGATCCAAGTAATAACCGGACTCTAAGCTGCTGGCCCAGATTTCACAAAACAGTCTCAAACTTACGTTTTGTAAAAGGCTGTATTCTTAAATTAAGCACGTTGTATGACCATAGACAAAACCAAAAACACAAACAAAATTAAAGTATAATCAGTCTAATACAACAGAACACCTAGTAGTAATATTTTATTTCTAATTCAGATTGATCAGTAAAATAATGATATACGGTTAAGTCGGAGCAGGATATAAAAAAATGAACAGAATATAATAATACACGGATATGCCGAACGATCTTTATTTCGAACTTAGATTGATCAGTAAATGATATACGGTTAAGTCGAAGCATGACATGACAAAACAAAAATGAACAGAATATAATAATACACGGATATGCCGAACGATCTTTATTTCGAACTTAGATTGATCAGTAAATGACATACGGTTAAGACAAAACATGACATAAAAAAACAAAAATGAACAGAATATAATGATAACGGATATGCCGAACCATCTTTATTTCGAATTCAGATTCATCAGTCAAATAACATACGGTTAAGACGAAACATGATAGGAAAAACAAAAGAATAAAAGCGATTACTCGACGATTTAAACCACAATTTCCATCGTAGTACGAATCGGGATAATGGGAACGTAGATTTTGTAATACGCAAAGAAGTACACTGAATATACACGAATCTACAATACTGAATTGAACAATTTGAAAATAGTTTTCACTGCATAATTGTTTCTATTTTGTTTTGGTGTGACATAAGAACAAAGAGTAAGAAATTTCAAAACATTGATATTATTCTTGGGCTTTTTTGGTGTGAAATAAGAATGAAAAGTATGAAATTTTAAAACACGGACACGCTACTTTCATTTTGAAATAATCTGTCACGGGTTTTTAATTTGGCAGCAGTACCCTGCTAAAGGATGAGATTTTTCAAAACCTTGACAATCGGTCTCAGTTTGGATAATGCTAAAAAAAAGACGTAGACGAAATCTACCATCTGAATGTATGCTACTAGAAGATTTGGGTTTTATATAATCGTAAATATCTACCACGATGATCCATATTTAGTTGACCACTGTCCTTTAGTCAGGATATTTCTTATTGCAGCTATCTGTCCTTTAGTCAGGATCTTTCTGCCGGCAGCTAATTGTCCTTTAGTCGGGATGTATCTTCTGCCAGCCAGTTGTCCTTTAGTCGGGATGTTTCTTCTGTCAGCTAACTCACCTTTAGTCGGGATGTGCTTCCGGGCGTTTAATTCTCCTTTAGTAGGGATATGCCGTGTGGTGACTCTTGGTTTTGTGGTTGTTCTTGGGGCTTTGGTACGAATGCTTGTAGTAGGTGATGTTGTTGTCGGACTTGTAGTGGGTGATATTTTAAATCTTGTAGTAGGTGATGTTGTTGGACTTGTAGTAGCCGATGTTGTTGGACTCGTAGTAGCTGATGTAGTAGGACTTGTAGTGGGTGATGTTGTCGGACTTGTAGTTGGTGATGTGGTCGGACTTGTCGTAGCTGATGTTGTTGGACTCGTAGTAGCAGATGTTGTCGGACTTGTAGTAGCTGATGTTGTTGGACTTGTAGTAGCTGATGTTGTAGGACTTGTAGTGGGTGGTGTTGTCGGACTCGTAGTAGGCGATGTTGTCGGACTCGTAGTAGGCGATGTTGTTGGGCTTGTAGTTGGTGATGTTGTTGGACTTGTTGTAGCTGATGTTGTTGGACTTGTAGTTGGTGATGTTGTTGGACTTGTAGTAGGTGATGTTGTTGGACTTGTAGTTGGTGATGTTGTTGGACTTGTAGTTGCCGATGTTGTTGGACTTGTTGTAGCTGATGTTGTTGGACTAGTAGCTGATGTTGTTGGACTTGTAGTAGGACTTGTAGTTGGTGATGTAGTAGGACTTGTAGTTGGTGATGTAGTAGGACTTGTAGTTGGTGATGTAGTAGGACTTGTAGTTGGTGATGTAGTAGGACTTGTGGTAGGCGATGTTTTTGGGCTTGTAGTAGGACTTGTAGTTGGTGATGTAGTAGGACTTGTAGTTGGTGATGAAGTAGGACTTGTAGTTGGCGATGTAGTAGGACTTGTGGTAGGCGATGTTGTTGGACTTGTAGTTGGTGAAGTTGTCGAACTTATGATTGATATGGTCGTTGGTTTTATTCGTGGTGTATCCTTACATGTTGCACAGCAATCCATCACACGATTTAGTGTATATGTTCCACAACTTTGAGGACTACACGTTTCTCGGTGTTTGTTTCCTTGTGGACAATCGGCTGAAAGGAAATTATATTATATTAGTTATTTTCTAGTAACCCTTTTATTCAGAGAGAGAGAGAAAGAGAGATGGGGTTTAACGTCCACTCGACACAAACTAGGTCATATCGGGACTAACATATGGTTTAATTTTATTTCAATAATTCGCTTGCGCGTAGGGTCTTTAGCAGTGGGAGGAAACCGGAGAACCCGGAGAAAACCCACGAGGTTGGACAGGCGACCCTACTCCTTGTTACGTACAACCGGGGATTCGAAACCACGCCAGTTGACTCACTGACAGGCATTATGAAACAGCGCGCTCGTGCTAACCATCCGACCATCCACCTGACCCCACCCCTTTTATTCAGAGATCAGTTCTAGGGTAAATCGGTAATAGTAACAATGTCAAAATGTCACTATTTTCTAATTCATCATCAGGTATTTTCGGGTTTCGTGTACGAGATAAGATATGCGTACCCTCAGGACCGTCTTAGCTTATTGACATGCTAGACATACAAGAATCCAGGCACCATGGGGCATTGTATGTCGTTTTAATGGTTAAATGATGAAAGGAGGGTGGGGTGGTCGAATGATTAACGTATGCGTGTTGGATCATTGAGTCAAATGGTGTGGTTTCGATTCTCTGCTTGTACGTGACAAAGAGTGCGTCACCTGGTCAACATCGTGGATTTTCTCCGGGTCTCCTGGTTTCCCCACTTCTAAAGACCCATACGCACAAGCGAATTATGATACAGCGTGCGCACGCTAACCACCAACCCCCGCTTGATGACTTAATTTGTCGGCTGGACGGTATGTATTGCTACTGGTTAGTGACTTGTCCGCTGGACAGTGTGTATTGTTAAAAGGTGTCTGTAAGATAAAAGTGTCTTACCAGCTGGAATTGTTGGAGCTGATGGGTTGCCAATACACTGGCCTTTAAAACACCACTGTAACATAAAATGGTTCAAAGTCGTTATTAAATTGGGGGAGGGGAGACAACTCCATACAACACTCTTGAGGATAACTTGGTGATTCGTGTTGACTTTTGGAGAAGAATCGGCGTTGGGCGAGAGAGTACATCGTGATATTCTGGTGGCTCGTTCGGATTGGACGAAAAATGGAAGTTCTGTGTACACATGGTACACATGGGCGTGTTTGTAAAAGATCCCTTAGCAGTTGTCCGGGCGTATACCCGTTATCATTAGCCCAATATGAATAGAACAGTAGGACGTTCAACCCCATTTCATTTCATTTGTATTAAAGTACTGACACTAGCTATTTTTATGGCGCTACACCCTCCCCTCACCCCGTCTTACAAGCAGAGTGTTCTCCCCTTATATTCAAACACCTCACATCGCCCACCAATCTGTTTCACAGAGAATTACAAATTATCTCTGTCACGGATGACTGTCTTCAACACGTGCAATGACATCATGCGGTGTCAATCATTGGCTCAGTGGCGCGTGCATTGTTTACATAAGACGTAACTGCTTCGGTCAAAATGATGCCTTTTACTCATTTTAATACCCATTTACACTAAATAGGAAATACTTTTTATCTACAAATACTTCAAACGTCTTTACTTATTTTTCTAATACATACAAAAAATGTTTTAGATTTTAATTTGTCAGAAGAAAAAAGTTAATATGGGGACTCATTAAGTCGGTCGATGTCATCCTTCTCAGTGACTGTAGCGGCTTGGCGAATATTCACTGCTGATCAGTGTAATGGCCCACTGGGTATCACCATTCTTGTCATCGTGATAAAACAAAACGGTGAAATCCTAACTAATTATGTAGTCACTTTCTTATAAATAAAATACATTTGGGTAATACTTATCATCAAATAATACAGCATTTAGTACTTGGAGTCGCGATGGCTCAGTGAGTAAGACGTGGTTTGCTAGCAAGGTGGTCGCGTGTTCGATCCCCGGATTGGCCAATGCAGTTCACCATTATATTCCAGTAGTGGTACGTGAAAGGACCCTGGACATGTCGAATTCGATCTAAGACGCTGTCTGGACATAATTTGTCCCTCAAAACGCAATGTATTACGTATGCCCAGTCGGTGCCAAGCAGTATCTGAACGTTAAATCCAAAAGGAATTTTAAATCAGTTACCTTTTTGTTGCCACATGTAGTGAATTCAGTGAAGACAATAGGAGTGCAGACATATTGGACCGGATTAAAACAATATCCTTGATAACACATTTTATCGAAGTTCATTTCATTCATGTAGGATCCCTATAACAAATATACATATAATTTAACGGCAGGAAGATTAACCCAAAACTACCCAATACCACCCAATACTAACTAAATACTAATACCGCCACACTCGACAGACTTCGTCAGATTCTGGCGCTACACCTATCCAATTGCGATGCGACTACCGGTTTGCCTATTAAAAAAAAACTTGTTGCTTGTAGAAACAAATTCTCTAAATTACGATGCCACGACAGGTTTGTCTATTAAGAAAACTTGTTGCTTGTAGAAACAAATTCTCAAAATTGAGTCGTCAGAAGAGTGTGTGGGGTTTTCAGTGCAAAATTGTCATTCTTTTAAGAAAAACGGATAAACCTGACTTTGAAAGCCTTTTATAATAAAACATCCCTCAAAGGCGTCGAGGACGACGCCGTTGGTAATCCGGAAAATGCAGCCATGGCTAGATTAAGGGTAGACGTTCTTTTCGATATGCTTCATCTGTATTATGGAACTCGATCGATCCTAATCATCCCCATAAAAACTCCAAATCAACTGACATTTTCAAACGTAGACTAAATACATATCTGTTCCAGTTACACTTTGGAACCGAAGATCTATCATAAACTTTGCAAGCGCAGTAGGGACCTTGCTACTATGGTGTTTGTGCGCGATATAAATTTCCGGAATATTATTATTATATAGCTCTAATGGTCTTGGAAATTGTCCTGTTTTAACGCTGCAGACCTTCGTTCCATCATTTCTTTTGATCTTCGGTATAAATTGTTATATATATGTACTTACCCTACAGAAGTAAGACAATTCGCCAAATTCCAACCGGCACTGGGCATCAGCATCAAGCAATTGGCCATGTATTTGTACCCCAAATACGATTTCATTGCTGTATCGGTTTACTCGGGTACACTGTATTGAGCTTCTGCATATAAAATAGAAAGGTACTACATACAGCTAGAATCTGTTTCACAGAGAATTACTTACGAATTAACTCTGTCACAGATGACTTCCACAACACGTGCATTGCTTTCACGTGGCGTCAGTCATTGGCTCAACGGCTCGTGCATTGTTGACATATAACCTAACTGCTTCGGGCAAAATGATGCATTTTACTCATTTTAATACCCATTTACATTAAATAGTAAATTTTTTTTAACTACAAATACTTTAAACGTCTTTATTTATTTTTCTTATACTTCAAAACAATGTTTAAGAATTTAATTTGTCGGAGTAAAAAAGTTAATAAGCCGAACTCATTATGTCTCGTCGATGTCATGCTTATCAGTGATTGTAGCGACCAAGCGAATATTCACTGCGGGATCAGTTTGACAGCTAGGTTCTGACTTTCACGATTCACGCTACGGTAGACATCATGGTTTTAATCGTGGGGTAATCGTGTTGATCCTATCAGGTGTTATATCATTGATCGTATCGAAACGCATTCAAACGGTTCCGCACGTACCAGATCATAGAGTCAATAGGGATATTCCTATCGTAACTCATCACAAGATGGGCTTATCTGCTTTCCTATAATTACATTGAGAAAAGTCGGTCGTGCATATTACCTATGATGTGCAAAATAGTAGGACGTTAAACCACTTTTCAAAGATGTTTTCTGTAAAGATAAAAGAGAGAGAGAGAGAGAGAGAGAGAGAGAGAGAGAGAGAGAGAGAGAGATATAAATATATTTTGATTTCAACGGTTTTGTGTCTATTGAACATGTACTTTCATTTGCTTTGGGTTCTTTAATATTGCATGCCTACCGCCTGCTTTCTTGTCAAGTTTCTTAAATCACAATTTCACGTAACGTTTGATCAGATTAAATTTAATATTTCAATAAACCTGTCAAAAATTTAGGAAATGAGAACTTAAATAGAAAACAAGAGAGAGAGAGAAAAAAAATGGGGTTTAACGTCCACTGGACCCAAACTAGGTCATTTCGGGACTAACATATGGTTTTTTAAATTCGCTTGCGCGTAGGGGAAAAAACCGGAGGACCCCGAGAAAACCCACGAGGTTGTTCAGGCGACCCTACTCCTTGTCAAGTACAACCGGGGATTCGAAACCGCGCCAGGCTTTATGTTACAACATGCACGTGCTACCCATTCGGCCATCCAACCCCCCTTTTTCGAAATAAGAACTTAAAAAGAAAACAGTACATCATATTTACCCAAACAAGAATCGTTTCATTGCGTTAACAGAACAGGACGAAAAAAAGTAACTTCTTTGAGCATCTATTTGGTTAGCAGTTGGTATTTCCATGTAGCGAGACATAACGTAATTTTCATCAGTACAAGTTACACCGGCTTCTCCGTCATAGGAAGCACCAATGCTGAGGGAAAATAAAAAAAAAATGATAATAACACTCCGGAATAGGTATAACAGTTCCGGAATGATAAGGTCAATGTGTATAACTGATCCGGAATGATAAGGTCAATGTGTACAACTGTTTCGGAATGATAACGTCAATAGGTAAAACTGTTCCGGAATGATAAGGTCAATGAATTCCAGAATAATAAGGTCAATGAGTATGCTGGAGTGGTAAGGTCAATGCATAACTGTTACAGAATGATACGGTCAATTATGCATAACGGTTACGGAAGATAAAGTCATTGTATAACTGTTCCGGAATGCATTGCATGAGAATGAAAATATCAATGAGTATTGTTGCATAGTAATAAGGACCTTTCGCATTAGTACGAAAACGAATACGAAAACTAAAACGTCATCGATTCATGTGTACTTGTGACGTCAATCCGTAATGACTTCGGTCTGTGAAAAACGTTACGCGTATAGAGCTGGGTTCACGTAGGCATGTAAAGGAACATGTTTCTTGTCAAGTATATTGAATTTCCAATCATTTTTCGAGGCCTTGTGTATATATTTTGATTGTGTAGGGTATGTAGAATGTGTTCAAATGCAATATTCTGCTTGAATAGTTGTATATCCGCCAAAATATCGATTTAAAACTTTGGCTTGGCCGAGAAATTCATCGAGTGTAAATTAACGCCTTTTGGCCATTAGCGTACATTGGATTGCGAAACTGTTTGTTAGAAGATACGAAAACGAAAACGTAAACGAGCATATGTTTGTTTTGGTCTTCGTTTTCGTATCGATGCGAAAGGTCCCTAATGACAAGATCAAAGTACATAACTACCCAAGAAAGGTAAGATCAGTGAATATTGCTTGACCATGGTAAGGTCAATGATGACTGTTACCCAAGAATGGTAAGAATAAATGAGTATTACATGATCATGGTAAGGTCAATGAGGGAGAGAACTAGGGGGTTTAACGCCCACTTGACACAAACAAGGTCATTTCGAGACTAACATATGGGTCAATTTTATTTCAATAATTCGTTTGAGATTAGGGGTATTTAGCAGTGGGAGGAAACCGAAGGACTCGGACAAAACCAAGGCGGTTGGACTGGGGAATCGAAACCACGCAACATTCAGCCACCCGATCCCCAAAGCTCAACGAGGAGTGTTACCCAAGCAAGAATTGTAAGATCAGTGAGGACTGCATGGGAATGATAACGACAGTGAATGTATCGTTCCAGAAATGGTTTGTTAAATGAAATGGTGAAAAGATTGACTTACACATAACCAATTTGTTGAGATGCAGCATGTCCAGTAATATAAGGTGATATATGATTTTCAACGATGGAGACAGATTTGATGTTCGGCTTCGTAACTTGACACAAACCTTTGAAATAAGCCTGACCTATACAACGTGCATCTCCATTCAGAGTCAAATCGTACCTAGATGAAATGATAAAAAAAACATGAATTTAAATAAAAGTAGCCGACTCTTCGCAGTACACCTAACAGTGATTTGAGTTTTAGGGGTACGTTAATTAATATCTAATTGATAATTTATATTACATTTCAGGCCTAACGAAAGACCTGCAATAGGCAGATTTAGCTCTTGCGTAATGCATGTTGAGCAGATGCTTTTTGGCTAATTCATGTACTGTTCTGTCATCGTTCGACTACATAGGGTATAGCTTTTTGTACAGGTCAGACGTACTGAAACGTCTCGAAGCGCCTAGAGCATTGGTTAACAACATTTTGGTGGTTGTGAGTCCATTACAGAAACCAGCATCGGATTGGGGCCCCTCGTAGAACACAGTCACCTTTTTACAGATCAAAACGTTGTTATGAGATACCGAGGAAAAAATCTTGAGTATGAAAGAGCAAATAGACGATTGTCAATGTGGCAACAGATCTATAAATCAGAATTATTTATGTTTTTCATGAAGCCATAGTATTTTTTAAAAAGTTTCAAAGTAGTCCACTACAACCCTACGACAGGTGCCCCGGACACAAGCAGAGGTTGGGAGATATAGCGTCTATGGATATTAGGGCGGTCCACTTTGCAAAAACGTTTCGGAAATCTATCCGGCTATGTTCCTTACGTTTCTATATAAGTCTAAGAGGAAGCATGCAACTTTCCAGAATTTTCCCGCCCAAACTGTAGTTTTGCCGCCATTTTTTCAAAATGGCGGAATATTTACTAGAATTAGTATTTCAGCAATCCCGAGTGTACACCACCCCATCGTGTGATATACCGTTTTATAGGTTTTGGGGGTCGCTGAGTTCAAATGCATTGAAAAATGTGTTAATACTAACTATAGTGTCGATAGGTGTAGATGACATGCTTATTTAGCGTGATATTTTGTGTGAAATGTAGTGTAAAACTGGTGGAGCACCCCGATTCTGGGAGCAGAGGAGTCCCTTCTTCGAGTGGTCTTAGTGACCTTTCCCAATATTTTAACTTCGTTCTTGCTTTTGACGCCCGTTGGACGTCCCCGTTTACTTGGCCCTGGTTCCTCGTTCCGCGTTTCCATACTAGTGTAGTGATGTTATGTTATAAGTTATACGTTATGTTACGTTGTTAGGTGCGTTACGTTCTGGTTATACGTTACGCTAAGTTGTTAGGTACATATAAACAATGCGTGTCTCTGAAAATATAGCTCGATTATAATCCGAACAAACTCTGATCTGAGTAAACCTCACTGTATCGGAAAGAGTTTCATATCCCTAACCCATACAAGGTCATGAACAGAGTTTGTTTGTTTGTGGTATCAGGGAAGAAGATGATCTAGGTAATCTTCTTCTTCCTTGGTACTCAAAATCATAATAAATGATGTAGTTCCAGTGTTCTGAAAAAAAGATTGTCAGCAACAATAGTTAGTGTTAACACATTTTTCAATGCATATTTGAACTCAGCGACCCCCAAAACCTATAAAACGATATATCACACGATGGGGTGGTGTACACTCGGGATTGCTGAAATACTAATTCTAGTAAATATTCCGCCATTTTGAAAAAATGGGGGCAAAACTACAGTTTGGGCGGGAAAATTCTGGAAAGTTGCATACTTCCTCTTAGACTTATATAGAAACGTAAGGAACATAGCCGGAACGATTTCCGAAACTTTTTTACAAAGTGGACCGCCCTAATGGATATCCATTACATGAAGCCATAGTATTTGTTTTAAGTTTCAGAGTAGTCCGCTACATTTCCACGAAAGGTTCCCCGCGACACCAGCAGAGGTTGGAAACCCATTATTTAGCGTCTATTGATAGTTGCATGACTAGAGACCATCCCTAAGGGCGACAATCCCTAAGATCAATATGTCTGAATATGAATACTCACCCAGTGAAGAACATATAGTGATCTGTAGGTTTGAAGGTATAATTACCGACTGGATATCCAAGCCAAGCAGAACATTTAGTTAAAGATGTGTCCGCATCAACCTGTCCTTTAGTGGTTTTAATCGTCTCTGTAAAGGTACAGTGAGTGCGATCCTGAAAGGTGCACAGTTAACATGTTAATACATGCTGGATTGAGTTGTCGAGATGTAGACTGCATGTGATTTGAACTTCCTGTAAACCATTTGGGTCTTATAGTTAAGATATCAAGCTTGAATGTGGCTGGGGAGTTGCACAGCCGAATGGTTAGCACGTGCATACTGTATCATAGAGCATGTCATTGAGGCAACTGGCGTTGTTTCGAATCCCCCGTTGTACGTGACAAGGAGTAGGGTCGCCTGTCCAACCTCGTGGGTTTTCTCAGGGTCCTCTGGTTTCCTCCCATCGCTAAAGACCCCTACGCGCAAGCGAATTATTGAAATAAAATTAAACCATGTTAGTGCAGAAATGACCTAGTTTGTGTCGAGTGGACGTTACCCTCCCCCCCAAACACACACACCCCACCCCCTCTCTCTATCTCTTTGAATTAAATTGAATGTGACAAGGAATATATGATTGATTCCCGTGGGTTGTCTCCCTTAATTCGATTAACTCTAAGCCGGGAGATTAATTACTGTTGACAATATGGGTTTGTTTTCCTAATGATGTATTATGTAAGATTTAGATAATGTATATGTAAGTAAATTCAAATAAGCAATTTGAGTATATTTTAGCATAGATTTAGAGGCGAAGAGTCCCATTTTGTGCATAAAATTCTGAACAATCAGAAAGAAATGAAATAAAATAAAATGGGTTTAACATCCTATTATTCTGCTCCGACTCGGCTAATGGCAGTGGCACTAAGGCCTACTCTTATCGAATTCCAACTGCCACGTCGATGTGTACACGCGAGCTCTGTTTTTCGTTCCATCCGAACGACTAGACAGCTGTCATTGTCAGGCCATCCCTACTTGCACCACTGACAAGAAGGAACCACGCCAGATAAATCCTAACAAACAGCTTTTATGTGTACGTCACTGTATACACGTGAGCTCGGGTTTTCGTCCCATCCGAACGACTAGACAGGTTTTGATAAAATTTACTCACCGTGATGATGATGAACTCAGTAACAACTATATTTATTCGGAAGTACAAGGTCGTGGTTTTGAGGGAGTCAAATCTGCATTGTATCTGAAAACGAAATGGAGAAGGGTTTAATAATATAGGCTATGTCTGTTCCCCAATTCCTATTCAGATAGAAATCTGAATAAAAATATTGCTTATAAAAAAAAAGAAAAGGAATGATTTAATTAGTTGTATTTTTAATTTGTTTATGGTGTCGTAAAAGCGATATGTATGCTTACAATTTTGATAAAAAAAAATTAGATATCATTTGGGTTAAGTTATGCTATTTAACACGTTCCAGTTGATGAAAACACAAATCCCATTTCGTTTCGTTTTTTTAGTTCAAAATTTCGTTCTCTTTTTTATAGTTCAAAAATAGATAGTTAGAGAGTTGGGTTGATCGAGTGGTTTACGCGTGCGCGCTGGATCAGAAGGTCTGTCATTGAGTCAAGTGGCGTGGTTTCTATTTCTCGCTTGTACGTGACAAGGGGTGGGTTTTCGCCGGTCCTTCTGGTTTCTTCCCGATCGCTTAAGTTTAAGCCCTATACCCGCAAGCGAATTATTGAAATAAAATTGAATCGAAATGGCCTAGTCTGTGTCGAATGTACATAAAACCCCCTTTCTCTCTCTTTTATTGAAATAAAATTGAGCCTCTGCGTTCCTTCGCCTATTTTGTGTCGAGTGGAAGTTAAACTTCATATCTGTCTCTCTCACGCACCCTTTATCACCTCGTGAGTTTTCTCCGCGTTTCCTCTCACTCGAAGTCGTCTCTCTCTCCGCCTCTCTCTCTCTCCCCCTTTCTCTCTCTCTCTCAATAAGTTTTCATATAACGACTTGTAAAATTTTGAGTCAATTATCTAACCTGTGTCCTTGTAAAGGTGTAATGGAGAATCATGGCTTGTCTAGCAGCCAGGTCAGATTTATACTTAGCTAAATACCTGAAAAATAGTTAAATTGTCAAAACGAAATATGGATTAACGTTCCACTGTTCACTTCCGACTGGGCTAATGAGGAAAATATGTACCAAGTCGAGTATATATTTTAGCATTTAGAATGAATGAAATGTGGTTTTATGGCACGTCAGCACCAACCGGGCCATATTGCACCAGAAGCATGGATTTAGAGGCGAAGGGTTCGATTTTGTGCATAAAATTTCGACCAACCAGAAATAAATGGAATAAAATAAAATGGGGTTTAACGTCCTATTGTACTGGGCTAACGACAGCGGCACGATGGCCTACACTTATATGTAATTCTAACTAACATGGGACCTTATACGTGCAGGCCAATGCATACAAGGATCATTGTTTTTTGTCCCATTCGAAGGACTAATCGACATGAAAACACTGGATATTAGACCATCGCAGAATGAATTGTAACAGTTGTATTAATTTTGGAGGAACCAATCTGATTACATTACACAGATCTATATTTCGTTTCGTTTTTTTATACTTTCGATGGCCCACACTACATGTGGTAAAGACAAGTAAAACGAAATTTTGAACTATAAAACGAAACGAAATAGGATCTGTGTTTTAATCAAATTGTAGAGGATCTTGCCGCGTATGTGCTTCCAGATATTTCCATCGTTTCCATGGAGATATTCGGTGATGATGTCTTGTTCAGTAAAACAGATGTGGCATACAAATTATTATTGACTTTTCATTTACTATCGAGTTCGTGGCTGTGTGTCGGGGGACAGAGCATGCCTAATCGTTTAGGAACACGGGCTGTGTTTTGAAATACAAGTTTAGATCTATTTGCTTAGTTATTATTTTTGGTTTGTTTTCGCTTCTTCTACAGCTGCAGCTGCTGCTACTAGCAGTGTTGCTTCTTCCGATTCTGTTGCTGCTGATATAACAACTAGTATTTCTACTGTCACTACTGCGACTGCGACTACGACTACGACTACAATACTACTACTACTACTACTACTACTACTACTATTACTATTACTACTTACGGCATAGAAAAACACTTACTGGGCATAGATCTCACAATCAACAATGAAGGTTACTTCGATATAATGAGTTGAAAATGTAACGCCTCTCTTTACTCTTTCTTTTAACTCTGTGGAATCCATGCAATAAAAAGGGATTCATTTTCAGAATTTAGTTGGAACTGTTAAATTAAGAACACCTTCATGGATGCACCATCAGGTCTAATTGTGGAATATTATCATGCCCCTTGATGGATGTACCATTAGGTCTACTTGTTGGATATTTTTAAAGTCCCTAAATGGATGTACTATTAGATCAAATTGTTGAATAGTATTAAAGCTCTTTGGTGTGTTTATCTTTATTTTCTTGGTAAGTAAAACAATGGTTCCTAGAGCCATTGTTTCTATAAACAATATATTTTATTCAGATTTGTATCTGAATCGGTATAGGGAAACAAACATAGTCTATACCAAACCCATCTTCCGAGGCCTTCAATAAATTATATAATCTATTTACAGGCCGCGCTGAAAAATATCATTCATAAAAATTTTCCATGCAGAACATAATATTTGAAATAAATGATTTGGCTGAAGTTTAAATTTTACCTCTATGAACGAAATCGGTATTAATATTAAACGCATCGGAGGAGATAACTTCGAGTACATTTTCATCCGAAACGTGTCGTTTGGTTCGACTAGCTGGCGCCATATTAATCATTTGTCCACCATGATTCAGGCTCCCCTCCTGAAATTAAACAAAAATTTAAAACATTGAATGAAATGGGGTTGAACGTCCAACTGTTCGACTCCGGCTGGGCTAATGAAGACGGACATATATACGCCATACAGTGTGAGAAGATGGTGGCACTATCGAATTGAAATTGCCAATGTGGACACGGTATCTCGGTTTTTCTTCCCTTCCGAACGACTTGTCAGCTGTCCTTGTCAGAACTTCCGTCATGCGCCAAGAGAGAACACGCCTTCTATTTAAGGGCAGTAGCGAATGGGGCCTCAAGCGTGTGGCGGGAGTTCATGATATTAATAGTACTTACCAAATGATAACTGTTTGCTGCCGAACGTCTAACAATAAACGCAGCTCTCTTCTCTCTGTCTTCATACACGGCCTGGGTCTATCAAACACAATTAAACGATTAAATAATCAACCGAACACTGCAAAAAAGAACTTGTGTTGGATCTCAACACAAGTACATGTACTAGTGGTAAACGATTAATTGGATAATCGAGACTATTAGTTTTGTCTTGCCGACTTCAGTAATGATGATCAAGGCTAAGCGGAACTTTCGTCCGCTTAATTCTCGCTTCATAGTGGATCAATTTGACTGAAATTTTTTCAGCAAATTGCTTTACATTATGTAGTTTTTATCTATTGAAGTAAGAACTGCCAACTCGTTATCTAACCTCCGATAATGTATCTTTTATATAATATATATTACTGTTTCAGTCAAACCGATCAGAGTAAATGTGGTGAATTTGGTATTCTTCTTCTGATATATATAAATATAGTAAACTGGTGTGTAGCATAATTCAGATTAGAAATTGAATACTGGTGATATTTAGAGTTTGTTTTCTTATAGTTAAAGGAACATTATGTAAGATTAAGATAAAGAGTTTGCTGTAATAGTTAAAAAATGACAAAATGTAAATTTCAGTCAAATTGATCCATGCTGAACGGAGATATTAGCTTTTGACCTTTAGACTAGCTTCGATCATCATTACTAAAGTCGGTACTAAAAAAACAAAGTTTCGATTGCTCCATGCTGAACCGGGATATTAGGTTTCAAATTTTAGGCTAGCTTCGATCACCATTACTAAAGTCGGTACGATAAAAAAAAAACCCAAAGTCTCGATTATCCAGTTTTTCGTTTAACCATTCTTCACAAAATGTATTCCAATCCGCTAAATATCGGAGCTTAGCGATGACATTGAGAGTTGATTACGGTTTGGATAATGTATGCTTAATAATTTAGATAACATTTCGGGCCTGAAAATACCTGCAAATAGGCAGATTTGCCTCTTGTATAATGCGTGTTTAAATGAGTAAATTTTAACGTGGATAAAACCAGTTGAATTTAGTCGGGGGATTTATCCTATACAAATAATTGCGATTGGTTTATTTAAAAGCTTTTAACACTTACGTCCAATATCGAATTCACTTGGGTCTTTTGCCCATTGTCGAGAACGTAAGCATCTAACAATGGACTACGTTTGAGACGAAGCTTGGAGATCGCATGCGCCGAGGAAATTTCCACGTCCATATTTAATGGCATTTTCTCCACCTCCCTCTTTTCTCTTTCTCCATCTTGAAAGAGACTTGTGCCGGTTACTATCACATTTATAACATCTGAAATGTAAGATTGATATTGCTGTAAGTTTTCAGGACAAATTGTAGTTACTTTAGTAACGATGTCAGGACTAGCTCTAATCGTCACTGGCGGATCCTAAAGACAACTTATCTGAAAATAATTTTATCGTGTACGAAATGGGTTAAACGTCCACTCGACAAAAAGTAGGTCATTTCGGGACTAATGTAGCAATATAGTCGTGGTGACATTGTTTTTAAAGATTATAGACAAGGAATGAGGAGATAAGATATTGTTTTATGTTTCTAACATATTCACATATATGCAGGTGTGTACTGAAATCAACTAACATTTGATTGACATATTGTTATATAAAAAAAGGTATAGAACCATAAAAACTGGTTATATCTTTCAAAAAAATACATGTGATTCGAGATATTCCTATTGCATCATTTGGCTTAATTTAACCAATCATTACGTCGATTGCACAGGTTCATGGTCATGAACACGCATGGGTCTGCGTGATACCCTTGCGGCTATAAAGGAAACTATATTATGTCATTAAATCAGACTTTGATTAGATTCCAGAAGGTTACCATCTAAGAGTCCTAGGCACCGCGAGGTGTCTAGGTTGAGAAGAGTTTATATAGTTAGTATTGACTATAATTGTAATATGTACTATGCTTGTATGTATACCTATGCTACATAAAAGGTAAAAACGAACTGTTGCATTGTTATAACTGAAGAAGACAAACGTCTTAAGAAACCAGTAAGAAGTAAACACAACGTGAAGGAGAAGCAAAGACAGCTAGAGACAAATTCTAGACGATCACAAGGCTAACAGTAATATGTAGCAAAAACAATATGCATGAGTCGTATGTAAGATGTCGCGACCGGTTACCCATAGACGCTCTCCATGTCAGACAAAAAAAGGCCCATGATGTTACACTAACACATAGTTCACTTTTATTTCAAAAAATTGCTTGCTCCTGTGGTCTTTAGCAGTGGGAGGAAACCGGAAGACCCGGATAGTTCTCAGAGCCTGCGAATTAAACTACATCACTCCAAATGACAAGCTATTTGTGAGGTTAGGGATTTTTGCACAGACAAAAACCTTGGAAATGAAGTGAAATGGGTTTAAAGTACAACTTTTCTGCTAATGAGAGAGAGAGAGAGAAATGGGGTTTAACGTCCACTCGACACAAACTAGGTCACTTCGGGACTAACATATGTTTTTTTTAAATTTTATTTCAATAATTCGCTTGCGCGTAGGGGTCTTTAGCAGTGGGAGGAAACCGGAGTGCCCGGAGAAAACCCACGAGGTTGGGAAGGCGCCCCTATCTCCATGCCACATGCGCTCACACCAGGGATCGAAACCACAGCCGCAAGCCAGAGGTTACCGGCCAACTAGAGGTCGAAGCGCGGCACTCTAGATCACTAGGCCCCCACCCCCCTTTTGCTAATGACGACGGAAAACCCTTGGAACGCATGATTCTTATGGCATTCAATAATGAGTTATATTATGGCCGGAGCAGGTTTCCGTAGTATAGCCATTCCCCGCGAATAACCAACCTTTGGTTTCCCCGACTTATAGACTTCCCGCACCAGACTTTCATAGTCTATTTATTTCAAAAAGGGACCAATAACCTGTGCTCTTAAACGACATACGTGCATACCCCCTCGTCTGCACCTTTCATCTCCAGAAGATTTTGTGTGAAAAGGAAAAAAAGGGTTATTGTCATTAGATATTTTCTCATGTAAATCGGCAAAGAAAAATCCAGTGATATTACGCATTTAGCAGATAACTTTATTTTTATTTTTGTAGTTGTAAGATTCATTCAAGCATAAATAACATGTTTATCAATGAATGAGTAACACAATCCATATCGGCAAGGTTGTAACATGTATAGAATTTGACAAGACTGAGTCCTCTTAAAAATCTTTTGATAAGAATGGGTTAGCATATTATAAAGCAAATATTTGTCAATTTTGTATAAGTGGCAATACAGATCTATATTTCGGGTTTTTTTTCGTTTTTTTACACTTTCGATGGCCTAAAGTACATGAAGATCGGATTGGTTGTAGTGGAAGGTCGCGTCAGAGGTCATGCGAACGACTTTTGACCTTATTACGTCAGACATTTGATTGACTAATCATCGTTGATGTTACCAGCAATTCTGTGCAATTCACGCCAAATACTTGCCGTAACACACCGTTTCATTGGCTAATCCTTCACATCATCGAGTACGCAGGTATAAAAACTCTCCCAGAAACCGTGTTTAAACATGCATTATGCAAGAGCTATATCTGCCTTTTGCAGATCTTTCTTTAGGGCTGAAATGTTTTCTAAAGTATTAATTAGACATTAAATAAGAGATCCAGGCCTTAATCAACTCTTGATAGCATCCGATTTCTCAGATATTAATTAGATTAGAACGGTTCAGCGATACTTTGACTTAGCTTTGATCAACCAGGTTTTTTTTTATCTAAATCTTTCATAGTGTATCTTTAATCAAATTGTATAAGTCGGCGCGTTGAGTAACCAGGGGGTCTTTTGTTGTCCGAGCGTGATTTACGACAAGGATGGTACGCAAAACGTAAAAAAAAACGCTTGACAGTTGGAATTCGATATACAAGTAGGTCGTATTGCCGATGTCTGGTCGTTCGGATGGAACACAAAAGGGATGTCCCTTGTACACATTGACGTTCACATAAAAACGGTTGACAGTTGGAATTCGAAATAAGAGTAGGCCGTAGCGTCGTTTTAGGTCGCTGCAGGAATGTGAACATGGAAAACAATTTTATCCCATTTCATAATTGCTGTATCATAAAGCCTGTCATCGAGTCAACTGGCGTGGTTTCGAATCCCCGTTTGTACGTGACAAGGAGTAGGGTCGCCTGTCCAACCTCGTGGGTTTTCTACGGGTCCCCGGATTTTCCTCCATTGCTAAAAACCCCTACCCGCAAGCGAATTATTGAAATAAAATTAAACCATATGTTAGTCTCAAAATGACCTAGTTTGTGTCGAATGGACGGTAAACCCCATTTCGCACTCTCTCTCTCTCCATTTCATAATCTAACAAGACTTTTGTCAAATTTATATTAGACGGATGACTGGTTTACGGTACCGACATTCAAGACCCGTGTGGCACAGTAGATATGGTGTGGCACAGTGGGTAAGGTGTTGGCTTACTAACGTATGGGGGTGTGGGTCCGGGTTTCACCACCTACATAGGGTTAGGCACCGTGATTGCTGACGACATCGTGGATTAGGGTAACGGTTAGGGCTAGGTCTAGTTCTAAGGTTATGGTCAGTTTACATTCCGTGGCCTTTGACCAAATCTCCATTTGGTATTAAAGATACAATACGTAAGATAAAGAACTAGCCATTATCGCTATAATAGTTCGAAAGTAGATAATGTAAATTGATTAATTTGAAAATGTTTTAATCTAATTAATATCGGAGAAATCTGATGCCATCGAGGGTTGATTAAGGCCTGGGCCAGTTAATTAATGTCTAATTAATACATTAGAAAACATTTCAAACCTAAAGAAAGACCTGCAATAGGCGGATTTAGGTCTTGCATGATGCATGTTCAATATTTTGACCTAACCGGGCTTAAGGGTCATTGGGATACTTAATCTAGTTTCGCTTTACCCTGCGCCGGGCTGCGTACGGCGTCTTGCAATCGGATTACCACATTCCGTGGTATTCAGAACAAACCATAATATTCAGTTGCTCCTGTTATAGTTAACAATAGGTTGAATGGCCGAATAGTTAGCACGTGCGCACTGTATCATAACGTCTTCCATTGAGTCGACTGGTGTGGTCTCGAATCGAATCCCTGGTTGTATGTGACAAGGAGTAGGGTCGTCTGACATGGGTTTTCTCCGGGTTTTCTCCATGCCCCCCCCCCCCAGTGAGACCAGCACCTGCAGCCAGCAATGGGATTCCCAGATTTTAGTTTCTGTTTAAGGTCGGTATGTATACCCCCACTCCCCTCGACAAAATCCTGGATCCGGGCCTGCATGTGACGAATATTTATCCGGTCACCAGATAGTTTTTGCAAACAAATTATTCGTACCAGGCGAGTGAATTTTTGCAAGATATGTTATCACAAAATTGCCATCATAACACACCGTATGGCATATGTCCAACTTTTACAATTAGCCCAGTCGGAGCTGAACAGTAGGACGTTAAACCTTATTTTATTTCCCCCTTGATGCAGGTCGGAGGACCCGACAAGGAGCGATGTCAAGCCGCTCGGATAGGATGAAAACCCGATGTCTCGTGTACACATTGGCGCGTGCACGTAAAACTTGACAGTTGAAATTCGAAATGAGAGTGGGCCGTGGTGACGCTGTTCAAGCAAAAGTTTCTAGCACAATGTATGGCGTATGCCCGTCTTCAAGAACCCAGTCGGAACTTAACATCATCATTTCGTTATCAGAGAAGCCTTACCTCCCGGTTTATGCAGAGCTCTTCTTTTTAAAGATGCTGTAACGCAGACGGAAGCGCACAATACGACAACGAGTATCCGTAACATCGTCCTAGCACAGCCACTGTTTCAAAGTGATATGCGCCGATAAAATTGAGGAAAGCCCTAAACACCATTTGAATTTATATAGCCTTAAATCGAATCCTATCGGTTTTTAATGGCTCCGTATTATTGAATTGCTGTGACAATGTTTTGATCCAGGTTTTACACAGGTGCGGCCCCGAAATATCTGTTGTATGAATGAAATATCGACCTTGACGTAACCCATCCGAGAAAGAGAGAGAGGGAGAGAGAAATGGGGTTAATTTCCACGTGACAAACTAGGTCATTTCGGGACTAACATATGTTCAATTTTCTTTCAATAATTCCCTTGCGTGTAGAGAACTTTAGCCTTGGGAGGAAACAGAAGGACCCGGAGAAAACCCACCAGCGCGCGCTGTATCATAAGGTCTGTCATTTAGTTAACAGGAGTGGTTTCGATTCCCAGGTTGTACGTGACAAGTGTGTGTCGACTAGACGTTAAACCAATTTCGCTCTCTCTCTCTCTCTCTCTCTCTCTCTCTCTCTCTCTCTCTCTCTCTCTCTCTCTCTCTCTCTCTGAGGCCAAAATAAAATAAAAAACATAAATTTTGAATATGAAAGACATATTATAAGACATGCTTTCCAGTTGATGATTTTCGTAATTAATTAGGAAGGCAAGTGCCGATGGGATATCTATGGCGCGATATCAATATGGTAATATTATGTCAAAAGAGTGTGCTCGTTGCTATGATTTCACCCACGCTATTGGCCGTAATGCGTTACCATAGTTAACCTTTTCTGTCGAGCATACTGTTGATAGATTACATCTTGGAGTAGACACGCACCTGTATTGTTATGCAACACGTAAAAGGTTGAATGCATTTGATTGGTTGAAAATTTCTCGGTCAACGTTCGTCTGATTTCACAGTGCGATTAAACCGTAAACAAACGATAAAATATCGTATAATGCATTAAGTCATACCATATGTGATCAAACGATATGTATTCATGTAAACTCGTTATCCCTTACCGGGGGTATCATAAGGTATGTCATTGAGTCGACTGGAGGGGTTTCGATTCCCCGGTTGTACGTGACAAGGAGTAGGGTCGCCTATACAACCTCGTGGTTTTCTCCTGGTCCTCCGGTTTCCTCCCACTGCTAAAGACCCCTACGCACAAGCGAATTATTGAAATAAAAATTAAACCATATGTTAGTCCCGAAATGACCTAGTTTGTGTCGAGTGGACGTTAAACCCCATTCCTCTCTCTCTTTCCCCTTTTGATAAAGAGGCCAGACTGTCAAGTTCTTTAAATTTGTATATTTTTACAGATAGGTAATCTATCAACTTTAAAAAAAAAAAAAAATAGACAAATATAGTAACACAAAAGCTTTTCAACGATAGTCTTTATTTTTATAAATAATGACAAGTTTATTATTTGTATTGAAATATATGCAGTACACATTTTTACTGCTCCGTCATCTGCGTACTGATGCTTTATAATAGTGAGTTGAACCATGTGGTTATGCTATGAAAAATGTGTTATGTTAAGCAAATACGAATAATGCTATAAATAATTCATAATTCATAGAACTAAACGATTCTTAAATTGCAGGTCGAGCTGAGGCTTTCCTGTTAATTCATGGGCATTGTCATATAAAACGCACTTAAATTATGTTTTTCGATTGATGAATATGTTGTTTGTTGTTATTCATGATTTGATGTTTAAAGGACTATTGAAGCCCGTCTCGTTCACGTGTCGTTCGGTATGGGTTTTCTTGACTAACCAATGAACGACCTTCGTGGTATCGAAACCCTCAAACAGGAGTTGAACTTACCAATGTCGGATTTGTTTGGGTGCAACCGCACTTCGAGTGTCTTCTTTTTACTTTTAATGATTGCATCATCTCAAACTTGTCCAAATAGAGAAATAAAATAGCAAATGAAGGGGTATGGTTGGTACCTGCATCAATCACTTGCTGAATAATCTCCCCATTTAATCCCCGGTTGTACGTGACAAGGAGTAGGGTCGCCTGTCCAATCTCCGGGGTTTTCTCCGGGTCTTTCGGTTTCCTTCCACTGCCAAAGACCCCTACGCGCAAGCGAACTATTGAAATGAAGTTAAACCATATGTTAGTCCCGAAATGACCTAGTTTGTGTCGAGTGGACGTTAAACCCCATTCTCTCTCTCTCTCCATCTGAATTCCACATAAACATTATCGACCTCTTGATTCGCCGAGATGAAGCCCAATGCGAAGCAGGTTACAGGGTGGCTTAAACATGCATTATGCAAGAGCTAAATCCTCCTATTGCAGGCCTTTCTTTGGGAATGAAATCTAGATTATTAATTAGACATTTTAATGATCCATGCCTTAATCAACTCTCGGGGACATCGGATTTCTTCGATATTAAATGGTTCAGAAGATGGGGGATTATTTGCAACGTGTATACAGTAATTCATAATATTTAAACGGATGATCCCTATTGGTTTTTGGAGGCGTTTGAACAATAGTATTCAAAATATTGGCATGGGTTAAAGCAATCTGCTGTTCGACTTCGAGCATAGACCTCTGCCCTAAATAGCCGCCATATCGAAAAATTAGTATACTGTTTTGTAACGCAGTTCTACTCCGTTTCAAATCTGCCATACATGCATAATTCTTTTCAATTTTATTGAATAGAAGCGGAATAAATTATTTAAAATAGCATTATGCAAGAGCAAAATCTGCTTATTACAGGTCTTTCTGTAGGCCTGAGATGTTATCTAAACAATCAATTAGACATTAATTAACATATCCAGACCATAATAAACTCTTTATGTCAAGGCTAGCCTTCGATGTTGACGGATTAAATTCTTATATGCCGTTTAATGGCCGTTGATAATTAAATCAATCAAGTGGACACTCGAGACTATGCTGTTTATATTAATAATTTGAGTAATGATGACCGAGGCTATGTGAATATTTCAAACGCTTTTTTCTCAGCTAATAATGGATCAATTTGACTGAAATTTTCAGCAAATTATCTTTACACTACCTAGTTTGTAACTATTATAGTGAGAACTGCCATCTCTTTATCTTATCTCCCATAATGTAACTTTAATAAAAAATCTCGAAGCATACTAAGACTTTCGTGTAAAATCGTCGATTTATGACTTAAAATGTCGGTCAACGATCTTAGTGTCTGTTCTCAAGCGGAACTGCTTGTAGACAGACAGCCTAGGGTTAGTGTAGGATAATAGTTGATAAACGGTTACAACTAGGTCATTTCGACATGGTTCAGTGGAAGAAACTGTAGGACCCGGAGGTTGCACAGATGACCCAACAACTTGATGGATCGAAACTACGCCACTTAAGATTCGACAGGCGATCCCATCCCTTGTCACGCACTAGCTGGGATATTCGAAACCACACTACTTAACTCAATGACAGACCTTCTAAACCGAAGCGCACACATTAGACTATACTGAAGCTGATATGCAATGTTTGGGTTGTACGGAAATACATTTGGGGGCAGTGTGGGATTTCGATTAGGAAAGATCCTACGATATTCGACCAGCAAAACTCCTTCCAATTCCTCACCCTCGTGACTAGAGAAAATGAAATGGGCTTTAACGGCTTAATTTTATACTCCAACTGGGCTATTGAAGACGGGTATTCACCGTACAGTGTGCCGTTAGAGAAATTTTGCCCGGACAGCGGTACTACGGATTATCCTTTTATCGAATTCCACACACGCTAATGTGTACACGGAACCTCGATTTTTCTTCCCATCCGAACGACTATGAGAGTATCAAAAATAGTATACACTTTGAATGTTGGCGTGCACATAAAGCAAACTCTTGGCAGTTAATGTGTCTGCTATCTTTTTCTTAAAGTCAGCTCATTCTCTTCCCAAAGGTGTTTTTATACTGAGATTCTGGGTTCTTCTGTTCCTCCTACTTCCAAAACCCAAATCGAGAAGTTCCTGTGGCCGAAAGGTTAAAGATACATTATGGTAGATTAGATAACGAGTTATGATAGTTAAAACTAGATAATGTAAAGGCAATTTGCTGAAAGATGCAGGAACGCGACCTAAGAACAACCTCGTCGGTTATCCCCGGTCTGCCATTGAGTCAAATGGCGAGGTTATCTACGGTCTGTCATTGATTACGTGGCAAGGAATAGGGTCACCTTCCAACCTCGTTGGTTTTCTCCTGGTAATCCAATTGACTCCCATTGCTAAAGAGCCCGGCGCGCAATCTTATTATTGAAAGAAATTAAACCATATATTTATATTGCACACATTTCTCTGGTTTGTTTTTCTTTTAAGATAGTTGATATAATTTACGACATGTTTCGATGTATATGAAAGCTTTCATGTCTGCATGGGACAGAAACGGATCTAGTTATTCTTTTTTGTGTTTATAATTGTGAGAAATCTGTGCATGTCCATTTTAAAGGTCACCCAGTTATAACCCAAATCTTGATTAGAAGGCACAGCTACAGCTCTAGGGCTTGAGCTGATACTAACCTACCCGAAGGGAACCCGTTTAACACAGATTAGCGATCAATCTGCTTACAACTCCTAATCGCTGAAGATGCTTCACTGAATTTTATTATTATCGAATCTTAATTATCCTGAAAGATTAAAAATTTGGATTCATTTATGTCTTATTCAACAGAATTGCAGAGGAGTATTGTGACAGTAGTCGCCAGGTGGTTGTCTGTCAGCTGAACGTTGTCGTTTTGTGTCACCCAAATTGCCTGTCGTTTCTGTTTTTATAATAGCAGTACTTAGGTCGTGTTCCTGCATCTTTGGAATAACAGTTGCTAAGCTGTGTTTCCGAATCTGCTGGCATCTTCCAAATCACAGTGCTTCGATTGTTGTGTCTGTCTGTATCATTAGTTGATGACATCAAACACATTATTTATTAAAGCAATTTGAAATTTAGATGGAAATTAAGCATTTTCTGACATGAAATCTCTGTTGATTTTTGTAACCTTTTGGTTATCAAATGTGGCGGCTATACGATTCCTACATGTCTTTAATTCAGGAGAAGTTCCAGGTGGTGAGTACTTCCTTTATCTTTATAAGCACTATATATCCTCGGAAAAGGCACACCGCAAAAGGCCAATGTAAGTAATGAATATTAAAATTAAGTGAATTGGTTTTAAAGTCAGCCGTAAACGCCTACTGCACTCACATTGCAGTCCTGAGATCTCGGAGTGACATTGGCTTCATTCAAAAAGCGGAAATAATCCCAGTAATAATTTAGAACATAAATTTGCTTCCATTACAGCAGTGTTAAGTGGGATTAGCTCTAATCAAACGAAACGTCGCGAGGAGTATGCAGAAAGGTGGGGGGTAAACAAATTGAAGAAATGTAGAATTCATGATATCTACGGACATAAACTCGCCTATGTAAATGTCATTTAGGGAATAATTTATTTTAAAGCTGAACACGTGTAGGTCGTGCACTGAGAACGCATTACAAATGAAATTAAATAAAGTTTAACGTCCTACTGTTCGGCTCCGCCTGGACTAATGAAGACAGGCTCACGCCATACAGTGTGCTATGAGTGACATTGCTGCCCGATTAGCGGTGCTATGGCCTACTCTTGTATCGAATTCCAAGTGCCAAGAGATCTTTTACCTGTATTCCAATGTATGCACGGAACTTCGGTTTTTTTAACCACCCGAACGACTAAACAGCTATACTTGCCAGGCCGCCATTCCTGCGCCACTGATAAAGGAAAACCAAATCTTTAGGTAATTGGAACTGTATAAATTCGTTACTATATTTAAGCTTTTTTTCACAGTAAAGAAAAATGAATGTTTAATATTATTTACCAAGTTTCAAGTAACGGTTCGCATTTGAACTATCTCTAAGATAACGGGGTTCTCATTTCTTAAAGATACATTCTGTCAGAGCTAAATCTGCCCAATGTACAAAATACATTAATAGCCAAGCCTGGAGATAAGGCACCTGTCACTGACAATGTCAGGCACAGATTCAGGCTTTTTCAGGCACAAAACCTCCAGTGCCTGTCATTTTGTCTGGCACTGAGTCGTCTTTTTTATTGATATTATTTGTACATGCCCGGTACTAAGTAGAAAATGTCAGGTACTATTTCATTAGTGCTTGACATTTTGTCAGGTACATTTAAAACCGATATTTCCAGGCCTGTTAATAATCCATAAAGGATAATCCAGACTTCGTTTATTATCGTAATAACGATAGAAACACAATCGAGGGTATACTTTGCTTCAAAAGACCACAACGCTGCTCAGAATGAAGTAATTTTAAGGAAATTTTCAACATATTCCCTTTTCGTTACCTTCAGCTATACCTTTGAAGGATTCCAGCGACAACTTTTAAGACAATTTTAAATGTTGTTTCCTAAGTGGCCAAAACCCACAAAGCTAGACGGGCGAGACTACTCCTTGTCCCGTTGACAGACCTTATGATGCAAATCGCACTCGTTTTGTACGGTAACTGAAAAAAGTACTTTTTAAACTTTTCAGATAGGATCTTTATTAACTATAATGACCATCGACATCCTAGCGACAGAAGGAGGAGAGACATTCCCGACATGCCACATACTTTCACCTTGAACTTTCTACACGAAGGAGAGAACTACGAGTTTAATTTGACCCGAGGTCGACCTCACCTCCAAACTCCTATTTACAAAATGGACGACGAAAGAAAAATTGTTCAAGCAGAGCCGTGGTCAGATGACGAATTGCTTTTTGAGGTAATTTAAAAGGGTCTCTTCAAAATAAATAACGGATAGCATGTAATATTCAGAGAAAGATAAATTAGAATATTCCGACACTAACACATATGATTCAATTTCGCCCCCCCACCTCCGGTAGTATTCAGTGGGAATGGAAAACAGAGAATGTATAGTCTATGAAGTTATAATGACCATCTTTTCTGGGTGTCCTCATTGTTATTTGCGTTGTAACATGTAGTGGTCAGAATTATATCATTTAAATCTAGTTTGAAGATATTCGAATCTCTTACACTGTTCTTTTGTCCGCTGGTTTCAGGTTGTTTTCCCGCATTTACAATATTAGACGTGTATACGATTGCCTCAAAATAGCCACGCATGGTTTCTTAACACTACTTCCGGTGTCAATTTGATACAAACATATCGAATTCCAGTTGTTTTTCGCAATATCCGAACGACTAGACACCGTTCCTTTTCACCACCTGTAGTACTATAGGACTTCTTCTTTGTTGTGTTCTTGTGATCGTAAAATAATACCACAGTATTTAAAGTATAGAACTTTATTGCCAAGCTGAATGACTGCACAGGTCCCTTGTTCTCAACAGATAATGGCTGCTTGAATATCTGGGTGAGTTTCTAATGGGGCTTGGTCTGCACTCGAATTTATACCCCCATCCCTGCACGTCCAAGATTTAGCCTTGACGTTAATTTCCATTCCAAATGCGTAATAACGTCCTAAATTTTACACAAATAAAGCAGGTGATGACACCATATTATGTCTACTAACCACAGGTCCAATAACAGGAAGAACGTGATGGACACTTTTGTCACAGGTTATGATTTTACCAAAACATCACTGACTTCTTATGTATAGCTTATATTTCACGTTTACTAAGTACATGGGATTTCAACCCCACAGACAGAGAATTTAATAATTTTCCAAAGACACAATATGGTCTTAAAGACCATAGTCTTACACACCTCCACCACTAATAAGGGAGGAACCATGGCGGAAAACGCCGAACGAATCCGAGACATCTTGTCTGGCCTTCTGCCATGCACCACTGACCAGGGCGAACCACGCCGGAACTTTCCGAGTAGATCCGAAACATCTCGTCTGGCCTTTTTTAAACAAATATTTTGTCTTTTGTCCGTCTAGAAATCGGGCGTGTATCGCAGTAAAAATGGTGATGGAGTATTTATGGTACAGAGACACGAGAATGACCCCAACGACTATATTTTTGTAAGTATTGTTTACATACTGGATATCATATCCCGAACACTTTTTGTTTTCTTCCGGAGAGAGACATATGTATGATATGAGAATTTTGAAAGGACTGTGGCTGTTTCACCTAATCTTCTTCCATTTCCAGCACACCGGATAGAGAGGGAGGGAGAGAGAGGGAGAGAAAGAGGGAGGCTCTGGTGGTCTGCTTTCAAATGATTCTAATTAATTATTTCTATTCCACCACAGGGTGGAACGTTCTACAAAGGTGACAGAGAATTTACTTTAAAACCAGGCCGTAAAGAGGATAGAGAACGTGGACTACATTATTTACAGGATCACTCACGTATGAGGCGTGGTGCGAGATATTACAATAAATTTAGATCTAGTATAGATTTCACCAATGATTTTAAATACCCTTCCGATTGTAAGTATCAGGAAATTGTTGTTTAAATGAAATGAAATGAGGTTTAAAGTCCTACTGTTCTGCTCCGAACTGGACTAATGAAAACGGGCATACGCCATACAATGTGCTATGAGGGAGATTTCGTCCAGACAGCGGCGCTTGTATCGGATTCCAACTTACATGGGATCTTTTATGTGCACGCCGATGTATACACGGTACCTTGATTTTGAGTCCCACACAAACGACTAGACAGTTGTCCTTGTCAGACCCTCCATCCTGCAACACTGACACGGGGAGACGACGCCGGAAAATTCCCGCTGAACTTTCTCGGCCAACACCGGAGCGAACCGGCAACCTCCCGGCTAACGAGTCAGCGCCTTACTTCCTGATTCATCCGTGGTTACCGCTTTAAATAGAGGATCATGTGTCTGTAGCTAATATAGTCTGTCTGTGTCTGAATTAATGTGGATGTCGCAGAAGAAATCCCCGGCAACTGAAATTGTCGTATCATCAGATATATCAAAACATAAAATTTGTACGTTTCAGACAAACTATCGACTAACAACCCCTCCAACAACCAGGCTGACATCTCTTCCGACAACCAGACTGACAATTCTGTTAACAGCCAGTCTGACAAGTCGTCCAACAGCCACACGGACACCCCCTCGAACAATCAGACCGAAAGCTCTCGACATAATCATCGCCAAAAGCGTCAAGTCACCGAATATATCATAGAAATCTGGTTCTCCTCAGATTATCTGGATTATGTCAAGTAAGTAGACGTACGTGTATGTAACGCTATGATGGGTTTCATACTTTGCTGGGAAATTCACGACGGGATCGCTGAGTTAATTCAATGCGGCGAAACGGGTCGCAAATAGGGCTTAGTTAAATAAAATTGAACTACGTGTTAGTCCCGAAATGACCTAGTTTGTGTTGAATGGACGTTAACACACACTCTCTCTCTCTCTCTCTCTCTCTCTCTCTCTCTCTCTCTCTCTCTCTCTCTCTCTCTGTGTCTCCCCCTCTCTCTCTCTCTCTCTCTCCCTTATGTTGTTATAGCCCAGTTTGCGGTTTTCCAAGGTTTCTGCATTTTCCATGGAAATAACTATACCAGTGCTACAGCCAATATTCAACTGTTACCATATCATCACATTCCTCAGAGCATTTCCACTTCTGTATCTTCAACAGTAAGAACTCTACCAGCACTGTAGCTGATATTGAACTGTTATCATATCTTTTTCGTTTCAACATTTCAGTTTCTACATCTTCAATGGTAACAATTCCGCCAGCACTGTAGCCGATATTCAACTGTTCTATGCCTTCATTGAAGAATGTGTAAGTTTTTATTCAATATTTCCAACAAGCTGGGCGGACTGTAAATCCCACGTACACGTACAGCGGACTGTAAGCTAGGTGTAACGTAATTCGATTTTACACAGAATTGGCCGCTAGCGATTATTGAGTTAACGTCCAACAGCTGTTTTAATCATTGTCATTTCTATGCTCAATCTTGTTGCAGAAAAAAAGCTCAAAACTGAAACGTACTTGAGAAGAGCCTTTTCTGTATCGGCGCCAAAACAATGGAAACCATTTGATAAAGCAAGTCCCTGGAAACTTTTAAAACCAATTTAAAACCTCATTTATATTACCAAGAGGGTTGAATGGCCGAATGGTTTTTGCGTGCGCGTTGTATTATATGAAATGAAATGGGGTTTAACGTCCTACTCTTTTGCACCTAACCTGGGCTAATGGAAGACGGGCATACGCCATACAGTGTGCTATGAGGGAAATTTTTGCCCGGGCAGCGGCGCTACGGCCTACTCTTATATCGAATTCCAACTGCCAAGGGATCTTTTAAGTGCACTCTTATGTGTACACGGGACCTCGGTTTTTCGTCCCATCCGAACGACTAGGCAGCTGTCCTTGTCAGGCCCTCCTTCTGCATCACTGACAAGGGGAAATCACGCCGGAAAATCGAGTTAAACTTTCTCGGCCAATGCAGGGATCGAACACCCGACCTCCAGGCTAGCGAACCAGCGCCTTATCCACTTAGCCACCGTGACCCCCCGTTGTATTATAAGGCCATTGAGTCAACTTGTGTGGTTTCCATTCCCCAACTGTACGTGACATAGAGTAGGGTCGCCTGTCCAACCTTTCTGGTTTTTCTCCGGATCCTCCGGTTTCCTCCTACTGCTAAAGACCCCTGCGTGCAATCGAATTATTGAAATAAAATTGAACTATATACATGTCCTGATATGACCTAGTTTGTATCTGAGTGGAAGTTAAAACCCATCTCTCTCTCTCTCTCTCTCTCTCTCTCTCTCTCTCTCTCTCTCTTTCTTATATTTAACATATTATTTATCTCTTTTTTTGTAAAGATGGAAACGAAGTATGCCACTATAAGTGAAACGGACAGTACATTTACTGTGGCTATTCGATCAACTGGAATTTTCATAGCTACTGTAAGTATAATGTCATTGTATTAACAACAATATTCGCACATATTTATGTTCAATTTTACCAGGACAGGGACGTGTTTAGAATAACAGAGTAGTGTCTATTTATCATACTGGTATGATAATCCTAAAATTTTAATATTTTTAGAATTGGAGCGCAGAGTCTAATCATAGATATAAAATAAGGATAATCCTAAAATGTTTATATTTTTAAAATAACAGAGTAGTGTCTATTTATCATGTATGTAAGATACACCTAATAAATTTAGATAAATTAGAATGAGATAATACTGTCTATTTATTATAGATGTAGGATAACCATAAAAGAATACAGTTTTTATTTTAGAATCAGTGTCTAGATGTAGACTTTAATGATATACACTTTCAATTTAAGGACCCAACGAATTGTCCATGGATTACTGACAACATTAGCGGTGGGTCGATAGATGAAAACGCTGCCTTGGACGATTTACGTGACTATGTCATAGCTAATGCTGGAACCAATATACCTACATCGGATCATTATATGTCTTTTACTGGTGGTAATTTAGCTGGAGCAGGAGGTTGGTGAGAGAGAAGTGGGTTAAACATCCACTCGATATAAACTAGGTCATTTCGGAATTAACATATGGTTTAATTTTATTTCAATAATTCGCATGCGCGTATTGATCTTTAACAGTGGGAGGAAATCGGAGTAAACCCATGAGGTTGGAAAAGCGACCCTAAGCCTTGTTACGTACAACCGGGGATTCGAAGTCACGCCAGTTGACTCAATTACAGGCTTCATGATACAGCGCGCATGTGCTAACCATTCGGCCATCCACCCCCTCCCCCGGAGGTAGGTGGTCAATACCTAATGATAATAGTGTACCTTTGGTATGGCAAAGTCGTCTTTAATTGAAGGCATGATCACGTTTTAACTACGTACATCTTATCAATCCCTTGAAGTAATACCTTATACATATTTCGATTTCGGCAGTTATTTCGATTGGGTACAAGCCCAACTTGTGAGCCTTTCAGATTCCTCGATCGTCGCGATTGCCAAGTCTCACGCTTTTAAGCTAAAATGTCTACCTGTGATAATCGAGTTGCAAAGTTCAAGGTTCGTTTAATATCAAGGTTTCCGTGGAGGTCGCTATGTCACAACCTTTGATTGGACGCTACTGTTCACGTGTCTGCAGATAACGTAGCTAGCGGTAAGTTCGGGAATATTGAAGGAATCTAGCAACGTCCAGATGTTGTAACACCCGCCGTTGTTGCTTCAGGAACATGTCGCAGAGTATGTAAACAACTGGCAGGTCGCATTATTTTTATAATGTAATTATTTTGTTTTATTTTGAGCGGAGCCTGTATCATTATAGGCCCGGGACTGAAGAGCGCAGTGGACGCATAAAGGTGCCCCCCCCACCTCCGGATTCATTCATTTCATTTGATAATTGTTGTTTAATAATTATAGTGTCTATGTAAGATGTCTGGCCCACAAGTATGGAAGACCAAACAGCTCTTTATCCAGTGTTCTTAACCCTTAGTTCTTAATTCATAGACCTTAATTCCCATTTCTTTATTTGTTGTTGTATTTCGATATGTGTATACTAAATATTGATTTTAAGATATAAATGTTCATTTTAGTGTACAAATGTTGGAAGATAAAAGAATTAAGGAATAAGAAATACGAACACAACACTGAATAAAAAGCTGTTTGGTCTTCCGTACAAAGGTTCATCTTATAGATTTTGTTTTGCGTGTTGTAAGGTCCTCCTTGACTGACTGGTATATAGATTATTAAATTACTTATATGACTACCACACCAATTTGTATCAGTAAAATCAAAGTCAGGACAATCAGAAAGATGGAATTTACGTTTCTACGTCTGCGCGATTAACGCAGGAGGGCATTCAAAATGAAGACAAAAGAAAGAGGAGATAAGTCCCACGATGAATTGATCTCGTTACTCTCGTTCTTGGCAAAACACGAGAGGGAGATACGTCGCACGATGAATTAGTTTTGATAAGAAAAAAGAAAACCCATAGTCCTTGGAAACACAAGAAAGGGGGGATATATGTTCCATGATGAGTTGGTCTTGATTATAGAAGAAAGTAAACCTCTAGTCCTTGGAAATGGCCACAGACCTCTAAAGATTTTCCCATTGACTTTAATGCCAATTCTCGTCTTTTAGACCGGCTCTATTTTTCCCCAATTTTTCGTTGGGTAGAACGGTTTCTGTCACAGAGAGAGCAACATGTGGCAAACTCTTTCCCAAAAGCATGTATGAGGTTCACCATGAAAAACTTGAGATACACAAGCTGGAAGTAGAGACAACTAAAGATGCCATTTTGGGCCCTACATTTCAACCTAACCAATCTCTCAACTCTTGTATCCTTGCTCCTCAAAATCATGAATATTCACCAAAACCTGTCAAAAAAAAGTATTTTCAAACCTTTTTCTTCAAATGTACACCATATAGTCAACAAAAATCGCCATGCAAAACGGGGAAACAGGAAAGGGTGAGAAAGATTAAATATAACTTTCGCTCTACGGTCGTGACGGCGTAGAGATATTTAGTGAGCTGTATTCAAACACATGGAATGGGAGATAAGTCACACGATGAATTGGTCTTGAGTAGAAAAAAGAAAACCTCTAGTCCTTAATATTACCCGGGCTTTACTTATTTTACAGGTTTTGCGTTTGTTGGTACAATATGCACCACATCGGCTGTATCTTTAGTGGAGAACCCATTCAGTGGATTTACCTGTGGTATAGCTGCTCATGAACTGGGCCATTCGTAAGTACGCCATAGAATGGGCGGTTATATCACTCAAAATGAAATGAAATAGAATGGAGTTTTACTTCCTACTGTTCTGATCATAACCTGGGCTAATGAAGACGAGCATACGCCATACAGTACACTATGAGGGAAATTTTGCCCAGCGGTTAATATTGGCAAATTTTGATGATTCCACTTGCTTCCCCTTTCTAGAAAACGGGATACGTATTCGCCTTCACTTTTGTATTTAAGGCAGTGATCCCGCTATATATTTAAGGAAAAATAATCAAGGGTGGATAATTTGAGTATGTGTTTCTCCCTTGATTTAATCGAGGGGCCAGTCACGTGGTTTAATTATTTTGGTTTTTCTTTCAGATTAAACTGTGAGCATGACGCGATGAAATCTCCAACATGTGATGACAGTTCAAATAATATTATGTCAACAATTCTCAACTTTCCTACAAGTATCTCCGATGCTCCCAATCCGTGGCAGTTTTCATCATGTTCTATTGCCGACATCAAGGCAAAACTTGCAAGGTAAATAATAATTATGATAATAATAGTAACTTCTACTACTACTACTACTACTACTACTACTGCTACTACTACTACTACTACTACTACTACTACTACTGCTACTACTACTACTACTACTACTACTACTACTACTACTACTACTACTACTACTACAAATACTACTACTAATACTATTACTAATACTATTACTACTATTACTACTAATCTTAATGATACTGATACTTTTCCTGTTAAGCTAAAATACTAGTCAATGAATGTTTTAATTCTTCAGCGTCACCTGTGCATTACCTGCAAATACTCCTACTGCTGCAAAAGTTCTACCGACCAATGGTCAGTTTGCTGGACAAGTTTATGATGCTGATACACAGTGTAAACGTATTTCAAACGATTCAACTGTCAGGTTTTGTAGGGTAATGCACACTAATATACTTACCTATTCATTCATGGGAACCAGCACCTTTTTTTTCTTGGTGTTTGCCAAGCAAGTTCATCGAGTTTTCTGACGTTGTTCACTCTTCTCAGTGGTGCAAGACAGTTGGCCTACCAAGGAACAACGTATCGTATTGCGGTAACTCGCTAACTGGTTACATTGATCCTGGTATTGGCCGAGAAGGTTCATCCATGTAACCCGGCGTTGTTCACTCACTGTTACCGTTTCCCTAATGACCAATCTTTTACGGGATGTGGGGGGTTGGGATGGCCTAGTGGTCTAGAGTGCCGCGCTTCGACCTCTAGCTGGCCGGTCATCTCTGGCTTGCGGCTGTGGTTTCGATCCCTGGTTTGCGCATTTGTGGCATGGAGATAGGGGCGCCTTCTCAACCGCGTGTGTTTCCTCCGGACACTCCGGTTTCCTCCCACTGCTAAAGACCCCTACGTGCAAGCGAATTATTGAAATAAAATTGAAAAAATATGTTAGTCCCAAAATGACCTAGTTTGTGTCGAGTGGACGTTTAACCCCATTTCTCTCTCCCTCTCTCTCTCCCCTCTCTCTCTCCCCTCTCTCTCTCTCTCTCTCTCTCTCTCTCTCTCTTTACGGGCTGTTCACACGCCTAGCTCTAATCTTTGACCTAGGCCCAATGCGTATCCAAACCCAACCTACAATCTCGCCCAAAATCACGTGCGCTAACCTTATTTACACACAAATTTAGCTGACCTTAATAGATAGATTTAGCAGTATTTACATATCAAAAATTTTGTATACGCTGTTTGTTGTCTTATGTATGTTTTTATGTATGTCATAAATGTGTATCCACATATTTTTTTCTAGATTATCATGATATTATTTTATATATTTTCTGTTCAGGATTTTTATTCTGGTTTTACTGGAAATAGCTTTGATGACATGTGCTGGGTGATGTATTGTGGGAAAGATGGCGGCTCCTGTTCGTATAATATTGCGTACGAGATGACAAGCTGTGGAAACAATAAGGTAACATTCTCTTTGAGGCAATATGGGGTATACTATCTACTCGACACAAACTATGTTATTTCGGACCTAACATATGGTTCATTCTTTTAATTTAAATTATTCGCCTGTGTGTATGGGTCTTTAACAAGGGGAGGGGGGGGGAGAGACAAACACAGGGTTTAGGCAAGTGACACTACTCCTTGTCACGTGCAAGCGGCAAATCGAAAACACATTTACTAACAGTTTTATTATAAAGATGAATTCCTACCAAAGAATTTATAGGGTAGTTATCTCCAATAAATTTATATCAAATTTGATACATATATTTCAGTCCAAATATATCATCAAATCACAGTTTGTACGTGGGGAAGATGTCTTTAATAAATTGCTTCACGCGCTATAAATGATAAGAAATATTCAAAAGCTATTTGTGTAATTTTCATTTCAGTGGTGCGAGAAAGGTCTCTGCGTATCCCATGACAACGCCCCTCACCGATATAGTAAGATGATTTGTATTTTACATACACTCGCAAAATATTTTACATACACTCGCAAATTATTGCGCCATAAAATATAGCGCCATGAAATCACTACAGTACCTAATAAAGCATACAATCATTTTCTAAAAATTGTAGTTAAACATACATTATTTAAGAGCTAAATCTGCCTATTGTGGGTCTTTCTTTACGCCTTAAATGTTATCTAAATTATTAATTAGACATTAATACACATGAGCAGACCATAATAAATTCTCGGCGCCATCGGAGAGTTCTGATTTTACGTAGATTACTACACTACAGATCCAAGTGTAGTAAAGACAAGTAAAAAGAAATTTTGAACTATAAAAACGAAGCAAATTAGGATCAGATCTTAAACATTTATCTTGATGTGGTCTAACAAACAAAACACCCTAGTAAACGAAATGGAGTAAAATGAAACGGGGTTTAACGTCCGTTGTTCGGTTCCTACTGGGCTAATGACGACGGGCATACACAATTGAGGCATCGATGACCCAACAGCGGTTCTACGGCCTACTTTTATATCGAAACTCCCACGGGAACTTTTGCGTTCGACTTCGGGTTTTGGTCCCATCCGACAGACTAGACCCTCTATTTTGCACTATTAGTAAACCAGTGAGTAATGAAAATAACAGGCGAAATCAGTCTATATCAGTTTCAATTAAATAAAACGCGCGATATTGGGTAGTTGGATCGTAGTAGAAGAATCTGGCATACCCAATGAGCGTGTTTCAGATTTCTAACAGTGCTTAGCATTTATGATTATTATTAATAGCTAAAATATGAGATGTAATAAATATTCTTATCAATTACAGGTTTGTGTCCCCAGGGTGACGATCCCACAGCTGGTTGTGACTCCACTCAATGTGCCAGTTACGGTTCCTATAAACGTGTCTACACATGTTGTGCTTCTTGCACTTCTGAGAACAGCCCAGAAACAAGTCTAATTACGTCACCGACTACATCCCCTACAACGAGTCCTACAACATCCCCTACTACATCACCAACTACTACATCCCCAACAACGAGTCCTACGACATCACCCACTACAAGTCCAACAACATCTCCTACTACAAGCCCTACAACATCCCCAACAACGAGTCCTACTACATCGCCTACTACAAGTCCAACAACATCACCTACTAAATCCCCAACAACGAGTCCCACTACATCCCCAACTACAAGTCCAACAACATCACCCACGACCAGTCCAACAACATCACCTACAACTAGTCCATCAACATCACCTAGTACAAGTCCTACCACGAGTCCAACAACAAGTCCTACTGCTTCACCAACAACAAGTGAAACAACATCACCTACTACACCACCCACTACTAGTCCTACAACAACTACAAGTCCAACAACATCACCCACTACAAGTCCAACAACATCATATACTACAAGCCCTACTACATCGCCCACAACATCACCAACAATATCAACGACTAGAAGTCCGGCTGTTGCAGCTGTAAGCGATATTACATTACCGACCAGTAGCCCTACAACGTCACCAACTACTAGCCCAACAACATCACCTACTACAAGTCCAACAACATCCCCTACAACTACTCCATCAACATCACCTAGTACACGCCCTACTACTTCACCAACAACAAGTCCAACAACATCCCCTACTACATTACCCACTACGAGTCGAACAACGTCTCCCACTACTAGTTCTGTAACAAGTCCAACAACATCACCAACTACAACTCCAACACCATCACCTACTACAACTACTAGTCCTACAACACCACCTACTACAAGTCCTACAACATCACCTACTACTAGTCCAACTACAAGTCCAACAATATCACCTACTACAAGTCCAACAACATCGCCTACTACCAGTCCAACCACATCTCCTACTACAAGTCCTACAACCCCTCCCACAAGCACTATTATTGTACCTGTAACAGAACCATCAAGGAGAAGCCCAACGACAGCGATTGCTACAAGTCCAGTCACATCACCAACTATAAGTCCGGTTGTTGCAGCTGTAAGCGATCTCACACAAACCACTACTACATCCTCTACTACGAATCCTGGTATCGCAACTATTTCGTCAAGAGTCCGTTATGTGGAGCGTGTTTGCATACCAGTGTCTAGTGTAAATAACTTCAACGCGAATGCCTTTAATGAAAGACGAAGGCGGTTAATGGAACGTTTCAATAGACTTAGATTCTGGGGCTAAGTACTCCAGTAGTCTTCCACTAGTGGGATTACAAACACTTGTTTGATTTTATTATTTCATTAAAGGCTTAATAAACCATAAAGAGTTAGACATATTATGTAGTAATCTAAACTAATAATACCGAACAAAAATCATAGGTTATATCACATTTTAAACTCAGTTTTTGTTAAAGATATATTATGGCAGATTAGTTCAGGAGTCGCCTGATGACGCTGAAGGTTCAATCAATTGACTGTATAGCACATTCCTGTTGTTCGAAGCGCACGACTGTGAGGAAACCAGAATATCCCGATGGAAATCGAACATGCACTCACACCAGGGATGGAAATCAAACCGCAAGCAAGAGGTGACCGGCCAGCTAGAGGTCGAAGCGCGTCACCCTAGACCACTAGGTCATCACCCCCCCCCCATCCACCCATAACATATTCTACAGTGTGATAACCTTTATATTTTATGAGCGATATCTTTTGAATTTGATTGGTCAACTTTTTATTTATTTGCGCATGTAAGTAAAATTCTGCTCCCATTGGGCTTCTGAAGACGGGAATACACCATGTCATGTGATGTGAAGAAATAAAATTTTGCCCGGACGGCGGCACTATAGCCTACTCTTATATCGAATTCTAACTGCAAAGGATCTTTTACGTGCACATCAATGTGTACACGAGACCTCGAGTTTTCTTCCCGTGCAAATGGCTGCACAGCTGTCCCTGTCAGGCCCTCCGTTCTGCGCCACTGACAAGGGGGGACCACGCCTGAGAGTGCTTTGTGAAACCGCGACCAGCGCAGATAACCGCTTGGAAATACGCATGCACAGAAGCTTTGCTTTGATGAAACATAAAGATAACTATAGGCAGCAACTTATTTGAAAAGGAATTTTGTTTTTCACCTCATTTGATGCGGATAATGTTATGCCATCACGAAATGTATTCTCTATGGTCTTCGTGCAAAGAAAGAATTTAGCGTCTATTGTGATCACAATCTTTTCTGGGAGGTTAAACGTAGTGTAAGTTCTTTACATCGGATTTAGTGAAGGCATGGTCGATAACATCAAGTTTGGTAAACATCCAAGTTTCCCTTTCGGAGAACTGGGTTTAACGTCCACTCGACACAAACTAGGCCATTTCGGGACCAACATTTCCGTTCAATTCTATTTCATTAATTCGCTTGTGGAATTGGAGAAAACCCACAAGTTTGGACATGCGACCCAACTTCTTGTCACGTACAACCGAAGAATCGGACTAATGGCAGACCTTATGATACAACGCTCACGCGCTAACCATTCGGCCTTCCAACCGCCTGGACAAAAAGAGGATACCAAACTAAAACCTATTTCTTGATCATCTCATCCTCGTCGATTTAAAACAAACGGGACACCAGAAGGTCTCTTACTGAATTCCATTAAAATCCAAAATCCCCGGATTTATAATAGGAAGTGAATTGAACGGATAATTAACTTAACCAAACCATATTCAACTCTCGATGCCATCGCTATTCTGCGATATTTACTGGATTAGGATTCCATTTGCTTCTCAACTTTCATTCATGATTAAATCATGAAATGGATCATCGAGACTATGTTTTTAATCGTACCGACTTTAGTATGATGGTAGAGGCTAAGACGAAACTTCAATAACTAAATTTTCGGTTCAGAGTGGACCAATTTGACTAAAAAAATTTCAGCAAATTCCCTTTTTACATTATCAACTGCCAGCTCTTCATCTAATCTCCCATAATGTTTCTTTAATAAATAATTCCAAGTTTAGATATTAAATGAATTACTTTATTATGTTAGCTCATGAAGTTGTTAACGCAATATAATGGCCCGGACAGTGACAAAGTATATAATTTAAAAACACGACATATTAAGTAAATAAACAAGTTATGACACTTAAAAACACAAATCCGCCATTAAAGACATCACCAGATATTAATAATCGTCAGAAGTGGTATTTTATACACAGAAGGTAGCATAGCACAGTATGGCGGACCATCGTGTTGGTAGTCTTCTGGTTCTCTCACTGTATTTAACCGCTGGTGGACTTGCTTTGTCCACTCACAGATTGTTTGATGGTAAGATCTTTAAAGCGTTTGTTATTTTTGAAAAAATCCGTAATATCAATTTTAGTTGATGCTTTTATATTGTTCTTGGTGCGTCCATCTAGTTTCAATACTTCAGACGTCAAGACTCGAGATTATTTGAGGCCCTAACCAAGCCATTCTCTTGCCTGTTTAATTTATGGCGTATCATTTTAGCTTATGATTGTATACTGTTTCTGGTACGTCCAACTAATTTTGGAACTTCAACAACTGCCCAGTTGAAGATTTCGAGAACACTCGATGTCACTTTTCACCCATACGACGAGTTGGGGGGCTCTATCAGGTATTGGGGGTGCAAAGAAATGAAGGATTTGATAGTGTGCATACAATTTCGACTAAACAAAATGAAATGAAATGGGGTTATAAGTGTCCCACTGATCTCCTTCGACTGGGGAGAGAGAGAGAGAGAAATGGGGTTTAACGTCCACTCGACACAAACTAGGTCATTTTGGGACTAACATATGGTTTCATTTTATTTCAATAATTCGCTTGCGCGTAGGGGTCTTTAGCAGTGGGAGGAAACCGGAGTGCCCGGAGGAAACCCACGAGGTTGAGAAGGCTCCCCTATCTCCATGCCACATACGCTCACACCAGGGCTCCTTCGACTGGGCTAATGAAGATGAGCATACGAATTGTAGTGGATTATGAGAAGTATATTTGATTTTAAGCAATTTATAAAACGACTGTATTAATCGCAACTGTCATGGGTTCTTTAAAATAAATAATCGTTGCAATTTATAAAACGACTGTACTAATGGTCGTTTAGTGTCCCGTAAAGTTTCACCTAATTAGTACATGATCCCGAGTCTCCCGATAAGTGAACCCACGTCTTACCCGCTGAATCACCACGGCTTCCCCCTAGGTTTATTGAAAACTGTTTCACACAGCGCAATTCTAAAACCTCGATCTATAAATGAAATGAAATGTGGTTTAACGTCCTGCTCCTAAACTGGGCTAATGAAGACTGACATGTGCCATGCAGTGGGGGGAATTTTGCGCGGGTAGCAGCACTACGGCCTACCAAGGGATCTTTTACGTGCACGCAAATGTGTACATGGGACCTAGGCTTTTCGTGCCTTCCGCCCTGCATCACTCAAAAGAGGAAACCAAGCCGGAAAATCTTGGGAAGCTTTTTCGGCCAATGCTGGACGCGAACACCCGACCTCCAGACTAGCGAGCCAGTGTCTTGCCAACTGAGCCATCTTCCTCGATCTATAAATATAGTAACATTAAAGGTATCGAGACACCACCGGCAATAAAACATCGATCCATGCCCCCACCCCCAGCCCAAATGAGACTGGGCATCACTGTTCAGACCAGTACCTGCAGCCAGCGAGCAATGTGATTCCCAGATTTTAGTTTCTGTTTACGGTCGGTTTGTATGCCCCCTTCCCCCGGACCTGTCGATCTATAAATAAACAGTTTTAAATTGAATATAATATTTTAACATTAAAGGTATCCAGATACCACAAATAAATGGTGAGGTACAAGCCGGGGTACCAAATACACAGTCTGTAAGTATATCATCATCATCATCATCTTCTTCATCATCGTCGCCATCTTTAACGCATGCGTTCTGGGTCATAAGATCTAAAATCGAGTCAAGAGGCATGGATTCCAGCCAAAACCTTTACGTAAAAAGGAGTAGAGTCGCCTTCAAAACGTCGTGGTCTTTCTCCTGTTTTCCAACCACTGCTAAAGACCCCACGATTTATCGAATTAATGCAATAAAATTGAACCGTAGGTTAGTCACAAAAAGGCCCACTCTCTCTCTCTCTCTCTCTCTCTCTCTCTCTCTCTCTCTCTCTCTCTCTCTCTCCACACTCTCTCCCTCTCTTTCGTGTTTATTTTCTATGGGGTTCATATTTTGGGTACGGATACTGATGCCCAATTAATATTCTGGACTTTAATACTTCAGACGTCAAGATTTGCGTTATTTGCGGCTCTAACTTTACCCCAAGCTCAATACAGCTATCAAACACTCTTGTGCCTGTTCATACTAATGAGTGTCACAATAAAACTCTCTCAACAAAATAAAACCCAACCCGAAAAAGCCTAAACTGAATAGTAACCATAAACACCTTTGTTACGATAAACCTCTCCCGACAAAAAAGGAAATGAAAGTAGAATCTAATTATTATTAAAGTAGTTGTTTTGTAATTTATGACCTACGTGATTAAACTAGACGGGTTATTACTTAAACATTAAACTGATAATATATTTTATAACCATATATGACGAATTCACGTCTAGCTTTACATGCTGCAAAACAATAAAAATGTCTTAAGTTGTTTATTCTTGCGCCACGTGTATTGGAATGTGTCTAACTGTTTCTTCCTGTTTCGGCGTGTTGCATAGCTGAATGATTACTGCCTGTGTGTTGTATAATACGGTCTGTCATTGATTCAACTGTCATGGTTTCGATTCCCCTGTTAAACGTGGCTGTGGGTTTTCTCTGGGTCCCGCGGATATATCCCACTACTAAAGACGCCTATGCCCAAGCGCATTATTGAAATTAAATTGAACCATCTGTTCATTATTGAAATAAAATTGAACCATGATCCGAAATGCCCTAGTATGTGTCGAGTTGGCATTAAACATCCCCCACCCCGCTCTCACGTAAAAGAACTTTGGACACTTGAAAGGTTATAGCGTCACTGTTTTGGCAACATTTCCCTCATAGGACACGTCATGGCATATGCCAGTCTTCATTCATTTACAAGCAACACTAGAAACTATTGGGATTGGGAAGGCTCGAAATTACCGCCGTATTGGTAACAGACAAATGAAATGAAATGGGTCTTAACGCCCTACTGTTCTGCTCAGGGTGGCTAATGAAGACGGGCATACGCCATATAGTATGGGGGTAATTTTGACGGGACAGTGGCGTCAAGGCCTACACTTATTTTAAATTCCAACTACCAAGAGATATTTTACGTGCACGACAATGTGTACACGGGAAGTCGGTTTTCCATACAATCCGAACGACTAGACAGCTGCCTTCGGGCCCTACGTTCTGCACCACTGACCAGTAGAAATGAAAACGGGAAACCCCGATGAACTTTGTCGGCCATCACATAGGGAGCGGGAGCGAATACGCGACCGTCAGGCTAGCAAGCCAGCGTTTTACCCACTTAGCCACCATGGCCCCACAGCTACGATAATGACGGTACAACCTGTCATGTTTTTTATTATTTATTTTTGTGATGATTTGACAAGGTATGTTTGTGTTTACAATGTAATAAATGTCAGTGGACGTCTTCAGTGTATTTATTATCGCTATTGTCATCTGTGTGTTTTGTCTAATCAACCTGTCATACTGTTATTATGTTTTATACATCATGTCTAATTCAGATTTACAACATGATGCTAGTAGTTGTCAAATGTCATTTCAAAAGCATTAACTAAATGATGTTCTAGAATCTACAGTGGTGAAAAATGGCGACGGAACGGCGGGGCTCTGGGTCGAGAGATGGAAACAGGACTAGCGCTAACTCTAACCCAAATCTTACCTTTCTCGATCTTGCCGAAATCTGCAAGTGACCTTAATATTTAGATATGACTGTCAAAAGGCGCCATATTTCATATCTGTGAAAGCCTCACTGTTCTCGAAACACTGGGCAATTTCCTCTGTTCCCCTGTACCTTCAAGTTTCTGGCACCCACGGTGGTGAACCGAGAGTTTGTGTCGCCCAGGATTGAGCTATGTTCTTTATCAGAGTCAAATTCATATTTCAAACTTTTACTTCCCTCCCGATAAATTCAAATTATTGGTTTTGAAAAGTACCTGAAACGTGCCCCACTCTGCTAGAAAACCACCATGGCCATCCATTGCCACATTACATACCACACATGAAAAAAGGTCCTGGCTTATTTCACGAATGAGGTTTCTCCGGGTGCTTTAGACTACAGTGTGTACAAGAAAGGCTTATGAAAGGGCCATACCGAAAACTAGGAAGTCTTTGAAAACATGGAAGTCTCGGAGGTTTAACACTTCCGAGCTTTAGGATTTAACGAAATGTCTTGAGTCAAAAAAAAAAATAGATTATGAGACCCTAGGCACCAATCTGCCACAGTTAAATCCGGCACTTATACCCCCTCCCATGCTCCGGCGTAAGGAAAAGGATTCATTTTAATAGACTGAGTAAAACTAATCTGTCTTCAGCACTTGACAATATTTTCAGTATCCTTGTATAATACTATTGTTTTTTCGTTTGGTTTTTTTTTTCAGAATACCTGGAGGAGCATACCCGGGGATGGAACTACCTTCCATGTATCGCCCAATCAGGTCATAGCAGATTTCACGGAAGATTATGTTTTACTGAACGGTAAATTATTGATAGGCACAATTAGATATTCGTTTCTTCTTTTACCGCAACCTGGAAAGGACGAAGCTTAGTCGTTCGAAAGGTAGAAAGAGAGTGAAATGGGGTTTAACGTCCACTCGACACAAACTAGGTCATATCGGGACTAAGATATGGTTTAATTTTATTTCAATAATTCGATTGCGCGTAGTGGTCTTTACCAATGGGAGGATACCCGGAGAAAACCCACGAGGCTGGACAAGCAACCCTATTCCTTGTCACGCGTTCGAAAGGGACGACAAAAGATAATTTGAATACGTGAATACCCTAAAGATGAACCCAGAGCATAGTGGAATAGAACGGACTGGGACCATTGGGGATATCGAGGATGCTTAATCTATTTAAACCAGTCTGATTAAAATACAGATCTATGTTTCGTTTTGTTTGTTTATACTTTCGATGGTCTACATTACATGAAGATCTGACAAGTTGTACTGGAAGGTCGTGTCAGGGGTCGTACGCGTGGCTTTTGACCCTTAGACCCCAGGCATTTATTAACCAATCAGCGTTGACGTTACTAGCGGTATCCTCACAGTTTCCGACATGACACGCAAGCAAGTCGCCGAAACAAACCGTTTCATTAGCGTATCCCTCACTTCAACCAAAACGCCTCTAATATAACAACTCTTCCAGATCCTAGTGTAGCATAGACAAGTAAAACGAAATTTTGAACTATAAAAAACGAAAGGAAATAGGATCTGTGTTTTAATCAGATTGAATTTAAACCAATTGTAGGACCCTTACGAACACCGTGTGGGATTTATTTTTTTCTTACAGGTAACCAGATAGCGAATAAGCGCGAGAAAAGACAAGCAGCAACACCAGCTAATCATGTTATTGAAATTCTATTTGTTGTTGATAGCGAGGCCTACAGGAAGTAAGTTTGCAAATTTTATTCAAATACCTACTGGAGAACGTCATATGTGGTAAAATCTGCAGGATCATCGCCGATCTAGCGTTCTCCGTTAACTTTTCCACAGGCTATAATCAACTCTCGATGGCATCGGATACTCGAGACATTAAGATTAGAACGGTTCGCTGTTTACAAATTTGATTTAAAAATTGGAAAGAGAGACACAGTCGCGAATTCAAGTGCCCTAGTAACCACTATGCACGCATCTTGTCAAAACTACAAAACAGATAATTTGGCGCAGAATGAAGTGAGAGAGAGAGAGAAATGGGGTTTAACGTCCACTCGACACAAACTAGGTCATTTCGGGACTAACATGTGGTTTAATTTTATTTCAATAATTCGCTTAGCAGTGGGAGGAAACCGGAGTGCCCGGAGGAAACCCACGAGGATGAGAAGGCGCCCCTATTTCCATGCCACATACGCTCACACCAGGGATCGAAATCACAGCCGCAAGCCAGAGGTGACCGGCCAGCTAGAGGTCGAAGCACGGCACTCTAGAGCACTAGGCCATCCCAACCCCCCTCAGAATGAAGTAATTTGAATGAAATTTTCAACATTTTCATTTAACATTATCTTATTATTTTATTATTATAGCAAGAATGACCAACTCTGTATTAAAGTCTTATCTAATGTATCGTTAATGTCGTGCTACCATTATAACCGGTATAAAAACCCACCAGTGCAACAAATATTGGATGAAATGTTGCATTGAATTTTCATTGTGATTTGCTTAAAAGATGATTTCGATTCCATAGTCGAACGTGACAAGGAGTAGGGTCGCCTATCCAACCTTGTGGGTTTTTCTCACCCCCACCCCCCACCCCCAACTGCTAAAGAACCCCACACGCAAGCGAATTATTGAAATAACATTAAACCATGTGTTACATCCGAAATGACCTAGTTTGTGTCGAGTGGGCGTTTAACCCGATTTCCCTCTCTCTCGCCTTGCCTAAAAGAAAAAGAGATCTAAGAATTTCTAAGTAACTGCATTTACCTTTATATTTTCTTTTCAGGTGGCTTCAGTTATATAATGGAAATGTAACTAAAACTGAACATCATATGAAGATATTTTATCACTGGATTCTTAGATCGGTAAATACTGAGGTGCTGAATGTCGGGTGTTCGATCCATGCATTGGCCGAGACAGTTCATCTTGATTTTCCGGCGTGGTTTCCCCTTGTCAGTGATGAAGAACCGAGGTCCCGTGTACACATTGGCGTGCACGTAAAAGATCCCTTGGCAGTTGGAATTCGATATAAGAGTAGGCCGTGGCGCCGTTGCCGGGCCAATTTCCCTCATACGGCTAATCTTATATCGAATTACAACTTGCCCGGGCAATGTGTACAGGGTACCTCGGTTTTACGTCCCATCCGAACGACTAGACAGCTGTCCTTGTCAGGTCTTCCTGCATCACCGACAAGGGGGAACCCACACCATATCCTGAAACACCGGTTGTGATATGAACATAGCTAGTTATGCTGTATATGTCTAGTTGTGTATGCTTCAAGGGGGAGTGGATGGTCAAATGGATAGCGCTGTGCGCGCGCTGCATAATTAGGTCTGTCATTGAGTCAACTGGCGTGGTTTCGATTTCCAGGAGTAGTCCCGAAATGACCTAGTTACAGTCGACTGGACGTTAAACCCCTCTCTCTCTCTCTCTCTCTCTCTCTCTCTCTCTCTCTCTCTCTCTCTCTCTCTCTCTCTCTCTCTGCACATGCTTCCAAAAACAAGAACTGTTGGGTCAAATATAGAATGTTCGCATTGGTCAGGAGTGACAATAGATCCACCAAAAAGGCTTATAGGGAAATCTTCCTTATTAATTGGTAATAGAAGATTCCCAGCTGGCAGTTTGAAAAATCAAACCCGCTACCCTTTAAAACGATGGAATCGACCGACCGACATATACCATTGATCAATATGATATATAAATTCATGAAGGTCTTGCTTTATAATATGTTTTTCGGATACGTTCCGTTTTATATTTTAGCTGAATCAGCGGTATAGCCATGTCTCCACAGAAAGCAAAGTCATCAAAAGTCTGCAATTCAAGTTAACGAATTTGATGATTTTAAAGGTAACGGTTCTCCTTTGTAACGCTTTACTTCTTGTTGGCTCAGTGAGTTTCGCGCTAGACCACTAATTAACCAGTGGGTGCTAGATTCCATCCTGGTGGTGACAGGGAACGTTCGTTTGGAAATTCCAGACTGGTTGCGAATGGTTTGGCGTGAGAAAAAAGAGCCTTTGCGATCAAATGGAACACGAACACCATGACCATCGTCCGTAAAAGAACCTATGACACGGAACTGGTGTACAGCATGCAAAATACAGTTGTCCGGTTTTAATTTAGGAGATAAACATTTCCTGTTTCGCATTTAGAAGGGTGTTATTGTCCAATAGACATGTGTACCACACAACTATTGTCCAGAGATCATTAGGACCCGAGACGCGTATCGTCGAGGGTTCTAATGTAAAATCACAGGACATGTCTATTGCACAACAAAACCCTTCTAAATGTGAAACAGCAAGTGTTTATCGACATTGTAACATGCTTTTTTTAGGATTTTGAAAGACATTACTAAAACAGAGGGGTGTTATTGTACAATAGACAGTGTCTAATTGATCATTCAAAACGCAAGGTTTGCCCTGTTACAATTAAGCTTGTTAACAGGCTTATAGTCGATCAGATGTTATTTTTTTTCATGTACATTGCTTAACCTGAAGAGAATATTTCTATCCTACAGGTTTCAATCTGAAAAGCGCCAATTCAGTTTCCTATTTAAATTATAATATATAAATATTTTGTCTTATAACAGAGAAGCAGTGATTCGTCATGGACAGAAACAAGCAAGTTTCCAACTGGTTTTGTGAATATGACAGAGGCCCTGGAAAAATTTAAAATATGGGTGAATCAAAGAAGGGATCTTCCTGCTAGAGATCATGTTATGGCTTTCTCTGGGTAAGTGACACGTTTTCAATTACCCCATACTTTCATTCAACTGACGGGGTGGTTGGATGACCGAATGGTTAGCACGTGCACGCTGTACAGTAAGGTCTGTCATTGAGTCAGCTGGCGTTGTTTCGATTCCTCGGTTGTACGCGACAAGGAGTAAGGTCGTCTGTCCAATCTCGTAGGTTTATGTCCTACTGCTAAAGACCCCCACGCGCAAGCGAATTATTGAAATAAAATTGAACCATGTGTTAGTCCCGAAATGTGTCGAATGAACGTTAATACCCCCCCCCCCACTTTAGTATTGCATTTTCGGAGACTCGGTTGCTCAGGACCCAGTGAGTAAGACCATACCAATGATGCCAGGGCCAAATATACCTCAAAGCACTCGGCGTAGGCCTGTTTCAATTTCAAAATTGGCGCAGAAAAGCAGTTTTGTCTACGATATCACCGTAGGTGCAAGTGAACGGAAAACCCCAGGAACCAACGAAAAAAAACGTATGATGTTTTTCATTTTATAATGTTTGGCATTAATTCAATTGCCGTCTGCATTCTTGAAATTTATCAGAGTGACTCGAGGCAGGAGTTTTTGATTGTTTATAAAATGGGTTGTATTTAGTTCTCTGAAACTGTAATCAAAATGTAGTTTGCTGGGGCGGGCGATAACAGATTCGTCCGAGTACACATTGTAGAGCACCTAAAAGATTGCTTTGCTGTTATAATTTACAGAAGAGAAACACAAAATGAGAAACGTGTTGATTGACGAGAGGGGGTCGGAGGGTATCAACCACGTGACACAGACTATGCCATTTGACGCAGAACGGAGAACCTGTCAAAGACAGCTGCTGTCGTTCGGATGGGAAGAAAAACCGAGGTCCCGTGTACTCATTGGCGTGCACGTGAAAGATTCCTTGGCTGTTGGAATTCGATATAAGAGTAGGCCGTAGCGCCGCTGCCCGCGCAAAATTCCCCTCACATCACACTGTATGGTATATGGACGTCTTCCATTAGCCCAGGTTAGGTGCAGAAGAGTAGGACGTTAAACCACGTTTCATTTCATTTCATTTGACGAGACGGAGAGTGTTGATGCATGGGGTGTATCCACCACGTCACACAAACTAAGCCATATCGGAGTTATTGACGAGACGAATTCCAATTCCTCCCATTAAGAAATTACCCTTTTGTACGTTTTAGGTATAATTTACAGAAAGGTACCAATTTAGAAGCTAAAGGTAAGTCGTGCATTTTACGTTAGGTTAATTAAAGGACCTGGGCCCTGTTTCACGAAATTTTAACTTAAGATAAAATCCAATTTTAGTAGATACTTTCAATTTTGATTGGCTAAGCACTAAAATCAATCTAATATTATCCAATCAAATTACTAAAATTGGGATCTTATCTTAGTTAAAATTTCGTGAAATAGGCCCCAGGACCATTTGAATGAAACAAAATTGATTTTTGTAATTAAAATACCGATATATTTTTCCTTTCGTTTTTTTACACTTTCGCTGGCCCCCACTACTAGGTTGGATAATTTTCCTGTTCTAATACGTCAGTCTAGCATGGGTCAGTCTAAGTAAAATACAGATCTATATTTCGTTTTTTATACTTTTGATGGCCTATATACATTACTCGAAGATCTAACCGGTTGTAGTGGAAGGTCACGTCAGGTGTCATAGAGTAGCTTTTGACCCGATGACGTCAGCCATTTGATTAACCAATCGGCGTTGATGTTTCAAATGGGTTACCCACAGTTCCGTGTACCTCACGCCAAAAACTCGCTGTAACAGACCGTTTCATTGGCTAATCCCTCACATAATCCAGAGCGCGGGTTATGTAAGAACTCTTTCAGATCCTAGTGTAGTAAAGACAAGTAAAACGAAATTTTGAACTACAAACACAAAACGAAATAGGATTGGTGTTTTAATCAGATTTATGAAAAAAAAAACATATATTGTCACTTTTTTTATAACCGCATTTGTGAAACTTCTGCTTCACCTCGGTATCTGGGTGCTTTAAACTAATCTCATCATGACCTTGTTATTGTCACAAAATGTACATATTTTTGTTAACGCCATTAAGTGAAATGTATACGTATATAGTTATGTTTATGCGATAGGGCTGGCTGCACTGGGAGGTATGTGTACGGATGATTCCGTCTCCATTATTGAAGACGATATGACGTCAACAATGGCTTCAGTAGCTGCCCATGAAATTGGACATAGGTTAGTATAATATTTAAAATCACGGTCCAACCTCGGTTGGTTTTGTCCGGGTCCTCCGGTTTCCTCCCACTGCTAAAGACCCCTACGCTCAAGCGAATTATTGAACTGAAATTAAACGATATGTTAGTCCCGAAAATGACCTTGTTTGTGTCGAGTAAACGTTAAACCCCATTTCTCTCTCTCTCTCGCTCACCCCCTCTCTCTGTCTCAAAATCACGGTGCTCCTTTCTAAACCAATACTGGACTTTTGATGGCAAGCATGTCCGAATTGTTTAACGCGTGCGCGTATGTACATAAGGTCTGTAACTGAGTCAAGTGGCGTGATTTCGATTCCCTGCTTGCACTTTCTTTAGTTTCCTCCCTCAGCCAAAGACCCACACGAGCACCCAAATATTTTATATAAACCTGAACCATATACATATGTTAGTCCCAAAATGACCTAATATTCCATATAGACTGGGAATAGTGTGTCCTTTTTTACAACTTTGAAGATTGAAACTTTTTAATTGATTCACCAGTTTTGGAGCAAGTCATGATAGAGACGCAGCAGGATGTACGGATGATGACAATTATGTAATGACGACCAAGTTACGATATCCAACATCTAATACTCTAGCTCCAAGACTCTGGCAATTCTCTCCTTGTTCAATAAGAAAATTTGAAGAAACTTTGAGCAGGTAAGTTTCCATTAGCTATACAAAGGCCTGTTTTCATGTACGCGCTTTCGCCGCGTTTCCGTGCGCGTTTTGGCAAATGTGATGGGACCGTTTCCATGTTACCGCGGACAACCTGCGCGAAAACGTAAAATCTTTGCGGCGCCTTTTCGCCTAGGCTGGTCTAATGCAAATGTTATGGGATTCCAAATATTAAAGGACGAAAACGCGCCCGGACTCGCTGCGAAAACTCGTTCAGTAAGATGACGCACTGGCTTTGATTGGACGAGTCCATGTTAGCCTACCGTTCAAATCCTGTGCTACCATAGCTCGTTGAGTGACCAACTGAACAAATTAAATAAGTTTATTTCTTGAAAAAATTAAATTATAATAATTGTCGTTTGCTATTTTATGTTATAACATAGTAAGTGAATAAGGACGCCGCCAGACTGACCAAGACATACCTGCGGATGTGACACAAAATACATAGACATTGAAAGCATTAAACAACGATTGTCAAATCAGGTGAACAGATATGGGGGTCAGTTGTAAGCACCCATTGCGCTGCAGAATCTCTGGCCTGTAATACAATGGTCGGTATTTAAATTTAAGGAGGCAAGTCTCTAATTCAATATCATCCACAGTCTTCGGCATAGCAAACACGACTAATTGGTAACTTTATATCAAAATTTGTGTTATCTTACCGAGAAAAGTTGGCTAATGTGTAATATTTAAGACAAAATGAAAATTTTAAAATTGGCGCACAAATCGCGTACAAGAACAGAGACTTTTGGCAAGCGTAAATTCCTTGTGTGTATCGCGTATACGTATGGATTTTGTGTGTGACGTCATCAATGTGTGTGTATTTCTCATACGTGATACGGCACGCGGATACGGCAGCCCTTATTGAACAGCTTTCAGACAGAGAAGGTCCGTATAACATTGTCGTCTTTTTAGACGCTGAAATATTGTACAATAGCGTTTTTATGAATCTATGTGTATCTTAGAACAAATAGGTGTATATTTGATGTGAATTTAATCATAATAAAGACTAGAATTTTCTCGGAATTTTCATACTTTTCCTGTCTGTCTGTCTGCACGCTGGTTGATCTACGTGCTAGATTTAGGTAGATATGGGACCTTGCAAATCTGTAAATGATGTGATTCTATGCATGATGTAAATGATAAATTAGTGAAACCAAAAATTCCTGTCTAGTCAAAGTTAATGATGCGAAATTAATTTTTTTAATAGCTCAGCGACTGTCGAGTGACTTCACGCACTCCGAGAAATTGTAGGCAAGGCACTTGACTAGTACTGATAGTGATCTTGATAGACAACTGTCATCATGCTATACAGAACTAAGCTCAGCTCAGTGACGCATACATGCGCGGCGCAAGAATCTGCCAAAACTCTAAAACTACTCTGACGCAACGTGTGACGTATACGATACAGATACGTGATACGGATAGGGAAAATACCACTTGCCAAAAGTCTCTAATATTTTCGGGCGTTAGACTTTTCCTTTTAAAAACAGTCTTGCGGATGCCCAGAAACGTCATCGTCATCTTCCGCATCACCAGTCGTCATCATCATCATCATCATCATCATCATCAGTGCATTTAAATCATTGATTTTTTTATACATTCCAGTGTCACCTGCACGTCAGCAAACCCCTTATCAACAGGTACAGTAGAGACAGGCCGTGTAGAAGATGTTGGACAATTCTTTACAGCAGATCAGCAATGCAAGATGGCGGTTGGTCCAGAATCAAACTTTGGACGGGTAAGAATTTGGCGATTTTGTGCTCGATGGAGGCTAATACTCTGAATTCTATTTTATGGCGTAGCACTTAAGTAAAGCCATTTCAAAGCACAAAGAGATATAAAAAAAAGCTTGTTAGAATCCGTTAATTGTTGTGTTAGAGCCCTTCAGAGGCGTAGAATCGAGAGGTGGCACTAGTTGTTCTGGGTAGAGGTAATCCAGCACCTCTCAGGATAATAAAGACGGGCATGAGGGAAAATTTTGACTGGACGGTAGTATCTCTGCTTACTCCTTATAGAATTGTAAGTGCACGAGGGTTATATCCTGTGCACACCAATGCAATCACGGGTGGACCAAGATAAATTGAACTATGTATGCTGTGTATAGTAGATTTTTTTTTCAAGGAATTCTATATTCGTCTTTTATTGCCTGGTCTAATCTGTATTAATTAACGATAGACGCTCGGTCGCCTACCAGGAGGTCTCGGCAAAGTTTTCACCCCACCCTTGTGAGTGATACAGGGCGGATTGGAAACGAATATATTGTCGCGCACGTAAGACAATTCTTGACAGTTGGAAATCGAAATAGGAGTAGGCCGCACGCAAAATTTGCTTCATAGCACACTGTATAGTATGGCCTACTCTAGAAATGGTCCCACTATACTGATGTCTTCCGTCTTACTCCAGGCACAGTAGTGGCTTTTCCTACAGAGTTCCTTGGCGCAACTTTTTTAGTCAAATGACGACAAAAAGCAATCTCGAAACTAGAAAATTTTTTGAAGAAATTTCTCTGGTGAATCGGGGTAGCCATATTACCGGAAAATGACATGTAATTCCTACGCGCAAAATTATAGGATTTGATGAAACCCAACTACTTTCAACTGGCCGGTGTCATGGCGGTTTGCGTAATATGTCATTACAACATAAACATCGCTATGCAAATGTAGAACGCATTACCACAAAGAAAAACTGTTCGGTAACTATTTTATTGGTCCAGTCTTCACTATTTGTGATTGAATTACTTATTCCAATACAAACTGTAATTTTGCCCTTGAACCTATTTGAACTTGCGTAAGGGTTCTTAGACTGTATCAATTGTAACTTTAAGCACACACTTTAATAGCTCAGTTGGTGCAGAGAGAGGAGTAGGACGTGATACCCCATTTCATTGTTTATATAATAGGTATTATTTATATGTTTTTCAGTCAATACATGCATTAGAAGGTCATGGTGATATGTGTCGAGGGATGTACTGTGAGGCTGGTAAGGGACCGGGATCGACAACGTTTACAGTCAGGATACCATTAGATGGTACGTCATGCGGATTTCAAAAGGTAAGTATTGTACCTTTTAAATTATCTAGCCTGGAGGTCGGGTGTTCGATCCCAGCATTGGCCGAGAAAGTTCATCTCGATTTTCCGGCGTGGTTTCACTTTGTCAGTGATGCAGAACGGAGGGCCTGACAAGGACAGCTGTCTAGTCGTTCGGATGGTTAAAAAAACGAGGTCCCGTGTACACATTGGCGTGCACGTAAAAGATCCCTTGGTAGACCATAGCGCCGCTGCCCGGGCAAAATTTCCCTCATATCACACTGTATGACGTATGCCCGTCTTCCATTAGCCCAGGTCAGGTGCAGAAGAGTAGGACGTTAAACCCCATTTCATTTCATTTCAATTATCTACGGGTGAAGGCTTTCTTACAAGTTGCTGCCAAAGGTAGCTCATATGGAGTTATCTCCCTGTAACTATGTTGTCAACAGACTATTCAATCAAATTATTACGTTTCTACGATGTGTAATTATTTCCTGCCAAACTCAAGAGATGAACCCTTTAAGACTACATTTGGCTTTTTTGTTGCAAATTATGTAATTTCTGAAATCAGTAAGAGTAGATGTGAGGTTTTTCGAAGCTGATAGAATATTATCTTACTTTCTTTAATTTAATCAATTTCCAAATAAGTATAATAATAAGTAACTGACAAAGGCGTTTTATAGCTGCGGCGCCGGAGGCGACAGTATCCTCGCGAAAAAAATCAAAGAAATAGGAAAAGTAAAACTGGAGAAAAATGCTAAAACCGATTGGAAAATGAAAATGTACCCTACTTAAGGGGGGCCCAAAGACAGAGAAAAGGGTCGTACAAAAGAGCCCCTCTGGCTAAGAGAAAGGACCCGGAGTCCGAGTCAATCGTTTTCTATACACTGTTAATGTCGAGTCCATTACTGAATGAGAATGCAGTCATTGCATTGGCATAAAAATCATCAATCAAGACGCCCCCCCCCCTCTAAAGAAGGCCCTCAAAATAGTGTAGCCGCCGCCATGAAAAACCTTAAAACGCCCCTGGTAACTGATTCTCAGTGTAAGATCCAGCTGATTAAAATACTGACCTATATTGAGTTTCGTATGAAAATCTGTTGTAGTTGGAGGTCGCGTCAGGGTACATACAAGCGGCTTTTGACCCTATGACACGAGACATGATGAATCAATAAGCGTTGACGTTTCTCGTGGTTTACTCAGAGTTCCGTGCACAGTACGCCAAGAACGCGAGTTATACAACAACTCCTCCATATCCTAGCTTAGTAAAGACAAGTAAAACAAAATTTTGAACAAAAAAAAAACGAACCGAAATAGGATTTGTGTTTTATGATATATATATATATGATTTTATCTTGTCACAGAAACCCTGTTTATTTCTATTTTAGTGGTGTGAACAGGGTCAGTGTGTTTCTAATGCTGAAGCTCCAAGTAGACCAGGTACGTTTCGTGTTATAGCGAACAGTGGTCAGTTTAATAATTATTCATATTATGGTCATGTGTTTCGTTTCGTTTCTAACTATTTAAAATAAATCAATATACTGTCATACATAGGCATGGGAGAAGTGGGAGCCGAGGCTGTTGTACAACAACGGGTTTCGTTTCGTTTCTAACTATTTAAAATAAATCAATATACTGTCATACATAGGCATGGGAGAAGTGGGGCCGAGGCTGTTGTAAAACTTTGCGGCCATTAATCAGCGTGAATTCCAAAGTTTTACTCCGCCCTACCGCCACCCCACCCCGTGACTACGGATTGGCAGGATTTGTTAAAATGAAATGCTGCTTATTTCAAAATGGCCGGCGAGTTTTACGAGAGATAAAAAGAAGGCTAAGCTTTTCTCTGGGATCGAGATTGGGTGATTGTATTTAGTAAATTGAAAATCTTTTGAGAATCAATCCAATATTAGTCCCACATTTGTGTTTACAATTACGAAATGTTTGATGAATTTAAGATGCATTAAAAGGGATTCCTTTTATTATCATTTTGCAGATAATTGTCCACAGGGAAATCTTCTATTTTTCAACTGTGTCCAATCCAAATGCATCAACTATTCTGCGAGGATCCGAACTGCTTGTTGTGAAACCTGCCCAGATGCCCAGGTGCCAGTAAATACACCAATTATCCCAACCACTAGAACCTATGATAGGGTCACGCCAGGTGAGGTAGTCACCAGCAGTGTGGTTGGGGGTGGCCCTGTACCTCCGTCCACAATCACGACAGCAGGTGGTAATGTCTTTTTAATAGGTGGCCAGTCGAGAACTATACCACAAGCTCAAGGATCCGGCACAAGCTTTAATTTGAAATCAACTATTAACTTCCAAAACCCAAGTACTAGCCCACCCCAGACTGATGGGCGATCTACAGACAACTTTAAAGACATTAACACTAATACACCCGGACAAAGCATTCCAGTTAACGTCCAGGCTCCTTTCCCCACTCCTACAAGCCAAAATCCAAAAATAAGAAACAAAACAGAACCTGGCATAACACCTTTGACCACGAAATCGTCAATGAAAGTGAAAGGACCTGATCCAAATAACAGACACGCTATCGTCAATACTCAGCAATCTGTTCCAGATCCAAAAGTTTCAGTAACGAGGGGTCCTCTGACTGACACTGTACAAGTTCCATCAACTAATAGCAGAGGTCCAATACCACATCTTGACAGCAGAAGATTTCATCCGATGTCGAATATTAATATGAATGGTCAGATGCCACTTCCAGGGATGGGCATTTTTGGTCATGGAGCAAGCATTCACATAGGACATGATGGTTCTATCAGGATGCAATCGCGAGTTCCCAGTACAGCAATTGTCCATAATATTGGTAATGGCATACACATGAGTGGAGTTTTCGGTAATCCGGGTGCTTCCCTTGGTTTTATCGGCTTTAGACCAAGAAGCAGATTCCACAATAAACCATGCAACACGTCAAGGGTGGCTGGGATGATCGGAGCTCTCAGACCCGTCCCTAAATCAACTGTTAATTATCGACAATATGCTCCCAGGCCCAGTGTTGCTACGAGAGTGGCTCCCAGGCCCAGCATTGCCATGGTAGTTGCCCCCAGGCCCAGCGTTGCTACTAGAGTTTCTCCAAGACCCAGCATTGCTAAGAAAGTTGCTCCCAGGCGCCTCGTTGCTAAGCGAATCAATCCCAATCCACCCGTTGCTAATGACTGGTTGTCGCAGATGACTCGTGAGTTCAATGGCTATATCAATGGTATGGCCAAATATCTGAATAAAGCTGGGTCACAATTGAATAGACAACTGGATGTGGCGGCCAGGAGTATAAACTCGAGCATACGATCGGCGTTAAACGGACTCGGTGGCACACTGGGTATGTGGCATTTAGGTTAAAGTTCGCTTAGGATAAAGGTCGCTAAAGCCTCGCCCACAACCAGTCGTGCGTGTTTTGTAGGGTTTGGTAACTTGCAGACCAGCCGCATCTAACTGGGTGAAAATTTTGTATTTTATGCTGGATCAAAAGTCTCTACGGCCAGTCTGTGATCTCTTACGGTGCCGAACAGACGCCAAGATTATTAAAATTGTCCCAGTAGAATTTTACGGTAGTGGCACGCACGACGGATTGTGAGTTGGGCTTTAGATAAAAGTCCGGACATTTGTTTTCCTTTTCTCAATTTCTTAATGTATAATAAATTAAGGGGCTGTTCCCACTGTCAGCCAATAAATGAAATTAGGTTTAAATTAGGTTCGTGTGACCGATAATTAGGTTCGTGTGACCGTTAATTAGAATGGATCCCCACAAATCTCCATTACACAAACCTACGGAAGCTTGGAGTCAATCTTTAACGGAATCACTTGTTTTATTTGTATTTCAACCATGTGTTGGCAGCGGGAACCAGTCGTTACATTTCTTGTTGATCTTCTAAAATCAACCAAACAGTGTTTGGACTTATTGCAATCAAATTATAACACAAATCCTATTTCGTTTCGTTTTTTATAGTTCAAAATTTCGTTTTACAAGTTTTTACTACACTAGGACCTGGAAGAGTGTTATATCATAGGCATTCTAATTGAGTTGGGACGGCGACTTCTTGGCGTTCTATGCGCGGAACTATGGGTAAAACCTTAGAAACGTCAACGCTGATTATTAATCAATATCTGACGTCATAGGGCCAAAAGCCACCCGTTTGACCCCTGACCACAATAACTTGTCAGATCTTCATGTAGTGTAGGCCATCGAAAGTATAAAAAAGAACTGTATTTTAATCAGATTGGACTAATTGTGTTGGGGATTAAAAGCATGGTCCGGATAATTCTTAATTTGGCATATTGTCGAGCATTTACTTGTATATCATCAATATTGAATAAAGCGTTTGTATTTAAAAATGCTGTAACTGTTTGTGTCGGTTGCGTATATCCACTTGAATTTGTTTTATAAATAGCTCAGGGCCACCGAGAGAATTTTTATGTTCCAGAGGTAAAGAAATTATAACAGCGCCCCCCCCCCACACACACACACAAACACACACACACTACCTTTTCCACGCCGGTGCAAGGACTATGCAAAAAATAGTGTTTCTAACACGGGCATCGGTGATTGTATCAGGTCTCTGTTGCACGAGTACCTACCACCACAATTGAATATAAACCCGGGTTGTGGCCGAATGGTTAGCACATGCACACTGTATCATAAGGCCTTTCATTGAGTAAACTTGCGAGGTTTCGTTTCCACGATTGTACATGACAAGGAGTAGGTCGCCTGTCCAACCACGGGTTTTAAGGTTTCCTCCCATTGCTAAAGACCCCTGAGCGCAAGCAAATTATTGAACTAAATTGCAACAGGTGTTAATCCCGAAATGACCTAGTTTTCGTCTAGTGGATGTTAAACCCCATATCTCTCTCTCTCTCTCTCTCTCTCTCTCTCTCTCTCTCTCTCTCTCTCTCTTACTATAAAATCAGATCAAGAATATACAAGTTACTTCCGTTGATATTTTAACCAACATGATATGGTATGGTCACTCTGCAAGAACCATCCCCATCAAGTGGCACATAGAGCACAAGAGAAGCCCCCCCACCCCACCTCAACTCGCAACTCTATACAAAACCATAGCTAAAAACTGTTTTCTTTTTATTATAAGCAATATTTTTTTATTTACAAACCCTGAACCTAGCCTTAAACCTAACCTGCCATCTCGCCAACAATCACGTGCCGTTACCTTATTTACATCTCAGCGACCTCGACAAAAATTGAGTTGGCCTGAACGAATAGATCTAGCCCCGAACAGAGCCGACGGGAGGATACCATTCCATTTCATCATATACCAAATGACGGGAGTGTCATGTACACGTGTCCAAAGGCGACACCCCCAAAGGCAACAGCTAGTAACTCACTTTTTTCTTATTTGGAGAAAACAAAGTGAAACTCGGTGAATGAATATTAAATCCCAGTTTATCCATTGATTTGACTATTGAGTTATTACGTATTTCCGTGGCATAATAGGCAAATGAACGAAGTTACTAGGTTGCTTACAAAATCAAAAGATTGGAATATCTAGTACAACAACAGAAAGCACATACCCTAGAAACTACAAATTTAGTCTTAACTCAATTTTGATAAAAAAAAAAAAGAAAAAAAAGTGAGTTACCAGGTGTTGCCTTTTGACGGGAGATATACGCTCTATATATCACAAATTGAGAATTTAGATGGTTTGTTGACGTCAGAGCTGTAGAATCAAGTCACAAAATGCCACGTGAAATAAAGATATATTTAACTTAACTGTCAGAACATGCTGATTTTGACGTTTAGGAAATTTCTAATATTATGACGTTTAGGAAATCCCTAGTATGACGACATAACCGTCTTTCATCAGAACGAGATCAAATCTGAAAAACATTCATTCAAGCGTAGCATTGTCTATAATACAACACGTTTTGATAATCGAGACTACACCTCACGAGACCATGAACGTATAAAAATTCTTTTGTAATTTTTAATAGACCGTCGTCTGCTATGCGCGCGTGAAAATCAATATTTACTATAAATATGAAGGCTGAAATAAACAGTTTTAATCAACTTTAAAAATACAAGCAGTTACTCACAACAAGATCGAATTGTTTAAAGAATTTGAAAAAATTGAATTTAACTTTTTTTTCACTATGGACGGGTAAGTTTCTTTAGTCTATGAAGTGATTTTGGAAATTAGTGCAACAATCTCAAAGTATTTTAAGAACTTGGAAAAATTGAAATTATCTTATTTCACTATGGACGGATAAGTTGCTTTAGTCTGTGTTCTGATTTTATACACTTTCGTAATTAATTTGTAAAATGTACAATAATAGTTGTTAATTGTTTGTCACCAAATAAAATTTTGGATGAATGGACAAAATAGGAAAAGGACTGAGTGAATGCCGTGATTTCTGGTTATATTATGTGCAAAATCAGAAACAAATTTGACTATCCATCGCCTGGAAAATACTGTTTGTACTGCAAATTGCTCGTAGTTTGTAAAGAGTTGAAGGAACTCTAAACGGGCAATTTTAAATAATATGATGGTATAATATTGCTTTTCTTAGCGTTAATTCACTTTTACATTGGTATTGAGGTGCCAATTGGGTAAGCGTTGAAGTTTTTTACTTTGATCGGGGGATAAGGTGGGCGAATGGTTAACGCGTGCGCGTTTGATCACAAGGTCTGTCATTGAGTAAAGCGGTGTGGTTTCGATTCCCGGCATGTACGCCTCAAGGAATAAGGTCTCCTGCCCAACCTCGTTGGTTTTCTCCGGGTAGCCACTGCTAAAGACACTACGCGCAAGCGATTTATTGAAATAAAATTGAACTATGTGTGCCCTCTCTCTCTCTCTCTCTCTCGCTCTCTTTAAGGTTTTGTGTCCTGTAATATATAAAAAAATATTTACCGTTTCAGGAAAGCAACTATTATTGTTCATCAATTTGGACGTGGACCATTTTGTCCAAGTTTTACCCCATTTGGTGTGAAACTTGAAACATACCTGCGCATGGCCAACATCAAATATACAGTAAGTATTTTTAAACAATGAAAACATACATTTCAAAAAAGGCATACACAAAGGATACTTATCTGCTGCACTGACAGGAATAGTGTGTGTCTCGAAATGATCTAATTTGTGTTGAGTTGATGTTACACGCTCTCTCTCTCTCTCTCTCTCTCTCTCTCTCTCTCTCTCTCTCTCTCTCTCTCTCTCTCTCTGTAACATTATCAACAGGTGAGATTTTGTTAACCGGCTAAATTTTTATATTTAACGGATTTGTTTTCAGAATGTCAATGATTGTAAAGTTTCCAAGAAAGGTAAAATGCCATGGATAGAATTTAACGGACAGGAAGTTAATGATTCCAGTTTCATCATAGAATTCCTGAACGAAAAATACAAGCAAGATTTTAACAGTCATTTGAGCAGCTCTGACAAAGCTGTAGCCCGAGCCTTTCAGAAAATGGCAGAGGAAAATCTTTACTGGTAAATAAGTCTTTCAAGTCTGTTTTTTATTTGCGATAAGATGGTAGTATTTTATAAGGTCTTTTGTAATGGGAAGAGAGAGAGAGAGACAGAGAGAGAGAGAGAGAGAGAGAGAGAGAGAGAGAGAGAGAGAGAGAGATGTGGTTTAACGTCCACACGACACAAATTAGGTAATTTCGGGAGTAACGATGGTTCAATGTTATTTTAATTGTCCCCCGCCTTTCGAAGAAACTTGGGGGACTATTAAAATGGGTTCGTCCGTCTCTGTCTGTCCGTCTGTCTGTCTGTCCGTCTGTCCGTCACACTTTTTGGGACACAATAACTCTCTTCCTAATTGAGCTAGAATGTTCAAACTTGGTGTATGTGTTTATTAGGTCAATGCCTTGATGGAGTTCGAAGATGAGCATTTTCTGCTTAGGGTAAGCAGAGATAAGCAATTTGATTGGTTGGTGCTTTGGGACACGATAACTTTAGTTCTAATTAAGTGAGAGTGATGAAACTTGGTGTATAGTTTTATTACAGTAATACCTTGACTAAGTTCGATAATGAGCATTTTCTGCTCAGGGTAAGCAGAGCGATACGCAATTTGATTGGTCGAGACTTTGGAACACAATAACTCTCCTTCTAATTGAGTTAAAATGTTCAAACTTGGTGTATATGCTTATTGGGTCAATGCCTTGATGGAGTTCGAAGATGAGCATTTTCTGCTTAGGGTAAGCAGAGATAAGCAATTTGATTGGTTGATGCTTTGGGACATGATAACTTTAGTTCTAATTAAGTGAGAGTGATGAAACTTGGTGTATAGTTTCATTACAGTAATGCCTTGACTAAGATCGATAATGAGCATTTTCTGCTCAGGGTAAGCAGAGTGATAAGCAATTTGATTTGCCGAGACTTTGGAACACAATAACTCTCCTTCTAATTGAGTTAAAATGTTCAAAATTGGTGTGTATGCTTATTAGGTCAAGGCCTTGATGGAGTTCGAAGATGAGCATTTTCTGCTTATTGTAGGCAGAGATCAGCAATTTGATTAGTTGATACCTTGGGACAAGATAATTTAGGTTCACCTTGATTGATGATTTTTATGCCAATACAATGACTGCATTCTCATTCAGTAATGGATTCGACAGTAACAGTGTATAGAAACGATTGACTCGGACACGAGGGCCCTTTCCCTTGGCCAGAGGGGCCCTTTTGTCAAGCGTGGGGGCCCTTTTGTCTGCCTTTAGGGTCCCCCTAACTAGGGTACATTTTCATTTTTCTCGTCGGTTTTAGCATTTTTCTTTATAAAACACTTTTGGATGACACTTCGTGTACAGTTTGATTGCTCGATACGTTTGAAAAAAATAAATGTGCGATTAATTAATATGTGTCATCTATTTATTTTGGGATTTCGGCGGGGGACATCAGCCTCACTGTTGGCTTGTTATGCACTTGTGCGTAGGGTCTGGGTGAAAACCCACGAGGCTGGACAGGCGACCCTACTCCCTGTGACGTACAACCGGGTAATCGAAACCACGCCAGTTGACTCAATTGCAGGCTTTATGATACAGTGGGCACGTGCTACCCCCCCCCCCGCCCCCCTTTGTAATGGATTTAGTGGTTGGTGAAATGATGGGCCTATATCCACGAGTTTAGGCCTTAGTTGGTTTCATATAATCAACGAGGATCAGACAGTCAAACTTTTTGCATTGTTATTTATACTATCTAACGGCTTGTTTTGTTTGGAATATTTGTTGCACGACATTTTGAAGACACGATCAGACAAATACAGGAACTAGTTGAATCGGGGATAAATTCTCCTCGTTTGCATTGTAAACGTAACCATGGTAACTAAAATAACCATACATTAATTTGACAATGACAAACGGAAAAATAAACCTCATTCCTTTACTTTACTAGGTGTATGGTTTTACATAGATGTGTATATGACAAACAAGACTGGGTGTGCAAGGCTCTTGGTGTCAACAGATTCTTCGCCTGGTTATTTTCCAGACATATAAAAAGTCGAGCCGAACATCAAGGCATAGGTCGCCATAGTTTCGAAGAAATGGTGCATATAGAAGAGGGCGATTTGAAAGCCATGTCAGAATTTTTAGGTATTGTGCTGCATGAATTTTCCCCTCCCCTTTATTAGCCCGGTTGGTGCATAACAGTAGGACGTTTCGTAATCTGATTAAAATACAGATCTATATTTCGTTTCGTTTTTTATACTTTCGATGGCCTACACGCCATCACTACATAAAGAAGTTATAGTGGGAGTTCGCATCAGGGGTCGAAAGAACGGATTTTAACCTATGACGTTAGACATTGATTCATCAACCAGCGTTGGCGTTTCCAGAGTTCCGCGCGGAGAACGTCAAGAAGTCGCCCTAACATACCGTTTCATCGGCTAATTCCTCACATTAATAAGAACGCCTATTATATAACAACAAGTAAAACGAAATTTTGAACTATTAAAACGAATCGAACTATCTGTGTTTTAATCAGACCTTTCATTCATTCTCCATTCATAAATTTGCACAATCTGTGTCACAGATTATCTCTGTAACAGATGACTGTCCACAACACGTGCATTGACTTCATTGGCTCAACGGCTCGTGCAATGTTTACATAACACACCTAACTGCTTCGGGCAAAATGATGCATTTTACTCATTTTAATACCCATTTACACTAAATAGGAAATATGTTTTAACTACAAATACTTCAAACGTCTTTATTTATTTTTCGTTTACCTCAAAAAAATGTTTGAGAATTTAATTTGTCGGAGTAAAATAGTTAATATGCCGAATTTATTAAGTCTCGTCGATGTCATGCTTATCAGTGATTGTAGCGGCCAAGCGAATATTCACTGCGGGATCAGTTTGAAATTTGCACTCTATATCGAAGTACCAAAGTGTCGTTTCGAATCAATCTGCATTCTTTTTTTAATCCGATCCCTGGAGGCTTAGCTAGACTTCTACTTGCAGTGTTGGGTGAATGGACATACATGTTTCAGATGTGTACGATAGATTGCCTAGCAAGGGAAATGCACAGTTCAAATTAGAAAAAAGGAGTAGGTTGTTGTATTGTGCCACTGGTCGGGTAAATGTCCACCATAACAGACTGTAGGCCTGTCTTGATTATCCAGTCGGATCGGAACAGCAGGACGTTAAAACCTCTGCATTTTATTTTATTTTTGTTTTCAGATACCAAGAAGTTCTTCTTCGGTGATAAACCATGCGAGACAGATTGTGCTTTATTTGGACAGTTAAGCCAGTTTAGATGGCAGTTACCCGGTACCAAGGGTGAACATTTTGTAAACGGTGAGTGTTTAACTTACATTGGCTGAAAATAAGTTTTGATTGGTTTGTTTTTGCTCACTATTGCCATACGTGACCTCTGATCCTTGCTGGCTGTTCTGCTTTTTTTACTATGAAGTTTATTACTAATTATTTAAATGTGGTCTGAACCCTTCTTAAAACCATTGTGTTATATTGAGTTGTTTCCTTTGATAATACGAGGCCTCGTTCCTATAGCATTGTGGGATTCGTGGACAATGGAAATGCGGTTAACAGCGCAAAACCAGACTACCCCAGTATTGTCACAAAATCACTCCGACTACTTCGTAATGACCTAGCTTGTGAGGAGTGGACTTTATTCCCCAGTTTTCTCTTCCTGTATTTTTTCAATTTTATTACCATTGTACATGACTAGGCAATACTTGTTGTTTGAGATTGCCACAAAAACCGATATTTGAATGACGTGAAAAAGGGGCGATAACCCTCCTTTATAAAAGTACAGCAAATAGTTCTTTCAATGCACACGCTTGGTGTCGAACCACTCCACCTACCGCACTGGAGTTACCTTGGCCGGTTGAAGCCTGTGATTTTTGTGGGTGGTGGAGGGTGTGGATTGCCGAATGATTAGCGCGTGCGCGTTGCATCATAAGATCTGTAATTGAGTCAGCTATCGTTGTTTCGATTCCCCGGTTGTACGTGACGAGCGAATAATTGAAATAAAATTTAACCATATGTCTGTCCCAATATAACGTAGTTTGTGTCGAGTGGACGCTAAACCCCATTCCTCTCTTTCTCTTACAGAAAAATACACCAATCTACGAGAGTATTGTGATCGGATGAAGGAGATGTTCTGGCCGGACTGGGATAAATGTTGTTCGGGTGATAACGAAGAGAAAAAAGAAAAATACTAAATAATATATTATTTTAACAGAATTAATAATTTTTACTGCAGTTCACGAACTATACAATTCTTAAATACGTTTAACATGCATTATTCAAAAGCTAAATCTGCCTATTGCAGATCTTTCTTTAGGTCGTAAATGTTATCTTAATTATTAATTACATGAATTAACTTATCCAGACCATAATCAACTCTCGATGGCGTCGCTAGACTGTGGTGTTTATTGGATTACGTTCCAATTTGCTGTTCAACTTCTATTCATAATTAAATCAAAAAGTGGATAATCGTGACTGTATTTTTATCCTAGTAATGATGATTGAGGCTAGCCCCCGTTCAAAGCTGGACATTTTTTTATAATTTAAAAACAATATTACTATTTCAAATATATATAATACATTACTAAACACATCATCACATTTAATTTATTCCTAATTATATCTCATATTAACATATTAAATATTGATTCTTTTTTTCTGTTTTATTGCCATTTGTTCACATTACATAGGGCGTGATGAATCAAATTAAAATCTCTCTTAAATGGCAGGACATTATTCTCTTAAGCTCCATTCACACGAGGAAACTATTAAACGAATCGGGCCAGACTCGGATACTATTATACTGTAATCATTTCTATTATAAACTGCACCCGAAGCTTTCTCGGTATGGTTATTTGTGGAATTCTTTACATTAAAAAGGTTAATTCGGCTGGCATCGCTAAAATCAATGTCAGCTAAGATTAAAGTAGAACGCATGCGCATACACGTGTTCTGATATAACCAGACCAGACATGAAATGAAATGAAATGGGGTTTAACGTCCTACTCTTATGCACCTAACCTGGGCTAATGGAAGACGGGCATACGCCATACAGTGTGCTATGAGGGTAATTTTGCCCGGGCAGCGGCGCTACGGCCTACTCTTATATCGAATTCCAACTGCCAAGGGATCTTTTACGTGCACTCCAATGTGTACACGGGACCTCGGTTTTTCGTCCCATCCGAACGACTAGGCAGCTGTCCTTGTCAGGCCCTCCTTTTGTATCACTGACAAGGGGAAATCACGCCGGAAAATCGAGATGAACTTTCTCGGCCAATGCAGGGATCGAACACCCGACCTCCAGGCTAGCGAACCAGCGCCTTATCCACTTAGCCACCGTGATTCCCCAGACCAGACATAGTTCGACTTTACACTGCATGTATATGGCTTAATAAAACATAAAAGAGACCCGAATTGAGTCCAACATGACCGCCGCGAATTATAAGTCTATTTTTAACTTGAGGTTTGGTTTAAGATTTTGGGGGAGAGGTTAAATCTCCACATAAACACTGACCTATAATGATGAGATGCAGTGTAAATGGAGTCAATCTGAAATTACTTAATTTTGTTGGTTATAATGCTTATATTTTTATTTCGTTTTAAATGTTAATTATTACTTATATGTATTTACCTCACGACATTGGCATTAAAGTCATATTTAAAATATATACCAAAGTTTTGTGTGTATTTTATTTGGACGGAGCAGCCCTAGGAGTTGTTTGGGGTTATAGGGGATTACCACAGGCCTACCCCACCCAACCAACAGATTTGATCAAATCATAATCTTTGACACAATATTTCTGCTAATTAAGGTGTATATATGAGCCATATACAACTGGTAGTAGTTTTTTTCTTTGATGTCCATAGCAGTTATATCTCATAACAACCTCTCATGACGTCATCAGAGGTTGATATATTCGGTTCATATCAACCGCTGATGACGTCCTGACAGGTTGATATTTCATATCAACCGCTGATGACGTCATCCAAGGTCGATATATTCGGCTCATATCAACCGCTGATAATGTAGATGATCGAAATAATACAAAGAACACAGAAATAAAATTTTATTCTTTTGACAATAATTAAAAAAAAGTTATGGTACAGTTTGTAGCATTCAGTAACGAAATAGACGGTGTACTTATCGGCATATTTAAATCGGTTATCCATACTCCATGTCTAAGATATCTTTCAGAATTTTCTTTCCGCCCACATTATTTCTCCACACACTGCAAGATTTGAAAGTATTTATCGCTCAAAAGTTCCTTTGTAAAGTATTTTTGGATACAGTCCACTTAAACCAGTCGGTCAAATCCTTCTCTGAACATACCTAAATTTCAATCACGGTTCATTGTCAGAAATATCGGAAAAGATTGCCTTTTGATCCAAATTTTCTTCAGGCTTTGGATAGATCCTCATCATATTTGCATCCACATCTATTCCATCGTCAATATGATGACTTAAAAGGATTGATTATTCGTCTGGCTTCGTTTAATTATCCATTTTGTTCTTGCATGCTTTCAATTCAATTTCCCAAAATGGCGTCGTGTAAACAAACACACGCGCAATATTACATCGGTAATTTTCGCTATTTGGCGGAAACTACCGAGCAATTAACCAATCCATTAAATTTAAGGGTGAACGTTGTATATGTCAGATATAAACCTACTCTCCCTCGGATTGATATGATAGAGAACCCTTGGGCTTCGCCCGCGTGTTCTCTATCATATCAACCTTGGGTAGGTTAATATCCCATACATAACGGCAGCAATTCTTTGCACGGTAACTTTTTCCACGTTCTTCCCTTGAATGTAGGGGAGACTAAATATACTCTTCGGTAGCAGGGAGTGCCTGAACACCTTGGACCCCAATCCTCTCTGGACACGCGCCTTAGAACTTGGTGTCAATCCATACAAATCTAGTAAATGGAAAATCGCGTGTGATTTTTATCAGGCGGTGTACACATGGCTTAATGTCGGTTTAGGTTAATATATAGGTCACTGTGGATGACGACTGTGTGATAATATGCGTTGGTATATCATTAATCCACCTGCACTGTAACTGTCGTCTGTATGAAGTGTTGATACTATAGAAGTTAGAACAACACAGGTCAATAAGAACACAGAAGGATTAATAATGGCGGACGATAATAAGTAAGTAAAACGCATCACGAACGTACGGTAGGAGAACGAACAGAGCAACTTCTGTGTGCCTTTATATGACGGGATGTAGTGAGAGCAGTGTACATTTACCACACCCCTGTGTCTCACACACATCGCATCGCATTTGAGAGAGAGAGAGAGAGAGAGAGAGAGAGAGAGAGAGAGAGAGAGAGAGAGAGAGAGAGAGAGAGATGGGTTTAACGTCTACTCAACCCAAACTAGGTCATTTCGGGACCAACACATGATTCAACTTTATTTCAATCATTCGTTTGTACGTAGGGATCTTTAGTAGGGGCGGAAAGTGGCGGACTCGGAGAAAACCCACGATGTTGGCCAGGCAATCAAATTCCTTAGTCGCGTACAGCCGGGGAATTGAAACCACACCGGTTGACTCAATGACAGACCTAATGATACAGCGCGCACACGCTAACCATTCAGCCAGTCAACCCCGCTCATTTATCTGACATGATTTAAGGCCAAAGCTCGCCCCCCGCCCCCCACCCGGGTGTCAATATGCATTAAGATATGCAATGTCTCTCAAGATGTAGAATATCTCGTTCACCGTTGCTCTTAATTTCAGACAACCGTCAATAGTGTTACAACAAATGGGTCGTGGGCCGTTTGCACCGAGTCTTACACCATTTGCTGTAAAATTGGAAACCTATATGAGAATGGCTAAACTTGAATATAAGGTAAGTGACGTCATTTTGGAGAATATTGTCATTATAAGGTTAGAATTATTTCATAGGGGGGGGGGGGGGTCGAATGTTTAGCGTGCGTGCGCTGTATCATACGGCCTGCCATTGAGTCGACTGGCGTGGTTTTGAATCCCAGGTTGAACGTGGCAAGGAGTTGGCTCGCCTGTTCAACCTCGTGGGTTTCCTCCGGGTACTCAGGTTTCCTCCCACTTCTAAAGACCCCTACGCGCAAGCGAATTATTGAAATAAAATTGAAACCATATGTTAGTCCCAAAATGACCAAGTTTGTGTCGAGTGGACGTTAAACCCCATTCTGTCTCTCTCTCTCTCTCTCTCTCTCTCTCTCTCTCTCTCTCTCTCTCTCTCTCTCTCTCTCTCTCTCTCTCTCTCTCTCTCTCTCTCTCTCTCTCTCTCTCTCTCTCTCTCCCCCTCTCTCTCTCTCTCTCTCTCTCTCTCTCTCTCTCTCTCTCTCTCTCACACGTATCCTAACTTTATTCACATCTCAGCTACCTTTACGAGATCTTGAGTTAGCCTCAAGAAATAGATTTGCGTTGCTTGTTAATGGACTGAGGTATCAGCGGTTGGAGTAGCCATTTCTCACTGAAATTAGTTACTGTTCTTGGCGGATTAGAGAGCTTCAATGGTTATAGGGATACGTGCCACCATTAAGGTTACATCAACGAGCTGCTGTCCATTTTGGACCAGCCTCACCATTTCCCAAATATACAAAGCACGGTTGTGTTATTAAAACAAAATGAATACATTTTTTAGTAGGCCTATCTAGGACTATCTGCTATTTATAGTACAAAACAACCAATGTGTTTTCCTCCTTCCAGAATTCCCACGAAAAGAGGCGATCTAAAAAGGGTAAAATTCCATTTATTGAGTTCGAAGGTGAAGAAGTGAATGATACCAGTTTAATTATAGAATTCCTTAACGATAAATACAAAATAGATCTGAACAGCCACCTGACTCCTTCAGAACGAGGCATTGCCCGTGCCTTCCAGAAAATGGCGGAAGAAAATCTGTATTGGTAAAGTAGCACTTATTAACGCATTTAGGCACATTCCATACAATGGGTTAAAAAAATGTAGCATGTCTGTATAATCGGTTTTTACTCGGGTTTTTTTGTACCGCCCGATTCCGAGTGTCTAGGCTCCCTATCAGTAACATTTGGGCACGCTCCATACATTGGGTTAAAAACAATTTTGACTGTCAGTAGTATGTCCGTCTAATGGGGTTGACCTCGGTTTTTGTTCTGTCCGATTTCGAATGACTAGGCTCCGTATCCCTAACCATCTCGGGGGGTTGGGATGGCCTAGTGGTCTAGAGTGCCGCGCTTCGACCTCTGGCTGGCCGGTCACCTCTGGCTTGCGGCTGTGGTTTCGATCCCTGGTGTGAGCGTATGTGGCATGGAGATAGGGCCGCCTTCTCAACCTCGTGGGTTTCCTCCGGGCACTCCGGTTTCCTCCCACTGCTAAAGACCCCTACGCGCATGCGAATTATTGAAATAAAATTGAAACCATATGTTAGTCCCAAATGACCTAGTTTGTGTCGAGTGGACGTTAAATCCCATTTCTATCTCTCTCTCTCCCTAACCATCGACGATGAGAAATCATGCTACGTACTTTTCCCGTAAAAACATCAAGAAAGAAATGAAATGAAATTTAACGTCCCACATTTCTGCACTAACTGGATTAATGACGACGGACATGCGCCATACACTGTGCTATGATACGACGTACACTTTACGATATCATAACATACGCGTTACGGGATAGTAACATACACTTATTTACGATATCGCGACATACAATTTACGATTTCGTAACATACACGTTACGACATCGTAACATACACTTTACGATATCGTAACATACACTTTACGATTTCGTAACATACACTTTACGATATGGTATCATACACTTTACGATATCGTAACATACGAATTACGATATCGTAACATACACGTGTATAAACATGCTGAATAAAACATATATTACAGTTTACGGTATATATACATATAAATATGAAATAACATTATAACAACAATTTTCTATAATACACGATTTATTCGTTGCCGTTTTATTCAGCATGTCTATACACTATAAACATCGCGTTATTTACACCGCAATGCATCTTATATACATATATACATCATAATAATTTATGTCATTTACACTGTGAAACATGTTTTATATACACCAAGTTATATACATCGTAAAATATGTTATATACAGCATGCTATATACACCGTAAAACACGTTATATACAGCATGTTATATACACCGTAATACATGTGTTATATACAACATGCAATATACACTGTAAAACATGTTATATACAGCATGTTATATACAGCGTAATACATGTGTTATATACAACATGCAATATACACTGTAAAACATGTTATATACAGCATGTTATATACAGCGTAATACATGTGTTATATACAGCATGCTATATACATCGTAAACATGTTATATACAGCATGTTATATACATCGTAAACATGTTATATACCGCGTGTTATATACAGCGTGTTATATACAGCATGTTATATACAGCGTGTTATATACAGCATGTTATATACACCATAATACATGTGTTACATACAGCATGCTATCTACACCGTAAAACATGTTATATACAGCATGTTATATACAGCGTGTTATATACAGCATGTTATATACAGCGTAATACATGTTATATACCCTGTAAAACACGTTTTATATACAGCCAACTGAAAATAGGTATTTTGTTTATTACCAGGTGCTTGGCACTACACCGATGGATTTACGACAATACAGATTGGCTGAACAACGTCGTGGGAATTTCAAAATTGTTTGTGTGGCTTGTAGGTAGGAAGATCAAGTCGGAAGCGGAAGGACAGGGTATTGGTCGCCATAGTTACGAAGAGATGATCAGGATAGAAGAAGCCGATATAAAGGCCATGTCTGATTTCTTAGGTTAGTGGGATATTTGTTTTGTACTTATTTTCTGTCCGAATGGTTAGCTGTATCAAAGGCCTGTCATTGAGTCAACTGGCGTGGTTTGGATTCCTCGCCATGTCCACCCTCGTGGGTTTCTTCGGGCCCCTCGGTTTCTCCCACTGTTAAAGATCCCTACGCGCAAACGAATTATTGAAATAAAATTGAACCATATGTTAGTCTCGAAATGACTAAGTTTGTATCGTGTGGACGTTAAGCCCATTCTCTCTCTCTCTCTCGTCTAAACAGCACAAATCGAGTTTATTAAACTTGATTTAAATTGTATTTACAAAGATCTTAATTAATAATCAATACACGACATCGCACTCCGTGGATCATCAATTATGCACGGCGACATGCCTCCCCCTCCCGTAGATCATCAATTATACGCGACATCGCCCTCCGCAGATCATCAATTAAACACGACATCGCCTTCCGTAGATCAACAGCAACACTCCATTTAACTTTTCTTTACATATATATAAACTGATAATCAGTATAAACAATGCACGACATCGCTCTCCATAGAATAAAACATATGCACGACATCGCCCTCCGTAAAACAAAAATTATGCACGACAACGTTTTCCATAGATGAACAATTATGCATGACATCGCCCCCCACCCGTAGCACACCTCGTAATTGCTTACAATTAGATGTAGTGGGGTCTTTCATTCCGACAATACGGCATTAATCCAACGAAGCCTAACTAATTTCCCTGCAGGAATTTTAGTTTGTGTCTCATCATAACATTTTAATTTCATTTTTTAAATAATTTCAGATGATAAACAATTTTTCTTTGGCGATAAACCATGTGAGGCAGATTGTGCTTTATTTGGACAGTTAAGTCAACTGAGATGGCAGTTACCCGGTACCAAGGGCGAATATTTTGTGAATGGTGAGATGAATAATAATGTAACTTTTCGGGTGGGAGCCACGGCGCCTTAGTGAGTAAGACGTTGGCTTGCAGTCGGTCCCGTGTTCGATCCCGGTAATGGCCGAGAAAGTACATCGGGATTTTGCGGCGTGGTTCCCTGTTGATCAGGACAGGGGTGAGATAGTCGTTGGGATCGGAAGTACGTGTCGTGTACGTAAAAGATATCTTTTGGGGATAAAGCCTTCAGTGTATATGGTCCACGACTATGGAATGACTTAACTGACAAAATAAAGTGTTCAGAAACAGTTGCTCAATTTCGGTCTAGACTTAAGACACATATGTTCACGATGTATTATCCACAGGAGCTATTAACTTACAGCGCTTAGAGTATGCTCATGGATGGATTAATAAGCGCTATATAAATGTACATTATTATTATTATTATTATAAAAGTAGGGTGTAGCGCCGCTGTTTGGGCAAAATGTCCCTCTTACCCACTGTATGGCGTGCGTCCGTCTTGATTAGCCCGATCAGAGTAGAACGGTGGGACGTTAAACTCCATTTCATTTCATTTTACAAGTAGCAAGCGACTTCAATATAATGTCTCCATAATCAGGGCCAGCCAACACGTAAGTTTATTCGACACTGTCCATTTATGATTGTATTCTCTTCGATCATTGACTTTCAAAGAACAGATTATCCACCTTTTGGGCTCCTAATATTAAATAAGTTTTCGAGATATTGTCATCTGACGAATAGGTGCGTCGTCTTTAAAAAGAGCCCAAGCCAAGATTAAAATACACCACGTGACCGGAGTATTGGCGGAATCTGTTCCCAAATAACAACAAAAAATATCTATCCAATGGATTGACATGGCATTCGTAGTTAATGTTCGGCCTCTGATACCCGAGAGATAAATGGACACACTTCACCAAATATTCCTGCGCCGCCACGAATTTGTCTGTCTCTCATATACTCACCCCCCTCCCTCTTTGCATGGAGATTGTTTGGTGTAGGATGATTTTTTGGTGTAGGATGGAAGAAAATGGTAAGAAAATACATTTTCTGCAAGGTTTTAGTAAATATTCATGATTTTGAGGCAGAAGGATACGAGAGTTGAGAGGTTGTTTGGTTGAAATGCAGGGCGGAAGATTGCATGTATTATGGTCCTTACTTCCAGTTTGTGTATCTCAAGTTCTCCATAGTGAACCTCATACGTGCTTTTGAGCAAGTGGTTGCCGCATCTTGCTCTATTTGTGGTAGAAAATCGTTCTATCCAACTAAAATGTGGTGAAAAGGTTTGAGTCGATCTATGAGAAGAGAATTAACATTAAAATCATTGGTGATCTGTGGCCGTTTATCAATCATGATAAGAGGATAAGAATTATCTCCCTTATTTGTGAAATTGAATACGTGAGTTGTAGGAAATGGGACTTTGCCATAAGCAACCACTAGTTAGGAGTGGCTAAATGCATATTCCATTCACGTGCTACTCTATGTTAGTGTAGACATTAATACTGCCAAATCAAACAGTTCCGTTTGTTGTTAGTTTGGAGAGTGGTGTTCAGACATGTGTTAAAAGGCGATTCTGGCACTGTCATCGTTATCTTTCTATTTTGAGAAATCGGTATTATCCTAGAACCTCTGATCTATTAAGTGTTCATTATCTATCCATTAGGGCAGTGGTTCTCAACCTTTTTTTACCTACGGCACACCTTGGAACACAAGAAACAACTAGCGGCACACCTGGCTAAATATATATGAAAAATATTTGAATTTTGCAAACTAAAACACATGGCAAGTCATAGACGGCATACAACCTTAGACACACACTAGTCATAGACACATACAGAAAAAACACAGCTATGAACTTACTATATTGCAGTGTTTCGAATTTTATCACTCAAATAGCTGGCTACTGAGAAAATTTCGAATTGTGCCGTTCAAAACTTTGCAGCACACTTAGGAAGATCGCACTGGTTGAGATTCGCTGCAGTAGGGGGATACTCGATTGTTAGTCCCAAACATCCCACAATGGTTGCTAGAACATCATCCTAATATAAAACCACATCCTTGTTATTTTTATTCTTTCAGAAAAGTACACCAATCTTCGAGATTATTGTGATAGAATGAAGACGACATTTTGGCCTGATTGGGATGACTGTATTACACATGGAGATAAAACCAAGATATCGAAATCATAAATATATTATATTCTAATAATCGAGATTATTTGTGTTAAAAGGGTATTCTTCAAGATTTAAATCTGCCTATTGCAGGGCTTTCTTTGAGCCTTAAATGTTATATAAACTATTAAAGATACTTTATGCAAGAGCAAAATCTACCTATTGTAGGTCTTTCTTTAGGCCTGAAATATCATAAAAACTATTAATTAGTAGTTAATGTATTAAGACCATAATTAACTCTCGATGTCGAGGCTAGCATGAGATTTCTGTTGGATTGTAGTTCGATTAGCTGCAATATTTTCCTTTGTGATTATTACCGATTAATTGGATAACCGAGACTACTAGTTTTGTCTTACCGACTTTAATAATGATGACCGAGGCTAAGCGGAACTTTCATTGGCTTAGTTCTAAGTTCATAGTTGACTGATATTTTCAGCAAATTGCCTTTACATTAGCTAGTTTGTAACAGTTGAAGTGAGAACTGCCAACTCGTTATCTCACATAATGTATCTTCAATTAAACATTATTAACTTGCTAAGACCAAAATCATCTCAGTGCCATCGATGCTATCGGATGTTTTAGATTTTCATCAGATTTAAATACGATTTGCGATTAATGATTTAATTCAAAAATGGATAATCGAGACATTGTTTATTATCGTGACACCGGTAGCAATGACAATCGTGACTACACTGTTCTGCAATGGACGGTAACTCCGCTCAGAATGAAGTAATTTTTCCTTTTCATTTTGTATTTTCTACTATTACAGCGAGAACCGCCAGCTCTTTATCTAAATCTTACTTAAAATAGCATTATGCAAGAGCAAAATCTGCTTATTACAGGTCTTTCTTTAGGCCAGAGATGTTATCTAAATAATCAATTAGGCATTAATTAACTTATCCAGACAATAATAAACTCTTGATGTCAACGCTAGCCTTCGATTCAAATATGCCGCTTAATGGCCGTTGATAATTAAATCAATCAAGTGGATAATCGAGACTATGCTGTTTATATTAATGATTTGATTAATGATGACCGAGGCTATGTGAATATTTCTTTTTTCTCGGCTGATAGTGGATCATTGTGACTGACATTTTCAGCAAATTACCCTTACACTATCTAGTTTTTAACTATTATAGTGAGAACTGCCATCTCTTTATCTTGTCTCCCGTAATGTATCTTTAAATCCTGTTGAAATAAAAGTTTTGTTCGGAAATTTTATTTGATATTCATGCATGTTTAGGCCTGAAATTTTATCTAAATTATAAATTTACCATTAATTAACTTATCCAGACCATAATGAACCCTCGATGTCATCGCTAGACTGTGATATTAGTTGGATTAGAATCCTATGCTGCTTAACGTTCATTGATGATTAAATCAAAAATTAGATAATCGAGACTATGCTTTTTATACTGACTTTAGTAGCGATGATTGAGGCTAGGTGGAAATTTCAATTGCTTAATTCTCGGTTCATATGGGATCCACTTGACTGCTATTTTCAGCAAATTACCAAATTACATTATTAAGTTTTAAACTATTATAGGGAGAACTGCCAGCTCTTTATCTAAGCTCCCACAATGTATCTTTTAATAAACTGTTACAATTAAATCTGCATGCGAGCTCGCCGTCTTTTCTTCAGTAAAATTTATATTAATAAGAAAGAGAGTGAGAGGGGGCATTTCGGGACTAACATATGGTTCAATTTTACTTCAATAATTCACCTGCACGAGGGGATCTTTAGCAGTGAGGGAAAGCGAAGGACCCCGGGGAAAACCAACGAGGTTTGACTGGCGACCATACTCCTTGTCGCGTACAAGTGGAAAATCTAAACCACGACACTTGGCTCAATGACAGACCTTATGATCTTATGCACAATATTTAAACCATTGAACACGCCCCGCCTCCCGTATATCAATAACAGTGTAACTCTCTAACTATGCAAAGTTCTTGGTGGGATATAGATAACCAGAGAGGGAGAGAACTGGGTCATTTCAGGACTAACATATTTTTTTTTAAAATTTCATTTCAATAACTCCTTTGCGCGTATGGGTCTTTAGCAGTGGGAGGACACCGGAGGACCCAGAGAAAATCCACGAGGTTGGACAGGTGGTATAGATTACCAAATATTAAGTGTGGTTTAATGGTAGAAAGCGAAGCATTAAGTATGTGACCATTAAACAACTTAAAATGCATACACTCGCATGTGCTTTGTAATGAAATACGTCAAGCGGGTTCAAAATTTCAACAAATATAAATGATGTTCGATTGGCACATTGCCCGCACCATTATTTAAAATAATCGCACGTCAACATCACAAGATGACGTTACATCTGTATTTTATACACCCACTTCCTTTTTTGGACTTGTTCTCTCTCCATCGCTTGCCAAATGTGGGCGTATCTTGCATGGTAACCGCTTGTTTATTCGTATGATATATTAATACTTTATTCAAATTTAACTTTTGATTGCCGACGACAGAAAAGGTGTCTCTTGTCTGGACTTCATTAGAAAGAAAAGTAGGACGTTAAACCCCGTTGCTTTCTTTTACTGGACTTGATTTCAACTGAGATATAGGTTATTAACGTCAAAGTCGCGTACGTTCCTATCAGACCGTGTATACCCTAGTACGTATGTATTATGCACTTAACAATCCGTGGAGGTTTGGATTGATAATACGTCATATTGTCTGTTCACACATGCAAATTAAAGACAACGCATGGCTTATATAGCCATTGCCCGACTTACATCTTATCTGGCCCAGAGTTGAATATATATAGAAAATCTCCTACGATTCTTTTTTGATATCAAAAAATATCAACACACGAGTTGGAGATTTTATTTATCACCCAATGCTTTCTTACATGCACAAATAAATACATATAATTCTTTGGTATAGATTTCACTTTTACTGACCCTGATTACATTACAGCGTAGTGATACATCATTTATTTGACAGCAGTTTACCTATTACAAAGTCCTATATATTGACCCAGTATTTCATTCAAGGTCAATTAGAAAAACAGTTTCTTTTTAACAAAAAAAAGTTACTTTTTATTTAAAATAAGTGGTTTCTTTAAAATAAAAGAAAGTAGTTCCTTTTTGATTGACCAATCAAATTTATGTTAAGCGATGTCTCCTAATTAAGGAGATATTACAGTAGATTATGTAATTCATCATACACGCGATATCTACTGTCAAGTGTGTTATTGGGTGACATACATTCATAACTTAAAGTGACTAAGTCTCTAACTCAATATCATCCAAAATCTTCGACATTGAAAACACGAATTACTTATCAATTTTAATCAACATTGATGCTGTGATCTTACCGAGAAAAGATGGGTTTCTGATATCCAATATTTAAGACAAAATAAACATTTTACCATTGGTAACGAATCGTGTACCATAATGCGTTTCAGCCCCAGTTCTAACAAGAGACTCGAGGAACGAGGCTAGAAACATTGCACCAAATCAAACTGCGTATGTAGACTGGATTAACCAGATACTAGAAATTTGCATTCGATTTAGACCATTGCCTTATTTCGCTGAACATAACTGATTTGAAATTAGAGTAAAAACGGAAACCATTGAATGTAAATCAGTTTATATACATTCATATTACAGTATTATATGCGTTACGACCTACTGGTGTCAATTTCTAGGTCCCAAATGTTAGCGATTTAGCTCCTTTAAGTCTGAGAATTTTTGTGTACTCCTGGCCAAAATAAATAATTCATTTGCTTTGTTAAACACATTATGAAGTGAAATGAAATGGGGTTTAACGTCCTACTGTTCTGCTCCGTGATTGAACGCAAAATCGCACACGACTACATCAAGCCGTGCATAGGCCTACATCATACTCCTTGCAGTGTTCCGGTTGATTAGAGCTAATCCCACTACTCACTGCTGTAAATAAAGAAAATTCTTGTTCTAAATTATTATTGGTCAACAGTCCCATTAACAACCAATGGCTTACTGCGTAACAAAATCGTTAAATTTGAAACAAAGTTCCAAATTGGACCAAATATGCTTACATAACGTTACGTCATGACTCACGGTTTTATTATGCCCAATTAACCAGTGCATAGCAGAATATTATAGGAAAACTAATTGTGTGACAAACGAGGCTATCAACAATGTAAACAATACTGTATGACGACGAACAATATTTTCACCGTTTTTAATACCTTAAATCACTGTCCAAAGTTTTAGGGAAGAGTCCATAGTAAACGAAGGGCTGTCATGTTCCTGCACATGGGATAGATTTGATTGAACGGGGAGAATACACACACTCCCCCCAAAAGCTCAAGTATCAGAAATCAGAAGCCAATCCAGCAATGGGCAGAGAGGGATTTTTCGGATCACTGTAACACTATTTGTAAGTGATGACAGCAACCAGTTTCATAAATGTATGGTTTTATTTACAACGGGAACAGAATATCAAATAGATACATAAATAGGCCTACATCTACACTACAGAAACTAGACTATATATACTGGAACTGTATGTCTACGACAGGAACACATCTAACCATATTGCATCTTCCATTCCGTCTCTCTGCCAAGGCAGCAGTTGAACTCCGGTGAGTCCATGCGCCTGTCTGTGCGTCTCTCCCAACAGAGAGACCCTTCTCCGGTAAGCTTCCAAGCTCCACTCATTTGTCTAAACAACCACAGCTAATTTATACCAAACTTAGATGTCGTGTAAAGTTAATTAAAGCATGCATATACATATATTATTGACATTAAATATATCATATAACAAACTACACAATGAATCAGCTGTCACTGATAGATTTTATATTATAAGCATGGTCAGTGGAAGGTTAGCGTATTGACTAACTTGAACTCACTCACTCCGTTACACCATTGCTTCAGAAGAGAGGGATTTCTCGGACCATTGCATACATGGGGTTAAATCTATTTGATTAGGCCAACTTCAAGTTAAGTCAAAGTTCAGGAAATTTGAACAGGTCTAGCGCTAATCCCAACCCTAGCCCTAACCCTGGACCTAGCCCTAACCCTGGACCTAGCCCTAACCCTGGACCTAGCCCTAACGCTTACCCTTAACCCCACCTACAATCTCGCCTACAACGTGTCCTAACCCGGGGGGTTGGGATGGCCTAGTGGTCTAGAGTGCTGCGCTTCGACCTCTAGCTGGCCGGTCACCTCTGGCTTGCGGCTGTGGTTTCGAGCCCTGGTGTGAGCATATGTGGCATGGAGATAGGGGCGCCTTCTCAACCTCGTGGGTTTCCTCCGGGCACTCCGGTTTCCTCCCACTGCTAAAGACCCCTACGCGCAAAAATTAAAAACCATCTGTTAGTCCCGAAATGACCTAGTTGTGTTGAGTGGACGTTAAACCCCATTTCTCTCTCTCTCTCTCTCTGTCCTAACCCAATTTATATCTCAGCGACCTTGACGAAAATTGAGTTGGCCTTAACAAATGGATCCAGCCTTATACATGGTTTAAATGTGTTTAGGATTGAGTGGGTCAATATATGTGTCATCGTTAATGCTGTGACGACAAGCTATATACAGTCTTATACAACTGACTGTATAGATAGATAGATGTTGAGTTCTGGTAAACTTTATAATATGCAATATCACTGTCCTCTGTTTGGACTGTCGATACTATAGAAGTTAGAACATCACAAGTCAATTAGAACACAGGAGGATTTATAATGGCGGCCAATAATGGGTAAGTTAAACGTATAACGACGCGTTATGCATCACTAATCTAGGCAAAACACACCGGCGAAGTGAATGCGTGTATATTATATGTACTTAATTATGCAAACCACCACTTTACAACTGATGACATTTCAAATCGGAGAATTCAGTTCATCATGATGCAAATCAATAATAAACGGCAAGAAATGGAGAGAGACGGGGGGGGGGTCAACGTCCACTCGACACAAATTCGGCCATTTTGATGATTCAATTATATTTCAATAATTCGCTTGCGCGTAGGGGTCATTAGCAGTGGATGATTCCTGACGACCCGAAGTAAACCCACGAGGTTGACTTAATGACAGACCTTATGATACAGCGCGCACATACTAACCATTCGACCATACACCCCTCGCCCCAACAACGAATCGAAACAACCGTCTCATTCAATAATAAACGCTAAGCAAACATACCCGTTTATTGTTTACCTTAACAAGACGGCATTGGAACCAATCATAATAAAGAGCGCCGGTATCACGTGACATTCAAAATGGCGACGTCTATCAAAGAGTACAGTGTCATTGATTTTATCGACCCCTTTATCGACGCATTTCTAAATACACAAAAAAAACGTATGAGATGAAGAAATTAGAGTTTACATAATATTTTTCGTCGTTCCCAAGGCTAACTATAGAACTGTGACCAGGAATAGGGTCGCCTGTAAAGCCTTGCGGAATTTCTCTGGATCCTCCAGTTTCTACCAACTGCTAAAGACCCCGACGCGAAAGCGATTATTGAAATAAAATTTAACCACGTGTTAGTCCCGAAATGACCTAGTTTGTGTCGAAGTTGTCTTAAACCCGATCGTTGTCTCTCCAATTGTTGCTCTTTTTATCACCACACAGCTACACGATTTTACTTGCCGTTAACCATTGATTTGACTTTTAAGTTACTAGGTTTTTCGGTGGCATAATAGATGAATGAAGGAAGTTGCTAGGTTGTGTCATGGGTGTAACTGCTTACAAAATCAAAAAATGGAATATCTAGCCAAACAACAGGAAGCACATACCCTAGTAACTACAAATTTGGTCCTAACTCAATTTTGACAAAAATGTGAGTTACTAGGTGTTGCCTTTTGACGTGAGTTTTGATTTCAGATCACCATCAATACTCCTACAACAAGCAGGCCGTGGGCCGTTTGCACCTAGTCTTTCACCGTTCCCTTTGAAACTGGAGACCTACTTCAGAATGGCTAAACTTGAATATAAGGTAAGTGAGAGGGAGAGGGAGACTTGTACCAAGCAACATATACCACGCCCAACAAAGAGAGAGAGAGATGGAGAGAGAGAGAGAGAGAGAGAGAGAGAGAGAGAGAGAGAGAGAGAGAGAGAAATGGGGTTTAACGCCCACTCGACACAAACTAGGTAATTTCGGGACTAACATACTATTTTAATAATTTGCTGGCGCGTAGGGGTCTTTAGTAGTGAGAGGAGACCGGGGACCCGCAGTAAACACACGAGGTTGTACAGGCGAACCTACTCCTTGTCATGTACAGCAGTAACAAAAACATACTACCAGACCAGGCCAGATCAGGAGGTTCATGTCGAGTGGACGTTACTCTCTCTCGTTCTCTCTCTCTCTTTCGGTCTGTTTAATCGACAGTAGTTGGTGCATAACAGTAGGACGTTAGCCCCGTTTATTTCATTTAGTCCCGAAACGACCCCGTTAGCAGTGGTGTGTACAGATGTCAATAACTGATAAACTATCTCTTGTCCAGCTGTAGTAGCAATAAGAAGGCGTGGGGTTTACCATTGCTTTGCTGCGAGAACCTTGTTAGTTTATAAATTGTTAACATTTGAGAATAATAGGTCTTTGACTAGAAAGATTATCCGGTCTTTTACATGATCACAAATAAAGTCTAAGGGAGGTAACTAGTCCTAAAACAAGATGTTGACGCCCATGACTTTATTCTCACGCGTATGAAAACATCTATTTTTAGTAACCAGGGAGATCTTCTATGTGTGGTACAAAGCAGCTTCCAATGTTTCTTTTTTCTTCCAGAATTCCCACGAAAGGAAGCGATCTAAAAAGGGTAAAATTCCATTTATTGAGTTCGAAGGTGAAGAGGTGAACGATTCGAGTTTAATTATAGAATTCCTTAACGATAAATACAAAATAGATCTGAACAGTCACCTGACTCCCTCAGAACGAGGCATTGCCCGTGCCTTCCAGAAAATGGCGGAAGAAAATCTATATTGGTAAAGTAACACTTATTAAAGTTACAATATGGGAGATAAGATAACAAGTTGGCAGTGCTCACCATAATAGTTAAAAACTAGATCCTGTAAAGGGAATTTGCTGAAAATTTCAGTCAAATTGATCCACGCTGACCCAAACATTTAGCGATTGAAATTTAGGCCTAGCCTGGATCATCATTACTAACGTTGGTACGATAAAATCATGAATGAAATTGAACAGCAAATCGGATCCTAATCCAGTAAATGTTACAGGCTAGCGATTGCATCGAGAGTTGATTATGGCCTGGATAAGTTATTTAATGTCTAGTTAATAGACACCATGCATCGTGCTAAAAGGGAAACGTTGCCCGCCAGTAGCTTAATCTCCATCGAATTCCAGAATGGTTCTTTTACGTGCATGCCTCATTTTGTACCACACGGTTACCACGACTATATCGAATTCCAACTGTCAAGGGATCTTTCACGTTCACGCAATGTGTACATGTGGACTCAGTTTTTCGCCCCATTCGAACGACTATACGTTGTCCTTTACCGGACCATCTGGCCTGCTCAACTGACAAGGGGGAACCACGCCGGAGAATCTGGATGAACTTTCTCGGCCAATGAGGAGATGGAACACCCAACCGACAAGACCATAATTAAATATCTAGACCATCAGATGGATGCGGTATTTAATGTAATAGACCGAGCGTGCCAGATAAAATGAAATGAAATGGGGTTTAACGTCCTACTATTCTCCCCCGACCGGAGTAATGAAGACGGGCATGCGCCATACAGTGTGCTATGAGGCCAATTTTGCCCGGATACTGGCCTACGGCGTACTCGAATTCCAACTATCAAGGGATCTTTAACGTGCACGCAATGTATACACGTGCCCCTGGTTTTTCGTCCCATCGGAACGACTACACGTTTTCCCTTACCAGGCCCTCTGTCCTGCATCACTGAAATGTGGGAACCACACCGGAAAATCTATATGAAGAGATCGAACACCCGACCTCCAGGTTAGCGAGTCAGCGCCCTACCCGCCTAGCCACCGTGGCTGCCCGTGCCATATAATAATCGACTAACATTAAAATGGGCAATCGAACCTTAGTTGTTTTTTATAAGGTGTGTGGCACTACACAGATGGGTTTACGACAACAAAGACTGGATGAGGGACGTCGTAGGAGTACCAAAATTGTTTGTGTGGATCGTCGGTAGAAAGATCAAGTCGGAAGCGGATGGGCAGGGTATTGGTCGTCATAGTTACGAGGAGATGATCAGGATAGAAGAAGCAGACATAAAGGCCATGTCGGATTTCTTAGGTTAGTCAAATTCCCGATCATACTTATTTGAATCCCAACTGGAATGATTCTCAGGGTATTGGGGGTTGGATGGCCGAATGGTTAGCACGTGCGTGATGTATCATAAAACCTGTCATTGAGTCAACTGGCGTGGTTTCGAATCCCCGGTTGTACGCGACAAGGAGGAGAAGGGTCGCCTGTCCAACCTCGTGGGTTATCTACGAGTCCTCTGGTTTCCTCCCACTGCGAATGACCCTACGCGCAAGCGAACTATTGAAATAAAATTAAACCATATGTCAGTCCCGAAATGACCTTGTTTGTGTCGAGTGGACGTTAAACCTCACTCCTCTCTCTCAGGGTATTATGGTTAGATCTATTTGATAAGACCAACTACAAGTTTGGTCCAAGGTCACGAGATGTATACAGGGCTTGAGCTAATCCCCGCCCTAACTCTAAACCCGCACCTAGCCCTAATTCTTACCCTAACCCTAAAATATCATCTGGAAAAGAGTCTTAACTTTATTTACATCTCAGCGACCTAGACGAAATCTTGAGTTGGCCTTAAGAAATAGATCTAAGGGCATCACCTTCGGAGAGCAAGTACGACGAAAAATAAGTGGGGTTGGGTGGCCGAATGGTTAACGCGTGTGCATTGCATGAGTCAAGTGGCTTGGTTTCGTTTCGCGGCTTCTACGTTGGAAGATTTGGGGCCGCCTGTCCAACCTCGTGCGTTTTCTCTCGGTCCTCCGCTTTCCTCCCACTGCGAAAATCGGAGGACCCGGAAAAAACCCGCGACATTGGAAAACCGACCCTACTCTTTGCTACGTACAACCGGGGAATCGAAACCACGCCAGCTGAGTTAAGGGTAGACCTTAGATACAGCTCGCACATGCTAACCTAGTTCCCAAAGAAAAACAAATGAAACGTTTATGGCCCGACTTCTCACCCATGTTATCATTAAAAGATTTTAATTTCAACTTTTGTATAAAATATTCCTTTCAGATGATAAACAATTTTTCTTTGGTGATAAACCATGTGAGACAGATTGTGCTTTATTTGGACAGTTAAGTCAGCTGAGATGGCAGTTACCTGGTACCAAGGCTGAATATTTTGTAAATGGTGAGCATTATGATTTTATGTGTATTGTTTGACATTGGGAACACCATCAATGTATCATGAAATATAATGGAATGAGGTTTAAAGGAGCTAAATCGCTAACATTTGGGACCTAGAAATTGACACAACTGGGTCGTAACGTATATGATACTGTAATATGAATGTATATAAACTGATTTACATTCAACGTGTCCGTTTTACTCTAATTTCAAATAAGTCTCAGTCGAATGCAAATTTCTAGCGTCTGGAACTGGGACTGAAAAGCATTGTGGTACACGAATCGTGTACCAATGAGAAAATGTTGATATCAGAAGCCCATCTTTTTTCGGTAAGATCACAACATCAATATTGATTTAAATTGACCAATAATTCGTGTTTTCAATGTTGAAGATTTTGGATGATATTGAGTTAGAGACTTAGCTACTTTAACGTACTATTGTTGTGTCCAACTGGACTAGCAGGGCCTAAAATAACATGCATTGAAACACGAACGTTCTTCGAAATGAAATTTCGGTGCTTCGAAAATAAGAAAGTCGTGCTCTGAAAAATATTGTAAGGTAGCGATGCCGTCTGACCCATAATGAGTGTTTTCTCTTGCGGTGGTCACTTGCACAGATCAGCTGGCTCTCGATCGACTCCCTCAAGGTTTTTCAGTATAGGCTCGGTATCCTTGACCGCCATGCTGCGTCCTTGTCCGTCATCCTGCGCATAGCCATGTAAGTTGCGCCAGAATAGTCCACAGATGAAGTTTTCAGTTGTGAATTTTGAAAATTTTGTCGGGGGAGGGCTCCCAGACCCACCACCGGTGCACTTTGCAGACACGGGATCCGTGCTACGAGATATTAACCTTATTTTAGGCCATGTCTCATAGTGTATTATTGATCATCACACCTAGTTAATAACTATCGTACACTATATGTACTGCAAAATCCCGTCATTTATCGTATGACATCATATCGGAAATTACAAAAATTCACTTGAAAAAAATGCAAAGAACAAAATACGAATTCCATGCAGTTCATAACCCACTTCCGCAACGGTCAAAGCAGTGAATTAGCTGACGGTAAAAGCCCCTGTCTCGAAATAAAATCACAAAATAACTAGTAAAATCTCGAAAAATAATGACAGCGCCTAGAGGATAGTGCATTTACGGAGAACCTTAAGTGCAAGATTCCACTCTTATATAATTTTTTTGGTGCACGATTCAACTCTTATATAAGTATTTGGTTTAAAAAAAATAATAATTCGTTATAACGAAATAATTAATTCGCTGTAAGAAAATAATTAATTCGCTGTAACCAAATATTAATTCGTTGTAACGAACTATTAATTCGTTGTTACAAAATATTAATGAAATACAGTTTTCAAAGATGGCTTCCTAGTAACGATTTACAAACGCCTGGTTTTAAAACGCAATGATTTGTACCCATTTCAGGTATGATTATATGCGTAATTGCAGTTGGTGTGTAGAAATGTAAGATTTAACAATGATGTTGTCATTTGCGCTTTAAAAAAAACCCATGTATTTCATACCCGCTCTTGCCACGTTAAACTATATATGACCAACTCTTATCTCCAAACACAGAGGGTTGGGAAATGAGGTTTGTTATTTAAGCAGAGATCTGTTCTAAATAATGACTGGTCAAAAGACCGATTAGCAACCGATAACTAACTGCGTAGCAATATCATTACGCTTTAAACAGGGCTCCGAATTGGACCAAATTTGTTTTAAATAACGTTATACCATGACTCACGATTTTATTATCCCCAATTAACCAGTGCATAGCAGAATATTGCAGAAACATTGCTTGTGTGACAAACGAGGCTATCTTAGCGGATACAATGTAAGCAATACTGTTTGGTGACGAACAATACTTTCACCGTTTTTAAGCCTTAAATCACTGTTTAATTTTCATACATTCTCCAACTTTTATTTTTGAACCTCTGTTCAAATCGGGATTGTCCCTTTAAACGAAGGGCTCTCATGTTGCTGTACGTTGGATAGATTTGATTGAACGAGCCGAATAGACACACTCCACTGAAAGCTCAAGTATCAGAAGCCAATCCAGCAATAGAGAGGGATTTCGTGGGTTCATTGCTTCGTGAATATGGTGCTACCGTGGCTTCCGACTCATTACGCAACAAAGGTTTTTTTTAACACGTACTTCAGTTGATAAACCTCATCATAATATAAAACCATACACTTGTTTTTATTCTTTCAGAAAAGTACACCAATCTTCGAGATTATTGTGATCGAATGAAGACGACATTTTGGCCTGATTGGGATGATTGTATTACACATGGAGATAAAAACAAGATACCAAAATCTTAAATATATTATTTTACTCACATAATCTAGATTGTTTGTATTAAAAGGGCATTCTTCAAGATTTAAATCTGCCTATTGTTGGGCTTTCTTTGGAGAAAGAGAGAAATGGGGTTTAATGTCCACTCGACACAAACTAGGTCATTTCGGAACTAACATATGGTTTTAATTTTATTTCAATAATTCGCTTGCGCGCAGGGGTCTTTAGCAGTGGGAGGGAACCGGAGGACCCGGAGAATGTAGTACCACGAGTCTTCTGTATGATATGTAGAGCGTCTATGGGTAACCGGTCGCCACATCTTACATACGACTCATGCATATTGTTTTTGCTACATATTACTGTTAACCTTGTGATCGTCTAGAATTTGTCTCTAGCTGTCTTTGCTTCTCCTGCACGTTGTGTTTACTTCTTACTGGTTTCTTAAGACGTTTGTCTTCTTCAGTTATAACAATGCAACAATTCGTTTTTACCTTTTATGTAGCATAGGTATACATACATGCATAGTACATTACAATTACAGTCAATACTAACTAAACTCTTCTCAACCTAGACACCTCGTGGTGTCTAGGACTTTTAGATGGTAACCCCCTGGAATCTAATCGAAGTCTGCTGAATTCTCACGAGTATCCTAATTTTGTATTAACTGGTTTTGGACATTCAATTATCTAATTGGTCAAACATGATGTAAATAATTAGAGAGATTGGTTAATTGAGCCCAATGACGTCAAAACCCACACTTAAATGGTCATATGGAAATTTACTAGATAAATTTCCCATGAGATATTAATTATCATGTTGTTGACATACAGAGCAAGTTATGTTTTGGCTAAACTACTCTTTTTATAAAACAATATGTCATTTTACTCTAAGTTATATTTAGTACATACTACATATTATGTGAATATGTTAGAAACATAAAACTACCTTGTCTATAATCTTTAAAAACAATGTCACCACGACTATATTGCTACAAGAAAACCCCACGAGGCTGGACACACGCCAGTTGACTAAATGACAGGCTTTATGATACAACACGCACGTGCTAACCATTCGGCCCTCCAACCCCCCGGCTTTCTTTCGGCCTTCAATGTTATAGAAATTGGAGACACATTATGGGAGATTAGATACCGAAATCATAAATGTATTTATTTAAGATGCATTATGCCAGAGCTAAATCTGCCTAATACAACTCTTTCTTTACGTCTCTCTCCCTCTCCCTCCCTCTTCAACTCTCTCTCCCTCTCCCTCTCTCTCCCTCTCCCTATCTCTCCACCCCCTTCGCCCCCTCCAACCATACACCTTTATCACCCTTCTTCCCACTTCAGGCGCGGATACAGAGGGGGACGCACCCGGCGCACGCCCCCTCTATTTTTTTGCGGTGGCGAACAATTTTTAGCTCCATATATATTCTCGCGGGAAAGGAGAATAAAAACAGTTTAGGTTGGAAATCGTAATTTACAGTACTAGTATGAAATTAGTCCTTGTGGGAATTTTTGTCCACTCAAAAATCATGGGTCGGGCTTCGCACTCCCAACTTGGTGCAGCACGCCCCCCCCCCTTTCTGAAAATCCTGGATCTGCCCCTGCACTTATTTGCCCTCACGTCAGGAAAAGAAAAGAAGTGTACAGCAACCCCGTTAGGGCATCAACTTAACGAAATAAATAACAAACTAAACTCTTTTTTGTAAATTGTAATCTTGTAGCAAGTCTATACAAAGCAAAATCTCTCTATATATAAAAAAATATATAACGTCTATAATAAAATGCTATCACTCTCATCAAAAGCAATTCCATCAATGTTAATACACAATTAGAAGGCACACAGAAGCTAAATAGGCACATGTTATTTTTGATTTTGCTACATTAAATTCAACTTAATGTATGGAAGCTGAATAGGGCCATGGTATCATTTTTTAATTTTTGTTATTTTAATTTCAAATTAATGTACGGAAGCTACATAGGACCATGGTACTTTGATTTTGGTACTATTATTTAAACTGAATGCACATAAGCTAAATAGATCCATGGCACTGGTATTGTGATTTTGTTACCTTTATTTTGAATTAATGTACGGAATCTAAATGGAGCCATAAGCTAAATAGGTCATGGCATTTTTATTTTGTAACTACCAATTCAACTAAATGTATTGAAGCTAAATAGGGCCATTTTGGATTATAATTTCAACTTACTATATGGAAGCTAAATAGGACGGTATTTCGATTTTGTTACTATTATTTCATCTAAATATACAGAAGCCAAATGTTTTGGCATTTTGTTACTACACTTTTAACAATAGTTACAGAAGCTAAATAGGGCCATGGTATTTTGATTTTGTACTGCAATGAAATAGAGCTCTGATTTATTTTTTGTTACTATATTTTAAACCTAGGGACTTGGTATTACAAGATACTAAGTCGAAATTTGAAGATAGTAAGTCGAAATTTGAAGATACTATAAGTTGATAATACAACAACAAGAAAAAAAAATGCCTTGGCCCAATCTAGCTTCCGTATAATTTATCGAAGTTGACATTATATCATGTATGTTATAATATTTAATATAGTTATAATGGCTAAATCTTTTTGTTTAGGCCAGCTCGATTTTCATCAAGGTCGCTGAGATGCAAATTAGGTCAGAATAAATCGGATAAAATTACACACACGCCTTCTATATATAACAATACAACAAATACAACATATAAAATAAAATATTTTAAAAGATGGCCAATAGGTGCAATTCTAATCCTTAATATATTTTTAAATATTTAGAAAAATATGTTTCCCATTCTAATCTTAATCGTCGCCCTCTTCACTGCTGTATCTCCTCCTTCTGCGCCTGTTGCGCAAACGTCGGAGTAAACTACGTAAGATCCGTTCGAAACTGCGCCGTATTCTGTTACAGCTTACGGACTGACGGTTTCCACAACGCCTATCTATACGCCTATTCAACACTCGGACGAATGCTTGCACGACGCGACAGATTGAGGCCTGACTGTTTCTACAACTAGTATTGATTATTCTGATCAGTATTTCCACGCGAATCTGTTGTGCGTTAAGTACAACCGGTGTCGTTGCAGAAGTGGCTGGTGACGTTGTTGAGGATTGCTCAACTACAACGATAGCCGGTGTCGTTGGTGACGTTGTTGGTGATGTTGTGGGAGAGGTCGTTGGAGACGTTGTCGGAGAAGTGGTTGGAGAGGTCGTTGGAGATGTTGTCGGGGATGTCGTTGGAGAGGTTGTCGGAGAGGTTGTCGGAGATGTTGTCGGTGAGGTTGTTGGAGATGTTGTCGGAGATGTTGTCGGAGAGGTTGTTGGTGATGTTGTGATGGCAGAAATTGTTTGTAGGGTTATGGGAGACGTTGTGGGAGAGGTTGTTGGGGACGTTGTCGGAGACGTAGTGGCCGACGTGGTGGGAGATGTTGTCGGTGAGGTTGTTGGAGATGTTGTTGGAGAAGTCGTCGGAGAAGTCGTCGGAGAGGTTGTCGGAGAAGTCGTTGGAGATGTTGTCGGAGAAGTCGTCGGAGAGGTTGTCGGGGAAGTCGTTGGAGATGTTGTCGGAGAAGTCGTTGGAGATGTTGTCGGAGAAGTCGTCGGAGAGGTTGTCGGGGAAGTCGTTGGAGATGTTGTCGGAGAAGTGGTTGGAGAAGTGGTAGGGGAGGTTACCGGCGATGTTGTCGGTGCGCAAGTGGAACAGCATTTAGCCGTACTGATTGGTCCAAAGCTATCGCATCTGCTTGCATCACAAGTTCTATTAGGCTGATCAAATTGAGGGCAAAGATCTAAAAAAACCAAAACGAAACAATGAAAGTATCTCTTTAATTAAAGGGTGTTTACTTCTATTCATTTGAATCTTAAAATAGACGTGAGAGAGAGAGAGAAATGGGGTTTAACGTCCACTCGACACAACTAGGTCATTTCGGGACTAACATATGGTTTTTAATTTTATTTCAATAATTCGCTTGCGCGTAGGGGTCTTTAGCAGTGGGAGAAAACCGGAGGAAACCCACGAGGTTGAGAAGGCGCCCCTGTCGCCATGCCACATACGCTCACACCAGGGCTCGAAACCACAGCCGCAAGCCAGAGGTGACCGGCCAGCTAGAGGTCGAAGCGCGGCACTCTAGACCACTAGGCCATCCCAACCCCCCTAAAATAGACGTAAATGGGCATGATCGCGTGCTTCAGACAATAAGGGGTCAGAAATAAAGCCATGGTATATGGTCGTCTATATAACCGTGCTTCGGCTTCACTGTAAATTAATGGGCCCTGTAGCGTGTCATTAGTAACAGATGAACACTGGTTCTGAATCGGAAATGAAATGAAATGGGGTTTAACGTCCTACTGTTCTGCTCCTAACCTGGGCTAATGAAAACGGGCATACGCCATACAGTATGCTATGAGGGAATTTTTGCCCGGCCAGCGGCGCTACGGCCTGCTCTTATATCGAATCCCAACTGCCAAGGGAATTGTACGTGCTCGCTAATGTGTACACGGGACCTCGTTTTTTCGTCCCATCCGAACGACTAGACATCTGTCCATTTCGGGCTCTCCGTCCTGCATCACTGGCAAGGGAAAAACGCCGGAAAATCTGGATAAGGCCAGCTCAATTTGACCTTAACCAATAGATTAAGCTCTGCCACCTACGTTGGCATACAACTACTTATCATTAAGTTTACGAGCGATAGTTTCGTACTATAAATACTTACCAGACGGTCTAGATGGCGCTGCTGCATCAGCAACACATTGGCCTTTAACACACCACTGAAATATATAGAAGAACGTAGATAAAATGGAGATTTCTTTAATAAGGGCGCCCGTCTTGGGTGGGGAGGGGGGCGAACGGTTAGCGTGCGCGCGCTGTATCATACGGTTTGCCATTGAGTCAACTGACGTGGTTTCCCCAAATCCCCGGTTGTACGTGGCAAGGAGTAGGGTCGCATGTCCAACCTCGTGGGTTTTATCCGGGTACTCCGGTTTCCTAAAGACCCCTACGCACAAGCGAATTAATGAAATTAAAACTGAACCATTTGTTAGTCCCGAAATGACCTAGTTTGTATCGAGTGGACGTTAAACCTCATTTATGTCTCTCTCTCTGTCGCAGATAAAATAACGATTTTTTAAAGAGTCGCCCGTTTTGCTTAGCCCCATACTAATTTGTGGAGTATTCATTCTGCTTCCACAGACAGAGAGTGGGAGACAAGGGTCATTTCCGAAATAAAAATCGTTCAAATCTATTTCATTAATTCGCTTTCGCTTAGGTGACTTTAGCAGTCGGAGGACTCGGAAAAAAATCACAAAGCTTGGACAGGCGACCCTACTCTTTGTCACGTGCAATAGGGGATTCGAAAGCACGACACTGTTATAGACCTTATGATACAACGCGCACACGGTAACAATTCGGCCATCCCCACCACACACATGCACACACACTCCTCCATCATGCATTAGACCACTTAAACTCAAACATATAAAATTCAGTTTCATCAACCACATCAGTCCAACAAACAACATGTACACTGTCATTGTTACACATTGCTTGGGCTACTATTCGAATCCGTTATTGTCAACAGTGAACCATTACACCCCCATCCGAATCCGTCACTGTTTACAGTCAATCATTACACGACTATTCGAATTTGTCACTGTCTACAGTCAACCATTACACCACTTGGACCAACATTCGAACCCGTCACTGTTCCGCTACTGTCCAGTCAAAAGGCAACACCTAGTAACTCACGTTTTTTTATTATTTTGAGAAAACAAAGGAAAACATAATGAATGAATATTTTAACCCCAGCTTATCCATTGATTTGACTATTGAGTTACTACGTTTTTCTGTGGCATAATAGGCAAATGAACGAAGTTGCAAGGTTGTGTTATGGGTGTGACTGTTTACAAAATCAAAAGATTAGAATATCCAGTACAACAACAGGAAGCACATACCCCAGTAACTACAAATTTGGTCCTAACGCAATTTGGACAAAAAAGTGAGTTACTCAACAGTAACTATTGATAATTCAATTCATGTTCTACCGCGAACCGTAAGACAGCCCGAATCCACCACTTTCTACAGCGAATCGTTATACTGCTTGGGTCCCTGTCAGAATCAGCTAGTGTATATAATTCAACGTATGTTCTACATCGAATCGGATGACGGCTTAGGTCCCCGCCCGGATTCACTGAATGACAGCGAACCGTTAGACCGCTTGGGTCAACCACTGAGTCGTCGCAGTGTTCATAGAACCGGAAGTCCGGAAGACGCATTGGGTCAACGCCCGGATCCGCTACTGTCGATAAGCCAGCTTATGTTCTACAGCGAACCGGATAACGGCTTGGGTCACCGCCCGGATTCACTATTTCGTACAGACAACCGTTATACCACTCGGATCTCCCCTTGCATCCGCCACTGTCTACAGTGAGCTGTCAACGTCAGATCTAGTCGAGAGTAACGAATATAAATTTACCTTTCCGTCACCGCATGACGTGAATTCCTCCGGAAATATTGCCCTGCAAGTGGTTGTGTCGTCGCAAAAGGTTTTATAGCACATTTCAGCAAAGAACGGAGCATTCTCTATGTAGAGTGACTGAAAATAAAAACAACACGGCGAGAAGATGAGAAAAGAGTGTGTGTACATACCAAACCCCCTTTCAACTGGAAAATAAATAATATAAAAATTAAAAAAAAAAAAGATAAGATTTAATTTCATGTCTCTCTTGGGGAACACGTGGTTAAGTGGATAAGGCGCTGGTTCGTTAGCCAGGAGGTTGGGTGTTCGATCCCTGCATTGGCCGAGAAAGTTCATCGCGATTTTCCGGCGTGATTTCCCCTTGTCAGTGATGCAGAAGGAGGGCCTGACAAGGACAGTTGCCTAGTCGTTCGGATGGTACGAAAAAACCAGGTCCCGTGAACACATTGGAGTGCACGTAAAAGATCCCTTGGCGGTTGGAATTTGATATAAGAGTAGGCCGTAGCGTCGCTGCCCGGGCAAAATTTCCCACATAGCACACTGTATGGCGTATGCCCGTCTTCCATTAGCCCAGGTTAGGTGCAAAAGAGTAGGACGTTAAACCCCATTTTATTTCATCATTTCATGTCTCTCTCATCTATTATTCTAGATATATTTAATTGACGCGTATCCTATTTACTATCTCTCTCTCTCTATGTCTACTAGTACTACATCGTTAACACTGTTCATCATTTATATTTTGCATACCGATAGTCCATTGGCTAATGACGCTACTTTACCGAGATTTCGACTAATAGTTTGGATGCAGCTATGGCGGGTGTGGCGCGCCATACCGGGTAAGGTTACTCTTCCAGACACCTGTTATCACTGTTTGCCGTATATTTTGTACACAGGGGGGCAGTCCATTTGCTGATTACACTATTTTGCCTATAACGTTTTTTTTAGGACTTTGAATTCTGTCTTATGGTTTGGATTGTTCGTGCTTGGTTTTATTTTATTGTTTTTTGATAATATAAACACTCAACCGTATAAAAAAGTCCCCTTCCAACTGTTACCTATCGTATATAAAAATATCGAATATTTTCATACCGAATCACACAATCAAGCGGATCGACAAACTGAGTTATCAGGGTTTTAATTTGAAAACCTGTAGGAAAACAACCCGAGTCACTCACAATCAAACACACTTTAAATATCTAACTTACTGACCCGACACAGAAAAGACGAATCGCCATAACTCCTCCGGCATTGGGCATCTGCATCTAGAAGTTGTCCTGCTCTTTCAGTAGTGGTAAGAGCTCCAGCACCATAATTATCATCATCGTCACACGTCACACTGTCACTGAAACAAAAAAAAAGATGGACGTGTGGAATATATTGAGTGTGCTATATAATGAAGAAAGGAGAGGGATCTTATACGTGCATGACAGGGGGGCTGACAAGGACAACTCTCTAGTTGTTTGGATGAGAATAAAAACCGAGGTTCCGTGCACAAAATGGTGTGCACGTAAAAGATCCCTTGGGGAACATTTTTATTAGTTTGCTTGTACAATCATCACGACTTTATCATATCGGACGAAAAACTAAGGTCCTGTATACACATTGATGTGCACGTAAAAGATCCCATGAGAACATTCTCATTAGTTTGCTTGTGCATCACGACTTTATGATCTGTTTTTATTACCCCAATCGAGGGAGAGCAGCAGGACGACAACCCCCACTGTATTTTATTTGATTTACATCACTCACCGTTGAAGATAAGCTTTCATGTCTTGTACAGAACAGACGGAGAACATGAAAGGGTTGGAAGCCACAGCAACACTATCTGGGAAACTAAGGGAAGGACTCATCACGAAGTTCTCATCAGTACAAGTAATAGGAGATTCTCCGTCATGGTCAGCTATGAGACTACAATATAGAAACATATGTTATAAAATACAGTCTTAGAATCGCCATCATGGTCATGTCTAACACTAAAACTAACACTAAAACTAGTGAAACACAGTCTTAGAATCGCCATCATGGTCAGTACAAACACTAAACAAGGTTATAAAATGCAGTCTTAGAATCCTTTTTATGTTTGGGGGGGGGGGGGGTGGCATTGTATGTTACAGGGTTTTCTCCGGGTCCGCCGGTTTCCTCTTGTTTCCTCTTACCGCTAACGACCCCTAAACACAAGTGAATTCTTCACCAAAAAAAAATTGACGAATTTTAAAATACAGATGTATATTTTGTTTCGTTTCTTATACTTTCGGTGGCCTCTACTACATGGAGATCTGGCCAGTTGTATTTGGGGTCTGTATCAAGGATGGTACGATCGGTTATTGACCCTATGACGTCAGACAATCGATTAGCCGATCAGCGTTGATATTTCGAATAGGATACCCACAATGCCGCGCATCGCGCACCATGTTCTCACCGCAACAGGCTATTTCATTGGCTAATCCGTCACACCACTCAGAAAGCGATTTATATTATAACAGCTATTCTAAATTCTAGTGACGTAATGACAAGTAAGACGAAATTTTGAACTATAAAAATCGAAACGAAATAGGATCTGTGTTGTTATCAGATTAGGATAGTCGTTTAATGCCCAATTAATTGGTGGTGGGGGGGAACGAGTGGTTATCGCGTGTGCGCTATATCGTAAAACCTGTCATTGAGTCAACTGGCGTGGTTTCGATTCTCCGGTTGTACGTGACAAGGAGAAGGGTCGCCTGTCCCATCTCGTGGGTTTTCTCCGGGTCCCCCGGTTTCCTCCCACAGCTAAGCGAATTGTTGATATAGAATTGAACCACATGATACTCCCAAAATGACCTACTTTGTATCGAGTTGACGTTAAATCCCGCCCCCCCCCCTTACATATGATCTAGTTTGTGTCGAGTGGACGTTACCCACCCACCCCCTTCTCCTTCTCTCTCTCTCTCGTTCTCTCTCGCATATGGAATGTATAACTTACATATGACCAAGTTCATGAGCTGCAATGCCCCCGGTACCTGGTGAAGTTTTATCATCTTCAACAATGGAAACCGATAATAGTCTGGGGGTAGTAATTTGACATAGCTCCCCAAAAAACGCTCGACCGGCTGAAGCAGACTGACCACCTATAGTCAAATCGTACCTGAAAAATATGAATTTGTCGTTATATACATGTAGGTAAGCTTACATACGTTAACAACCATGCATCAACAGTATGACAGGAAGGAAAGTGTCCTAGGCGCCACGGGGAGGGGGGGGGGGTTCGGATGGCCGAATGGTTAGCACATGCGCGCTGCATCATAAAGCTCATTTCTCTCTCTCTCTCTCTCTCTCTCTCTCTCTCTCTCTGTCTCTCTCCAACCCTACCAGCTCCACACTAAAAAAATCACACTTACCCTGTGAAAAACATGTAATGATCTGTTAATTGGAAGGTGAATCCGCCTACAGGAGCAGCGACCCATTGGCTTGCCGCTTGCAGACCTTGTGCGGCATCAACTCGACCATTTGTAGCAATATTCTCTGTAAAAGTGCTTTGCAATCTATCCTGTAGCAAAACATCGACAACAGTTAGAAACCATAGTTTCCAAACCAGATTAAAATCCAGGGTCCTGTTACACGAAATTTTAACTAAGATAAAATCCAAATGCTAGTAATTTGATTGGATAATATTAGATTGATAAATCAAAATTGAAGTATCTAGTAAAATTTGGATTTGATCTTTTGTTAAGATTTCGAGAAAAGTGTCCCAGATCTTTATTTAGTTTTGTATTTTCATATGTTCGATGGCCTACATCTGTAGCAATGGGTCGCGTCATAGGTCATACGAGCGGCTTTTGACCATATGACGTCAGACATTTGATTACCCAATCAGCATTGATGTTTGTAGTGGATTATAGATAGTTCCGTGCAAAGCACGCCCACAGCTCGCCGTAACAGACATTTTCATTGGCTAACCCATCACTACAAGCAACTCACGTCTATGACAATAACTCTTCCAGATCCTAATGTAGTAAAGAATTTTTAATGATAAATCAACGAAAGCAAACAGAGTCTGTGTTTTAGTCAGATTGTAGTTTCCTAATCACATTATAAATTATAAGGTCCGTCATTGAATCAAGGAAGAGAAATGGGGTTTAACGTCCACTAGACACAAACTAGGTCATTTCGGGACTAACATATGGCTTAATTGTATTTCAATAATTCGCCCTCCTCTCCCTGAAGATGGGAATAACCCAGAAGATTAATCAAATTATGCGTCACTAATAAAATAAACTCAACATACGTACGCATTTCCTTTCGAATTTTAAAAATTAGACGAGGTAGCTCGGTGGCATCAAAAGATTAAGCCGACACCATAGACAAAGTTTTAGTTTAATACGTATGGTGTTTTTTGCATTTGTTAGAAGATTTTGGCGGTGAGCTTTTAGCTGAATATAATTGAATCACCTGGTTATGCCCATGATATCACCTCGATGGAAGAGGACGTTAAATTGCACATTTAACAGCAATTAGAATATTTTAGAGCCCTATATTTGTTTTATCCAAATAACTGACCATAGTAATTAATTCTGTTATTAATAATAATTGATTTTGTCATTACGCTCCTTACGTTAATATAACCCCTACATTAATAATAATTAATTTTGTTATTACCCTCCTTATGTTATTGTAACCCCTACGTTAATAATAATTAATTTTGTTATTACGCTCCTTATGTTATTATAACCCCTACGTTAATAATAATTAATTTTGCTAATATAACCCCTACGTTAATAATAATTAATTTTGTTATTAAATCCCTTACGTTAATAATAGTCAATCTAGTTTTTACAATCCTTACCTTGATAATAATAATTATGTTATTACATTCCTTACCTTAATAATAAGTAGTTTTGTTAATGCATTCCTTACCTTAACAATAATTATTTTGTTATTACAATCCTCATCTTAATAATAAATAATTCTGATATCACTATCCTTACCTTAATAATAATAAATTTGTTATTACATTCCTTACCTTAATAATAATTAATTCTGTTATTACAATCCGGATGGTAAAGTCAGGATCAATGTCAGTGACGGAATCGTATCTTAATTGAATCTGAAATAAAAAAAAAGTAAAGCAAACCACATTTCTTCTATTATTAAATTCCATATAAATAATTTTTTTCTCTTTTTTTTTACTCCAATGCGTTATTCAAGATCCAGTAACATCATTCAAGATCCAGCAACATTATTCAAGATCCAGCAACATCACTGAAATAACTCTCTGGTATCATCTTGATTTTGATGTTCGTGAATAGATGTTATAATTAGTGTCAGACGTCGACAGGTGATTACAAAGGAAATAGAGATGGCGCTTTGCAATGAATGGGAAGTAAGGATTAATTGATTACAATCATTTTTGAGCCAGTGTGCCATTATGGTAGGACTGTTGTTATTGTGTGCGCGGTGTATCATAAGGTCTGTCATTGAGTCAACTGGCGTGGTTTCGATTCCCGGCTGTACGTGACGAGGAGTATGGTTGAAAAATTGAACCATAGTTAGTCCAAGAAATGACATAGATTGTGTCTAGTAAAGTTTAACTCTCTCTCTCTCAACCTCCCTCTCTCTCCCTCTCTCTCTCTCTCTCTCTCTCTCTCTCTCTCTCTCTCTCGTTCTCTCTTGGATAAGGTCTGAAAGCATGAAGTCTAACCTGGGATATAAGACCTTGACCTCCGAAATAGATAATTGTGTCACTGATAGAATTAAAGAATAACTAACCTGCTGTGCTACAAATGTGTAGTGAAGAGTCATGGCGGCCACTGTGTCTTCGTCATCGTTATTGTTCAATGCCAAGTACCTGCAAAATGATTGCAAATTCAGTTCCAGTTTTATTGCAAATGAACATTTGGTGAAATCTAAGTAGTCTCAAATTTGTCGACAGCGACAGCGAGTTGAAATCTCCTCTAATTTTGAACGTGGTTTCAAATCCCCACAATTACGTGACAAGGTGTAGGGTTGCCTGTCCAACCTCATGGGTTTTCTCCTGGTCGTCCGGTTTCCTACCACTGCTAAAGACCCCCCTCCTCGCAAGCGAAATATCAGCATCATTTGTAACAAGTGACCAGAAAGAACGAGGCTAGACATGTTCCACAACTCATGTTAAACGGCGACACAATAATTTATTGGAGAGCATGCGCAACAGACTGGAATACCCAGACACTAGAAATTTCTATTCGGATCGGACTTATGCCGGATTTCACTAGACATAGCTGATTTGAAATTAGGGTGAAAACGGAAACAATTCAATGTAAATCCGTTCATATACAATCAGATTATGTTATTATATGCATGCATTGCGACCCATTTGGGTCAATTACTAGGTCTCAAATTTTAGCGATTTAGCTCGTTTAATGATACATTGATTAAAGCTAAATATTGCAAGTCTTTCTATAGACTGCAAATGTTATAGAAATTATTAATGACACCTTTATTTATATAACAAGATAGTTTAAGTAATTTCTTACTGAAAATAATCCTCAGCATCAGTAATAAACGTGATTTCAATCACGTGACTTGAAACCTGTCTCTTTTCTCTGTGGTTCAATTCCATATCGTCCACACTCCTCTTCCGTACTTCTGCAAATATTATAATTATTTAAATCATTAGCTATTTGGGAAATGCTTAGTCCATGGGACAAACACAACAAATACCCGGAGCCACTGTGGCTTAGTGTGTAAGACGCTGGCTCGGTTGCCTGGATGTCGGATGTTCGATCCCTGCATTGGCCGAGAGAGTTCATCCGGATTTTACGGCGCGGTTTCCGATTGTCAATAGTGTGCAGGACGGATGGTCTGGCAGTGACAAGGACAGTATCTAGTTGTTCGGACTGAACGCGAAAACCGACATTAAATTGTACGTAAAAGAACCATTGACAGTTTGCCATAGTGCCGCTGTCCTGGCGAATTACCCCCATAGCACACTATATGGCGTATGTTCGATTTCATTAGCCTGTCGGAGCCGACCAGTGGGACGTTAAACCCCATTGCATTTCATTTTATGTCGTACCTTTGCATGGACCACTGTTGGTGCGCATATCCCCCACAGTACACTGTATACCGAATGTTTGTCGTCATTAGCCCAGTTGTAGCAGAACAGTAGGACATTAACGCTATTTCGTTTCATTTTATTTCGTATCTTTGTAGTTTGGAATTCTAAGGGGAACGTTAGATCGAAGACGCTCCTACGCCTTTAAACACATATGATGCCATATATAGATTGAGGGTTAGGGTAAGGGCTAGGACCTGTAGATATAAGCAGGGCTAGACTAACCCTGACCCTGGGCCAAGCCTAACCTTTACCCAAACCCACAATCCACATATGACGCCATAATATGCGTAGGACCGTCTCCGATCTAGCGTTCTCCGAATTTTAAAGAGTTATTACCTTTTCGGATGTAGTCGTCACCGAAAGCTTTCGATTGGAATTCCACGATTCTATGTGTACTGTCAATGCCAGCATCTCGTTTAATGCGACTTGCCGGGGCTATATTTATATTTTGACTGCCATGAATCAGGTTTCCATCCTGTTGAGAAATGGTGAGAACATATTTGAAAAGTTAGATATAGACTGACTAATAAGTGTTTTTTCTAAAGTTTTCACACAAATCTAGATATTTCGAGATTATCACAATAATACATCTTTGTCAATATTTCGTTTGCTCGTAGAGGTAGGAGTAGATGGAAACCCTGGAACCCAGAGGAAACCCACGAACATCGGCAGGCATGGGTAAAACCCTAAACCTTTTCATCTCAAGAACGACTAAAGCACAACTTTTGATCCTTTAACATATTTATGAGTAAAAACCAACACGTTAGATCAATAGGTTTACGGACATACCGACCGTAAACCATAACGACCGTACACCAGAACGGCCAAAAATGGGTCACTACGGCCAAATGGTTTAAATCTAATTCTAGTTCTATTTTTTAATTTAATCTGTCGGCAGATAAACACACAATGAGCCGCACCACTCCTCGTATCCCCAACTACTAAAGCACAATACTTGATCCCATAACTTATTTATGAGTAGAATCCAACACGTTAGGCCAGTCGGCCATCAATGGTCGAATTTGTGGGATGGCTTTAAAACTAATTTTATTTTCAATTGTGACGTAATCCATGTTCCTTAAGCAACGAATGCGAGTTTTATAACATCTGGACGTTGCTGGATTACTTCACAATTCCCGAACTTATAGCTACGTTATCTACAAACACGTGAACAGTAGCGCCAAATCAGAGGTTGTTACATCGCGACCACCACGCAACCTTGACACTGAACGAACCTTTAACTTTGCAACCCGAAACTTCATATTCACGACGATCGATCGAGGAATCTGATAGGCTCACAAGCTGTGCTTGTACCCAATCGAAATTAGTCCCGAAACATTCAGAGTATTAGGAGAATGCTCTGATAAGATGTACGTGGTTAAAGCGAGATGGGACCTTCTATTGAAGATTGGCGGCATCTGTCGACAGATGAACACACAATCGCCATATTTTTAGTACAATTAAATCGAAAATTTCCAATATAATATAGATTATACAAAGAACTAAATCTTACCAGACTGAATCCACCTTCGTCGGCTGTTGAACGTCTAATATGGAACGCTGCCCTCTTTTTTCTGTCGACATATATTGCCTGTGACTGTAAAATATCATTGACTAATATATAAGACTAATAAGGCGTGTTTCCCCGTGTTAATGGCGTAGGACGAAAAACCTAGGTCCCTTATACAAGTAAAAGTTCCCTTGACAGCTATAAGTCGATAAAATAGTGGGCCGTAGCGCCGCTGTCCGGCATAATTTCCCTCATATCACACTTTATGGCAATTGGAGCAGAGCAGTAGGACATTAAACCCCATTTCATTTCATTCCATTTCTACCTATATCCAGAACGGCTAACGCCAACTGTGTTATGCACTAGATTTCAATGAGTTTATAAATAGTTCTTGAAATGATTGGAAAAACTGCGTTTTCATTGGATGTTTCATATACACAAATAAAATCACGACATGGTGATAAAAGGTGTTATATAAAAACCGATACTGTGTTTAAAGAAAACTAAATATGAAAGGAAAAATAAAAATTAGAAAACCACCAGCAATAAAATTAATATGTTGAGAAATAAAAAGAAAAGTAACCTTATAAATATTTATTGCTAATAATTCAAAACAGTATACCCCTAAGCCAATATCAAAATCATAATGATTCGCCTTTGCCTTGTGGATAAATGAATAGCGCCTTATTGTATTTAAGTAAAATCACAAGAGCAAAAGCTAGGTTCATTTCAGTCCTCGTCGGTTTCGCCCCCACCCCGCCCCTCCTCTTCAAGAGCGACAATAAGAAAAAATATGGAATTTGACGTCTGATTTACATAAACTAGTCATTTTGGGATTAACATTCGATTCAATTTTATTTATTGCGCGTAGAGGGGTCTTTAACAGTGGGGGGAAACCGGAGGTCCTGAAAAAAAACCACGAGGTTGGATAGGCGACCCAACTCCTGTTCACGTACTAGTAGGGGAATCGAAACCACGCCACTTGACTTATTACAGACATTACGGTTTCACGTACACGTGTTAACCCCCCCCCCCCCACACACACACACCGACCGCACACCTCAACTACAAAGTACAAAGTATCACATATTCGATGGAATACAATAATTACTGTTTATTATAAAGCCACATTTCCACTTTTCTAGTCTTTATCAGACTTCGTAATAAGCTGAATTGTATTCCGGGGGCTTGCGATGTGCATAAAAATGTGTTTAAATTAATACGCCACCTGGCGAACTGCCGCTCTATGATTCCCTCTTCCGAAGCTAGGACTAGCACCGATGTGGAGAGGGCATCGGTAAGTTTCCACACCTTTTGTCCCAATTTGTTAGTCCTGTATTTACATGTATGTTCTTCTAGTACAATAAAAATGTGTGAATATACGAAATTGAAGACTTACGTGTATGAAGTCAGTCACTCTCGTTTTTTGTCCGTTTTTCATAACATATGTAGTCAAGAACGGGCTGCGTGTTAAACGTAGTTTGGAAGTCGCCAGAGGTGAAGTGATTTCAACATCTAAATCTGATGGCATATGCGTGGCCTCTCTCTTTTGTCTGTCAGACATATATTTAAAACTGGCATCAGCAACCGAAACTTTAACGTCAATGGCATCTGAAATAGAGAATAAGTCAGGATATCAATGTTTTGTAAATCTACAGTTGTGTAAAAATCATTTCAGGTTTATTATCATTATGGACATATATAGCGCCACTTCCACAGTATTATGCTCCAGTGCGCTTTACAATATAAATATTAAACCAAATATGAAAAATAGAAAAACATAAATACAAGAAGGATATAAAGGAAAGGTACAACATACAATAGGAAAGACACGTACATTTGAAATTCTTAATACATCACCATATATAGACAAGTGTATAGAATAATAAAATTAATAAAATAAAAGTACGATAATTAGTAAAACACAAGAAAGACAAAAAAATAAAAGATAATTATCACAGCTACAATTTATATTTGGTGTAAAAATACAATAAAAGTCTTGAAATGCTCCATTAAAAAGACGCGTTTTGAGACGTGTTTTAAATGTAGACAAGGGCGGTGAATTACGGACACTCAGGGGTAAGCTGTTCCACAAGTAAAGACTTAGAACAAACTAGAGGTAATAAAGTTAGTGTGTAGAGAGCGAGAAATACAATTTAACGCCCACTCGACACAAACTAGGTTATTTTAGGACTAATACATGGTTCAATTATATTTCAATAATTCGCTTGTACGAGGTGTTCTTTAGTTGCGGGAGAAAACCGGAGAAATAAAAAAAAACACACGAGATTGTCACGCACAGGCGGGGAATCGATTTTAAGAATATATTGTAGATAGTATTTTGGTGTAATCTTCCAAACCACTTGCCAAATTTAAACGAGTTAATTGTACTATTCATTTTGAAATAAAAAAATTGTATTAATGTTGAAATAAAAAATTGTATTCCATTTGAAATTAAAAAATCAAATTTAAATAACAATGTCTTTAATAAAATTAAGATAATACATGTTTTCAGGAAACTTTGATAGATTTCGATACATTTTGGGAGACGATTTTATCACATAAGAAAGAAACATTTAGAATCTTAATAATGCAAAATTATGAGTGTTGAATATTTATGTTCATAAACACATTTTAAACTACATCCGTTTTCGTGGTTATGGTGATAATTCTGTTTGATTAATTATTTTGTTAAACATACGTTATCCAAGAGCTAAATTTGCCTATTTCAAGTCTGTCTTTAGACCTTAAATGTCTTATGAAATATAAATTAGACTAACTTGCCAAGACCATAACCAACTCTCGATGCTATTGGAAGCTCGAGATTTTCAACAGATTCAAATATGACTAGCGGTTAATGATTTGATTTAAAATGGATAATCGAGACTTTGTTTGTTATCTTAACAGCGGTAGCAATGATAATCGTGACTACACTGTTCTGCAATCAACATTAAGACCTCTCAGAAAGAAATCATATTTTTATTGAAATTTTCAACATATTTCCTTTTTTGTTATTTTTTAATCTAGTATAGCGAGAATTGCCAGCTCTTTATCTAATTTTAAAACATGAATGCATCCTTGATTTTGAAATACAAATTTGGTATTACTTTTGAAATAAAAACCCTGTAATACTTTTGAAATCACAATTGTTTCGATTTTGAAATAACAAATTGTTTTGATTTTGAAATAACAAATTGTTTTGATTTTGAAATAAAAATTTTGTATTAACTTTTAAATAGAAAAAATGTATTAATATTGAAACAAAAAATGGTAATAATTGTAAAATAGAAATTTATATATATTTAGAAAGAGTAAATTGTTTTCTTTTAGAAATAAATGTAACCATTTTTAAATTAAACACGTATCCATTTTTAAATTAAACATGTATCCATTTTTAAATTACATGTATTGATTTTGAAACAGAGCTTTGTATCAATTTTGAAATAGAAAAATTGTATAAATTTTGAAATAGAAAAATTGTATAAATTTTGAAATAGAAAAATTGTTTATAAATTTTGAAATAGAAAAATTGTATAAATTTTGAAATAGAAAAATTGTATATATTTGAAATAGAAAAATTGTATCAATTTTGAAATAGAAAAATTGTATAAATTTTGAAAAAGAAAAATTGTATAAATTTTGAAATAGAAAAATTGTATAAATTTTGAAATAGAAATATTGTATAAATTTTGAAATAGAAAAATTGTATAAATTTTGAAATAGAAAAATTGTATAAATTTTGAAATAGAAAAATTGTATAAATTTTGAAATAGAAAAATTGTATAAATTTTGAAATAGAAAAATTGTATAAATTTTGAAATAGAAAAATTGTATAAATTTTGAAATAGAAATATTGTATTAATTTTGAAATAGAAAATGTCGTAATTTTGAAGTAAAAACTTTTAATTTTGAAATAAGAACTATTAATTTAGATGTTGAAAAATTAATAATTTTAGTTATTTTCTCGGTTTTGATGATAATTCTCCTTTAATTAACTAATTAATTCTTTAATAAACATCTTCCTTACCTCCCGGTTTATGTAAACTGCCTTCTAAAGATGCTGTACAGCACAAACCGATACAGCAACTTAACATAGGTAAAACAAAATACTTCATCTTTGCAAGTATATAATATTACAGGATTTCTATCAGATAACACCTCATTCAAACACAAATATTAGTAAAACTTCGATCCTTAAAAACTGTTTGTACTTTAAAGCTTCTATATGAATACTTAAAAAAATCTTATTTTAATTTATCGTCTTAACTGTTTCACTTCTAATATTGATTATGATTTCTAATGTTGAAGTTACGATTTATATATTACTCGATTTTCATCGTATTGTCGTCGAATTATTAAAGGATTGTCAAGGCAATCATGAACCGCCTAAAGGACAGGCTACACTTTGATCAAAACAATAGATTATCGCGTAGTTTCTTATACAAGATATTATAAACAACTTAAATTGTACCATGTGAAATTATTATCACTGATTTGAAACAGTTAACATCCCTATGTAAATTCGTATCCGCTATATTTAACAGAACACAATACCACCACCCCTATCCCCACCCAACCCCTCCCAGTACACAACGTACTTGTAGAAATCATTATTAACTACGATTAACAGTTCAAAACGCCCCGCTCCGTCCAGTTTATTATTATCAGCAACATTTAATAGTACACCTCACCCCACCCTACCCCCGCCCAGCGTTAATTATCATCAGCAACAATTAAATGTGGAGTCCCCAGGGGATCAGTCTTTGGTCCTATTCTTTATACACTTTATACTAAAAACTTTGTTAAATGCTATCTTGGATACTGATTTTGTATAACATTTCTAGGCTGATGATTCAAAGTCGATTGGTGGTTTCCACCTTAGTTTTAATATTATTCTAAAGGACACGTTCATGTTACAGGCGCCTGTATTAAACAAAACTCAGGCATGACAACGCTATAGAGACTTGGGTATATCATCAAATAAACACACGCATTTTTACTGTGCAAATTTGATACTTTATTTTCAAAAAAATAAACACCTATAATATCCCAATAATTTCGTAAACATATTTTGTTCTAGATCAGTGACGAACGATTTAATGTTTTACATAAGGTTATTGAAACTATACGTAAATCGTAAATATCCCAGGGCTGAGTAATATCGAATCTGGGTCTCCGGAATTTGAATAATCCCACTCAAAGAATGAAAAAAGGGGTTTAACGTCCTAATGATATAATAATATAATAATTTATTTTATTAAAGTGTCACAAACCAGTTGAATATTTACAGAGAATATACAACAAGATACAAATGATTCCTGGCTGACATGAATCCCCGATTGTACGTGGCAAGGAGTAGGGTCGCCTGTCCAACTCGTGGGTTTTCTCCGGGTTCCGGTTTCCTCCCACTGCTAAAGAAGAAATAAACCATATGTTAGTCCCGAAATGGCCTAGTGTGTGTGGAGTGGACGTTAAACCATCTCTCTCTCTCTCTCTCTCTCTCTCTCTCTCTCTCTCTCTCTCTCTCTCTCTGCTGTCCGGACAAGGTCCCATAGCATTGAGGGCGTCTTTTTTGAAAAAGTATTGTATTAGCGAAACATTAAATACACACCGATCTCTTCTTTACGTTGGTGTGGATGGCGCAGTGTTGTATGGAAATCAAATGAAATAGTATTTAACGTCCTACTGTTCGGCCACGACAGAGCTAATTAAGACGGCTATGTGGGGAAAACTTTGCCCGGACAGCGGCGCTAATAGTAAGTGCAGGAGGACCGCACTACACGCAAAACAAATTTACGGACACGCCAATGTTTCGCCCCATCCGAGCGAATTAACAGCTATAATTAGGGTGCCCCACGTGCCAACTGAAAAGTTGTTCTTGACACGTTACTACTGATTTCTAACAGTCTCGCACACTCGTTGAGGCTATAAATAGCAACAGCATGCGGAAATGTTCAAAACACCAAACACTACTACAGCCGTAAAAAATCTATTGTTGACGATTCTGAATAGCAATAATATTTAACTTTTTGGTTATTACGGCATCTTTAGAAATTACGCTCGTTTTATTTTTTAAATTGCCTTTTAATTAGCTGTACCATTAGAAGCTGCATATTTTGGTTAAGTACAAATAATATCTCTGACTCCATGCCGTACAGCAAGAATATGATACTAGCAGTAGTTTCATTTTACTTTTACAAGGTTCTTAAAAATATTAATTAGTTGCCTGATGTTGGTGCTTCTAAATTCAATTTCTTGTTCCATGTTTCGTAAAAAAAGTAGTCTTGATTATCCCGACCCGTCAATTAGACGTAGAATGATCGGTAGACTAGTTAAGCGAGACTAATTTCAAAACAAGGGCACGTAACCTATCTTTTACTCAAAAGTGTCTGGATGTTATGGACGCCACTCCAAACCATTTTTCAGTATTACTTATGTATGGTTTAATGATCATAGCTTATGAAGTACAGCATGGTCGTTTATTTAGTGACTATAAATGTGTGAAACAGGTTTAAGGCTTTCTAAATATATTAGTATTGTGGTGTAATTGTCGAGATATTTGGAGATATTCATTTAGGGTGGGGCACCCTATAATGATTATTTTAAAATCTTTGTAGTCTCGATTGTTATTGTTAGCACTGTCGCATACAGTAAATAACAAAGTATCGATTATCGAATTTTGCGTTTAATCATCAACGGTAGGTGAATAGCAGAAATGATGACATCGAGAAGGGGAGGAAGGTGAATGGTTAGCACGTGTGCGTTGTATCAAAAGGTCTGTCATTGAGTCAACTGGCGTGGTTTTGATTCCCCAGTTGTACGTGACAAGGAGTAGGGTCGCCTGTCCAATCTCGTGAGCTATTTCCGGGTCCTCCGGTTTCATGTCTCTGCTAAAAGACCCCAACGCGCAAGCGTATAATTGAAATGAAATTGAACCATATGTTAGTCCCTGAATGGCTTAGATTGTTACACAATGTTTATTTGATTGTAATCTTGTAACCCAGAGCACCTAGCCAGTATTTCATAATCACCCGATACAAATCTTTCAATATTTTTTTTACTAATTATATTACTCTGTATGACGGCAATTGTGACGTAGACATTCGCCATTCTTTACAATCTAATCGGTGTGCCTTAAACTAAACCCTGATTATAATCTAAGATATGAAATGAATGGGGTTTAGCGTCCCACTGTTCTACTCCGGTTGGGAGAATGAAGATGGGCATACGCCAAACAGTGTGCTTTAGGGAAAATTTTGTTCGGGCAGCGGGGCTAGGGTCTACTCTTATATCGAATTCCAACTGTCAATAGATCTCTTACGTGCACGCCAATGTGTTGACGGGACCTCGGTTTTTCTTCACACCAGAACTGCTTGTCAGACAGGAAACCACACCGGAAAAACCCAATTAACCTCCTTGGTCAACACCAGGATAGTGAGCTACCATCTTACTCACTCATCAGCCACCGTGACTCCTATCTATTTACTGTCTAAGCCATGCTCCTCATCCGAGATGGTGGAAAGGGGTGATTTTAATCTATTTAAATAGTTAGTGTGTGCGCTGTGCCATAAAGTCTGTCATTGAGTCAACTGGCATGGCTTCGATTCGCCGGTTGTACGTGACAAGGAGTTGGGTCGCCTGTCCAACCTCGTGGGTTTTTCCGGCTGCACCGGTTTCCTCCCACTGCTAAAGACTCCTACGCACAAGCGAAGTATCAAAATTAAATTGAACCAAATGCTAGTCCCGAAATGACCTAGTTTGTGTCGAGTGGACGTTAAACCCCATTTTTCTCTCTCTACTCCTTGCCACATACAAGCGGGGATTCGAAACCACGTCATCTTGTGATCCAAGGCGCACACATTTACCATTCGGCCAACCAGCTCCCTTTTGTAATCAATACAAAAGGCCTCATACTGGATCTTGTTCGGTATCCCATGTGGTTCTTACTCTGTTCTTTTCGATTATACATGAGGTATACATGTATTTAAAATGATTTGCTACTACTACTACTACCTGATGTTTTAACGTCCGCTTCCACAGAAGTGATATCGCAGACAAGACATAGGAGAGCCGAGGCTTCTTCCTGTTTTTAGAATATGATTTTGCAATCTTTCCATTTGCGGCCTCGAGCCATGGAGTAGGTTTAGTGAGAAGTTCTTCCCTTTATTTAATAAAACACATATTGTTTGGTAGTCGATCTGTAGGGACAGCATTTATGCAGACATGTATGTGTCTCGTCTCTGGATTGGTAGAAGTCATCTTTTGGGGTATAGTGTTTAGGTGCCAGGCCCGTCTTATCGTGGCCTCCCCTTACTCCACTTTGTAGGTTTGGTGTCTTTGTAGTGGATTAGTGTTTAGATGCCGAGCCCGTCTTACCGTGACCCTCCCTTACTCCACTAGCCCACTACTTTGGTGTATATCCCCTATGCAGTTTCGTGTTTAGATGCCGAGCTCGTCTTATCGTAGCCCCTTTGCACTTGATCGTGGTCCTAATACATCCTTTTGGTGGGAAAATGTTTCTATGTCATTTTTTAAGATTGGTTTGATTGGTCAATAAAACTAGCACAATCATCAAGGGCAGATAACTTGAATGCGTATCTCCCCCATGGTTGAACCCAGGGGGTAGTGTAATGCATTGGAATGAGATCACTGGGAATACCGAGGATGGAACAGAGATGCGTGGTACATCTAAAAAATGCCCATAATATTCATTTATTCTGGACGCTCATGTCTGATGACGTATGCATTCTTAAAGTTTCTCATTTCCGAAATGACGACGCATATTTTTGAGACAATTGAGGCGAATATGGGAAGGTTCACATTGACGATCTTGCTGGAAGAACTGGGAGTGCCACAGTCAATAATAAGAATACGGTCAATGCAGCACGCTCAGGACATTGAATACCTAGATAATATCGGAAAGTGTTTTATCAAAATTTTATGTACCATGTTGTCGAAGTCTATGACGTAAACTGCTTCTAACAATGAATTTAATGCCAGCAGCTGCAAGAGCTAATACATCATGCTCCTAATATTACAGAAACTAAAATCAAATGGGGTTTAACGTCCTACTGTTTTCAACTGATCGGTCTAATGAAATCGGGCAAACCCCATACATTGTACATTAACGGGGACAATTTTGCCAGGACAGCGGCACCACGGACTACTCATATATCGAATTGTTTACGTGATCGCCAATGTGTCCACAGGGCCTCGGTTTTTCGGCTTATCCCTAGCCCGGTCTTGCACCACTGCATAGACATGATAAAACCAAAGAACTTGAGTTCTGTTAGGGACTACGTCATGGAATTTCTCCGAGTCCTACGGTTATCTCCCACTGATAAAGACACCTACCCGCAAGCCAATAATTGAAATAAAATTGAACCAAGTTTTAGTCACGAAATGAACTAGATTGTGTGTCTGTATGGGTGTTTGTCTGTGTCTCTCTCTCTCTTTCTCTCTCTCTCGAAAGAGGGAGCGAGAGGGATGGGGTTTAACGTCCACTTGACTAACGCATGGCTCAATTTTATTTCAATAATTTTTTTGTGCATAGGGGTCTTTTAGCACTGGGAGGAGACCAGAGGACCCGGAGAAGACTCACTAGGTTGGAGAGACGACTCTACTCCTTGTCATATACAACCGGGGAATCAAAACCACGCCAGTTGACTCAATGACAGACCTTATGCCATGCAGTGCGCTTGTGCTGACCATTCGGCCCCGCAGCCCTCAGATTCATTTGAAATTAGAGTAGCGGTAGCGTCGCTGTCCAGCACACTGCATGGCATATTCCCACCTCCGTTAGTCCAGTGAGTGGCGAACAGTAGGACGTTAAATCCCATTTAATTTTCACTCCTATCGCCTCTCGGCAAACCTCAGCAGATTCCAATACCCTTCATCTAGCCTCGGCTGTATGACGAAGTCCGCCATTAGAACTACTTTCAAGTTCCTGGATTACCAACGGCGTTGCCCATGACGACGCATTTGAAGAATGTTTTATCTTACAAAGTTTTCAAAGTTTGAAGCTGTTTTTCTTTCAAGTTTATCCGATTTTCTTTAGACAAGGACAAGTTTGCACTGAAAATTCTACAGACGCACGCAATTTTGAGAACTTTTCTCTAAAAGTGGCAAGTTTTCCTAGTAAGTAAACCGGCGCGGCATCGCAATTGTGTAGGCGTAGGTACATATCACTTACTGTCATACAGCCGAGGCCAGATGTAGGTTTCGGAATCTACCGAGGTTTGTCGAGTGTCCTATCGCGAGTCCAATGTCCAAGGGTCACCAGAGAGTAGTGATGTAAATTTGTTAAAGTCAGAACAAAAATTTGGACTTATCATAAAAATGTGTATGAAAATATAATTCAATTAATTCACTCTCTATCTTGTTCCGATCTGCGTGTGTATATAGTCGTTCGGATGGTACGTTAAACCCCCATGCCATTTAATTTTGCTTCATCTCTGTATGTGATACAGTCATCCCAAAATATCGTTTTCATCTCAAAGGTTGGGTCTGCGTAGATCGATTTATTTTTCTTTTCTTTTCATTTTTTGTAATATGTTTACAAGTTTCCAAGTAATTATTATGGTGTATAGTCCAAACACCATCGAAAGTATAATAGATGAACGACATGTGGATCTGTGATCTGTGTTATAATCATATGTAAACAAAATCTATATAGAAAAACATCATAATACCTAGTTTACGGATTCTCACCTCTTATGCCCTAAGACATCCGTCAATATCCGGAAAACAGTTCTTATCAGGCCCATAATCATGAATGTGGGCGTGTTTAAAAAACAACATTGGCTAAAGGCCTAAGGGCAAAATCCATCTACTTTCTTAGATGAACGTGTGTTGTTATATCAAATAAACCAATTGATAGTGTTAAACATACATTTCAGTTAAAATGAAATGAAATCGGATATAACGTCCTACGCTTCTGCACCTAACCTGGGCTAATGGAAGATTGACGGACATACGCCATACAGTGTGCGATGAGGAAAATTTTGCCCCGGGCAGCTGCGCTAGGGCCTACTCTTATATCGAATTCCAACTGCCAAGGGATCTTTTACATGCACGCCAATGTGTACGGGACCTCGGTTGTTCGTCCCATCCGAACGACTAGACAGCTGTCCTTGTCAGGCCCTCCGTTCTGCATCATTGACAAGGGGGAACAACGCTGGAAAATCGAGATGAACTTTCTCGGCCAATGCAGGGATCGAACACCCGACCTCCAGCCTAGCGAGCCAGCGCCTTACCAAATTAACCACGTGACCCCTACATTTCAGTTAAACATACATTATGCAAGAGCAAAATCGGCCTATTGCAGGTCGTTTTAGGCCTGAAATCTTATCTAAATTATTAATTAAACATTAATTAACTTATCCAGACCATAATCAATTCTTGATGTCAAGGCTAGCCTTCGATATTTGTTTGATTGTAGTTCGATTTGCTGCAAAATTTTCCTCTGTGATTTAACGATTAAATGGATAATCGAGACTACTGTTTGGTCTAACTGACTTTAGTAAATTGCCTTTACATTAACTAGTTTTTAACTATTATGGTGAGAGCTGCCAACTTGTTATCTAATCTCCCATAATGTATCTTTAAAAGACTCGGTTTAGAAATGTTTACTAAAACAGTGTTCGTGAATTTGGGAGAATTGATTTCGTTGTCACCCTCAATTTGAAATGTATTCACTCATAAAGAAACAGGCGAAAGATACATTAGTTAAATGTGTACGGGACCTCGCTTGTTCGTCCCATCCAAACGACTAGACAGTTGGCCGTAGTACCTCTGTCCAGATAAAATTTTCCTCACGTTAAACTCTATTTCATTTCATTTCCAACGTTGTACCAGATCAACCGCGATGCTGATATTTCTGTGTACGTAACATCACTGAGTTTTCTATTTACCATGTACATAGCTCAGTATAATAGTATTCTAGCATATTCTGAATCGTAACTAAGCAACAATTTGATCAATTCACTCCTCACTCGTAATGTCTTCTTTAGATTTTATATTAAGGTACCGTTTGAAACATCAGGTACTCTTCAAAATCAGAAACACATAACCCATTTCTCATCACTTTTTTTGAATTTGAACGGGATCGGTGCTTCCACAAATCTTATTTATTTTAACGACATTATGTAAGGATAAAAGAAATTAGTTTTGGGTTTTGAATGTATGGTCACTTATTGTGACTGTAAATGTATGGTCATTAATTGTGACTGTAAATGTATGGTCAGCCCCTAATTTTCGACAGTACCCCTTTTTACTGGTGAAAGTGCATTTTCTCAGACCCAAATATGTCCGTTCTGATCGTTTATCGAAAATATCAGCCAAATAGCTATTGGAATGGCTACTGATGCAAGGAAATGACGATCTGGAAATAGTAGATAAGTCTGATAGTTTTAAAATAAAAAAATATAGATAAATATCATTAGAAAAACCAATTTCATTAAAACACAGATCCTATTCGTTTCGTTTTTGAAAGTTCAAAATTTCGTTTTACTTGTCTTTGTTTAAATAGATTCTGAAGGAGATAGCCCGCGTTCTGGTTGATGTGATAGTTTAGCCAATGAACCGTTCTGTTGCAGTTAGTGCTTGGCGTGCGATGCGCGGAACTGTAAGTATTTTACTTGAAACATCCGCACTGATTGGTTAATCAAATGTCTGACGTCATGAGTCAAAAGCCGCTCAACTGTTCAGATCTTCATGTAATGGAGGTTATCGAAATTATATAAAAAAATGAAACTGAATTGAATATTGAATAACCATCAGTCTTTAGATGCATTGAACTGCGGAACTTAGAAAGCGAGGGAGTGAGAGACATTAGCATGGCGAGTGTGTGTGGGGGGGGGATAATTAAACTTTATTTTCAAAAAAATAAACACCTATAATATCCCAATAGTTTCGTAAACATATTTTGTTCTAGATCAGTGACGAACCATTTAACGTTTTACGTAAGGTTATTGAAACTATACGTAAATCGTAAATATCCCAGGGCCGAGTAATACCGAATCTGGGTCTACGGAATTTGAATAATCCCACTCAAAGAATGAAAAAAGGGGTTTAACGTCCTAATGATATAATAATATAATAATTTATTTTATTAAAGTGTCACAAACCAGTTGAATATTTACAGAGAATATACAACATGATACAACTGATTCCTGGCTGACATGAATACCCGATTGTACGTGGCAAGGAGTAGGGTCGCCTGTCCAACCTCGTGGGTTTTCTCCGGGTTCTAGTTTCCTCCCACTGCTAAAGAAGAAATAAACCATATCTTAGTCCCGAAATGACCTAGTTTGTGTGGAGTGGTCGTTAAACCACATCTCTCTCTCTCTCTCTCTCTCTCTCTGCAGTCCGGACAAGCATTGAGGGCGTCTTTTTTGAAAAAGTATTGTATTAGCGAAACATTAAATACAAACCGATCTCTTCTTTACGTTGGTGTGGATGGCGCAGTGTTGTATGGAAATCAAATGAAATAGGATTTAACGTCCTACTGTTCGGCCACGACAGAGCTATTTAAGACGGCTATTTGGGGAAAATTTGCCCGGACAGTGGCGCTAATAGTAAGTGCAAGAGGACCGCACTACACGCAAAACAAATTTACGGACACGCCAATGTTTCGCCCCATCCGAGCGAATTAACAGCTATAATGATTATTTTAAAATCTTTGTAGTCTCGATTGTTATTGTTAGCACTGTCACGTACACTAAATAACAAATTATCGATTATCGAATTTTGCATTTAATCATCAACGGTAGGTGAATAGCAGAAACGATGACAACGAGGAGGGAGGGGGGGTGAATAGTTAGCACGTGTGCGTTGTATCAAAAGGTCTGCCATTGAGTCTACTGGCGTGGTTTCGAATCCCCAGTTGTACGTGACAAGGAGTAGGGTCGCCTGTCCAATCTCGTGGGCTTTCTCCGGGTCCTCCGGTTTCATGTCTCTGCTAAAAGACCCCAACGCGCAAGCTTATAATTGAAATGAAATTGAACCATATGTTAGTCCCTGAATGGCTTAGATTGTTACACAATGTTTATTTGATTGTAATCTTGTAACCCAGAGCACCTAGCCAGTATTTCATAATCACCCGATACAAATCTTTCAATATTTTTTTTACTAAATATATTACTCTGTATGACGGCAATTGTGACGTAGACATTCGCCATTCTTTACTTTCTAATCGCTGTGCCTTAAACTAAATCGTGATTATAATCTAAGAAATGAAATGACTCCGATCTATTTACTGTCTAAGCCATGCTCCTCATGATTTTAATCTGTTTAAATAGTTAGTGTGCGCGCTGTGCCATAAAGTCTGTCATTGAGTCAACTGACATGGCTTCGATTGTACGTGACAAGGAGTTTGGTCGCCTGTCCAACCTCGTGGGTTTTTCCGGCTGCACCGGTTTCCTCCCACTGCTAAAGACCCCTACGCACAAGCGAAGTATCAAAATTAAATTGAACCAAATGCTAGTCCCGAAATGACCTAGTTTGTGTCGAGTGGACGTTAAACCCCAATTTTCTCTCTCTACTCCTTGTCACATACAAGCGGGGATTCGAAACCACGTCATCTTGTGATCCAAGGAGCACACATTTACCATTCGGCCAACCAGCTCCCTTTTGTAATCAATACAAAAGGCCTCATACTGGATCTTGTTCGGTATCCCATGTGGTTCTCACTCTGTTCTTTTCCATTATACATGAGGTATACATGTATTTAAAATAATTTGCACTTGATCGTAGTCCTAATACATCCTTTTGGTGGGAAAATGTTTCTATGTCATTTTTTAAGATTGGTTTGATTGGTCAATAAAACTAGCACAATCATCAAGGGCAGATAACTTGAATGCTTATCTCCCCCATGGTTGAACCCAGGGGGTAGTGTAATGCATTGGAATGAGATAACTGGGAATACCGAGGATGGAACAGAGATGCGTGGTACATCTAAAAAATGTCAATAATATACGCATTCTTAAAGTTTCTCATTTCCGAAATGACGACGCATATTTGTGAGACAATTGAGGCGAATATGGGAAGGTTCACATTGACGATCTTGCTGGAAGAACTGGGAGTGCCACAGTCAATAATAAGAATACTGTCAATGCAGCATGCTCAGGACATTGAATACCTAGATAATATCGGAAAGTATTTTATCAAAATTGTATGTATACCATGTTGTCGAAGTCTATGACGTAAACTGCTTCTAACAATGAATTTAATGCCAGCAGCTGCAAGAGCTAATACATCATGCTCCTAATATTACAGAAACTAAAATCAAATGGGGTTTAACGTCCTACGGTTTTCAACCGACTGGGCTAATGAAATCGGGCAAACCCCATACATTGTACATTAACGGGGACAATTTTGCCAGGACAGCGGCACCACGGACTACTCATATATCGAATTGTTTACGTGATCGCCAACGTGTCCACAGGGCCTCGGTTTTTCGGCTTATCCCTAACCCGGTCTTGCACCACTGCATAGACATGATAAAACCAAAGAACTTGAGTTCTGTTAGGGAATACGTCATGGAATTTCTCCGAGTCCTACGGTTATCTCCCACTGATAAAGACACCTACCCGCAAGTCAATAATTGAAATAAAATTGAACCAAGTTTTAGTCACGAAATGAACTAGATTGTGTGTCTGTATGGGTGTTTGTCTGTGTCTCTCTCTCTCTTTCTCTCTCTCTCGAAAGAGGGAGCGAGAGGGATGGGGTTTAACGTCCACTCGACTAACGCATGGTTCAATTTTATTTCAATAATTTGTTTGTGCGTAGGGGTCTTTTAGCAGTGGGAGGAAACCAGAGGACACGGAGAAGACTCACTAGGTTGGAGAGACGACTCTACTCCTTGTCATATACAACCGGGGAATCAAAACCACGCCAGTTGACTCAATGACAGACCTTATGATACAGTGCGCTTGTGCTGACCATTCGCCCCCATCCCCGATTCATTCGATATCACAGTAACGGCAGCGTCGCTGTTCAGCACACGGCATGGCATATTCCCACCTCCGTTAGTCCAGTAACAGTCGAACAGTAGGACGTTAAACCCCATTCAATTTCCACTCCTATCGCGAGTCCAATGTTCAAGGGTAACCAGAGAGTAATGATTTAAATTTGTTAAAGTTAGAACAAAAAAGTGGACTTATCATAAAAGGTGGACTTTATCATAAAATGTGGACTTATCATAAAATGTGGATAAAAATATCATTCAATTAATTCACTCTCTATCTTGTTTCGATCTGCGTGTGTATATTGTCGTTCGGATAGTACGTTAAACCCCCATGCCATTTAATTTTACTTCATCTCCGTATGTGATACAGTCATCCCAAAACATCGTTTTCATCTCAAAGGTTGGCTCTGAGTAGAGCGATTTATTTTTTTTTCTTTTCATTTTTTGTAATATGTTTACATGTTTCCAAGTAATTATTTCGGACTTTCGTTGTGTATAGTCCAAACGCCATCGTAAGTATAATAAATGAAGGAAATATAGATCTGTGTAATAATTATATGGAAAGAAAATAATTCTATATAGGTATACAATATAATACCTAGATTACGGATTCTCACCCGTATGCCCTAAGACATCCGCCAATATCCGGCAAACAGTTCTTATCAGGCACAGAATCCAGTAATAATGTGGGTGTGTTTTACGTACAACATTGGCTTAAAGCCCCAATACCACTCTTGTTGTAACTAAATAATATGCCCCAATCTTTATTCTGGTCAACAAATTGTATTATTTTACAATATTCCAATTAATTGATGATACAAATTCCATCTTAACACACCTAATTTAAAAAATGGGAAAAATTCAACTAAATGATTTGAAAAGTCTAACGTAAACCTCTTCAAATGTGACTTTGATTTAAAATATTTTCGAACCTTCTGGACAAGTAAAATAGGTCGTAATGGATAATTTACACAACAGGTAGGACACTTAAACATCTAGTACTTAGAATAAGGCTATTATTTATTTTCTGGGGCTGCCAAGCCAGCAAGAGTGTTATTGTCCCTTTAAGGCCTTAGGGTGAAATCGATCTACTTTCTTTGATGGACGTTTGCTGTTATAACAAATAAGCCAATTGATAGTGTTAAATGACTCGGTTTATTAATGTGGATCACGTGGCTAAGTGGGTAAGACGCTGACTCGCTAGTCTGGTGATCGAGGGTTCGATCCTTGCATTGGCCGAGAAAGTTCATCCAGGTTTCCCCTTGTCAGTGTGCTAATTGGTGTGCACGTAAAAGATCCATTGGCAGTTGGAATTCGACGTAGGTCTTAGCGCCACTGCCCGGGCAAAATTTCCCGCATTGTACTCTATACGGCGTGGCGTATGCCCGTCTTCATTAGCCCAGTTTAGGAACAAAACAGTAGGACGTTAAACCCCATTTTATTTCATTTCGGTTTCTAAATGTTTGCAAAACTGTGTTCGTGAATTTTGTAGAATTGATTTGGTTGTCACCCATTATTTGAAATGTATTCACTCAAAGATGAGAGAAGAGTGAGGCCAAAACGACGGCAATGCTTCGCGCGTTAGATTTTTCAACGTTATTTTGGTGAATGTTAGGGCATCCGACCTTTTTCTCGCAACCTCCGACCAGTCAGAGGGGTCAAAACTAAAACTACGACACAGACGGTTAATTCCATGCTACGTCGCTGCACAGCGTGCGTAAGAGCCAGGGGAGAACACACGCGCTACTGACATCAGTGTCGTACTTTTGGTTTTGACCCCTCTGACTTTGTACCGTTGATTACAGATTAAACATCCATAAGTGTACAAATGTGTTGTTATTGATGTGTTCCCATTTGAATATTGCTCACAATAAGAAGCAAAATAAATAAGATTGTTATGCGAAAAACGAAGTGATGCGTTTTGTATGGCGCTAAGTATATAACTCAATATAGTAGTATACTAGCGTATGTTGAATCGTGACTAAGCAACAATTTGATCTAGTCACGGCTCTTCAGGCATCCACCCTTGAACGTAATGTCTTTTTTATTTGTTATACTAAAGTACTATTTTATTTATTTGAACGGGATCGTTGCTTCCATAAATCTTACTTGTTTTTAATGTCATTATGTGAGGATAAAAGAAATTCGTGATAGGTTTGAAATGTAAGGTCACTAACTGTAACTGTAAATGTTGGGTCGCTAATTGTGACTGTAAATGTAAGGTCACTAACTGTGACTGTAAATGTAGGGTCGCTAATTGCGACTGTAAATGTAAGGTCACTAACTGTGACTGTAAATATAAGGTTACTAACTGTGACTGTAAATGTAAGGTCACTAACTGTGACTGTGAATGTAAGGTCACTAACTGTGACTGTAAATATAAGGTCACTAACTGTAACTGTAAATGTTAGGTCACTAACTGTGACTGTGGATGTACGGTCACTAACTGTGACTGTAAATATAAGGTCACTAACTGTGACTGTAAATGTTAGGTCACTAACTGTGACTGTAAATGTAAGGTGACTAACTGTGACTGTAAATATAAGGTCACTAACTGTGACTGTAAATGTAAGGTCACTAACTGTGACTGTAAATGTAAGGTCACTAACTGTGACGGTAAATTTTGCATTTTGGCATTCAATATGATGCAATTTGGTTGATTTTACACCACTTTAAGAATTACACACTTCAGGCCAATATGGGCATCTCTATAGTCTATATTTAAAGCACTATTATAGTATCAGGTAAATATTTTTTGAATGAAAAAGTTAGCACTAGGTTATTAACTAGTGAACAGGTTTGAAAAATCAATTTGCATGATGCAGTCGCGGAAAATGAATCGATCTAACTAAACTTACTAACTGTCAACTCAACGATCCGTTTATCAACCTCTTCTTATGTATATGTGTAGCTATCTATAATACCGGTCAATCAATACATCGTAGTGGGCTATCGGCTATTAACCTTCATTTTGTCTTGTTAAAAATGTGTACAATGCTTGCCATCTGCGGTCGTCTAGAAAGAGGCTATACTTTCTTGTCAGACAACTTATATATTTTCGCTAACAAAATAATAAACAAGAAAATATCGGCCGAGATACAATTGACTGTGATATGAAATGATCATTCTTGCAGTTTAACTACAAGCGCCACCACTAAAACACGCAGAGTTACGCCCCCGAAAATTGCTTCCACACTGACGGCGACGTATTTTATTCCATGTAAGTTTACCGATATAATACGTGCAACCTAGTCGGTATAATGACAGTTTTCGAAAGAAACTGTATGAAATAGTCGGGTATAAACAGATAAACCTCTTAACATTTTATTATATTGGTATAAATGTTATTTCATGTCGAGCGGGTGAAAAAAGGAAAGGCACGATATTAAACTACACCGGTAACTCTTTTTGAATGGAGGTACAGAATACCGCCTGAATTATCGCGTTGTACTTTTCAAGCCGTCTAGGGCCCAACAGTAGCGGCTACCCTCGACGCTGTTTATTGTTGGGCGTGCAGTTTGTAAACTCGCCGGCTATCCGTTCCTTACTTTTACGTAGCAAAACGCTGGACTACCACTACATTTACAACCTTTTCATGATGTATCAAATCCAAATAAATTGTCAGAGGGAAAATTCGCCGGCCGCCGGCTATTAATGAAACCCCTAAGAAGGTATTTACTTCAATTGGTGTCGTGTAAATAAATACGCTGAAAGTATTGCTGAGTCACATAAATTGCATGTTGGTATAATCATGTGCCGTATATACGGTCAATGGTATAATCAATAATACGCAGATACTGTTTCACACAGTTAGTATTCACGAGGTTAGAGAAGTTAGAGGGATCATCTTTTATACTTCAATAATGGCAACACTAAATAAAATACACGTATTGGCAACGGGTCAATAATATTGCTACGTAACATAAACTGCTTGTTTGTATAGGTACTGGGGTATATCAATAGTAGGTACTGTTCCACACAGTCAGAATTCATGGACCTATAGAAGTCGGAGGGAGCATCAGATAAGCCAAAGGGTAAACCATGGCAAAAGTGTCAAACATGACCAGCAGTAGTCAGTAAGTCATTTGAACTCATTATCTATGATTTAACTTTTATAATTAAATAAACGACACCGGTGGATAGCATTAAATAGGGAGTGCGGAGGTGGGGGTGAAAGGTTAGATATACATTTCAATACAAATCCATGCTAAATGGGTGCTTCAAAGGTCAAAAAGTAGAATGTTCATGTCTAGGAGTTTGGCAGTATTTTTTTTTCACCATTAGGAACTGCACGTTGAGCTCGCGTGTAGAAGATCAGTCATATAAGTGCCTTAGTATTCACGCATCATTTTGCAGTTTCAGGAATTCAAAACAAGGCTGATAATGTTTTTTGTGAAGAGTGTATTCAAATTTGTTTAATTCAAGGTGTTCGAACCCATAGCACAATGACCGAGAAGTTTAACGTAAACATTGTTTTGCGCGTAGGGGTCTTTAGCAATAGCAGTGGGAGGAAACCGGGCAGGCGACCATACTCCTTGTCACGTACAACTGTAAATCGAAACCATGTCAATTGACTCAATTACAGACCTTATGATGCCCCCACCCCCTTTAAGAGACTTCCGTTTTCTGCTCTGAAGTTTATTGTTAGCCCAAATGGTTCATGGCATACACTCTGATCGTCGTCCGTCTGTTTCACCGTATTTTATAGGTATATCTTCGTGGTGGCGTCTATACAGATGGAATCACAGTGTGTTGATTGGCCCCGAAGGGCCGCGGGTATCGTAAAGGGGCAGAATTAAAACATTTTACATATTTTTGACTAACTAAATTGGTGTATTTCAACCAAAGATTGGCCCCGCGGGTGGAAATTAAAACTGACGTGGGTGAAAACTACCCAAAACAAATTATATTAAAATTGACTTGGGTGGAAATGACATGGGGTTTAAAGTCCTACTGTTCTGCATCTAGCCTGGGCTAATGAAGATGGGCACACATCACAGTGTGCTGCGAGGGAAAGTTTGCCCGGTCAGCGGCGCTACGGCTGATTTTAATGCCCGGGAAATAATGCCCATGATCGTATAATAGTGAGTTGACAACCTTTTGAGCAAAAGACATAGAAATAATTATGTTTTGACTTTCTTAGAAAATATGAAATTCCCGCTTTAAACTGGAGACCTATTTATGAGAATGGCTAAACTTCAGTACACGATAGGTATATTCCTAGTAACTTATCTATCGGAAGTAGTAGGGGATAAGAATGGTCCTATACAGTGTTCTATGGGAGAAATTTTATCCGGACAGTGGCACTACGGCCTACTCTTATAGCCCATCGAAATTCAACTCTCATGGTGGACTCTTTACGTGCATGGCAATGAATACACGGGACCTGCATCGTAAAGTCTGTCACTGAGTCAATTGGCGTGGTTTTGATTCCCCGGTTGTACGTAACAAGGAGTAGGGTCGCCTTTCCAACCTCGTGGGTTTTCTCCGGGTCCTCCAGTTACCTCCCACTTCTAAAGACCCCTACGCAGAATCGAATTATTGAAATAAAATTGAACCATATGTTAGCCCCGAATGACCTAGTTTGTGTCGAGTGGACGCTAAACCTCATTCCCCCTATCTTTCTTTACACGGGACCTCTGGTTTTCGTCCCAACTGAACAACTATAGGTTCTGCCTTGCCAGGCCCATCGCCTGAACCACCTACGAGGTGGAATCACGTCGGAAAAACCCTATGACCTCTCTTGACTAACAACGTGATCGAACACGGAGCCTCCAGGTTGGCGTGCCAACGTCTTCCTAACCCAGTCACCACGACACCTGCAAGAAGAAATTGTTATTTATGTAACATTTACTGAGTCGTTGGTTTTGAATTTTATTCTTGTTATCTATTCTAAACAGCAATAGAAACGTCAGTACGATTTGAAAATCTGAGAGGCACTCTAATCAAATCATTCAAGAAAACGATATATTAAATGGATCAAAGCATTTTTTTATGAACAATATGTTGACACTACCGTGATTCATTCATCACAATTTCAAGACATTACGAGATGATTTAGAGTCTGTGCACAGTCTATTCATCAGTATCTGGTGTGTGGCAATAACAGCAGCGCAGCGACAGTACAAGGAGTAGACCAGACGATTGATGAACGCCATTGACACCTGGGACCACACTCTCAGAAAAGCCTGGCACAATCCATCGGCTGTGTTTGGTCTCGGTGCAACATTATTAAATCTCCTCTGAATTTCATCCCAAAGATGTTCAATTGGGGTTAAGTCTGGAATAAGGGCAGGCCAGTCCATAATGTTGACACCATTCTGATGTAGAAAGTTCCGACTTACTGTCGCGGTGTGGGCACGGGTGTTGTTATGCTGGAAACGTTGTTTCGATGACGTATCATGCTGGGATCTTAGAGCTTGATCGATGCAGCCTTCTCTCCCTGGACCAAGATATTGGAATACCACAGGTGACAAAGTGATCTGTACCCTTCATCAAATTGACCGATCATTTAGGTGCATAGAACTTTATGACCTCTGCTAGGTTTGATAATATACTATTCAAAAAAAGTAGGGGATATTTGATTTTGGGGGCATAATACTAAAATATGCAAATGACTACGAAAAAAGTCACTATAGAACCTAACAGAAGAAACATTTCCAGTTACATGTGACGCCCAAACGCACCAATAGCTACCGCATGGAATGCAGGTGATGCTTGGGATCATCATGGGGGTCCAACCCAAGATTTGCACGACTCTGACTTTGAATGTTACAGTCATTGTGGCATTGAATTCCAGGGTGGAAACATCAGTTTAATTGTTTTAGTGACCAGAAAACAAATTTTGATATGCGTCGGCTTACCCAAAATGAAAGGTTACGTGCCCTTGGCATGCTACAGATCGGCACAACACAGGCGGTTGTGGCGCGGACGATGAATGTTTCTCAGTCTGTCATAAGCAGGCTATGGTCCAGATACCGTGATACACAATCTGTACAGGACAGACCACGCTCAGGTCGACCAAGGGCGACAACTCAAGCCCAGGATCGATTTATCCGTACCTTGGCCTTGAGAAATCGTGTCATCACAGCAAATCAGATCAGCGCTCGTCTTCAAACAGACACTGGTGTGAGAGTGAGTGGCCAGACGATTCGGAATCGACTGCATAGGGGTCACCTTCGCGCCCGACGTCCTCGCGTGATCCCTTGTTTGAGAGATCATCACATTCAGGCAAGACGTCGTTGGTGTAGGGATCGTCAACACTGGGATAATCGACACTGGAGCAATGTGATGTTTTCAGATGAGTCAAGGTTCACTGTTGATTTTTTGGACAGACGTAGTTGGGTGTGGCGTCGTCGAAACGAGCGCTTCCAAGACGTTAACGTCATCAGACATGATCGATTTGGGGGTGGTTCTGTTATGGTGTGGGGAGGCATCACTGTTGCTGGAAGAACGGCTTTACATGTTGTTGCAGGGCGTGTTACAGGCCAGTACTACCGGGACAACATCTTGGCAGTCCATGTTGTGCCGTTCGCACGACGTCATGGCCGCCGTTTCATCTTCCAGGATGACAACGCAAGATGTCACAGGGCCAGGATCGTTACAGGTTACCTCCAACAACAGAACATCACCACATTACCTTGGCCAGCACTGAGTCCCGACCTCTCCCCCATCGAGCATGTCTGGGACATGCTTGGACAGAGGTTACGTCAACGTCAACAACGTCCTGCCAATGTCCATACTCATTAGGAGTATGCCACGTCGGATCAATGCTTGTTTGGCAAACAGAGGAGGATTTACCCGTTACTGACTTTGTTGTGATGCTGTGGTAACTTTGCTGTTTGACCCCGGGTATCATTTTACCCTTATAATGGTCAGTCTGTGCCTTACTTAGTCTAACGATCATTTGGAATAAATCGATGGATGTGAACTTCATTTCATTTTGTCATATGTTTCTTCGTCAGTTTCATTAGGTGACTTTAATAACACTTAAAAATCAAATATCCCCTACTTTTTTTGAATAGTATGTATGATATTGACGTTTCAACTCTCTAAACTTATTTTAAGGCACGATCTCATTAACAATCTAATTTATTAAATATGTTCGTTATAAGCTACACATGATCTGTGTATAACACGCGACAGAACTTCGTGACTTCAAAGGAAATATGCAATGCAGTTACACATACTATAATCTTATAAATCAACAATACCATATATGATAATCACTCATGTCCATCTTCCCTAATTGTTGGAGGCTTTATAAGCAGGAGTTTACTGACAGTTAGCAGACGACGAGCAAGGACAGAGCAGAGACAGACGCAGAGGCTGGCGTATGGACTCGTCCTAGTTCAGCTGCTGCCTTGGCAGAGGGGCAGAATGGTGGATTTAATATTGTTAGGTGTGTTCCTATTGTATTTATAGTTCTCGATGTAGTGTAGTCTAGTTGTGACTGTTTGATATTCTGTTTCCGATGTAAATAAACCATGTATATTTATGAAACTGATCTCTGTAATAATTACAATAATGCTACACATGACCCACTCTCTGGTTCTGGGCGATTCCACCTCTAAACCATTATGCTTGGATCTCCTTCATTGAAAAATTGGTCAGAATAACGCTGACCACTTCGACGCAATATTCTGGTCCTGCCATCTGCAGTTGATACGCAATACCGACACTCACCTGTGCTTAAATTTTGGGGAGTTTATAAATAGATCAGTAGGCGATCTACTGGAGTTGACTGTGATCAACTGGTTGCTCGTGATTGCGTCCAGTCGTGGATAAATTCAGTCGTAGCGACATAAGCTGTCGGTTGCCGTTAGTTGCCGTCAGTTTGATCTCGTCGTATGGGGGACATAAGCTAGGCTTTACTCACTTACTTAGCCACCGTGGCTTCCATGGCGACAGTGCATTCCAGTGGTAGTAATGAAATGAAGTGGGGTTTAACGTCCTACTGTTGAATCAGTAATAGCTAGGGTGAGGGTACAGCCGTCAGCATGCTGATATAAAAGAGGTGGGTTGGGAGCCAGGTATTAAAAAAAAACAGTAATTTTTATATTAGGTTCTGTCGGTATGACATACAAAAATGCGGAGTATATATACGGACAGCTCTGTCTCACCGACATTGTAACGGAAAAAGAACATGACAAATGGCAAGTAACTTTAACACACAAGTGTACAGCAGTATATAAATTTTTAACGTGGTTGTAATATAGGAGTTGACTCTAACCCTTGTCGCGAGGACGATAGGGGTCAAAGCATATACAAACCCTTGTCGTATTGTGTAGATCTAACTTGAAAGTATTTACTCTAATTATGTCAATACAAAACAGGTCAACAATATTGCTACGACACATAGACTGATATAGGCATTCCCGTATATCAATAGTAGATACTACATGTATTTCACACAGTTAGTATTCATGAACCTATAGAAGTAAGCGGGAGCATCCTATAAGCCAAAGTGACAACCATGGCCAGCAACAATCAGTAAGTCTTTAGAACGCATTAACTCATTGTCAATATTCAATAATCTACAAAATAAAATTAAACTAACGACACGGGCCACTATTAGCCCACGATATTAAATGAAGGGTTCAAAGGTCAAGCATTCGAATGCTACTGTCTATAAGTTTGAAAGAGCCACGGTGGCTAAGTGCAATGTTGTTTTATCCCCCACAAGACAAGCTGTATTTATAAGCGCCGCATGTTTACATTTGATAAAGAAATTTGTAATTAAATATTATTAATTTGTTTAAAAATATATTAAAAGAGAAATTATACAATATAAGTAATTTTTTCAAGAATGTTCATTAAGCCGTCATTATATGAAGACAATGGAAATATAAAATTACATTTTTAAAAGAGTTTGTATATACCATTGATTGTATCTTTGTAAATTATCCTTTTACTTACTTTTAATTTAAACACTGTAAATATGTTTACTGTGTATAGCTTTAAACCCCACAAATATATATGTTTTTAAACCTAAAGTATTATCTCTTTCATATGTATACATGTATATAAGTATAACTATGTTTAGCATATTTTTGGTCATTCATGTATGACATGTCTGTATATATTTTGATATCTGAATAAACATATTACGAACAAAAAGACACTGGCTCGCTAGTCTGGAGGTCGCGGGTTCCCTCCCGGTGTTGGCCGAGAAAATTCAGGCATGGACCGGACAATGACAGCTGTCTAGTCGTTGGGATGGGATGAAAACCCATACACGTAAAAGGGCCGTTGGTAGTTGTGTTCCGATATAAAAGTAGACTGAAGCGACGCTGTCCTGGCCAAATTTCCGTCATAGCACACTGTATGGATCATGCCCGTCTTCACGAGCCCAGTCGGAACAGAATAGTAGGACATCATTTCATTTTATCCCATAATGTATTTATTTTCAGACAGCCGTCAATAGTTATACGGCAAATAGGTCGCGGACCTTATGCTCCCAGTCTTACACCATTCGCTGTTAAACTGGAGACCTATATGAGAATGGCTAAACTTCAATACACGGTAAGCATGCATGTTCCTTGTAACTTAGCTATCCGCAAGAGTGCGGATAATAGAGTGAGTGGGTTACGCGGGAGAGAGAGGGGGGAAGAGAGAGAGAGTGAGGGAGAGAGAGAGGGATGGAGAGAGAGAGGGTAACATTTAACATTTTTATATCACGAAGCTGGTGGCCTCTAATTTTTCTTCTACCTAGTAACCAAGTTTAACTTATCTATCCGTAAAAGTGGAGGCTAATAATAAGGTTATTCCTTACGGTAGAGTGGGTTACGTGTGGGGAGCGAGAGAGAGAGACAGGGAGGGGGAAGAGATGTTCCTCATAGCACCCCAGTTATGACGCTAGTCCGGTTGGTGCAGAAATGTAGGATGTTAAAAGGTAACATATGTGTCAAATGATTATCACACATGTGATAGAATTATTTAAACACATTCCAAATATATTTTTAACAAAGATATCATTGCTGCGGTAGATGAGTAACGAAGATTTGAAGTAACGGAAATGATGCATAACATTGAGAACAGAAGTTTATCCTTCTAAATAACTGACTTAAGTAACGAGCGATAACAAATAATGGTTGACACACCAATATTGTCCTTTAAACCACTAGTCCAAAGGCCAATAACAGAGTCAATTTATCAGTCACGTGCTATAAATACAAAAACACAACATAATGATTTCACCTCAGGGGCTAATCTGTAGTCACCACGCCCATGGAAACTGCACATAGTCTCTGGAAAACATTGAACTGCAAATTGTTCGTACATTTTTACGTTGGGGTCTAGTGGTTTTACACGGAAGCTATAAACCATACGGTCTGCCATTGGATCGAGTAGCGTGGATTCAATTCCCCACTTGTTTGCGCAGGCGACTTAAAGGGACAATAACACTCTTGCTGGCTTGGCAGCTCTAGAAAATAAACAATAGTCTTATTCTAAGTACCAGATGTTTATGTGTCCTACCTGTTGTGTAAATTATCCATTACATCATATTTTACTTGTCCAGAGGGTTCGAAAATATTTTAAAATCCAAGTCACATTTGAAAAGGTTTACGCTAACCTTTTCAAATCATGTAGTTAAATTTTTCCAATTTTTTAAATTAGGTGTGTTACGATGAAATTCGTATCATCAATTTATTTGAATATTGTAAAATAATACAATTTGTTGACCAGAATAAAGATTGGGACATATTATGCAATTACAACAAGAGTGTTATTGGGGCTTTAAGAAAGTAAAAAAATGAATCATATGTTAGTCCCGAAATTAACTAGTTTGTACCGAGTGGACGTTAAACCCCTTTATTTATTTCTCTTTTGCACCGACTAAAGGCATTGTGACGCTCGGACGTTAAACCTCATGTCCCTCTCTTTCTCTTTTGCACCGAAAAAAGGCGTTTGAGAGAGCTGGAAAGGGTACCATTTCGCGGGGAGGGGTGTTTTGCAGTGGTACAGGACGTAGCCTGTAACGAAAAGCTGCTTAGTCGTCTGGATAGTACGATAGTTCTGTTCTCATATGATTATTATGTTTCATTTCAGAATTCACATCGTAGAAAGAAGTCAAAAAAGGGCAAAGTTCCATTCATAGAATTTAACGGACAGGAAGTCAACGATTCTAGTTTAATCATAGAATTCCTCAACGAAAAACTCAACATAGATATGAACAGCCACCTGAGCCCTTCAGAACGAGGCATAGCTAGGGCCTTCCAGAAAATGGCGGAGGAAAATCTTTACTGGTAAGAAGGCCTATGTTCATATGTTTACTTTGACAGTAAATGTAAACCGCAATATTCGTACAATTTCCTTTATCCTTTGACAAAACGCGTAGGCCATGGTGGCTCAGTGAGTAAGACGTTGGCTGGCTAACCTGAAGGTCCCGTGTTCAACTTTTACATTGGTCAAGATAGTTGATCGGGATTTTGAAGTGCACGTTTAAAGAACCTTGACAGTCGAAGCCCGTTTTCATTAGCTCAGTTGGAGCAGAGCAGTAGCACGTTAAAGCCGAAATCATTTAAGACATTTTATCCCAGGCAAAGAAGACAGGGGTGCAACCGATACATTCTTTTACATGGGTGTGGTCGGTATTCATGCTATAATACCCCGATCCCCGATGGTCTACCCTGGCTATCGCTCTTGCACAGGAGTGGGAAAGGGTGCAAAATTTTTCTTGTTTCGGCGAAGACCAACCCACTGTTCATTTGGTTACATTTACCAGATAATGGCAGAGTTCGTCGTACAGCCTTGGTTAGATGAGTCCTGGCGCGCAGTGACATTACATTATTGTGAAATATAGAATAACCAAACTAAATACACGCTGATTTTTTTTTTTATCGGATTGCCCAGACACGGGAGACAGAAAGAGAGAGAAGTGGGGTTTAACGTCCACTCAACACAAACTAGGTCATTTCGGGACTAACATATGGTTTAATTTTATTTCAATAATCGCTTGCGCGTAGGGGTCTTTAGCAGTGGGGTGAAACTGGAGGACCAACAGAAAGCCCACGAGGTTGAACAGGCGATCCTACTCTTTGCCACGTACAACCGGAGATTCGAAACCACGCCATTTGACTCAATGACAGGCTTTATGAGACAGCACGCACGTGCTAACCATTCGGCCCTCCAACCCTCCCTTCAGACACTGGAAGCTAACATTCTGTTTTTTTCCTTTCAAGGTGCGTAGTTTTACACAGGTGGATATACGACAATAAAGACTGGATAATGAAACTAGTAGGAGTACCGAAGATTATGGCCTGGTTACCTGTTAGACTGGTGAAAAAACAAACAGAGGCACAGGGTATCGGTCGTCATAGTTACGAAGAAATGGTACGCATTGAGGAAGGCGATTTGAGGGCAATGTCGGAATTCTTAGGTGAGAACTAAATATGCTTACTACTGCTAGATTACCCCTATACCACTCGTTTTTGTTATACTTAGTATCCAAAGGTAAAATAATCCCAATCGTTGCAGCAAGAACATGCGTAATTAATGGAGTACAATGAAATGTTGTTTAACATCGTACTAGTCATTTCCGACTGGGCTAATGAAGACGAATAATTTTATTTTTCCACATAAACGCAATGATCAGCCTACAAACTCTACCTACGCCATTGCACATCGGTGCTATATTGTTAATACTAATGGCAGGTGTTTCAGAATTATCAGAAAAATGTGTATTTAATACTCGTTTCCAAATCTATAGAGAAGCATTTTTCATTGAAGGATTAAAATCTACCAATTGAAGGATTTTCTTTGGGCCTTATTAAAGGGGGAAGTCTCTGGCTTAAATCAACATTGATGTTGTTATTTTACCGTGAAAAGATTGACTTCTAAAATCCAATTTGTTTCAGATACCAAGCCATTTTTCTTTGGCGATAAACCATGTGAGACAGATTGTGCTTTATTTGGACAGTTAAGTCAGCTGAGATGGCAGTTACCTGGTACCAAGGGTGAATATTTTGTAAATGGTATGTAATGTATTTTGAAGTTCGCAGTGTGGCTTCGTAGTCTCGATATTGTAGTTTTTGTAAATTAAAGCAAGCCAAAATGAATTTTATCCGCCGTTATTGCGAATCTGGTCGTGTGAATATGGCCAGGTAAGTAAACTTTCGACCTGCTACCTGTTCTTCAAATTCCATGCGTGTTCTGCAAATGGAAAACAAGTATAGCGACTATGTAGGGTAGTGATTTTTTTTTATTCAATTATTTCTGTAGTTTTGTAATTGGAGTTCAGCTTTAAGGAATTTGTATGTTTGTTTTGTTATCTTTACTTTTCAGAGAAGTACACCAATCTTCGAGATTATTGTGATCGAATGAAGACGACATTTTGGCCTGATTGGGATGATTGTATTACACATGGCGGAAAAATCAAGAAACCAAAATCATAACTGTCAGGAATAGTGCCATTAAAATCATGTGTGGTGGAGTCTCAATGTAGATTGTGTACTATGGTCTTTTTGTAATTTTTTGTATGTAGCTTAATTATTTGGTATGCAGATTTAACATCAGTAAATAAAATTTCTACGAAATTGGAGTCTCGTGTCATATTGTATTGGATGTGGTGGTGGTTGGGGTATGAATGGTTAACGCGAGTACGTTGTATCATACGGTCTGTCAATGAGTGAACTGATGTGGTTTCAATTCTCCGGTTGTACGTGTCCACTCTCGTGAAGTTTCTCCGGGTCTACTGGTTTTCTCCCACTGCTAAAAGACCACTACGCGCAAGCGAAATAATGAAATAAAATTGAAGCATGGGCCTAGTTAGTACCGAAATGATCTAGTTTGTGTCGAGTAGAGACCCCTACACATAAGCGAATTATTGAAATAAAATTTAACCGTATTATGTGTTAGTCGATTAAACATTATAAACTCTCTCTCTCTCTCTCTCTCTCTCTCTCTCTCTCTCTCTCTCATATTCTAGAGTTACTTTCCGACACTTCAAGGGCGTTGGGTTGCTTGGGCGTGGAAGGCAAGCGATCAAGAAACTTGGGTAGAGTAATGATGTGGTTCTACAAGAACCTATGGGATTTGTAAGTGGTGTCGCCCCTGGGTTTAACAATAAAAATGTGGATATGACGAAAACCAGACGTGATAAATGAAACTAAATGGGGTTTAACGTCCTACTGTTTTGTTCCGACTGGGACAATGAAGACATGCACCCTGCTTGTAGTGAACTATGACTATGAGGAAGAAATTTTGCCCGGACCTCTGTCCAGCACCACTGACAAGCAGGAACCACGTGGGAAAATCCCTATGAACTCTCTCGGCAAACGCAGGAACCGAACCAACCGATCGCCGACAGCTGAGCATACCGTCAAAGGAATTAGAAAGAAGCTGTTTTGTTATTAGAAAATAATGGCATCGATGACTTCAACAAAATGACGTCATGCTGTATCCACGTCATAAAAGCTTCTTGGTTGTTACCCACAGTTTAGCAAACAGGGTTGCTAAAACGATACCTGTACATGTATTCTCTGAAAGATCTCAAAGCTACTCTTCGTTCTTACGATACAAAAAAATATTTAGTAATTGCTGGTGGAGTCCTGGTTGCGTCAGTCGTAACGTATTGCGTGTATGCAAAAATAACTGGAAAAAGGTAAGTGAAAAACAAGCTATTTAATTTCTCAATTAGATCTACTACTACAATTAATAATTATTAATATAAGGGCAAGGCCTATTCAAGAGAAATAATCTTGTCTTGTAGACGTCGCGAGATTTTGTTAAATTTCATTTTGAAATGAACTGGGCCTATAACAAATCCTTGAATTTATAAATATTTAGGTCATAACTGTGGTAGCCTAGTTTGGTGGGTCAAAGTTCTATGATGTTCTATCGCAAGGTAATGTCTTTTTTGAATTCGATCAATGCTCTATAAATTCGTTATAGGCCTAAGGCCTACACTATAGTTCCTGGTTTATATAGTGCCGGTTAGTTCGTATTTGTTTTATTTTGGCTTTATTTTAAATAATACTAGAATAATGAGTCTATAAAATCTGAATACGGTAGTAAAATCAGTAGATCTATTCGATGTGACCACGACAAAATTCAATAAATTTAATGCAGAACATATATTTTTATTTTGCTTTTCATGACAATTCATTCTGCACCTGTTGGTGGATGATGTAAAAATAAAATAAATCCAAGTACGAACAATCCAAACCATTAGACAAAATTCAAAGTCCTAAAAAACGATTTAGGCAAAATAGTGTAATAAGGCAAAATAATATAGCCTAATCAGCATATGGACTGTTCACCGTGTACAAAATAGGGTCTTTATACTTTATGGTTTGTTATCTTTTCTTTTCAGAAAAGATCACCGATCTGCGAGATTATTGTGATCGAATGAAAATGAATTGTTCGCCTGATTGTATTGCATTTGGATGGAGGAAAATTAAGAAACCAAAATCATAACTGCCAGGAATGGTGCCATTAAAATCATGTGTGGTGGAGTCAAAGTAGATTGTGTACTATGGTCTTTTCGCAATTTTGTGGATCCAGCTAAATTATTTTTTATGTAGATTTAACCTCAGTAATTAAAATTCCTACGAAATTGGCGTCTCTTGTTATATTCTTGTGTTACTTTCCAACACTTCAAGAGGGTTTGGTTGCTGGGGGCGTGGTAGGTGATCAAGGAACTGGATTCCCGACTACTTTCAAGTTCCCGGTTTACCAGCGGCTACGCCCATGACGACGCCTTTGAAAAGTGTTTTGTCATACAAAGCTTTCAAAGTCTGGAGCTGTTTTTCTTTCAAGTTTGTCCGATTTTCTTTAAAGATACATTCACGCGTACAAACTGGGTTATTTGATGATATATTTGAAATGAAAACATATTCAAACTAATCAATTTATCATAATTTGGTTTCAAATCCTTCCCAAAACATTGTAATTGCCAAGGAATACCCTGATATAAAAATCGTCGGGCTGTCGATTAGGGGAACCCTTACATTTTTGTCCTGTATACGCTCCATGAGTGTTTTTGAGGGAATCCAGTATTTTTGTAGTAAGATTGGATATCTCTACTTTCCATATAATATACCAAAATTGACATACTTTTATAGGCCATAACCACCCGATAAATTATTTTGTTTCCTAATAAGTAAACCGGCAGACGCATTGCAATTATACAGGTGTGGGTAGATATCACAGCATACAGCAAAGACTAGATGCAGAGTACCAGAATCTGCCGCGGTTTGCCGATTGCACGAGATTTAGCCCGGTCTAACAATGAAAGTGTCCGACTGGGCTATGAGACGGGCATACGCCATACAGCGTGTTGTGGGGGAAATTTAGCTCGGATAGTGGCGCTACGGCCTACTCTTATATCCAATTCCAAATGGCAGTGACGCGGGATCGTCTACGTGCACGCCGGTACACGTCCCATCCAAACGACTGGGAAGCTGTCCGGGTCATAACCGCCGTCCTGCATCGCTTACAAGGTGCAAACACCCCGGAAAATTCTGAGCGAACCTGCGACGAGACGATATAAATAAAATGGGGTTTAACGTCCTACTTTCTGCATAATGGAGACGGACATACGCCATACAATGTGCTATGAAAGAAAATTTACCCTGACAATGGCGCTACTCTTATATCGAATTCGAACTACCAAGGGATCTTTTCCGTGTACGCCAATGGCCCATCCGAACGACTATACGTTTTCTTTGTCAGGACATGGGTCCTGCACGACTGACAATGAACTTTCTTGGCAAACGCAGGGTTCGAACACGGGACCTCCAGGTTAGCTGGCCTAAGTCTTACTTACTGAGCTACCGTGACTCTCACATGTGATAAAACATGGTTTGTCAAATTTTATTAATACATTAGGTTGTGTATGATAGAGGGGGTCACGCTGGCTAAGTGGGCAGGTAAGATGCTGGCTCGCTCCTGGAGGTCGGGTTTCAATACCTGAATTGGCCGAGAAAGTTCATCCAGATTTCTAGCGTGATTCCCCTTTTGTAAGTAATGCAGGGCGGAGGGCCTGACAAGGACACATTGGCAGGCACGTAAAAGATCCCTTGACAGTTACAATTCGATAGAAGCGTAGGCCGTAGTGCCGCTATCCGGGCAAAATTTCCCTCTCGGAGCACATTGTATGGCGTATGCCGGTCTTCATTGGCCCAGTTCGGAGCAGAACAGTAGGACGTTAAACCCCATTTCATTTTTGTTCTTGTGTAGAGTAACCGGCTTCGACACAATTGCTCTCCACCCAACTTTATCAAAAAATTAACACGGTGAGAAAGTCCTTTCGAAACTACCGGTACCGCTGAAAACTAGACGACGGAACTTGTCTCCGCAGCTATTAATCAGATTGTTGCACGTGTATCTAAAACCTAGATCGAATGTCAAGTATTTCGCCCCATGTAATAAGTTTACAGGTTTCATCAATGTCATGGTCAAAGAGGAAATAAATTGCCTGTTGCCAAGAACCTAAATGAACTGGAGACGGTATGACGTCATGTAATCGGATGGAAACCAGAGCTCAATCTCGGTCTTGCCCCAGGAAGTTCTCCAGGATAACCGGGGAGGTTTCCCCAAGGCAGTGGTGCAGAACGTAGGGTCTGGCAAGAACAGTGTCTAGGACGAAAAAGTCGAGGCCCTGTGTACACGTTGGCGTACACGTAAAAGGACCATTAATGGTTGGAATTCGACCGCGTAGCCTCAGTCGTAGGACGGCTGTATCATGTATGGGCAAAATTGTACTCATAGCACACAGTTACATGGCGTATGCCCGTCTTTATTATCCCAGTTGGTGCAGAAATGTCGGATATTAATAGTGATTTTATTTCTACCACCGATCGCCAACACGTTGAGTACAACCGATCGCCGACAACTGAGCATATCGTCAAAGGAATTAGAAAGACGCCCTTTGGGTTATTAACCAACATGGCGTCGATGACTTCACCAAAATGACGTCATGTCGCACCCACGTCATGAAAGCTTCTTGGTTGTTACCCACAAGTTAACAAACAGGGTTGCTAAAACGATACCGGTACATGTATTCTCTGAAAGAAATCGGAGCTATTCTTCGTTCTTACGATCCAAAAAAATATTTAATAATTGCTGGTGGAGTGATCGTAGCTTCAGCCCTAACCTATTGCGTGTATGCAAAAATAACCGGGAAAAGGTAAGTGAAACACTATTTTTATTTTCTCATGAAATCCACAGTTTTAAGCCTTATTAAGGCCCTATTCGAATCAGAGAAATAATCAATTCTCTTTTTAGACGGCGCAATATTTTTATTTTGAAATGAATAGGGCCTAAAAAAAATATTTATAAATATTTGAATGGTACCTGACACCTGTTGGCTATAGGCCTAATAATAATAATATACTTTGTGGGGCAAATTTCCATGATGTTCTGTCGCAGAGTAAAGTCCATTTTGAATTCAATGCTTTGTAAATTCCTTATAGGCCTAAGGGAACCTTGTAAGGCCCTATATTGTACGGGTCGATTCTTTTTTTTTTGTTAATTATAATGAGTCTAAAATATTTGAAAAGTAAAATCAGTATTTGATGTGACCACGACAAATTTGAGATAACATGCGGGAAATATACCGTATTTTTATTTTACTTTTCAGACCAAAAAAAGTTAGCCCTAATGTTGTGATTGTTCATGGTTGTGGGAGAGGACCCTACTGTCCAAGTCTATCTCCCTTTTGTCTTAAAATTGAAACTTACTTGAGGATGAATAGAATACCATATCGGGTAATTTCCTGTTTGTTTTTTTTTTTTACTGCGAGAGAGAGAGAGAGAGAGGGGGGGGGGGGTAATGTTCACTAGACGCAAACTACATGAAGCTCATCTTAGGGCACATATTGTTAAATTTTTATTTCATTAATCCGCTTGCGCGTCGACTCGTAGAGGTCTTTAGCATTGGGAAGACACCGGAGGACCCGGCGAAAACCTACGCCTAAGAGATTGGACAGGAGACCCTACTCCTTATCAGGTACGAGCGGGGATATTTTAGGTATACGGGACAGTTGCCCCTTGTCAATGGACAGCTGATGGAATGGAAAACCGAGGTCCTGTGTACACAATGGTGTGCACGTTAAAGATCCCTTGACAGCTGGAATTCGATATAAGAATAGGCCGTAGCGCAGCTCTCCGGGCATTAGACCAATCGGGGCAAGGCAGTTGGAAGTTACACCCGATTTCGTTTCATTTCACTTCATTTCTCATTAATTATAATGTTTCCTTTAAGAATGCACATGGCCGAAGAAAGTCCAAAAAGGGGAAAGTTCCATTCATTGAATTCAACGGACAGGAAGTCAACGATTCTAGTTTAATTATAGAATTCTTCAATGAAAAACTCAACATAGATCTGAACAGTCATCTGAGTAGTTCAGATCGAGGCGTAGCTAGGGCCTTCCAGAAAATGGCTGAGGAAAATCTTTACTGGTAAGTCGGCCTGTATTAAAATTTACTGTCGTTTGCCTTAATTACGTCGCTGTATATTGGCGCAATTGATGCTGTTGTCCTTAGTAACAACATTGGTATTGTAGCTCATTAGCAAGATTATCAAAACAGCGCATGAAGTAGTTTTGGTAAAAGTATACTCGGCAAACCGTGGCAGATTCCGGTACCCCCATCTAGCCTCGGCTGAATGACTGTAAGTATATGTACCTACCCCAATACAATTGGGATGCGGCTATCGGTTTACTTATTAGGAAACTTTCGCTTTTAGACAAGAGTTTTAAAACTGGCGTCGTTTAAAGAAAATCGAATAAACATAAAAAGAGAAACAGCTTCAGACATAAAACACTCTTCACGTGCGTCTTCATGGCCGCCGCCGCCTTAGTAATATGGGAACTTGAAAGTAATTCTAATGGCGGAATTCGTCAAACAGCCGAGGCTAGATGTAGGGTATTGGAGCCTGCTGAGGTTTGCCCTGTGGGTAAAAGGTATGATCAGTCTGTGTGCGCTGAGTGGCGTAGTTGTGACTAGTCGGTAGAGAGTATGTAACGCCTACAATTAGCTCCGCTTGAAAACAGCCACGAAGCTAACTGACCGGCATTCTCAATTCCTATAGAAATAGAGAAAAGAGAAGATTTTATTTTGCTTTCACTTAATAACATACAAATATTTATTAAGTCTTTGTGTGTATCAAGATTAGAAGAACGTTGCAAGGTAGTATTCCATACTAATTACTGAATATTTCGCCCATTTTGGGCAGAGATCTTTTCGAAAAGTTGGTAGTTCTCTGTGTGAAAAGTCTGCGAAGATATATTGCATAGTTAATATCTCATGAATGCTATGGCGGTATTTTTCCCAGACACGCTACGGCCTGTTCTAACTGTCTAGTCGGACGAAAACCCAAGGTCGTGTGGCGTGCACGTCAAAGATCTGTTGGCAGCTGGAATTTGATATAAGAGTAGGCCGTTTTTGCGCTGTCCGGGCACAATTTCACTCATTGCATACTGTATGGCACATGCCCGTTTTCATTAGCCCAGTCGGGGCAGTACAACAGGACGTTAAACCCGATTTCATTTCATTGATACGGATTTGACACAGGGCCGTATCTAGCGGGGGTGCAGGGGGTACATTGCACCCCCAGAAAAATACGGCGCCCCGAGAACTGGCGCCCCCTCCACCATCCAAAACAGTATAATTTGACAATCTTTCAATTATAAAATAATACACTTAATGATCACACAGTGGTGCTCTTCGGTCAGTTTTAAGGGCGCCCACACGCCAATGGTTTCGTTTGCCCTGATCCAAACTTTCATACATCACTTACGTGGAGGCTACGGTGCCCCACCACTCTTCTGCACCCCCACTTTTAAAATCCTACATACGGCCCTGATTTGACACACCTCAGACGAACATTTTATTATTTTATACCTTTCAGGTGTGTACTTTTACAAAGATGGGTTTACGGTAACAGAGACTGGATAATGAACCAGGAGGGGATATCGAAGGTTGGGGCCTGGGCATCGGGCAAACAGGTGAAGAAACAAGCAGAGGCACAAGGTATCGGTCGCCATAGTTACAAAGAAATGGTAGGAATTGAAGAAGGTGATTTAAAAGCCATGTCGGAATTCTTAGGTGAGTATAATCACAGGAATCTGACCTTCTATCTGTATATATATGCATACACCATACCGAACTAGACAATATATAATAAAAAAGAACAGGAATGCAATGCTTGTTGAAGCCTCGATTTTACCTGCTTTCGCTTCGGCACGTTTTTGTTCTACAATTCGTAATGTCAGGCAATCTAACCTCCGCCAATTCACTCAGATATGATTTTTCTTTAATCTAGCCGTTTTGATTTACACAAATACTCCCCATAACACGATATCATAGCCATTTGAATCCAATATTTACATTATTTTCTTTCGTTGACGTTTGTCCTCAACTCCATGCGCTGACGTCATACAAAAACCTAACCAATCTCTGAAGTCTTGTATACTTCCGCCTCAAAATCACGAATATTTACCAAAACCTGGCAGAAAATGTATATTCAAACCCTCTTCTTCGATTCTACACCCAAAAGTTAACAAAATTTACCATGCAAAAGGAGGAAAATGGAATGGCAGAGAAAATCATAAAATATCTTTGGCACTTGATTCAGTGATCTAGTCACTGCGGATTGATTTTGTATGACGTCAGCGCATGGAGTTGAGGACAAACGTCAACGAAGGAAAATAATGTAAATATTGGAATCAAATGGGTATGATCATGGACCTTATAGTATGATATCGTTTTGTGGGGAGTATTTGTGCAAATCAAAACAGCTAGATTGAAGAAAAATCATATCTGAGTGAATTGGCAGAGGTTAGATTGCCTGACATTACGAATTGTGGAACAAAAACGTGCCGAAGCGAGAGCAGGTAAAATCGAGGCTTCAACAGGCATTGCCTTCCTGGTCTTTTTTATTATATATTGTCTAGTTCGGTATGGTGTATGCAGATAAAAGGTCAGATTCCTGTGGTATAATAAAGAGAAAAACTCGTGGGGTTTAACGTCCACTGGACATAAACTAGGTCATTTCGGGACTAACATACGATGCTTATTGCGATTGACGTACTACGATGCGATTCGCATCACGATCCATAACCAGGTCAATATTTACCAAGAAAACTACACGAAACATGAATAATTGAAGAAATCAAAACTGTATTATAACACAAAATTGATATGGATCAAAATAAGGACCAAAACAATTTAATGGTGTTTGGGCCCGTCGGTGGCGTCTGGTGGGCCCTATGCGGAGGAGAATTTGTCTGGCAGGATCCGCTTTTTACTCGGTGAGATGTATTTGTTCATTTCAACTTGTTTCCGAGTGGTATCCACAATGTTTGATCCAGACCATTTGTGGGTGCCCTCTTTGGGGCCCAAAAGGCCAGACGCATCAACTGGACCCCGGCAGACATCCATATCTGAATATGCAAGGTTACAGAGTAATCATTCCAGTCCTCAGATATTGGTACCTTGTTCGTTTGACCAAAGTGCTCTGGGCTGCAGATCTAGTAATGTGTGTCGTGGATAATTAGGAGTGACAGGTTCTCACTGTCCTGTGATGGGACAACACTGCCCTAGTTTGGCTATGGATAAATGTGGAAGTATTGACAGTAAAATTGGATCTCTATTAGACCCCAGTGTGTTACTCTCGGTGAACGCAATAATACAGAATACTCCAGGTTCTCATTCCTGTGATGCATTTACGATAGAGTGTCCTATTGAGTCGACGATCGGGTACCAAACTGATCCCGCAGTGAATATTCGCTTGGCCGCTACAATCACTGATAAGCATGACATCGACGAGGCTTAATGAGTACGGCATATTAACTTTTTTACTCCGACAAATTAAATTCTCAAACATTTTTTTGAGGTAAAATAAAAATAAATAAAGACGTTTGAAGTATTTGCAGTTAAAAAATATTTCCTATTTAGTGTAAATGGGTATTAAAATGAGTAAAATGCATCATTTTGCCCGAAGCAGTTAGGTGTTATGTAAAAATTGCACGAGCCGTTGAGCCAATGACAGACGCCGTGTGCAGTCAACGCACTTGTTGTGGAGAGTCATCTGTTACCGAGTTAATTTGTAAGTAATTCTCTTTGTGTGAAACAGATTGGATCGGGTACGTGTAGATACGTTAGGGTGCGTTTCGATACAATCGACGCGTTTGCTTCGACTGACCGCAAAACATGATAAGACAAGATATGATCACCACGATTACATATGGAAGCGCATAGGGGTCAATAGCGCGATAGATACCGCTATATTAAGTTGGTATTATGTCAACGTATTGTGATTATTATGATGATTTTATCTCTGAAAAGTCAATTTTTGCGGAGTTAATTGAGTCAACACGCTATGATGTAAGTCCCCATTTCGTTTTAAATGTGTATGTTTGCGGTAAGATATTGCTATTCTGAAGCTTTGTCGACAAATTCCATTTCGCCGTAGTATATGTCGACATGTTCGCGAAATATCGTCATGCGATATGTCGTCGTGTGCATTTAAATCGAAATAACGACATCCAAAATAGCAAGTTTAATTAACTCGGCAAAAATTGTCTTTTCAGAGAGAAAATCATTAGAAAAATCACAATATGTTGACATATCATCAACTTAATATTGCGGTATCTATCGCGCTATTGACCCCTATGCGTTTCCATAATTACTCGACGATTAAAACCATGATTTTTATCGTAGCGCGAATCGTGGTATTGGGAACACAGCAATGATACATCGATTCGGCGTCTCGCGATTCAATACGCGAATCGTGAGAAGGTCGATCGCGATACAGAAAAAGAGTCTATTTGAAATACTCAAATTGTCAACGAATTCTAAACGTCAATGAAATCGCTGCTTAAATTGTCTCAGATGTACTGAAATTAATCATAATTTAAAAAAAAAAAATCATAGAGGAAAACACCACGGGCACTCGAGGGGGCGGAGTACATACTAGTACGATCCACGGTCAGTACGAACAATTTGAACAAACAGCGATGGGGCCCACAACCAGTTGGTATGCCCCCCCCCCCCACAAGGTTAATCCGGCACTCGCCAACACTAATCAAACATAGCTGCAAACCTAAACTATTTTTTTGTTGGACCACGCAATTTGTAACTGTAGGAAGTTTTAGGGATGATCCAAGATCAAATATACGAACTCTCATGTTACGTGTGGAGTTTTCACAAACTGGATAGAAATGAAATGAAATGAAATGAAATGAGGTTTAACGTCCTACTCTTCTGCACCTGACCTGGGCTAATGGAAGACGGGCATACGCCATACAGTGTGCTGTGGGCGAAATTTTGCCCGGGCAGCTTCGCTATGGCCTACTCTTATATCGAATTCCAACTACTAAGGGATTTTTTACGTGCACGCCTATGTGTACACGGGACCGCGGACTAGACAGCTGTCCTTGTCAGGCCCTCCGTTTTGCATCACTTCAGACAAGGGGAAACGTGATCCCCCTAAACTGAATGGACTACGACTCCTTACAATAATATTCGGGGGATATTTGATTGGACGATAAAAATAGACACACTCCCTCAACAGCCCAAGTTTTTGCTCTCAGTACAGCAATGCTTAGAGAGGGATTCCTCGAGCCATCACTTCAAGAATATACTTGTAGCCATACACATGTTTTGTTTATTTGGTCCTCTGTATTTCAGATACAAAGTCATTTTTCTTTGGTCATAGACCATGCGAGACAGATTGTGCTTTATTTGGACAGTTAAGTCAGCTGAGATGGCAGTTACCTGGTACCAAGGGCGAATATTTTGTGAATGGTATGTATTATATTGTAGTGTTTTGGTGTTTTAAGGCGCTATAATACACAGACCGCGTGTTGTGCCTTGTAATCAAACATTATGTAAGTCCTACATGTTCTTAGTGCCAAATATCCGCTTCCACCGAAGTTGTCTTATTTTCCTTTTTATTATCTTCGTGCACGCGCAGGACTCTTTCCTGTGGAAGGAAACCGGAGTACCGGGAGTACACCCACGAGGTCAGGAAGGCGCCATTGTCTCCAAGCCACATACGCTCACACCAGGGATCGAAACCGCAACCGCAAGCCAGAGGTGACGGGCCAGCTAGAGAAAGTTGGTTGTGCAAATGAGTAGAATATCTCTTTATATGTACCCCCCCCCCCGCTCCCTTTATGGTAATCACATGATATATGTTTGGCCATGTGACTTGTTACTATGGTAAATTAAATCTTGATTATGGCGGAGATTGTAGTCCGGATTTATGGTTGCAATAAACCGTCGAATATCAGATTGCTGTTTATTAGATTAGTCCACCCCTCCCGGGCGTGTGTGGATGGAATAAGTTTAATCCTCAAATATTCCCGGACTGGTCGGGCGAAGGCCCACCCGTCTGTTTACCGACCAAGGCGCACACAAGTACTCACCGAAGGCGCGCGCGCGAGTCCGAGGGGGTATTAAGGTGGGGGGAGACCAAAGCAGAAGAAGGCAAATTTTTGATTTCCCGATACAATTAGATAACAGAATTAGTGTGTCCCGTCCCCTCCTCCCTTCTTTCGTTTCTCCCCCCCCCCTTCTTTCCTTTTTCTTTCTCGTTTTTCTTTTCTTTTTTCTTTCTCTTTATAGGCTTAGGCCCACTTTTTTTAATGAGGTGGACAGGTGGGCCCAGTCCGGCACTGGAGAACATCATTCTCCCTCATGTTAGTCAATAAGGGGTCGTAACTCAGTCAATAAAAGACGGAATACAAAAAAAAAACGCGAACTTGATCTGTAACTAACACCCAATTTAATATTTTAAAGTTAACATCAGCCCAGTCAGAGCTGAATAGTAGGACGTTAAACCCCATTTCATTTCAATTTGTTCTTTTTTTCTTTCCAGAAAAGTACACCAATCTTCGAGATTATTGTGATCGAATGAAGGCGACATTTTGGCCAGATTGGAATGATTGCATTACAAACGTGGGAAAAATCAAGAAACCAATATCATGACTGCCAGAAATGGTGGCATTAAAATCATGTTTGATGGGGTCAATGTATATTAAGTACTATGGTCCTTTTGTAATTTTGTGGATATACAGTTTTGTCAAAAATGATTATTTTGTGGGTTCATTTAATCCCCAATAAATAAAATAAATTGGAAATTGGCATCTCACTGTTATTTTCGGAGATGATTTTAAGGAAACGTGGTTCAAACGTCCTACTTTTATACTCCGAACTGTGCTAATGAACACGGTCGTACACTCTTTTATCGAATGCCAACTGTCACTGGATCATTTACGTGCACGTCAATGTGTACATGGGACCCCCCCCCCCCCCTACAGCCGTGGAAAATCACGATGAACATTCTCGGCAAATAACGGAGATGAACGCGCGACCTCCTGACTAGGGAGGCAGAGTCTTATCACTTCGCCATTGTGGCTCCCGATCAAAGCAGTCAAAAAGGATTTAGTCTCTTCGAAAAGTTGTAGAGAGAGAGATAGAGATGGGGGTGGGGTGGGGGTGAGAGGTGGGGTTCAACGACTACTCGAAACAAACAGATAATTTCGGGGCTAACACGTGGTTCAAGGGGTCTTTAGCATAGGGAGGGAACCGGAGAAATCCCTCGAGGTTGGACAGGCGACCCTAACCCTTGTCACGTACAACCAGGGATTTCGAAACCACGCCAGTTGACTCAATGACAGGCCGTGTGATACAGCGCGCACGTGCCCGAAAAGTTGGACAGGCGTGATTGACCAAAGCAGCTAAATAAGGTTTTGATAAAATAAATTTTATCCCTATTTCTCACCGATAATATAAGCTGTTTTCATTATTCTATAGCCTATAGACGTACAATCATGCAAGCCAATATACTTTACCGAATAAAATAAAAAATCAAAGATCCTGTTCGGCTGTTCATGCATGAGTAGGTCTATTGTCGCGATTGTCAAGTCCTCATTTTACTCCAACCCAAAAAATCTTCAAATATAGGATCATTGAGCGAACTAGGTATCTTCCCAATTCAAATTGATATTTATCAACGAATGTTACTATTTTATAAAAGATTAAATACACCTGACATAAAACGGACAAATCCGTTACTATCCGCCGCATATGTGGAAGATGTAAAAATAAGCAAATCCAATCCCAATCTATAATGGTCAGCAGCAATATCCTCCCTCATGGACCAGTTCAACTTATCTCCCTTGCAACTTTCAAAATCTAACATTTAAACGGCGATAAGGTCCCAATTCAATAATATTTATAAAACCGAATATATTTCTGGCAATTCAAAACTTAGAACTTATGGCACCGTAAAACCTACTATTGACTAAAAACTTCAAGTCGGCTACACTGTAAATCCAACGGACGCCTGACGCGTCTGAATGTGTTCATATTGGAACATTTTGCGCTGGAATGTGAACACGTTAATGTTCACATATGAACACCGCCGTTCTAAAACGTACACAAACGTTCAAAACTGAACACATTGTGTGCATTTTCCGTTCAATGATCTTTGAAATCATTCACACTTGAAACACATCGGTCGCAGAAGACCATTAAGGAACGCATGGTGTTCAGGGGTGTTCATAACGGAATATCAATTTGGGCACCATGTGTTCAAGTTCGATATCGGACATGCGCACGGTGCATCACGTGATGTGGGTTATTTTCAAAATCGCCATTTGCAGGACGCTGGTTTGAATTAAAAGCTCTGACTGTTTCAACAAGTGTTATTTAAGGTAAAGTATTGTTGTTGTTTTTTTAATACGGTAGACAAGTTGTTTCAAAAGTAACAGGGTAACTTAGATATTTGAATTTCGAAGTAGACATATGGAATGCGGGAAATATTGCTTGATTAACAATATGAATAGTGTCAATAGCCTTGACCTATATAAGCTTCTAGGCCTGGCCCTAGACCCGTATTTATTACCAAATCAACTCTGAAACTCTCGTTAAGCATATTAATTTGTGTTAATAAATTATTCCCTCTTATCAAAAAGCGCATGTTATAGAGATTTTGGGTCGAATTTGACAAATTATTTTCTTCTTCCATTTGTTTGAACACATGGTGTTCCTTATAGAACATATTCTGTTATACACGGAACACATTCTGTTACGTATGCATGTATAGAACACTAGTATGCAAAATTAATAATCATCTGGCATTAGGGTTTCACTTACAACTTTTCTGCACCAACCGGGACATATGGAAGACGGGACAGACAAGGAAGGTATAAATAGGCCTAAAAGACGCATTCGATTGTCCACATCTATGATTCTCAATACATGATATAACTGTCTATATATCTAAAAATATTAATTTATTAAGCCATTTTGTCGGTAGCATATTTTGACCCGGTAGAATGGTTTATTGTATTAGACCAGTCGGAGCAGAACAGTGTGATGTTAAAACCCTCTATATAATCACCTTTTTTTTAAAATATAACAGTTCACGGTAACAACAGAAGATGGCGAAAAAATAAAAATTGGTACAGGCCACCGAATGAACTACCCAGTCTTCTAGAAAATAATTTTGTTGCAGATATTATACGTTCAAACGGTAAGTCTATATGCTTAGGTATTATATCCATTTATTATTAGTTAACACTTTCATTATAAGCAATCTTATACCGGTTTCCTGTGTTTTAATTGATGTTAATATTTCTATTGCAGGTGGGAGAATGAAATGGAGTTTATCTTCCTCGGCCTATGAAGACCAAAAAGCATCACGTGTGCAATGGGAGAAATTTTACCCAGACGGTGGCTTTTCCGCTTACCCCTGCCAAGAGTTATGGATGCTCGCCAAGGTCCATCCTAACGACTAGAGAGAGACATTGTGTAAGAACTACAAGACAGTACATATGTGTACCACATATCACGTTTTACTTGCCAATAATATACATTCCGATATTAATATGCGAATTGTTTTCATTGGGCATATTATCGACGTATGTTTTGTCACATTATCTATGTCCAAGTTGTATTATAAAATTTAGAAAATACAATAAATTTGTAAACTGTGTTAAAATTGTTTTAAATTTTTGTGCCACGCTTTTATCATACGAAATAATTAATGATTTAAGACTCTTTTAACCGATTTTTAAATTGTTTGTTAAGATTTCAGACATTCTATCACAACAGAACATCCGGTGTCTGCTTAGAACACCATGTTCCCCCTGTGTGTGAAATTCTGAACGAACGGTGTTCAAAATATGATCACCGAACACCTTTTAGTGTTCATTATCTGTTTCATTCAGTTGAACACCTTATTGTATTCTAAAAAGAACACGTTTTACGCGTCCGATATGGGGAAAGATCCAGGGGGAAAAGTTGAACGTATAGTGTTCAAAAAACAGAACACATTTTACGCGTCAAAGGTGTTCTAAAACCCAGAGGGAAAAACGTTTAAAATTGAACACATACTGTTCTGAAAATAAACACATAGTGTTCTGGTAGAAAAAAGACGCGTCAGGGTGTTCAAAAAGTGTTTCAAAATAGTGTTCTAAAATAGCGTATTTGGTGTTCTAAAAGTGGACGCCGGGTTTAAGGTATTGCTAAACAAAATTTGCGTTCTATTTTCATCTTTTAACATACATGTTTATACATTTTGAAATAAACTAGAAATAGAGAGGGGCCGGTACAAGAACGTCCCCCCCCCGACTTGAGGCTATGTGCACTCTGTTCCATATCCAAAGCAGAAACCGAATTTCACTTTTTAATTGAATGTCCATACTATCAATCTCTTAGGCTAAAAATATTCTTTCTGCTACCTTCAGTTACAACAATTTGGCTATAACATTTGAAAATCTATTTGACCCTCCCTCTTCAGTTACGGTGAGTGTATGTCAATATGTATATAAGGCTTTTCAATATAGAAATCAAGCCTCGAACCAATAAGGTATTGCTAAACAAAATTTGCGTTCTATTTTCATCTTTTAACATACATGTTTATACATTTTGAAATAAGGTTTCTGATATATATTTTCACTTTAAACAAGAACCTGTATTTCATGTTTCATATTGTATATTTTTATGTGTATATTGCTATTTATTTTATGTTACTTATGTCATTCACTTTTAACACTAGTCTGTATTTCATTTTTATACGCCCACATTGAAATGTGGTCGTATACTGTCGTAGCCCCCGTCTGTCGGTACGGCCGTCCGGAGGTCCGGCGTCCTCAATTGCTTGTGGACGCTCTAGAGGCTAAAGTCAATATTCGATTGACTTTTGATTTATACACAGTGATTAAGGTCATGATTTTCAGCGATTCCCTATAATTACTGCAAGAGTTATGGCCCTTGATCACGTCAAAAGTCTTGTGGACGCTCTTGAGGTCAAAGTTAATATCCGATTGACTGTAATTTTATACACAGTGATTAAGGTCATGAGACGAAGAAGTCTATTGATTTTCAGCGATTTCAGATAATCACTGCCCTTGATCACATCAAAAAATCTTGTGAACGCTCTAGAGGCCAGAGGTAATATCCGATTGACTTTAAATTTATACAGTGTTTGAGGTCATGAGACAAAGAAGCCTTATTCTTAATCAGATCTTAGTGTATTATAAATGTTTTATTACCGAAAAAAGTAAAAATATGCGACAACTCTTGTTGACTGCCCGGACGATCTAGCTGCTGTGGGCATATATTTCGTTGCCTGGCAACCTATCTTTCATTTTCTTATAAATATATGTGTATATTGCTATTTATTTTATGTTCCTTGTCACCGTGGTTGTGTCATGTATATGAATTGAATGCGGCCTGCAATGGGTGTTATGATACAATAAAATCTTATCTTATCTTATCTTATCTACTTACCGGTTTCATCAAGTCAAGGTCAAATATGAAATAACCTGCTTGTTGTAACACACAGTTGAACAAACACGGTTGTTAAAATGACGTTGTCTTTGGAAGGAGTCAAAGATTTTATTCATTCTCATAAACCGAATAACTATTTAGTAATTGCTGGGGGAGTCCTGGCTGCTTCAGCTCTGACGTATGTCGTGTGTAAGAAAATAAAAGGAAAAAGGTAAGACGTTTATACCCTGGCTCTAAATTTATATGAAGGGGAAATAACTCAATATTAATATGCAGACGACACAAGGGCTCAGACTAGTAATTTTTTTTCCATTGGCTTCAATGTTATAATCTTTGAATGGCATTTAGCGATTGAACATAATATAACACAAAACACAGTTCTATGGATAACAATTACTATATTATACACACACAACGTTTCGACAAGAATTCACGGGTCGTTATCAAGCATACAAATGTTAAATGGCTGTAGCATCCCAGGTAGTTCAGCTCTGAACGTCGGTCTCATTACACTCACCCTGAACGTTCAGGGACTGTCCCATTCAATCAATGTCGAAAATAATCGGAGCCCCAGCCAATTTTACTGGGCAACTTTTCACTGCCAAACGATGGGGTGTCAATCCGTGTGGACGCCTGTACAATGTAAACGAACATCTTAGTGAGAAAAAAAGACCTTGCTTACTTCGCTAGAGTCAGTATGAGCGACACAACACGCTGTTAAAAATACGTCCACTCCTATCAAATTACATTTTCGCCGCTATGACACTCTAACTGTAGGTCAACGTCCACATTCAGGAATGTCGGTCATACAAGACGAAACGAAGTGTACAGGCTTTCACACGGATTGACACCCCGTCGTTTAGCAGTGAAAAGATGTCCAGTAAAATTGACTGTTCTCCAATTTTTTTCGACATAGAGTCAATGGGACAGTCCCTGAACGTTCAGGGTGAGTGTAATGAGACCGGCGTTCAGAGCTGAACTACCCAGGTAACCAGGTTGTAGCGTTTTACTCAACATTTCGTTAGTTCCAATCTTTATAGGCACAATGGAAACAACATTTGGCAATCTCCTCATCATAATTTTGTAGGGGGTTGACCGTTTAGATTTTTTTGCTACAGGGATTTGATGTTGACTGGGGTGAAAATCTCACTTGGGACACATTGATTGCTGTTACAGTAAACATCCCCTATTCGAGAATATTTGAATATGATTCAAGATATCATATGTGAATAATAGTTTGAAAATATTTGAATATTGGTACCAGTAAAGACTAAAAAACATTTGAACAAGTAAAATTAGTATATTAATTTCAGGAATGATAATTTTATTTTGCTTTTCAGACCAAAAAAAGTTATCCCTAAAGATGTTGTGATTGTTCATGGTTGTGGGAGAGGACCCTACTGTCCAAGTCTATCTCCTTTTTGTCTAAAAGTTGAAACATACTTGCGGATGAATAGAATACCATATCAGGTAATTTCCGAGAAAAATGGGTTTTATTCTTCACTCGACACAAACTACCTTTATGTCATTTCAATAACTTGCTTTGGTGTAGGGGTCTTTAGCAGTGGGAGAAAACTCACGAGGTTGGACAGGTAAACCTTCTACTTGTCCTGCACAAGATTAAAATCAAAGCCATGCCACTTGACTCAATGATAATGTAGATAGTCGATGTTTTTTGTATTTCAGAGGAGAGCCAAGAAAAGCTCCCCTCAATCAACAAATTGAAATAAATGGCTCTCCTAAAAGGTTCTCCCAGTTTCGATAAGAGGAATGCTTTAGAATATAAGGAGATTGTTTTAGAAATTAAGGAGAGTGATTGGTAGATAAATGTTAATAAACCCCCAATGACTTTGTAAAGGAGAGGGATTTTCAATTTTAAGGGGAGGGAAAAAAACTCCCCTCGGTCGACATTCAGGTGAGCTGTAGGCGGTCGAGAGCGATCACCCGCCTTAAAAATCAATGACTGTATATAGTCCAAGAGCCAGTGACGAAAAAACTGCCTCATAAGTAATAGAAGGTTTGACCATATTAATTGGCAGCTGTTGATAGGGCAAATTCAAAACACCCAGTCTTACGAGGTTTCAGTGGGGCATTTGGCTGGGAGGGGCAGATAAAAAGGGCCAAAAAGGGCTAAAATTTGCCTCATAAGTAATAGGATCAGAATTATTTCTAAAATGTTGCTATACAATGTATGAATATAAAAAATATAAATCTGACCGGAAAAAGTGGGGCCATGCCCTTTTCTGACAGCCTTAAAAAGTGCCTACTGGGGTCAAAATTTGCCTCATAAGTAATATAGTTGAAATTGGTGCCAAATGTTAGCTTTGTGCTAGCCGATTCTAAAAATATCAAATCTGACTGGATTCAGTGGGGCACATCCCCAATCTGACCACTTGAAATCTGCCCGATCTGCCACACCCACAAAAAAGGTCAAAATTTGCATCATAAGTAATATGATCAGAAATAGTTTTGAAATGTTGTGGTGCTATATCTGAATCTTAAAATTCAAAATCTGACCAGAAAAAATGGGGCCACGCCCCTTTCTGACTGCCCTAAAAAGTGTGGACGGGGGCCCAAAAATGCCTCATAAGTAATAAGATTGAAATTGGTGCCAAATGTTAGCTAATTATGAAACGGTTCTAAAAATATATAATCTGACTGGTTTCATTGGGGCAAACCCCTAATCTGACCACTTAAATGTGCCTAATCTGCCACGCCCACAAAAGGGGTCAAATATTGCCTCATAAGTAATATGACTGAAACTGGTGCCAAATGTTAGCGGTGTATTAGTCGATTCTAAAAATATCAAATCTGATGGGTTTCTGTGGGGCAAACTCCTAATCTGACCACTTAATTGTCACCACCCACCACACCAGCAGGGTGAATACACATTTTTTTATCACTTAAAAATTAACTCTACAAACTGAAATATGATTCAAATGTGTGCCAAATGTCTGTGAGTAGGTTCTGTTTGGTTTATAAATCTTTCAGAAGTTTCTATATCTTGTCTAATTTACACTTGTTAAATGATATAATCCAAATATGCGACAAAAAACTTTTCTATTGTAGGCGTATATTGGTCATTCATATCTTGGTGGCATCCAAAGTTGGAAAATTATTCTTGCCCTAAGGGCCTTTATTGGACGAAACTTTCCCATTGTGAATGCAGCAGTGTAGTCACAGTCAGTGAATCAGTGAAAAGCTGGCAAAGCAATGCATAATGATGGAACCAATTGTCTGCATATATCTCAATTTTTTGCCACTGTATTCCAACCTCCATCCACACATTCCGACACAAGGAATTTCCAAGTAAAATGATCACAACATCTGTAGCTATGGAACGGACAATATTATGTATGGACTTCTTCGTGCATACATGTCAATGTACAATCTTTGTAACACTGAAGAGACCCATTTACATTTGTAAAACATAATAGTCTTGAACTCAAGTTACATACAATGTCTTAGATCTAATAACTGGGCAAATATTCAGTACACATTCAATTGTTACCTGTGTACTGTACAAGAGATTTTTTGAACTTGTCAATGTTTAATGCTGATGTAAACGTTGATGGCAGTCTCATGTGTGGACCTGAGGTGGTGTATTCTTGGTCTCGATCTAAGGAACCAGCACGTCTATCTTTCTCTATGTCCTTTATCGATAGTATTTCATTTCTGTCAAATACGGCATTGATCTCTTGACTCGACACACTAAATATTTTATCCAAAATATAACGAGCAATTGCACCAAATGTTACTGGGAGGTCTCCGTGTAGATGAAGAAAAACCATTCAATCCATCACTGTTCAATCAATCCATTTAGGCTCACAAGATGCTTCAAAAGCAAAGATGTTTAAGTTGATATCATTGTTTCATCTATACATGTATAACTAAACACAAGTGGCATTGTTTGATCGGATAAAATCTGGTAATCATCATCATATCTTTCTCCATTTTCAACTGTAGCCTACGATATATGTTGCCGTTTTGTTTGTTTCTTTTAGGAACTGTCAGAAGCATATGTGCTTGGTTTTAACTGTTTTATGGGTTTATCAAACCAGGATAATAACAATAACTTCTGAAATAAATTTGTCGCGAGATATGGTACCATTTTCATAAACCTTTAAAAGGAAATCTGTTGAATAATGTTAATTAATGTTCCGCATTATTTTTTAATGGATCAGACCAATGCCGGATTAACCACAGGGCACCATGCGGCACATGCCCCAGGGCCCGCCACATTAGGGGGCCCCCTAAGGTACTTCTAAATGGCTCCTGAAATGCCAGGAAATCACGTTTCCGGCCTCCAATTTCTGAAAATTTCCTGGGGGAAATCCCCCCTCCAGACCCTCCTAGCGGGGCTTCGCGCCTTCAGCGCTCGCCGGCCACACTTACGCGGTCGGTGATTAGGGGCACCCCACATGTACCAGGCCCAGCCCCACCATGGTTAATCCGGCGTTGGATTAGACATGTTTACAATTCTTTCAGTAATGTGATGTGCTTTGTTCTTCTGAATATTAGCTTTGTCTCAATTCATAAGTTACATCTTCTGGTCTGGAAATGCCTAAATGGTCGGCCTCATATAACGAGACGTGGACCATCTCTGTCTAGCTGCTATGAAATTTCTATGATGATTTTAATACCTGACAAATGATTAGCTGCATGTGCATTAACTGTCTGTTCTATGTAAGGGAATTCTTCAGATATTCCAGGATGTGTTTCATCTATTTTCATCATATTGTCATGCAACCAGAATATCCATATGGCATAGTTTGGCTGATATAAATGAAAGAATAGACTTGACATTTCAAAGAGGCAGTATGTAAATAAGCTGTCCCCAACATGAATACCCTGTGAAAAAAGGTGAATACACGAATTATTTTCACATATGTGTACCAATATTTGACTGTTTTCCCATGTTCACTGGCCAATGTCTTGTGTGCATAATCAATTATTTCATTCAGTTCTTTGGAAACATTGTAGCAGCAGCTGTTGAAAAAGTTGGTTGACGAAACCGTCTGAAATGTAATACCTCCAAAGATAAAGCTAGCAAAGGGTGGATGCGTTTACAACGATTATAGTGGATACCTGATAAAAACCAAGTACATGAACCATCAGCTATTATTCTTCAATTACGAATGGTTGTTCAGATTCTCCAATATGCTTCCCAACAGCTTTAAACTATGCCAGTGATATGTGGAAAGGACCTAGCATTATGAAAACGTTGTCAAATAGAGGACTTTCTGCAGCCTGAATTGTATATGCCATCTTTAAAATAGCCAAGTCATGTACGTGTCACTATCATGTATTCCTGACCACACTCTTCACCAATCTGTTGGGATCTCTTCATTTTTTCCAAAACAAAATTGAGGGAGGTTGGCGATTGATTGATTTTAGGAAGATAACATATTTGTTATTGAGGAAGGTTATCTTTTACCACAATTCGATTCAACCCACATAATTTGTTTATCTAGTGCATGTTATATTATCCAAATAACATCCACAAGCTTGCCATCTGCACAGCTACTAGGAATAATAGATCTTCTGGGATAAATCCACTGTTAGTCATTGTAAGCGTCTTCCTATATGGTTCCAGATTTAAAAGAAATTTAATTTTGCCGCACGAAATATTATACAGTTTTTGTGTGTATACGTTTTCTTCTTCAATAATATACTGAACGCCATAGAAAACGCATCACTTAGTTTTTTGTATAACAAAATGATCCTGTAAACATATCTTATTTATTTTGCTTCTTATTGTGAACAATATTCAAATGGGAACACATCAATAACAACACATTTGTACACTTATGGATGTTCAGTCTGTAATCAACGGTACAAAGTCAGAGGTGTCAAAACAAAAAGTACGACAAAGATAGTTAATTGTCAGTAGCGCGCGTGTCCTCCACTGGCTCTTACGTACGCAGTGTAGCACAATTAACCATCTTTGTCGTACTTTTGATTTACATTCAATCGTTTCTGTTTTACTGTAATTTCTAATCAGTTGTGTTCGGCGAAATACGCGACGAGTCCGAATTGAATGGCAGTCTTTGACATCTGGTTATTCCAGTCCACACTGGTAGTTTTCTTCTACATAGGATATGTTTAGCCTCGTTCTTCAAGTAGCTTCATACAAATGGCCTTCGAAAATATTTTGACACACGATTCTTGTGCCAATTTTAACATTTTCACTTTGTCTTAAATGCTGAATATCAGAAGCCTCACATTTCAAGGTACGATAACAACACCAATGTTAAGTTCCTTGAATGACATTGCTTGATAAAGATACCTGTAAGAGTATTGAAACGTTGCATGTAATAAACCAAGAAGAAGTAAATCCATAAAGTTGTGTTATTATGAACACCAATGTTGATTTAAATTGACTATTAAGTCATGTTTGCAGCGTCGAAACTGGGGATGGCATTGAGTTCAAGACTTAGCTCCTTTAATGGAGAAACATATAACTTGGAGGCCAGCAGTGCTGTATTGAATTTCTACTAGGTTGTTGAAACCTGCAAATTAATAGTGATGTGTCAAACTACCCAGTCCGTAGATTTAACTTTGAAGTGATAACAAAAGGTCCTTATGGCAAGAATAATTTTCCAACTGATGATGCCACCAAGATATGAATGACGAATATACGCCTACAATAGAAAAGTTTGTTTGTCGCATATTTGGATTATATCATTTAACAATGAAGTGGTCAGATTAGGAGTTTGCCCCACAGAAACTCATCAGATTTGATATTTTTAGAATCGACTAATACACCGCTAACATTTGGCACCAGTTTCAGTCATATTACTTATGAGGCAATATTTGACCCCTTTTGTGGGCGTGGCAGATTAGGCACATTTAAGTGGTCAGATTACGGGTTTGCCCCAATGAAACCAGTCAGATTTTATATTTTTAGAACCGTCTCATAATTAGCTAACATTTGGCACCAATTTTAATCTTATTACTTATGAGGCATTTTTGGGCCCCCGTCCACACTTTTTAGGGCAGTCAGAAAGGGGCGTGGCCCCATTTTTTCTGGTCAGATTTTGCATTTTAAGATTCAGATATAGCACCACAACATTTCAAAACTACTTCTGATCATATTACTTATGGTGAAAATTTTGACCTTTTTTGTGGGCGTGGCAGATCGGGCAGATTTCAAGTGGTCAGATTAGGGATGTGCCCCACTGAAACCAGTCAGATTTGATATTTTTAGAATCGGATCGCACATAGCTAACATTTGCCACCAATTTCAACTATATTACTTATGAGGCAAATTTTGACCCCCGTAGGCACTTTTTAAGAACGTCAGAAAAGGGCATAGCCCCACTTTTTCCGGTCAGATTTATATTTTTTATATTCATACATTGTATAGCAACATTTTAGAAATAATTATGATCCTATTACTTATGAGGCAAATTTTAGCCCTTTTTGACCCTTTTTATCTGCCCCTCCCAGCCAAATGCCTCGTAAGACTGGGTGTTTTGAATTTGCCCTATCAATAGCTGCCAATTAATATGGTCAAACCTTCTATTACTTATGAGGCAGTTTTTTCGTCACTGGCTCTTGGTCTAATAGGGCCTACATGTTTAGTGGTTTGGAGGAGCCAAAAAACCAAATTCTAGTGTAGGGGAGACCGGGGCACATTGAACATATGGGTACATTGAACCACCATGGATAAATCGTTTATAAATAATACTAGACAACCCAAAACTACACAGAAGTGAGATAACTTCTTAAACCTATTTTTCCATCAAAAGCAGTAGCCACATGCTGTCAATTATTTTTTTATGAATGATTTTTTGAAAAGAGCGCTTAAAAGTGACAATGCACTACTTCCACTTATCATTTTCTAAACATGTTTACTGCTAAGTCTAGGAAATTCCTGTACTTAAAATCGGTTCATATATGTCTCGTCTATAATCGTGATAAATGGGGGCTTGATAGAGGGCATATTGAATTTTTTAAAATGTTTATCATGAAACTGTGTTGGGCCAGATTGAACCGCTGTTAATGGGGTACTTTGACCCATGGTCCATTGTACCCCAGTGCATTATAGACTATATATCATTTGATAATTTTTAATATCTTTGAAAATTTTAACAATAGCTTTAGAATATCAGTTGATCCAACTCTGTAGGCCTTTTGTATGTAGGCCTATCGTATAAAAGGAATTAAAACTTCATGGGAGCAGTGTTCGAAACTTGGCTGTGACATGCAGGGGGGCAATGAGTCCCCCTGACTAGAGTCACCCGTCAGCAAATCATGCCGTCCGAATTTAGACAGAATATTGGACAAATTTTTGTTTGATTCACTACAAAAGTTGAATGGGATCTCACCAAACCGCTAATTGAAGTGCATTTTACAACGATTTGTAGGAGCCTAGGGAATCTGGACTCCTGCTTGTTTCGATCGTTGCACAAATGTTAAATCTGTGGATATTTGTTTTTAATTAAACACTGATTGTTTGCAGATTCATTAGATCACATACAAAACAAGTGACTAGGATTGTGATCCAAATCCAGATCAATGTTTAACATGGAATTTTACCACTGTTCATTGTGCCCCACTATGTGGCTAAACTTGCCCCGATTATTTTGTACAGCGGGGTACATTAAACAATTGTGGTCAAGTGGATTAAAACTTTAATAAAAGTTAGAGATTAATTTAAATGAATCTGATACACAATAGCAACTATGATATGTCTTCAAACAATACAATAAAGTAAAGAGACCCTCTAATAAAAACATTTGATACAGAAGAAGGACAACCATGTATGTGAAAAAACTGGTTCAATGTGCCCCGGTTCCTACATATTGGCATGCGCGTGAAAGAATCCTCGAATTTGGTATAGGAGTAGGCTGTAGTGCCGCAAATCTCCCTCATTAGCACATTTGGAGCAGATGAGTAGGACTTTAATTAAATCCCCAATCTGATTAAAATACAGATCTATATTTTGTTTCGTTTTTTAACCTTTTGATGGCCTACGACACTACATCAAGATATGACAAGTTATAGCTATAGGTTATGTGAGAGGTCATACGAGCAACTTTTGACCTATGACATTAGACATTCTATTACTCAATCAGCATTGACGTTACTAGTGGATTACCTACAGTTCCGTGTAAAACATGCCTAAAGCTCGCCATAACAGACTGTTTAGTTGGCTTATTTCTCACATTGATTAGAACGCCTATTATATAACAACTCTTCCAGATTCTAGAGCAAACTGATCCAGCAGTGAATATTCGCTTGGCCGTTACAATCACTAATAAGCATGACATCGACGAGACTTAATGAGTTCGACATATTAACTTTTTTACTTTAACAAATTAAATTCTCAAACATTTTTTTGAAGTATAAGAAAAATAAATAAAGACGTTTGGAGTATTTGTAGTTAAAAAATATTTCTTATTTAATGTAAATGGGTATTAAAATGAGTAAAATACATCATTTTTCCCGAAGCAGTTAGGTGTTATGTAAACAATGCACGAGCCGTTGAGCCAAAAACTGACGTCACGTGAAGTCAATGCACGTGTTGTGGACAGTCATTTGTGACAGAGATAATTCGTAAGTAATACTCTGTGAAACAGATTGATTCCAGAGTAGTAAAGACAACTAAAACGAAATTTTGAACTATTAAAACGAAAGGAAATAGGAGCTGTGTTTTAATGAGATCGTTGTTTTAATTTCAGAATGATAAAGATTTTGAGAGATCATCTAAAGGCAAAATACCGTGGATTGAATATAATGGAGAAGTTGTCAACGACTCGTCCTTTATCCTTCAATATTTTAACAAAAAGTTAAGCATTGATGTTGACAGAGTTTTAACAGATAAAGATAGAGCTATATCGAGAGCCTTTCAAAAAATGATAGATGAAAACCTTCTCTGGTAAGTTTGTTTCCCTAGCTGAAGTATAAAGTGTGTTAGCTTGGTAGGAATTGATACTGGGTGTTGGAGCGAAAGTACACACTCATGCCCTGCCTCACACACGAGATCCATCACAGTATCATCCCCTGCCAACATGGATACTAAAGAAGTCTGAAGTAGAGTTAATTCCAGTGATCACCCAAATCGTGAACACCTCTCAAGTAGGCGCAGAAGTATGTGAAACGCTTAAAACAGCTCATGTGACACCCCTCATTAAAAAATCACCACTTGATCGTAATGTGCTAAAAAATTACCAACCTGTGTTGAATTTATCTTTCATATCGAAAATTATAGAAAAAATTGTCCTGAATCGTTTTAAAATATCATTTGTGTGAAAACAATCTCCAAGAAAAATTTCAGTCAACATACAAAAAACAGCACAGTACAGAATCCGCCTTACTTCGTGTTCACAATGATATTGTGTGTAGCTTGGATCGGAAGAAACCGGTGTCGCTAGTTTTATTGGATTTGAGTCCTTCATTTGATACAATAGATCAATCAATCTTACTCGGGAGACTTGAAACTCGATATGGTATATCAGGAGACGTACTGAAGTGGTTTGAGTCAAAGGCGTTTTATAGCTGAGGCGCTGGAGGCGCCAGCCTCCTCGCGAAAAAAAATCAAAGAATTTGAAAAAATCAAACTGTAGAAAAATGCTAAAACCGATGAAAAAAATGAAAATGTACCCTAGTTAGGGAGGGCCCTAAGGCAGACAAAAGGGTCCCACGTCTGACAAAAGGGCCCCTCTGGCCAAGGGAAAGGGCCCCCGATTCCGAGTCAATCGTTTTCTATATATAATACACTGTTACTGTCGAATCCACTACTGAATGAGAACGCTGTCATTGCATTGGCATGAAAATCATCAATCAATACCCCCCCCCCCTGCGAAAGAGGGCCCTAAAAATAGTATAGCCTCCGCCATGATAAACCTTAAAAAGCCCCTGGTTTGAGTCCTATCTGAATAGAAGACAGCAGAGAATTGTTATCGACACATTGCAATCAATGCCTAAAGTTCTTGATTTTGGTGTTCCCCAGGGATCCGTATTTGAGCCGGTTTTGTTCACAGCATACACTGCACCAATTGGACATAACAACCGTGAGATGGGTCTTGATTACCACCTCTATGCGGATGATACCCAGTTATATGTTGAACTCGATCCTTCACCAGATACCACTATATCAGAACTTGAAGCATGCATTGAACGAATTAGAATCTGGATGCACTGCAATTTTTTTAAATTGAACGATGACAAAACAGAAAATATAATAATCGGGAATAAGAAGAACATCGACATCAACCACAGCAATAACCCCAACCAACTGTGTCAGGAATCTTGGTGTGTTCTTTGACTCTTCCTTCGATATGAAAACCTATGTATCCATGGTGTGCAAAAGGGCGAACTTTCACTAGTATAACATTGGCAAAATTCGATCCTATATTGACCTTGATACCACTAAAATGTTAATAAATGCTTTTGTTATGTCATCCTTAGATTATTGTAATTCATTATTGTATTCTCTTCCTAAAACTCTTGTATGTCAGCTACAGAAAATACAGAATAAAGCGGCTCGAGTTGTGTCTCTCACCAGATCATCTGACCATATTACACCTGTTCTAAAACAGTTACATTGGCTACCGGTTAATCAACACATTATGTTCAAAATTAACACAATCCCTTTCAATTGTTTAAACGATCCTTTGGCACTATCCTATTTATCCGATTTGATTAAGCAATATGTACCTTCTGGTTTCTTACGTTCATCTCATAAAAACCAGCTTGTATGTCCAGTACAAAAGTCAAAATTTGGTGAGAGAGCTTTTGTGTACGCAGCACCAACAGAATGGAACAAATTGCCCCTGGAAGTCCAAAATAGTCCAAACTTGGCTGTATTCAAACGACGTCTTAAAATCCTATTTTTTTACCCAAACTTTTGAACAATAATTGAAATGCTTCACTTTTTATGCTTCACTTTTTATTGTAACTTAACTATTCCTTTGTATTATTGTGTTTATTTGTATATACATGTATGTTTTGTTTTGTTTTTTCTTATTTTATAACATATCTACATTGTAAAGCGCCACAAAGCAGTCAGACTGACTGAATGTTCAGCGCTATATTATCAGAAATGGAATTTTATAAAGGGTTTGTAGTGTATATCGAGAGTCCTTATTTTGGAACATTTTGAAAAGTTATGTTGGCCTTGTGGGTTTTCTCTAGGTCCTCCCACTGTTAAAGACCCCTACGCGCAAGCAAATTATTGAAATAAAATTAAACCATATGTTAGTCCTGAAATTACATAGTTTGTGTCTAGTGGACTTAAACCATATCTCTCTCTCCCTCTCTGTCTCTCTCTCTCTCAACTTATATTGGAATTGATCTATACCTGAAGATGAAAATTGATGTAGTTCACATATTTTTACTTATTCAGGTGTGTAGGGATGTTTAGATGGGTTTACGGTTATACAGATAACCGTTGGACAGGTTTTGGATGGTGTATAAATAAAGCTATTACAAGAAATGTTACAAAGAATGCCTGGGCCGCTGGTATGGGTAGACACACCCAATCAGAAGTGGAACACATTTTTGAGGATGATATGAAAGCCTTGTCTGACTTTCTAAGTGAGTATTGAACACTAGTTATTTATGCATTAGGATCTGGGGGTTTAGTAGTTCAGTAGTTCGAACCCCGAACTTACAACTCGCAGTAGGAAATTTGCTAATGTGTTTGCTGCCTGATACCATATTGCGTATGCCAGACTATTCTCTCTTTAAACATCCGCATGTTACAAATACCAAAAATTAAATGATGAATTCCCAAAATTCTATGGTTTTTGTATCAAGCATGAATCGTTATAACATAGTACACAAAGTAGCAATTTTGTGAGTATTATTAAATCTGTTCAAAATGTCACTTAAATGTTTTTGTATGATAATTTAGTTGTTTTTCAGTTGTCAAATATAAATGCAAATAAAAACTTAACCGCTGCTTTTAAATTCAAATACATCTGTACGTAAAAACTTTGAATTACAACTGGGGTCAATACAGACCCCTTGTTACCTGCTATGTGATTCTCACCACGTGCACCTACAAGGGTTAAGTCAAAATGAAAACAAGTTTACAAGGGAGGCAATCCATGAAAAAATGAATATCTTCCAAACCAACAGGGCTGATCGTGACAGGCGGGAATTTGCCATACAGTGTACTATGAGGTAAATTTCCGACGGAAAGCGGACCCACAGCCTACTCTTCTATCAAATTCCAACTGTCACTGGTTATTTTGCATGCACGCCAATGTGTTCACAGAACCTCGTTTTTAGGCTAATCCAAAGGACTATACATTGTCCCTTGCCAGGCCCCTCATCCTATACAACTGACATAGGAAATAAAAGCTGGAAAATCCCATGGCACTTTCTGAAACATGGGATCGAATCCAACACCTCCTGGTTAGCAAGCTAGGGCCTTCTCACAGACCCATCGTGGCTCCCCATAATGTTTATGACAACTTTGTAACAAGTATTTTATTATCCAGGGCTATGTGCTTAAAATAGAGATCTATATTTCATTTCTTTTATTAATTCTTTGGTAATAATGAGGCAAAAATTTGAGGCAGAAAATGGACTGTTCACTGTGTACAAAATACACGACAAACAGTGGTAACAGGTGTCCGGAAGAGTAATCTTACCCTGCCTGACGCCACACCTGTGTTTAATCAAATCCTGGTAGGATGAACAAGCGACTAAACACATTATAAAATATATTTGTAGGTAATAAAGATTTTATGATGGGAAATGGGCCAACAGAAATAGATTGTACAGCATTTGGTATGATATCACAAATTTTGTGGCACAGTCCAAAACAACCGTGTGAAAAATGGATAAAAGGTAAATGTAGTAATAGAAAGAAATGGGGTTTAACGTCCACTCGACACAAACTAGTAGGTTATTTCGGGACTAACATATGGTTATAACTTTATTTCAATAATTCGCTTGCGCGAAGGGTTCTTTAGCAGTGGGAGGAAACTGGAGACCTAGAGAAAACCCACGAGGTTGGACAGGCGACCCTAATCTATCTGTGTCATATACAACCCTCTATTTTAAGTGTTTAATGGTGTCAGCAAGACATTGCATAATATATACATCAAGCCCTTTGACTATATATATCACTTAATGTCTCACACTCGACCATTTGGTCAACATTTCTATTAGTAAGTGCCCGCAGGAGGACCGCACTACACGCAAAACAAAAATCTACATGATAAGCCTTCGGACCAGACAAAAAATGACATCACATTGCAAAAAATAAACAAATACCAAATCAGGTGAAAGGATCCGGGGGCAGCCGTTTGGGAGCCCACAGGACTGACAAAACCGTGACAGGACTGTATTCCGCGTTACTCGATTGGGAGGGGGGGGCCTGTGGTCCATGGCCCCCCTGCCAGCACCAGTGATATAGTTGATTTTCATTTTCGTTTGCTTTGTTAGTTGTAGTTCACATGATTTTCGCATTGTCTCCGCCCAAGCAATCCAAGTTTGCGCAACGTATTACCCTTTGCTCCAATGTATGCCCCCCACCCCCCCTCGACAAAATCCTGGATCCGGGCCTGCCCCAGCGTGTCAATTGATTTGACTATCAAGTTACTAGATTTTTCTGTGGCATGCTAGGCAAATGAAGGATGTTGCTAGGTTGTGTCATGGGTGTAACTGCTTACAAAATCAAAAGATTGCAATATCCTGTTAACTATGAATTTGGCCCTAACTCAATTTTGCCAAAAAATTGAGTTACTAGGTGTTGCTTTTTGATGGGAGAGGTATCATTCCTAATTTTCAGTTTGCACTCATATTGTCTTAATACAAAAATAAAATAATTCATATCTGATATTCATTTCTTTTTTAGAAAAATATCCTAATTTAAAGGAGTACTGTCTACGTATGAAAAATTTATTTTGGGAAGATTGGGATGAATGTATAACGCATGGTGGTACAAGGGAGGCTACTCATTAATGGATAATGGAGTCAGACCATTGGGGACTGTCAATAATGTTTCAGCTGCAGCAATAAAAACATTTGGTTCATATAATTAAAAATTCTTATTGGATATTTGACCAGGGTGCTCTGAGTCCTGATGTGGCCCCAAAATAGCCTATAGTATTTGCCCCTTGTATTTACCGGTAATAATGAAAGTGTGCCTCATGGTTCGAATAGGACAGAAATCAGACATGGTAAATGAAACGAAATGGGGTTTAACGTGCTACTGTTCTGCTCCGACTGGGTGAATAAAGACAGGCATAAACCATACAGTATGCTATATGAGGGAAATTTAAATCCGACAGCAGCACTACAGCCTTAATTCTCTTAAATCAAATTCCAATGGTTCTTTTGCATGCAGGCCAATGTACATGACTACTTTTGTAAACTACAATATTGTGAAAATTAAACTTTATTATAAATATGGATTTAAAAATGTTTTTATTCAAATGTAATGTTATTTATCTTTGAAAATTATATAAATTGGTACATATAAACTGCTGATAACCATTTGAGTTTTTCAAACAATATTTAAAGATAGGTTCCCAGAAAAGTATTTATCGGGTAGTTATTTCCAATAAAAGTATGACAATTTTGGTATAGTAGTGATATCCAATCTTACGGGAGAAATACTGGATTCCCTGAAAAACACTCATGGAGAGCAGCTCACGATTAAGAATGTCTGCTCACGTGACATCAAAGTTTGCATGCAGAAATTGAAGACTTGATAAACATTATGAAGAGTTAGACGTACAACACTTTCTGTGATAAAAGTGTTCGTAAGATTTACCCGAGAATTTATTGACAGTCTCCTTTTTAGGATAGTAGTTATAATTAATACATAGCATGTTTTATTTTAGATAGTATAACTATAACCAAATAATATATTTGTAAGATTTATACGAGAACTTGTAGTAGAAATAAATGTGTTCTTTTTGATGGGCATTAAACATGCATTATGCAAGAGCTAAATCTGCCTATTGCAGGTCTTTCTTTAGGCCTGAAATTTTATCTAAATTATTAATTAGACATTAATTAACTAATCCAGACCATAATCAACTCTGACGTCAACGCTAGCCTGCAATATTTATTGGAATATGATTCGATTTGCTGCTTAATTTTCATTCATGATTTAATCATGAAATGGATAATCGAGACTATGTTTTTTATCGTACCAACTTAATAATGATGATCAAGGCTAGACCGAAATTTTAATCGATTAATCGGTTCAGAGAGGATCAATTTGACTGAAATTTTCAGCAAATTCCCTTTACACTATCTAGTTTTTAACTAGTGTAGTGAGAACTTCCTGCTCGTTATATAATCTCCCATAATGTATATTTAATTTGTAGTATTTATAGAAAGTGATTGGAAATACATAATATACTTGCTCATGATTGTCGAATTGATTTTTTTTTTTTTTTGCCAGATTTTATGTATGATGAGTTTTTTTTTTGTTGTTGAATGGTTAGATAAAAAAGATAGTCACACAGGTTTTTCGTAAATTTCAAATTGTAACATTTTTATTGCTCAAGGACATCTACACTGTTTCAATTGTTTATTTCCCAGCTCAAATAATATTTACTTTTCTGGTTTAACACCAGGTAAAATTTTATGGATACTGAGTTTAATACTACAGTAAGCGTGATTTCGACGAGGATACTCTCGTCTTTATCAAGCAAATGATACAGTTGTGAATAGTAGGCAAATTTATACAGAATATGCAACAAAAATAAAAATCAAATACAATTAAAGCTTAACACTATTGCTGGGGGAGGGGTGGGGCATTAGGTACTAAACCTACACTGTGGAAACTATTGTACGGACTAAAAAAAGGGGGCGGGCAGGTTATTAATATAAAAGCTTATTGTCCTTATAAATTAGTTTTCGTCCTTTTCTTGTCATCTTTTGTTTTTTATAAGGACAATTTTGCTGAAATGCTCGTTTCAGAAGAATTTTTGTACAAGTGTAGAATGAAATCTGAAAATGAAAATTTATTCTGCATTTTAACAGAATTAAAATTGAGTCTTGAGAGAGAGAGAGAAAAATGGGGTTTAACGTCCACTCGACACAAACTAGGTCATTTCGGGACTAGAGTTTTGAGAAAATGAGTTACTACATATTGTCTTGAAACAGTTGTCTCTTAATTACAATTTTATGGTGCTTAGCTTAGAAACTGCCGGATTAAATCATGCACCGCTCCTAGATGTCTTTGTGAATTTGTTCAATCTTACATTACATCGAAAAATCTGGGGGGGTTGGGATGGCCTAGTGATCTAGAGTGTCGCGTTTTGACCTCTAGCTGGCCAGTCACCTCTGGCTTGCGGCTGTGGTTTCGATCCCTGGTGTGAGCGTATGTGACATGGAGATAGGGGCGCCTTCTCAACCTCGTTGGTTTCCTCCGGGCACTCCGGTTTCCTCCCACTGCTAAAGACCCCTACGTGCAAGCGAATTATTGAAATAAAATTGAAACCATATGTTAGTCCCAAAATGACCTAGTTTGTGTCGAGTGGACGTAATTTTAATTTTACTGAAATTTTTAGCATCTTCCATTTTCATTATCTGTTTTTAAACTTTTTTTAACTGTCGAGTTTTCATCTGATATTGTATAATTCCCCTTTGAAGGTTCAATACCACTCTTGTTGTAACTGAATAATATGCCCCAATCGTTATTCTGGTCAACAAATTGTACTATTTTACAATAGCCCAATAAAATGATGATACAAATTTCATCTTAACACACCTAATTTAAAAACTTGGAAAAATCCAACTAAATGATTTGAAAAGCCTTTAACGTAAACCTTTTCAAATGTGACTTGGATTTTAAAATATTTTCAAACCTTCTGGACAAGTAAAATAGGATGTAATGGATAATTAATCTAGTACTTAGAACAAGGCTATTATTTTTTTTCTTGACCTGCCAAGCCAGCAAGAGTGTTATTGTCCCTTTAAGCCATGATAACTTTAATATTTAAGTGAAAATGCAAATAACCATCAAGCCTTCAATAATATCATGTTATTACTTTTATATATTTGTTTATTTCTGTGTAAGATAATTGCTTTAAATGGTTTGTGATCTTTTCAATTTTTTATTTTGAAATCTACGCCTTATATATATATGATATACATTATAGTATCTATTATATTTTTTTGTTATATGAAATCCTTGTAAATAAATATATACATTTCTTTTATTTTTGTTTCTTATATTTAGTTATTAGAAGTCTGGAGCAGAAGCAGCTTAGTGAGTGTTGAAAAGTGGGCGTGGCAGGTGACAATGTATAATCTTTCGGATGGGACAAAGAGCATGAGGTCTTGTGTACATATTGGTGTGCACATAATACCAACACTTGACAGTTGTAATAAGATGTAGGCCTAAGAGGAGGCCTTAACACTGATGTCCAGGCAAAATTTCCCCTATAGCTACTTATAGTAGCCTATATGCACAGTCGAAGCACATTTGTAGAACTTGAATTTCTTACAGCTCTTTGGTATAAAATTATGTTATTACTATTCAACCAAGTTTATATATCCTGGGAATTAAATGAACTTTTAGACTTGTATTTCAACACTTTGAAAATTAGACAGTGTTAAACCCCATTTCATTTCAATTTGTTCTTTATTTCTTTCCAGAAAAGTACACCAATCTTCGAGATTATTGTGATCGAATGAAGGCGACATTTTGGCCAGATTGGAATGATTGCATTACAAACGTGGGAAAAATCAAGAAACCAATATCATGACTGCCAGGAATGGTGGCATTAAAATCATGTTTGATGGGGTCAATGTATATTGTGTACTATGGTCCTTTTGTAATTTTGTGGATATACAGTTTTGTCAAAAATGATTATTTTGTGGGTTCATTTAATCCCCAATAAATAAAATAAATTGGAAATTGGCATCTCACTGTTATTTTCGGAGATGATTTAAAGGAAACGTGGTTCAAACGTCCTACTTTTATACTCCGAACTGTGCTAATGAACACGGTCGTACGCCATACGGCGTGCTATAAGGAGAATTTTGACCGGAGCGACGCTGCGGTCTACTCTTTTATCGAATGTCAACTGTCACTGGATCATTTACGTGTGCACCCCCCCTACAGCCGTGGAAAATCACGATGAACATTCTCGGCAAATAACGGAGATGAACGCGCGACCTCCTGACTAGGGAGACAGAGTCTTATCACTTCGCCATTGTGGCTCCCGACCAAAGCAGTCAAAAAGGATTTAGTCTCTTCGAAAAGTTGTAGAGCGAGAGATAGAGATGGGGGTGGGGGTGAGAGGTGGGGTTCAACGTCCACTCGAAACAAACTAGATAATTTTGGGGCTAACACGTGGTTCAAGGGGTCTTTATGCTATAGCAAAGGGAGGGAACCGGAGAAATCCCTCGAGGTTGGACAGGCGACCCTAACCCTTGTCACGTACAACCAGGGATTTCGAAACCACGCCAGTTGACTCAATGACAGGCCGTGTGATACAGCGCGCACGTGCCCGAAAAGTTGGACAGGCGTGATTGACCAAAACAGCTAAATAAGGTTTTGATAAAATAAATTCTATCCCTATTTCTCACCGATAATATAAGCTGTTTTTATGATTCTATAGCCTATAGACGTACAATCATGCAAGCCAAAATACTTTACCGAATAAAATAAAAAATCAAAGATCCTGATACAGCGCGCACGTGCCCGAAAAGTTGGACAGGCGTGATTGACCAAAGCAGCTAAATAAGGTTTTGATAAAATTAATTCTATCCCTATTTCTCACCGATAATAGGCCTATAAGCTGTTTTTATGATTCTATAGCCTATAGATATTAAAGATATTAGACGTACAATCATGCAAGCCAATATACTTTACCGAATAAAATAAAAAATCAAAGATCCTGTTCGGCTGTTCATGCATGAGTAGGTCTATTGTCGCGATTGTCAAGTCCTCATCTACTTACCGGTTTCATCAAGGTCAAGGTCATATAGGAAATAACCTGCTTGTTGTAACACACAGTTGAACAAACACGGTTGTTAAAATGACGTTGTCTTTGGAAGGAGTCAAAGATTTTATTCATTCTCATGATCCGAATAACTATTTAGTAATTGCTGGGGGAGTCCTGGCTGCTTCAGCCCTGACGTATGTCGTATGTAAGAAAATAAAAGGCAAAAGGTAAGACTTTTTATACCCTGGCTCTAAATTTATATGAAGGGGGAATAACTCAACATTATGCAGACGACACAGGGATCAGACTAGTAATTATTTGACTGTAACATCACAGGCTGTAGCTTTTTACTCAACATTTCGTTAGTTCCAATCTTTATAGGCACAATGGAAACAACATTTGGCAATCTCCTCATCATAATTTTGTAGGGGGTTGACCGTTTAGATTTTTTTGCTACAAGGATTTGATGTTGACTGGGGTGAAAATCTCACTTCACACATTTGATTGCTCTTTACAGTAAACATCCCCTATTTGAATATGATTCAAGATATATGAATAATAGTTTGAAAATATTTGAATATTGGTACCAGTAAAGACTAAAAAACATTTGAACAAGTAAAATTAGTACAGGTACATGTATATTAATTTCAGGAATGATGATTTTATTTTGCTTTTCAGACCAAAAAAAGTTATCCCTAAAGATGTTGTGATTGTTCATGGTTGTGGGAGAGGACCCTACTGTCCAAGTCTATCTCCTTTTTGTCTAAAAGTTGAAACGTACTTGCGGATGAATAGAATACCATATCAGGTAATTTCCGAGAAAAATAGGTTTTATTCTTCACTCGACACAAGCTACAGTGGACTCTGTCCTATAGGCCTACACTGTGTTAGTTTACCGCAGCTATTGACGATGAGGGTCAAGGTCATAAATCGTAACGTCCGCTCATTTCAGCTCAACGTGGACAAACTTACGAATGTTTTTAACAAGTGCTAGGAATATTTGTACAACCGAATTCGTGGGAAAATTCGTAGATATTCTTTAGTATTTGTCACAATTACTATCTTACAAGAGAATATAAAATTATCAAGGTAATCAACAAAGACCTACACGATTGCGAGTTTTAATCTTACCGATAATTGATTGGTGATTGATTGTTAATCTTTTGTGGCTTCACACCCATCAAGTTTTAATCTATTAACGGACAATTGATTGGTAATTGCCTGACACCTACCGATTTAAGGCCGGATTATACAGTGACAATTCAATAGAAATTATGTGACAGAATCCGGACTTATCAGATATTTTTTGGCTGAAGTAATAAGGAAATAAATCGGGACATGAAAATCATGTCGGATGTCACAGAAATCCGGAGTGATCAGACATCGGATGTGACAAGAGTCCACTGTACCTTTATGTCATTTCGGGACTAACACATGGTTGAACTCCATTTCAATAACTTGCTTGGGTGTAGGGGTTTTTAGCAGTGGGAGAAAACTCTCAAGGTTGGACAAGTAAACCTTCTTCTTGTCCTGCACAAGATTAAAATCAAAGCCATGTTATAATACTGTAGGCTTATTTCTCACATTAATAAGAACGCCTATTATATAACAACTCTTCCAGATTCTAAAGTAGTACAGACAACTAAAACGAAATCACCTCTGGCTTGCGGCTGTGGTTTCGATCCCTGGCGTGAGCGTATGTGGCATGGAGATAGGGGCGCCTTCTCAACCGTGTGGGTTTCCTCCGGGCACTCCTGTTTCCTCCCACTGCTAAAGACCCCTACGTGCAAGCGAATTATTGAAATAAAATTGAAACCATATGTTAGTCCCAAAATGACCTAGTTTGTGTCGAGTGGACGTTAAACCCCATTTCTCTCTCTTAATGAGATCGTTGAACACCATTCCAGTTTAGTCAGATTGATTGTTTTAATTTCAGAATGATAAAGATTTTGAGATGTCATCTAAAGGCAAAATACCATGGATTGAATATAATGGAGAGGTTGTCAACGACTCTTCTTTTATCCTTCAATATTTTAACAAAAAGTTAAGCATTGATGTTGACAGAGTTTTAACAGATAAAGATAGAGCTATATCGAGAGCCTTTCAAAAAATGATAGATGAAAACCTTCTCTGGTAAGTTTGTTTCCCTAGCTGAAGTATAAAGTATGTTAGCTTGGTAGGAATTGATACTGGGTGTTGGAGCGAAAGTACACACTAATGCCCTACCTCACACACAAGATCTATCACAGTATCAGAAATGGAATTTTATAAAGGGTTTGTAGTGTATATCGAGAGGAAGGTGGTCCTTATTTTGGAACAAGTTATGTTGGCCTTGTGGGTTTTCTCTGGGTTCTCTGATTTCCCCCCACTGCTAAAGACCTCTACGCGTAAGCAAATTATTGAAATAATATGAAACCATATGTTAGTCCCAAAATGACCTAGTTTGTGTTGAGTGGACTTAAACCTCATTTTTCTCTCTCTCTCTCTCTTTCTCTCTCTCAAATTATATTGGAATTGATCTATACCTGAAGATGAAAATTGATGTAGTTCACATATTTTTACTTATTCAGGTGTGTAGCGCTGTCTAGATGGGTTTACGGTTATACAGATAACCGATGGATAGGCTTTGGGTGGTTTTTACCTAAAGTTATTAGACGAAGTGTTGCCAAGAATGCCTGGGCCGCTGGTATAGGTAGACACACCCAATCAGAAGTGGAACACATTTTTGAGGATGATATGAAAGCTTTGTCAGATTTTCTAAGTGAGTATTGAACACTAGTTATTTATGCATTAGGATCTGGGGGTTTAGTAGTTCAGCTCTGAACGTAGTGTAAGGAGACCGACGACATTCAGAGCTGAACTATGGTTATTGATCATAATTTATTTATATTTTTCAAATCATTTTGTATCATGTCATGTAGTTTAGTGAGCAGAAATTCGGCCATGCATCTGTTATAACTCATTACTTCCGTCAGTTATACAGAGGGATAACTCGTGTTTTCCTTTTGTATCAAGTCATTTTGTATCAAGTCATAGTTTAGCTTAAGTCAAAATGAAAACAAGTTTACATGGGAGACAATCCATGAAAAAATGAATATCTTCCAAAGTTTGGAATCCAATCCAACAGGGCTGATCACGACAGACGGGCATTTGCCATACATTGTACTATGAGATACATTTCCGACGGAAAGCGGCCCCTCAGCCTACCCTTCTATCAAATTCCAACTCTCAATGGTTATTTTACATGCACGCCAATGTGATCACAGAACCTCGTTTTTAGGCCCCATCCAAAGGACTATACATTGTCCCTTGCCAGGCCCCTCATCCTATACAACTGACATAGGAAATAAAAGCTGGAAAATCCCATGGCACTTTCTGAAACAACATGGGATAGAACCCAACACCTCCTGGTTAGCAAGCTAGGGCCTTCTCACTGACCCATCGTGGCTCCCCATAATGTTTATGACAACTTTGTAACAAGTATTTTATGATCCAGGGCTATGTGATTAAAATACAGATCTATATTTCATTTCTTTTATTAATTCTTTGGTAATATAACTTTTTCTTTGGCTATTCACACTTTGGTGGACCAGACTCTAAATACTCACAGCAACTGACCGTTTCATTGGCTAATCCCTCATTGAATTATTTAGCATCTCTTCCAGATCCAAATGTAGAAACAAAATTTTGAACTATTAAAATAGGATCTGTGCTTTGCTCAGATTGGACCCTCATTACTACACCTGCTAGCCTGGGGGTCGCGGGTTCAATCCTGGCGGAGAAAGTTCATCGGGACTTTCCAGGATGGTTTCCCCTTGTCAGTGGTGCAGGAGAGACAGTCTGACAAGGACAGCTGTCTAGTTATTTGGATGGGACAAAAAACAAGGTCCAATGTACACATTGGTATGCACGTAAAAGATCCCTAGGCAGTTGATATGCGATATAAGTGTAGGCCGCAGGCACTGTCCAGTTAATTTCCCTCCTAGCACACTGCATGGCATGTGCCCATCTTTTTTATCTGAATTGGAGAAGAACAGTAGGACGTTATTTAAACCAATTTAATATCATTTATTTCATTTCCGTACTATACCATCTGTGTTTTAATCCGATTGTATCCAGGATGAACAAGCGACTAAACACATTATAATAAAATATATTTGTAGGTAATAAAGATTTTATGATGGGAAATGAGCCAACAGAAATAGATTGTACAGCATTTGGTATGATATCACAAATTTTATGGCACAGTCCAGAACAACCCTGTGAAAAATGGATAAAAGGTAAATGTAGTAATAGAAAGAAATGGGGTTTAGCGTCCACTCGACACAAAGTAGGTTATTTTGGGACTAACATATGGTTATAATTTTATTTCAATAATTCGCTTGCGCGAAGGGTTCTTTAGCAGTGGAAGGAAACTGGAGACCTAGAGAAAACCCATGAGGTTGGACAGGCGACCCTACTCTGTGTCATATACAACCCTGTATTTTAAGTGTTTAATGGTGTCAGCAAGACATTGCATAATATATACATCAAGCCCTTTGACTATATATATCACTTAATGTCTCACACTCGACCATTAGGTCAACATTTCTATTAGTAAGTGCACGCAGGAGGACCGCACTACACGCAAAACAAGAATCTACAAGATAAGCCTGAGGACCAGACAAAAAATGACATCACATTGCAAAAAATAAACAAATACCAAATCAGGTGAAAGGATCCGGGGGCAGCCGTTTGGGAGCCCACAGGACTGACAAAACCATGACAGGACTGTATTCCGCGTTACTCGATTGGGGGGGGGAGGGGCAGTGGTCCATGGCCCCCCCTGTCAGCACCAGTGATATAGTTGATTTTCATTTTCGTTTGCTTTGTTACTGTTGTAGTTCACATGATTTTCGCATTGTCTCCACCCAAGCAATCCAAGTTTGTGCAATGTACTACCCTTTGCTGCTCCAATGTATGCCCCCCCCCCCCCTCGACAAAATCCTGGATCCGGGCCTGCCCCAGCGTGTCAATTGATTTGACTATCAAGTTATTAGATTTTTCTGTGGCATGCTAGGCAAATGAAGGAAGTTGCTAAGTTGTGTCATGGGTGCAACTGCTTACAAAATCAAAAGATTGGAATATCCTGTTAACAATGAATTTGGCCCTAACTCAATTTTGCCAAAAAGGTGAGTTACTAGGTGTTGCTTTTTGACGGGAGAGGTATCATTCCTAATTTTCAGTTTTCGCTCATATTGTCTTAGTACAAAAATAAAATAATTCATATCCGATATTCATTTCTTTTTTAGAAAAATATCCCAATTTAAAGGAATACTGTCTACGTATGAAAAATTTATTTTGGGAAGATTGGGATGAATGTATAACGCATGGTGGTACAAGGGAGGCTACTCGTTAATGGATAATGGAGTCAGGCCACAATAATGTAGCTATGTGGTAGGAGTATGTTAAATATATCTGAAATTGGGGACTGTCAATAATGTTTCAGCTGCAGCAATAAAAACATTTGGTTCATATATTTAAAAATTGTTATTGGAAATTTGACCAAGGTGCTCTGAGTCCTGATGTGGGCCCAGAATAGCCTATTGTATTTGTAAGTGGTGGCGCCTCTTGTTTGTATTTACCGGTAATAATGAAAGTGTGCCTCGTGGTTCGAATAGGACAGAAATCAGACGTCGTAAATGAAACTAAATGGGGTTTAACGTGCTACTGTTCTGCTCCGACTGGGTGAATAAAGACAGGCATAAACCATACAGTATGCTATATGAGGGAAATTTAAATCCGACAGCAGCACTACAGCCTTAATTCTCTTAAATCAAATTCCAATGGTTCTTTTGCATGCAGGCCAATGTACATGACTACTTTTGTAAACTACAATATTGTGAAAATTAAACTTTATTATAAATATGGATCTAAAAATGTTTTTCTTCAAATGTAATGTTATTTATCTTTAAAAATTATATATATTGGTACATATGAACGGCTGATAATCATTTGAGTTTTTCAAACAATATTTAAAGATAGATTCCCAGAAAAGTATTTAGCGGGTAGTTATTTCCAATAAAAAAAAGTATGACAATTTTGGTAAGCTCTTATATATGGAAAGTAGAGATATCCAATCTTACTAGAGAAATACTGGATTCCATGAAAAACACTCATGGAGAGCAGCTCACGATTAAGAATGTCTGCTCACGTGACATCGAAGTTTGCATGCAGAAATTGAGCACTCGATAAACTTTATGAAGAGTTAGACGTACAACACTTTCTGTGATAAAAGTGTTCGTAAGATTTACCCGAGAATTTATTGACAGTCTCCTTTTTAGGATAGTAGTTATAATTAATACATAGCATGTTTTATTTTAGATAGTATAACTATAACCAAATAATATATTTGTAGGATTTATACGAGAAATTGTAGTAGAAATAAATGTGTTCTTTTTGATGGACATTAAACATGCATTATGCAAGAGCTAAATCTGCCTATTGCAGGTCTTTCTTTAGGCCTGAAATGTTATCTAAATTATTAATTAGACATTAATTAACTAATCCAGACCATAATCAACTCTTGACGTCAACGCTAGCCTGCAATATTTATTGGAATATGATTCGATTTGTTGCTTAATTTTCATTCATGATTTAATCATGAAATGGATAATCGAGACTATATTTTTTATCGTACCAACTTAATAATGATGATCAAGGCTAGACCAAAATTTTAATCGATTAATCGGTTCAGAGAGGATCAATTTGACTGAAATTTTCAGCAAATTCCCTTTACACTATCTAGTTTTTAACTAGTGTAGTGAGAACTGCCTGCTCGTTATATCATCTCCCATTTGTAGTATTTATAGAAAGTGATTGGAAATACATAATATACTTGCTCATGATTGTCAAATTGATTTTTTTTTTTTTTGCCGGATTTTATGTATGATGAGGTTGTTTTTGTTGTTGAATGGTTAGATAAAAAGATAGTCACTCAGGTTTTTCGTAAATTTCAAATTGTAACATTTTTATTGCTCAAGGACATCTACACTGTTTCAATTGTTTATTTCCCAGCTCAAATAATATTTACTCTTCTGGTTTAACACAAGGTAAAATTTTATGGATACACAGTTATTGAGTTTAATACTAAGCGAGTTATTGACGAGGATACTCTCGTCTTTATCAAGCAATTGATACAGATGTGAATAGTAGGCAAATGTATACAGAATATGCAACAAAAATAATAATCAAATACAATTAAAGCTTAACACCATTGGTGGGGGAGGGGTGGGGTATTTATTACTAAACTTACACTGGAAACTATTGTACCGATTAAAAAAAGGGGTCAGACAGGTTATTAATATAAAAGCTTATTGTCCTTATAAATTAGTTTTCGTCATTTTTTTTTCATCTTTTGTTTTTTATAAGGACAATTTTGCTGAAATGCTCGTTTCAGAAGAATTTTTGTACAAGTGTAGAATGAAATCTGAAAATGAAAATTTATTCTGCATTTTAACAGAATTAAAATTGAGTCTTGAGAGAGAGAGAGAAAAATGGGGTTTAACGTCCACTCGACACAAACTAGGTCATTTCGGGACTAGAGTTTTGAGAAAATGAGTTACTACATATTGTCTTGAAACAGTTGTCTCTTAATTACAATTTTATGGTGCTTAGCTTAGAAACTGCCGGATTAAATCATGCACCGCTCGTAGATGTCTTTGTGAATTTGTTCAATCTTACATTACATCGAAAAATCTGGGGGGGTTGGGATGGCCTAGTGGTCTAGAGTGTCGCGTTTTGACCTCCAGCTGGCCGGTCACCTCTGGCTTGCGGCTGTGGTTTCGATCCCTGGTGTGAGCGTATGTGACATGGAGATAGGGGCGCCTTCTCAACCTCGTTGGTTTCCTCCGGGCACTCCGGTTTCCTCCCACTGCTAAAGACCCCTACGCACAACCATATGTTAGTCCCAAAATGATCTAGTTTGTGTCGAGTGGACGTTAAACCCCATTTCTCTCTCTCGAAAAAAAATCAGCGATCGAAATGAATAATTGAGCCTTTGTTTATTATCGTAACCACAGTAACAATGACAATCAAGGCTACAGTATTATTGAAATATGAATTACTCGGCCCAGGGTAAAGTAATTTTACTGAAATTTTTAGCATCTTCCATTTTCATTATCTATTTTTAAACTATTTTTAACTGTCAGGTTTTTATCTGATATTCTATCATTCCCCTTTAAAGGTTCAATGCGACTCTTGTTGTAACGGAATAACATGTCCCAATCTTTATTCTGGTCAACAAATTGTATTATTTTACAATATTCCAATTAATTGATGATACAAATTTCATCTTAACACACCTAATTTAAAAAATTGGAAAAATTCAACTACGTAAACCTTTTCAAATGTGACTTGGATTTTAAAATAATTTCGAACCCTCTGGACAAGTAAAATAGGATGTAATGGATAATTTACAGGTAGGACACTTAAACATCTAGTACTTAGAACAAGGCTATTATTTATTTTCTTGACCTGCCAAGCCAGCAAGAGTGTTATTGTCCCTTTAAGCCGTGATAACTGCAATATTTAAGTGAAAATGCAAATGACCATCAAACCTTCAATAATATCATGTTATAACTTTTATATATTTGTTTATTTCTGTGTAAGATAATTGCTTTAAATGGTTTGTGATCTTTTGAATTTCTATTTTGAAATCTACGCCTTACATGATATACATTATAGTATCTATTATATTTTTTTGTTATATGAAATCCTTTTAAATAAATATATATATTTCTTTTATTTTTGTTTCTTATATTTAGTTATAAGAATTCTGGAGCAGAAGCAGCTTAGTGAGTGTTGAAAAGTGGGCGTGGCAGGTGACGATTTTTAATCGTTCGGATGGGACAAAAAACATGAGGTCTAGTGTACATATTGGCGTGCACATAAACCGACACTTGACAGTTGGAATAAGATATAGGCCTAAGAGGTGGCCTTAACACTGATGTCCAGGCAAAAATTCCCCTATAGCTACTTATAGTAGCCTATATGCACAGTCGAAGCACATTTATAGAACTTGAATTTCTTACAGCTCTTTGGTATAAAATTATGTTATTACTATTCAACCAAGTTTATATATCCTGGGAATTACATGAACTTTTAGACAGTATATAGTCCATTATAGCCTTGGCGTTTGATGGCCGAATGGTTTGCACATGCGCTCTGTATCATAAGGTCTGTCATTGAGTCAACTGGTTTGTGGTATCATTTCTCCGGGTCCTCCTCCGTGCAACGCAATAATTACAATAAAATTTTAAAAAACCATATGTTAGTCCCAAAATGACCTAGTGTGGAAAGTTAAAAAAACAACTTAGAGAATTACTAGGCTGATTCCATAAGAAATTGAACTTTCTCATACTTATCTCCCTTAGACTGCATTTGTAAAGAATGTATGATTTGGATGGATGCAATTAGTGTAATTAAACCCGGTTATAACAAAATGTATTTAAGTCAGGGGCCATCGGGCGATCTCCCGATGGGCCGGTCGGACAAAAATGAAAAAAATAATTTTGTCCTATGAAACCCTATTCTGTTGAACATGGGGGGGGGGGGGCGGAATTGGGAATGCGCAATGGTAATTCCGAATTTCATCCGAAAATTTCATCAGGTTCAATCGACACTGTCGCCCGCAAATTTACTAATTATTAAGTCACCTACATCGCATATTTGGGGTTCATTTTTCAAAATTTTTCAGCGGTCAGTAAAAGGAGCCGCTCCGACACGGTAGACCGGGCCGGTTCCCGTCCGCAATCCGCCCCTGATTTCAGTAGCGGTTAAAAAAAATAGCATTATCTAATAAATCTTAGGTTATCTACATGGGCTTGTATCAAATCGAGATTAGTGTCGAAATATGCAGGGTATTATTACCTGAAGGCCTTGATTAAGCTATAGTTGATAAGATGTAGCCTATGTAGTTAAAGCAAAGTCAAGCCTCCGATGGAAGATGACATCAAGTGCGCTTTTCTTTCTTTTTTGTCCGCTGATTTCGTGGTGCGATAAATTCATTGAAGATGGCAGATTAAATTACAAAAATAGTCATGACCACGATGCGATTAATGTCGCCATTTTAGATTGCATATTATATGAAATATCGCATTATAATACAATTAAACAAGAATTCAACTAACACGCGTTGACAAAGATGCAGCGATAACGAAATAAATTCAATAAGTTATGAAGAAAAAATGAAATCAAAAAGAAACAAAAATGCTAAGATGTACTCACGCTATCAGTGAAAAGTTCTTGTGATAATGAAAAATTATAACCATAGCATGTATTACTATGTCTTATATACTCATAACGCGGACGTGATTGAAAACAATTAAAATGACGTCATTTCACTTATTTGATTTCTATCAAAAATTATTAAATTTGTGCTTCTTATTTTCAGCAAATCTTAAATTTTAAGTTGTACATTAATAATAACCTACTCAATTTTGATTATACTATTTTATATCCGATATTTTCTTACGATGTGCGGTTAAAATTAATTTAATTTCGTAGGTATTCTAGCCTAGAAGAGGGTAACAAGTTCGTTGAAGGGTGAAATTTAATAAAGTTATGGTTCACGTGTAGGATAAAGCGCGAGACTGGATTATGGGAAAGAAAGACTAAAGAAAATAACCGAAATCGATGTCAAGGTTTTTCTTTTGAGAGTTTCTTCCTTTTCCTTTTTTAAGTCTTTTTTCCCCAGCTTAACCGAATTCAAGGACTTTTTTTTCTTTTGAGAGTTTCTTCCTTTTTCTCTTTCTTTTTTTAAAGTTTTTTTTCTCTCCGGGAAAAATAAAAACTGAAGCTGATAGGCCAAGGTTTTTCTTTTGAGAGGTTTTTTTTTTCTTTTTTCCCCAGCATAACCGAATTCGGGGACTTTATCTTGCTTATAAACCGTCCGGACGAATAACCCGTTACAGAAATCTTTCAGAAGAATAACCCCAAATTCCATCGAATATATTCAAAGCCGCCCCCGCCCCCGACTTTCAGATCGTAAAGTTATTCCGGGAATAGAAGATACCCCAAAGATCAAAGAGATTTGCCGTTATAGGTTGCCGTAAATTCCTAAAAAAAAAAAAAAAAAAAAAAATTAAACACACAATAGGCTAGAGCCAAATTCGCCTATTGCAGGTCTTAAAGTTATTCCGGGAATAGAAGTTTATCAAAAGGTCAAAGAGATTTGCCGTTATGTTTATAATTTTCTAAAAAAAACAAAAAAAAATTAAACATACATTATGCAAGAGCTAAATCTGCCTATTACAAGTCTTTCTGAGTTATGGGTTTTCGAAGATGTAGCAAAAAGTGTTTATCACAGCAACAGTTAAATATTTCAATCTCATGGCCATTCTATTAAATTACGGCCAACCAATGTTCTAGTGGGTGGATTATAGGCTTGTCGTGTGAATAAATGTCTGAATAATAGTAAATCCAGCTTTCACATGTATCATTCCTAATTTTCTGTTTGCACTCATATTTGTAATAAAATCACTGACAGCACGATTTACCCCAATCCACCATTAGTTTAACTCTTTCTGCCGTATTGTCATTTTGAATTGAAAATCTTAGCGTTTCTGTTTCAAAAATGCCCCATAAATTGCCATTTCCAAGCAAGCAATTTCGTGTAACACAATAGTTTTTTCCCTTGGTCACAACTTCCAAACTAGTTGCTTGGAAATAGCATTTTGAGAGACATTTTGACACAAAAACATTACAATTTTTAATTTAAAAATGACAAATTGGTATAAAGCAGGGCCGTATCAAGCGGGGTACATTGAACCCCCAGAAAAATAAGGCGGCCCTCAAAAAATTGACAACCTTTCAATTATAAAATAATAACTTGATTATGATCACACAGTGGTGCTCTTAAGGTACTGATGAGTCGGTCGGTTTTAATGGCGACCACACGCCAATGGGTACTTGATTCGTTTGCCCTGATCCAAACTTTCTTATATCACTTATGTGGAGGCTATGGGGCGCCACCACAGACGCTGATCCAAGGAGAGGGGCACAAGGAGCCAATGCAGCCCCTGAAATCTGGCGCCCCTGAAAAATAATCGACCATATAACATAAAAAATCGACTCTTAGATATCACCAAAGTGGCCGAAAAACGTATTTCCTGCAGCGTCATTTTTCAAAATTTTGAGGGAGAACACCAGATATGGGTGCCGCCGCCATAGCTGAAGTGCCCTCCTATCACCTCTTTCTGAGTCAGCGTCAGACCCACCACATGAATTTAGGGGGTTCGTTGTGGCCGCCCTATCCACATTTTGATATCGCCTTATCGATCTTTGGGGGCACCGCCACCAAATGACATGATTAGAGATTATTCTCGTGTTGTTTCGGACTAGTTCTAGTTTAGAAGACAAGAAGTTCCTCATTTTAGTGTGTGTTTATCATCAAAATGAGAAATAGCGTCGTCGAAATTGACACACGGGAGCGACTCTGATTGCAGCTCCATGTGGGTGGAAAACGCGTTTGCGGCAGTCTAATTTTCAACATTTTCGGGAGAAGGGGCTTCCACACACACACCCACACACACACACACACACACAACGCTGCGGGAGCGTCACCGTTCCGTGCTCAGTAACTACGGCATTATATTGGCGCCCCCACCACTCTGCTGTACTCCCTCTTTTAAATTCCTACATACAGCCCTGGCATAAAGAACTGTATATTATCAAATATCGATACAAATTTGTAGATTATTATTTAAAGACACTTTGTGTAAGATTTAAATAAAGAGCTAGCCATTCTTGCTATAACAGTCCGAAAATAGGTAGTGTAAAATGAATAATTTGAAAATTTCATTCCAATTACTCTACTGAAAATGCAAAGGACACATCAAGCCTTCAAAAATATTTTTTTTATATTTTGTTTATTACTGAGAAAGATAATTGCTTTGAATGTAAGATTTAAATGGTATTGTGATCTTTTAAATTTCAATTTTGAAATCCACCTCTTTATATGATATATTGGATCTTTCTATGGTTTTTGGAAATCATTTTAAATTAATATATATTTGTTCTTCTTTTAATCTGTTATTGTGTTATTTTGTTTCGTTATACAGATTTGTAAAAACCATCAACATATTCTATTTTATAGACTGAAACTAGTGGGAGTGGTATCTCATATTGTGACACTACGGTTTCAGATGTAACCGTGTAAGCAGGAACCTTCACGTTGTGTATAAACCCTCAGCATCAGTTCACTCTGGAACACTGTTTCGTTATAACTATGCTTATATATCAGCTCTAAGTCGAGGAGACTAGACGTCCCCCAGGAACGCCAATGATATCCTCCCTAGGATCTCTGAATGATGTCTAAAGCGAATTTAATCGCGCCCTTTAATTTATATATAACATGTGGCTACGTCTGCTTTTGGGGCGGGACAATTACTATTTTGGGGGTAAGTGTTTCGAATGGACGATAGTACCCTGCTGCCAGCAAGTTGAATCTCACGAACTATCTACTTAGCCCAGTTCTCGTTGTCACCCATTAGTTTAACCACTTCAATATATTAAACAGAGCACCTGTCACAGAACTAAAATAAACCCTTAAAATATTCCTGAAGCAATGGCTCGAACCAATCATTGAGAGGAGTATAGAGGCACCTCTAGCTACGCATTTGTAGAAAGAGAGAGAGAGAGAGAAATGGGATTTAACGTCCACTCGACGCAACTAGGTTATTTCGGGGCTAACATGGTTTTTAATTTTATTTCAATAATTCGCTTGCGCGTATGGGTCTTTAGCAGTGGGAGGAAACCGGAGTGCCCGGAGGAATCGCATTTGTAGAGGCTGGGGAGTTGAACGGTTAACGTGTGCGCGTTTTGATTCTCTGCTTGCACTTGACAAAAAGAAGGGTACCCCGTACAACCTCCTGGGTTTTCTCCAGACTCTCCAGTTTGCTAGCCCATATTAAGACCCCTGGCTTTCTTTCAAGCGAATTATTCGTCTTCTTCACATTAACGAGTCAACCTCTGTTAGAGTGTAATAGACTCCATATTTATATATTAGTCCCAAAATGTCTTAGTTTGTATCGAGTGAACTTTGAATGCCAACTCACCCAGCTCTCTCTCTCTCTCTCTCTCCCCCTCCCTCTCTCTCTCTCTAGTCTCTCTCTCTCCCAGCTCTCTCTATTTCTCATCGAGTGATCGATCAACGAAATTAGGCTAGTCTCTGCCAAAGGTATATTGGAAAGGTGTGTGTGAAATAGCTCTATTTAACTCCGCTTCCACCGAAGTGATATCGCAGACAACTTGGAAAGATAATATATATAGGCCTAGGTTATATAATTGTCTACCAGAAATCAAGTGGTGACTATAGATGACACGTGACGTCGCGATCTTTTTTATCTCACTTTCTCAAATAAAATAACATTTAACCAAAGATCCTGTTCACGCATGATTCAATTCTGTTCAGGTTTGCGTCATGTATAATTATAACACTATTGTCAAGTCTACCGCCCAAAGCCAAGGTGACAATTTAGGGGTTTCATCAAGATCAAGGTCAAATACACACAGTTGAACAAACACGGTTGTTAAAATGAAGTATTCTTTGGAAGAAGTTAAGGAATTTATTCATTCTCATGGTCCAAATAACTATTTAGTAATTGCTGGGGGAGTCCTGGCAGCTTCAGCCCTGACATATGGCCTATATAAGAAAATAACGGGAAAAAGGTAAGTAAATCACCCTGGGGTTATATCTATGTTAAGGGGAAATAACCCAATATGCAGACGACACAAAATTCGTTCAAACACAGGAACTATTGTGTGTTACGTTGAAAAAATGTTTTTAAAATGAAAATGAAAATTTATTGAATATATAAATATTCAGGTCTACCTTCGGAATCATTGGGGGGGGGGGGGCATTTTGTTAATTAGTTTGAATCCAATATCGTAATTGTTATACATGTACTAAGTACTATAAATGGATAAAAAAAAATCTTCAATTTTCTAAATATAGCGGACTTACAATGTTGAGGGGCGAATTTGGACAAAGTCCTTTTAAATTTTATACCGCGGTACTTAGTTTTAATTCGATATCGCAAATGGGCCATAATATCACTACTTGAAATTATTTAATCTAATTCTTTCAAGGGGGCTCTTGCCCGAATCCTGGAAAAATTCTTTTATTGCACCCATTCATAAAAAAAAGGAGATAAGAATGACCCCAACAATTATAGACAGATAGCTCTAGCTAGCTGTCTAAGCAAATGATTTGTATCAATTATAAATAAAACACTTACAAACTTCTTGAGGATAATAATGTCATAGATGATGCACAGTGCGGATTTCGTAAAAAAAAACATAGAACTGCCGATAACGTCTTTATTTCATAAACATTGATTCGTAAATGTAAGAAGGAAAAAAACTAATCTATTCTTACGCTTTGTAGATTTCTCTGAAGCCTTTGATTCAGTTTGGAGAATGGACTTGTTGATAAAATTACTTAATTAAATCTCTGTGTAACTATACTTCTTATACTGTGAAAACCTTGGATGGTCTGTCAAAAAATATAGAATCGACCTTGGGTGTAAAACAAGGATGTGTTCTTAGCCCGACCTTATTCCATGTATATCTTAATGACCTGCAAACTTGACTCAGATGAAATATCTCATTATATCCTTTCTGCAGATGATCTTGTTCTGTTATCAACATCATCTGTTGGTCTTCAAAATTGTCTTGTATATCTCAATTTTTTTTTTGCACTGATTGGAAATTTAATATTAATCCTGCAAAAACCAAAGTAATGCCTTTTTATAACAATAAGATAGGTATGACTGAAATAAAAATACCAAGTGAAATTCTTCCTTTAACAGCCAACTGCTTCAAACTACTGATGAATATCTATAACACATCCTTCAAACTGTAATAAATGAATTAAGTCAAAAGGCTAGGAGTCAGAAAGTGTGCACCAATGATCGCCTGCCAACCGAAGTACTCATAAGACTTTATGAAGCAGTAGTGAAACAAATAGCTATGTATGCCTGTGATGTATGGGGCTCACCAATAGTAAATAGCAGAAATGTGAATTTAAACAGATGGAACTATGTGGGGCATAATAAAATCTTCAAATATAGGATCATTAGCTGAACTAGGTATCTTCTCAATTCAAACTGATATTTACCAACGAATGCTGCTAATAAAAGAATAAATGTACCCGACATTAAACGTACAGATCCGTTACTATCCACCGCATATGTGTAAGATGTAGAAATGGGCAAATTCAATTCCAAATTATCATGGACAGCAGCAATATCCTACCTCGTGGACCAGCGGATATTGAATCAATGTGAAAAAAACTTTAGATACATTAAAGTTACATTATGGGAGATAAGATAACGAGTTTAACTACAATAGTTAAAACTACCTAATGTAAAGGCAATTTTCTGAAAATTTCAGTCAAATTGATCCACAATTAACTTAGAACTAAGCGAATGAAACTTCCGCTTAGCCTCAGTCATCATTACTGTATTCGGTACGACAGAACCAGTAGTCTCGGTTATAAATAAATCAAGAAGGAAAATATTTCAGCGAATCAAACTACAATCCAACAAAACTTTTATGCTAGCCTCGACATCCACAGTTGATTATGTCTAATTAATCGTTTTTATAACATTTCTGGCCTAAAGAAAGACCTACAATAGGCAGATTTTGCTCCTGCATAATGCATATTTAAATGATACTCGAATTACAGTGCAATGACTCGAGAATATTTGAATACCAGTAATGACTCGAGAATTTTTGAATACCAGTATTGACTCGAGAATCTTTGAACACTGGTAATGACACTGGTAATATTTGAATATGACTCGAGATATGTGAAAGATTCTCAGTATTGTCTCAAGAATATCTGCATATTGGTAGTGACTTGAAAATATTTAAATATTGGTAATGACTTGAGAATATTTGAATACTGGTAATGACTCAAGAATATCTGCATATGACTCGATATATGCAAAAAAAAAATAATTTAAAAAAAATTGAATACCGATAATGACTAGAAAATATTTGAACAAGTAAAATTAGTTTCACTTAAAGATAATTCTATTTTTGCTTTTCAGAACAAAAATAGTTACCCCTAAAGATGTTGTGTATCTCCATGGTGGCGGGAGAGGACCCTACTGTCCAAGTCTATCTTCATTTTGCCTTAAAGTTGAAACTTACTTGAGGATGAATAAAATACCATATCAGGTAATTTCCGAGAGATATTATTGTCCACTCAACACAAACTAAGTCATTTCGGGACTAACACACAGTAATTCGCCTCATTGTCACGTATATTAGAGGAGTCGAAACCAATCCCTCTTACTCAGTGACTGTGTACTTGTATAGTTGTTCTGATGGGACTAAAAAACAAGGTCCACTGTACAGGAACGTAAAAGAACCCTTGACAGTTGGAATTTGATAAGAGTAGGCCATAGCGCCGCTGTCCAGGTAAATTTCCCTTATAGCACAATGTATGACTTAAAATAACATTATGCAAGAGGAAAATCTGCTTATTACAGGTCTTTCTTTAGGCCTGAAATGTTATCTAAATAATCAATTAGACATTAATTAACATATCCAGACCATAATAAACTCTTCATGTCAAGGCTAGCCTTCGATGTTGGCGGATTAAATTCCTATATGCCGCTTAATGGCCGTTGACAATCGAGACTATGCTGTTTCTATTAATGATTTGAGTAATGATGACCGAGGCTATGTGAATATTTCAAACGCTTTTTTCTCGGCTAATAGTGGATCAATTTGACTGAAATTTCCAGCAAATTACCTTTACACTATCTAGTTTTTAACTATTATAGTGAGAACTGCCATCTCTTTATCTTATCTCCCATAATGTAACTTTCAGCCTGTCTTGACTAGCCCAGTCTGAGTAAAACAGTAGGACGTTAAACAGCGATTCCATTTCATCGCGGTGATTGATTTAATTTCAGAATGATAAAGATCTTGTGATGTCATCTCAAGGCAAGATACCATGGATTGAATATAATGGAGAGGTTGTCAACGACTCTAATTTCATCATCCAATATTTTAACAAGAAGTTAAAAATCGATGTTGACAGAGTTTTAACAGATAATGAAAAAGCTGTATCCAGAGCCTTTCTAAAACTCATAGAAGAAAACCTTTTGTGGTATGGTTAGTCCTTTGAAGCATAAAATTTGTTTGCTCTGAGAAGTGTTACTGGGTGTTTTATCTTACGCACAACATCCATCATTACTATAAAGTTTATTACACATATCACAACACCCATTATTACTATAAAGTTTATTACACATATCACAACATCATTGCTATAAACCTTATTACACATATCGCAACATCGATCATTACTATAAAGCTTATTACAGATATCACAACATCAATGCTATAAAATTTATTACACGTATCACAACATCCATCATTACTACAAAGCTTATTACACAAATCAAAACATCATTACTATAAAGCTTATTACACATATTACACATATCACAACATCTATCATTACTATAAAGTTTATTACACATATCACAACATCATTACTATAAAGCTTATCACACATATCACAACATCATTACTATAAAGTTTATTACAAGTATCACAAATGCAAATAATATAAACTGGTTGTAATATAAATGACGAACTATATCCATAGTTTTTATGGTATGGTCCTTTGAAGTATAAAATTTATTTGCTATTGGGGAATTGGAATATATAGTTTGGGAAATGTTCTCAAATATAAATGAAATGATACATGGTACGGGGGGAGGTGACGGACTGGGTAGTGAACCGTCCATTTTTCGAGTAATGTGTTTCCGTTTTTCGAAGCACAAAATCAGAGGATGAAAACACGAACACATACATCCCACCACAACCCAATGTATGGTAGATACCTGTCTTTATTAGCCCAGTTGGGAGCAGAACAGTAGGACGTTAAACCCCATCTCATTTCATTTCACGTATTTTTGGGATGTTAGATGGCCGAACGGTTAGCACATGCGTGCTGTATCATAAAGCCTGTCATTTAGTCAACTGGTGTGGTTTCGAATCCCCGGTTGTACTTGACGGGGAGTAGGGTCGCCTGTCCAACCTCGTGGGTTTTCTCCGGGTCCTCCGGTGACCTCCCACTGCTAGACACCCCTACGCGCAACCGAATTATGGAAATAAAATTAAACCATATGTTAGTACAGAAATGACCTAGTTTGTGCCGAATGGACGTTAAACCTCTCTCTCTCTCTCTCTCTCTCTCTCTCTCTCTCTCTCTCTCTCTCTCTCTCTCTCTTTCACGTATATTTGTACTTATGTAGGTGTGTAGTGCTATCTAAATGGATTTATGGTTATACGGATAATAGTTGGACAGGTGTGCCATGGCTTTTTCGTAGATTTGTTAAAGGAGCTGTTGCCAAGAATGCCTGGGCTGCTGGTATTGGTAGACACACCCAGTCAGAAGTTGAACACATTTTTGACGATGACATGAAAGCCTTGTCTGATTTTCTAGGTGAGTATTGAACACTATTTATCCATTTATATTTTTCAAATCATTTTGTATCAAGACTCGATTGTGAGTCCGGAACGTTCCGAAGTGACAGAATTACGATTGAGTGGGGTTTAACGTCCACTCGACGCAAACTAGGTCATTTCGAGACTAACACATGTTCAATTTTATTTCAACTATTTGCTTTGAAACTTACTTGAGGATGAATAAAATACCATATCAGGTAATTTCCGAGAGATATTATTGTCCACTCGACACAAACTAAGTCATTTCGGGACTAACACATAGTAATTCGCCTTCTTGTCACGTATATTAGAGGAGTCGAAACCAATCCCTCTTACTCAGTGACTGTGTACATGTATAGTTGTTCTGATGGGACTAAAAAACGAGGTCCACTGTACAGGAACGTAAAAGAACCCTTGACAGTTGGAATTTGATAAGAGTAGGCCATAGCGCCGCTGTCCAGGTAAATTTCCCTTATAGCGCAATGTGTGAGAGAGAGAGAGAGAGAGAGAGAGAGAGATGGGTTTTAACGTCCATCCGACACAACTAATAGGTCATTTCGGGACTAACATATGGTTTAATTTTATTTCAATAATTCGCTTGCGCGTAGAGATCTTTAGCAGTGGGAGGAAACCGGAGTGCCCGGAGGAAACCCACGAGGTTGAGAAGGCGCCCCTATCTCCATGCCACATACACTCACACCAGGGCTCGAAACCACAGTCGCAAGCCAGAGGTGACCGGCCAGCTAGAGGTCGAAGCGCGACACTCTAGACCACTAGGCCATCCCAACCCCCCTATAGCGCAATGTATGACTTAAGCCTGTCTTCACTAGCCCAGTCTGAGTAAAACAGGAGGACGTTAAACAGCGATTCCATTTCATCGCGGTGATTGATTTAATTTCAGAATGATAAAGATTTTGTGCTGTCATCTCAAGGCAAGATACCATGGATTGAATATAATGGAGAGGTTGTCAATGACTCTAATTTCATCATCCAATATTTTAACAAGAAGTTAAACATCGATGTTGACAGAGTGTTAACAGACAAAGATAAAGCTATATCCAGAGCCTTTCTAAAACTCATGGAAGAAAACCTTTTGTGGTACGATTAGTCCTTTGAAGCATATTTTTTTGCTCTGAGAATTGTTACCGTGTGTTTTATCTTACACACAACATCCATCATTACTATAAACTTTCTTACACATATCACAACATCATTACTATAAAGCTTATTACGTATATCACAATATCCATTATTACTATAAAGCTTATTACACATATCACAACATTATAACTATAAAACTTATTACACATATCACAACGTCATTACTATAAAACTTATTACACATATCACAACATCATTGCTATAAACTTTATTACACATATCACAACATCATTACTATAAACCTTATTACACATACCACAACATCATTACTATAAAGCTTATTACGAATATCACAACATCATTACTATAAAGCTTATTACACTACCGCAAATGCAAATAATATAAAAGGTCTGTAATATAAATGAAGAACTATATCCAAAGTTTTTATGTTATGGTTCATTGAAGTATAAAATTTATTTGCTATTTGGGAGTTCGAATATATAGTTTGGTAATGTTTCTCAAATTTAAATGAAATGATACAGGGTACGAAGGTAGGCGAGGGAGGGCGTCCATTTTTCGAGTAATGTTTCCGTTTTTCGGGGTATAAACATCAGAGGATGCTTACATAAACATATACATTCCCCCAGCCCCCAACCCACCCCACTTTCCGAACAAAGTTACCCTCACAGCACACTATAGCCTAGTATAGGAGCAGAGCAGTAGGACGCTAAACCCCAGGTCATTGCATTTCATTTCACGTATATTCTGTACTTATGTAGGTGTGTAGTGCTATCTAAATGGACTTATGGTTATACAGACAATAGTTGGACAGGCTTGCCATGGCTTTTTCGTAGAATTGGTAAAGGAGCTGTTGCCAAGAATGCCTGGGCTGCTGGTATGGGTAGACACACCCAGTCAGAAGTTGAACACATTTTTGACGATGACCTGAAAGCCTTGTCTGATTTTCTAGGTGAGTATTGAACACTATTTATTCATTTATATTTTTCAAATCATTTTGTATCAAGACTCGATTATGAGTCCGGAACGTTCCGAAGTGACCGAAGTACGATTGAGTGGGGTTTAACGTCCACTCGACACAAACTAGGTCATTTCGAGATTAACACATGTTCAATTTTATTTCAACTATTTGCTTGCACGTAGGGATCTTTAACAATGGGAGGAAACGAGGGGGGGGGGGGCGGGAGAAAAGTCACGAGGTTGGGTAGGCGACACTACTCCTAATCACATACAACCAGGAAATCGAAACCACGCCAGTTGACAGTAGTTCAGCTCTGAACGTCGGTCTCATTACACTCACTGTTCAGGGTGAGTGTAATGAGACCAACGTTCAGAGCTGAACTAAGTTGACAGGCGACCCTATACTCCTTGTCACATACCACCGGGAAATCAAAACCACGCTAGTTGACTTGATGGCAGACAGCATGATACCGCGCGCATGGGCTAACCATTCGGCCATCCATCCCCGCCCCCCGCACCAGGATGAGCAAGGGACTAAACACATTATAATATATATTTGTAGGTACTAAAGATTTTATGATGGGGAGCCAGCCGACAGAAATAGATTGTTCAGCATTTGGTTTGTTAGCACAAGTTTTGTGGCACAGTCCTCAAGAACCGTGTGAAATATGGATAAAAGGTAAACACAGTTTTATGTATGTTGACATATCTAAATCTAACGTTAGGCATCTTTAAACATACATTATGCAAGAGCTAAATCTGTCTATTGCAGACCTTCCTTTAGGCCCGAAACGTTAGATAAACTATTAAACATTAATTAACTTATCCAGACCATCAACATACATTATGCAAGAGCAAAATCTACCTATTGCCGGTCGTTCTTTAGGCCTGAAACGTTATCTAAATTATCAATTATACATATATTAACATGAAAAGACAATAAGCAACTCTCGATGCCATGTTGTCTGTCCGATTTTCACTGGATTTAAATCCGATCTGCTTGTCAACGCTCATTGTTAATTAAATTCAAAAATGGATAACCGAGACTATGTTTTTTATCGTAGCGAATTTAGTAATTAGTAATGATGATCGAGGCTGGGTCTAAAGTTATATCGTAATATCTTGGTTTATCAAGGAGCAATTTGACTGAATTTTCAGCATATTCCCTTTACATTATCTAACTTTCAAATATTATAGTGAGAATTACCAGCTCGTTATCTAATCTCCCATAATATATCTTTAAAGGTGTGTAATGTTGGATTTAGATAAAGAGCTGGACAATCTTACTATAATAGTTAAAACCTGGATAATGAAGACTGAATATATAGTATGTATGTATAGCATAGATTGTTTATTGTCATAGCAAAACCTCGTGGCAATTCTAGTCCATTTAAATCACAAACCATCCAATGGAAATGACAATGAAATGGAATTTAACGTCCTACTGTTCTGCTCCTAAACTGGGGCCCCCCGCAAAATGAGGGCACTTACCGCGGAGCATGGGCACGCCGCTGAGAGCCCCCCCCCCTCTAAGAAGATTATCCGTCATTTCCTTGTATCTGTAGCCATTCCAAGAGCTATTTGGCTGATATTTCCGTCTAAGTAAACTTGATGTCTGTTTATAGTTAGTCTATAGGATTAGGGCACCGTCAGTTAAACAACAAGAATTCGTTTGAAAGTGGAAGCATTAATTAGAACAGACTGGTTTGTTTGAGTCGATGGTTTGAGTCATTTGGTATCCCTGCAATGGGTTGGGAACGGACATATTTTGGTCTGAGAAAAGGCACTTTCAGCAGTAAAAAAGGGCAATGTCGAAAATTAGGGGGGGGGGGGCGAGGGCGCCCCCTTGGATCCAGCTCTGCTTTTATTGGAAATAACCACCCGATAAAGTGTTTTTCTGGGAAAGCATCTTTAAGAGTATTTGTGTACCAATGGTTAATATGTGATGTGGATAACTGATACGACAAAAAAAAAGATTTAAAAAAAGATCGTGATACATCAATTCAGTATTGAATCGCATGAAGGTCGATCGCATCCAATTCAATGATATATCATTCCAGCACGAGTTTAAACTAAGAGGGTAAATCCAGCACTTAAATCACAGGTATCATTCCCAGGGGCGGATTGGGGCCGAGAACCGGCCCGGGCTCCCGTGTCGGAGCGGCCTCTTTTACTGACCGCAGAGGGGTGGGGGTGGAGGTGGAGGCTCTCCCCCTGGAAATCTTGATGAATGAACCCCAAATTTTGACCCTTTGATTAACCAGTTAGGAATATTCAATAAGTAGGAATATTTTCATTAAAAAATGGCACATTTTTGCTGCCGGAAGCGCTGGTTGATTCCTCTTGTGGTGGAAGGCCACGAGACACATTGGTACAGAGTGACTAAAGTGAAATTCATAAAAGCTGCTTTTTGAATTTTGGATTCTGGCGTTTCGCCACAAACAGGGTGCAGGTGGCTTTATAATTAGTAAATTTGCGGGCAACAGTGTCGGGGGAATCCGATGAAATTTTCTGATGAAATTCGGAATCCCCATTGCAGGATTCTGAATTCTGGCCCACACCAAGCACGCTCGGCCCAGAAAGTCTATTATACCAGGCCATTTTAGACTCCAGCGATGGCGTGGCGGCCTGTCAAAGCCTCCGGCCTCATACAACATGATCATCATCGCTCCATGGCCGATCCAATACCCCCACCCCCCATATAATGTTCAACAGAAAAAGGTTTTTTTAGACGAATTGGACAAAGTTATTTTTTTCATATTTTGTCCGACCGGCCCTTCGGGCGCTCATCCGACCGGCCCTTCGGGCAATCGCCCGATCGCCCAATCCGCCCCTGATCATTCATTACTTTAAGTCTGCGATCACATTGCCTTGATACAAAAATAATAATAATTCATATCTCTTTTTTATTTCTTTTTTTAGAAAAATATCCCAATTTAAAGGAGTTCTGTCTACGTATGAAAGATTTATATTGGGAAGATTGGGATGAATGTATTACACATGGTGGTACAAGGGAAGCTACTCGGTAATGGATAGTGGAATCAGACCACAATAATATAGATAGTTATAGATTGTTCTTGACGGACGCAAATAAAAAGTAGTAATAGTTTGTTAAATCTAGGTTCTTTATATTTCTATTGTTTTTATTATATAAATCTTTTTTAAATAAATATATATTTTTTTTTGTTCTTTATATTTCTTTTGTTTTTATCATATAAATTCTTTTAAAAAATAAATATATATACATGTATTTTTCTTCTTTTATTTTTGTTTTGTATAAACAGAATTGTAAAAACCATCAACTTATTTAATTATGTAGACTGAAACTGCTCTGTCAGGGGGAGTGGAACCTCATATACCTTAAGCAATGGCCCGAACGAACCATTGCGAGGAGTATGGTGGCACCCAAGCACTTGTAGACTTGTAGAAGTTGGGGTGTGTGCGAATTGTTGATGCGTATGGGTTGGATTAGTTCAGCTCTGAACGTCGGTCTCATTACACTCACCCTGACCGTTCAGGGACTGGCCTATTCAATCAATGTCGAAAATAATTTGAACCCCAGTCAATTTTACTGGGCAACTTTTAAGAGCGAAATTTAATAAAGTTATGGTTCATGTAAAGGATAAAGCACGAGACTGAGGTTATGCTGGGGAAAGACAGACTGGAAAAATAAAAACCGAAGCCGATGGGCTTCCAAAATAGCCTTAGAACAGAGGTGGGGAAGAACGGTACCGGTAACAAAAAAAAATTAAAAAAAAACATCGTTTCTGCAAAAAGTATGCCTATTGCAGGGTTTGTTTTTTTTTAGACCAGAAATGTTACCTAAAAGTGTCTTGGTCGTGTGCTTTATCCTTAATCGTCAGATGGTGGAACGTGATGGACATTCAAAGCGCAAGATAATGGTTATACAAGTTAGTTATTTTTGAATGCCACCCCTCAGCGTTGTTGGTTGTGCTTTCTCTACACCAGCAAACTGGCTCACTTGATTAAGGTGTTAATTATAATCCGAGAATCATTAACTATTCAGGGATTAACAACTGGCATGGTGGGGGACCCCATATTACGCGATATATCACATTAATGCTTTTCTTCAATGGAATTGAATCACAATACAATGTATAGGCCTACTATATTGACTTCCATTCATGGTTACTAGTAATTTTTTGGAATTGTATGCTGCTCCTCGTGGGCGTTTTTATGCAATAAATTTACTTTAATTTACTTTAGCCTATATGAGCCCGTTGATGTATATCCCACTTTCCCCATGGCAATAACACACTCAAAGATGCTGTTCATGCATGAGTAGGCCTATTGCCGAGATTTTCAAGTCTTTCATCGAGGTCAAGGTCAAATAGGAAATAACCTGCTTGGAACACGCAGTTGAACAAACACGATTGTTAAAATGTCTTTGGAAGAAGTCAAAGAATTTATTCATTCTCATGATCCAAATAACTATTTAGCAATTGCTGGGGGAATCGTGGCTGCTTCAGCCCTGACATTTGGCCTGTATAAGAAAATAACTGGAAAAAGGTAAGTATACAATAATAATAATACTTTTATACCCTGACTTTAAATTCATGTTAAGGGGAAATAACTCAATATTAGGCAGATGACAAAGGAATCAGACCACCATTGATTTCCCCATTGACTCCAACATTAATTGTGGCCTCTTTGCCCACCTCCAACTTTTCCCAAAATTTCGTTGGGCTAAATGCTTTTCACTACTTACAGGGGAAGGAATGGCCATGTCTGTGCACTAAAATTTGTATAAGGTTGACCACCATAATTTTGAGATACACTAAAAACAAGGGATCCTATACTTGCATTTGAATACTGGTAATGACTCCAGATTTTTTGAATACCACAATTGACTCAAGAATATTTGAATACACGTTTTGACTCGAGAATATTTGAATACCAGTAATGACTCGAGAATATTTGAATAGCCTATTGGTAAGGACTTGAGAATATTTGAATACTGGTAATGATTCAAGAATATTTGAACCTGACTCAATAGGCTATATATGCAAAAATAATAATTCAAAAATATTTGAATACCAGTCATGACTAGGAAATATTTGAACAAGTAAAATTAGTTTCACTCAAGATAATTTTGTTTTTTCTTTTCAGAACAAAAAAAATTATCCCTAAAGATGTTGTGATTGTTCATGGTTTGAGAAAAGGACCCTACTGTCCAAGTCTATCTCCCTTTTGTCTTAAAGTTGAAACTTACTTTAGGATGAATAAAATACCATATCAGGTAATTTCAGAAAGAAATGGGTTTTATTGTTTACTCGACACAAACTAGTTATTACGGGACTAACACATGGATGTACTTCATTTCAATAGTTCAGTTGTGCAATAGAGGTCTTTAGTAATACCAGAATACCCGGAGAATACCTGCAAGGTTGGACAGTCGACCTTGCTCCTTGTCACGTACAAAAGAGGAGTTGAAACAATGCCATATAACTATGACAGTGTATACACGTTTGGATAGGACAACAAATCAAGATCCTCTGTACACATTGGCGTGCACGTAAACGATCTGTTGACAGTTGGAATTTGATGTAGGAGTAGGCGGTAGTGCTGCTGTCCGGGCTAAATTTTCCTCCCTCATAGTCATAGCACACTGTATGGCGTATGCCCGTATTCATTAGCCCAGTTCGGAGCAGAACAGTAGGACGTTAAACCCTGTTTCATTTCAATTATGGATGATTCACACCAGTTACACTCCTTTTTAACTTCTTGGGTTAGGTGATCGAATGGTTGAACACATGGACTTTACGTCATAAGATCTGTCATTGAATTAAGGAGTGTGGTTTCGATTCCCAGGGGAATCACGTTGGCTAAGTGGGCAAGGTGCTGGCTCGCTAGCCTGGAGGTTGGGTGTTCGATCCCTGCATTGGCCGAGAAAGTTCATCTCAATTTTCCGGCGTGGTTTCCCCTAGTCAGTGATGCAGAAGGAGGGCCTGACAAGGACAGCTGCCTAGTTGTTCAGATGGGACGAAAAACCGAGGTCCCGTGTACACATTGGCCATTCTACACTGAATGGCGTATGCCCAGTCGGAGCAGAAGAGTAGGTCGTTAAACCCCTATTTAATTTTATTTCACTGATTGTTTTTTTTTCAGAATGCTAAATATATTAAGACGTCTACTAAAGGCAAAATACCATGGATTGAATATAATGAAGATGTTGTCAACGACTCGTCTTTCATCATCGAATATTTTAATAAAAAGTTAAACATTGATGTTGACAGAGGTTTAACAGACAAAGAAAAAGCTATATCCAGAGCCTTTCAGAAAATGATAGAAGAAAACTTTGTATGGTAAGGTTGGTCCTCTGAAGTATAAAATTTGTTAGCTAGGTGGGTGGTTTATCTCGTGGGGGGTTGGGATGGCCTAATGGTCGAGAGTGCCGCGCTTAGACCTCTAGCTGGCCAGTCACTGCTGGCCTGTGGCTGTGGTTTCGCTCCCTGGTGTGAGCGTATGTGGCATGGAGATAGGGGCACCTTCTCAACCTCTGGGGTTTCCTCCGGGCACTCCGGTTTCCTCCCACTGCTAAAGACCCCTAGACGCAAGCGAATTATTGAAATAAAATTGAACCATTTGTTAGTCCCAAAATGACCTAGTTTGTGTCGAGTGGAAATTAAACCCAATTTCTCTCTCTCTCGGTTTATCTGATGCGCAGCATACATCATTACTGTAAAGTTCATTCAGGGAATGGTTGGCCGAATGGTAAACTTAAGGACGGTCATTGAGTCAAGTGGTGTGGTTTCAATTGCCCGTTTGTACGTGGCATGGAGTAGGCTTGCCTCATTGCCTGTTCAACCTTATGGATTTTCTCAGGTTTCCTCCCACTGCTAAAGATTCCTACACGTAAACAAATTTTTGGAATAAAATTGATCCATATGGTGTGTGTCGAGTGGACGTTAAACCCCATTCCTCTCTGTCTCCCTATAAAGCTTGTTACACCTATCACAAATACAATTGATATGAAGGGTCTGTAACAGTGTTAGTAATCCTATTTGAAACGTATGTGGGGGAGTGAGGGATTATGACCGAATGGTTAGCACGCTATATCAACAAGGCTGTCATTGTCATTTCCTCCCTCTGCTAAAGACCCTACGTTAGTCCCAACTTGTGTTGAGTGGACTAGTTAAACCCCATTCTCCCTCTCTCTCTCTCTTTTGTCTTATCACCTGACATGGAAATATTGTTATTCATTTATCCATGATAGACACATTGGCACAGAGTCTGTAATATGAATAAAAAACTATATCCAGAGGTGTTGAAGTATAAAATTTTTTGTTATGTTGGACGTAGTCATAACTTGGTATAGGGATCAGAAAAAGGGCGGCATTAATTACTGTATATTTAGGTAAAGGTTCTCAAATATAAATGAAAGGATAAATGATATAGGGTTCATTAGTTAAGAGTTTAATAAAGAGTTGGTCATTCTTGATATATAATTAAAACATAGATGATCAAAAAAGAAAATATTGATTGAAAATTTCATTCAATTTACTTCATTCTGAGCCAAATTATCACTGTTTGTAGTTTTGACAAGATATGTGCATACTGGTAACCAGGGCACTGGTATATTTACGACTCGCTATCCCATTTTCAAATCAGATTTTTAAATGGCGGACTGTTCTAATCTAGTTAAACTTTCAAGTATCTGATGTCATCAACAGTTGATTATGGTCCTGTTTTGTTAATAAATGTCTAATTAATAGTTTATATAACATTTGAGGCCTAAAGAAAGTCCTGCAATAGGCAGATTTAGCTCTTGCATATCGTATGTTCAAGTCAAATTGTTTAGCTCAAGTCAAAATAAACACAAGCTAACAAAGGGAGATAATCTATGAAAAAAAATTATTTGTACTTATGTAGGTGTTTTGCACTATCTAGATGGGTTTACAATTATACAGACATTGATAGCTGGATGGGCTGCGGATGGCTAATAGCTAAAATTATTGGACGAAAAGTTGCCAAGGCTGCCTGGGCCGCTGGTATGGGTAGACACACCCAATCAGAAGTGGAACACATTTTTGAGGATGACATGAAAGCATTGTCTGATTTTCTAGGTGAGTATTGAACGTTATTTATATTTTTCAAATCATTTTGTATCATTGACTTGCACGTTAAAGATCCCTTAACAGTTAGAATTCAGTATATAAGAGTAGGCTGTAGTGCCGCTGTCCAGCCGAAATTTCCCTCATAGCATATTGTATGGACATATTAGGATCTGAGGGTTATTGTAGTTCGTTCAACTCTGAACGTAGTTACTTTAAGTAACATAATTTATTTGTTCCGATCTGCTCTCCATTATGTTACTGCCAGCCTGTAAATGAAAAATCGTCCTGTACACGGTCGCTAAAGTTTTTTTTATTCAACATACATGAGTAATTATTACATAAAATCTATAAAATAGAACAACACATTATAAAATATTTTAAATAGTCTATGTGTTATTCTCATGTACAGCAAGATTTTTCGTTTACAGTAAAATTCTATTCCTAAATTTGGAATAGTGGCTGAACGTTGTTTATGTATTTTGTATCGCACAATTCTACTTGCAAATAGTGTTGGATTTTTATAAATTTGTGTCGGATGTTTGAAAATGGCGGCTCCATTCAAATGAACTTTGTTTATGTATTTGTATTGCACAATTCTACATGCAAATAGTGTTGGATTTTTATAAATTTGTGTCGGATGTGACAAGAAATGATTCCTTTTGGCGACCAAAGATGAATCACGGTGAAAAATAGACGGTAAGGATTCCAAAACAGTCTTAGAATGGAGATGGGGAAAATCCGGGAAAAGTCTTATTTTCATATTAGTTGTGTATAAGGGCTGGCAATAACGTAATGGAGAGCAGAGCGGAACAAATAAATTAGGAGAATTAAAGTAACTACTCTGAACGTAGTGTTATGATTTATTTATATTTTTCAAATCATTTTGTATAAAGTCGTGTAGTTTAGCTTAACTTAAAATGAATACAAGCTTACAAGGGAGACAAATCTATGAAAAGATAAATATCTTCCAAACTAATTTGGCTAATGAAGATGGGCATATATGTCATACAGTGAGCTACAGACATTTTGTCAGGACAGCGACGCTATGACTGCTCTTATCCAATTCCATCAGTAAATGGTTATTTAACATGCATGTCATGGTGTACACGGAACTTTGTTTTTGACCCATCCAAAAGACTATGCCATCCTTCCCAGTCGCCTCATCCTGTGCAACTAACATAGGGAAACCAAGCAGGAAAATCCCATGGAACACCAGGTTCGAACCTGAGACCTCCTGGTTAGCAAGCTATGGCTCACTGACTGAACCATCACGGCTGACTATATTAGGAGGGAGAAAAATGTCATTTCAGGACTAACAAGGTTCAATTGTATTTCAATAGTTTTCTTGCGTGTGGGGATCTTTGTATGTGCCAGACCAAAGATCTTTATGGCCAGCCTGCTTTCTTTTACGGTGCAGAACACACTCAAGTGCTACAAAGGTTTACTTACTTTCATGGGGGAGGGGGGGAGCGAATGGTTAGCACTTGCGCGCTGTATCATAAGGTCTGTCATTGAGTCAACTCGCATGGTTTCGATTTCCTGGTTGTACGTGACAAGAAGAAAGGTCGCCTGTCCAACCTCGTGGGTTTTCTCTGGGACCTCCAACCCCTACACGCAAGCGAATTATTGAAATATTATAGAACCATATGACCTAATTTTTGTTGAGTGGACGTTAAACCCCAATTCAAAAAAAATAATAAGTTTTTTTTCAATAGGGTTGTGAGCTAAATCTGCAGGTCTTTCTTTAGACCTGAAATGTTATATTAGACATTAATTAACTTATCCAGGCCATAATCAACTCTCGATGGCATCGCATTTCTCCGATATTAAATAGATTAGAAAGGTTCAGCTATATTTTGATTTAATCTAAAAAAGGAGGAGCAAGACTTAGCTTCAAACAACCAGGACAGGGTTGAAATTATAGCAAACCTTCAAAGGATAATATTTTCGCTCGCAATTAGAGTAATTTGAATGAAATGTACAAATTATTCATTTTACATTATCTACTTTCGAACTATTATTGCAAGAATGGCTAGCTGGTTATCCAAATCTTACATAATTTATCTATAAACACATCGCTTCACCAATTTTAAATTAAATCAAAATATGGCTGAACCTTTCTGATCTACATGTACATGTACTTAATGTCGGAGATATCTGATTGCATAGAAAGTAGATTTTGGTCTGATTTTAATAAATGTCTAATTAATAGTTTATATTATATTTCAGGCCTAAAGAGAGACCTACAATAGGCAGATTTAGCTCTTGCATAATGTATGTTTAAACACATCAATATATATGTTTTTTAGGTAATAAAGATTTTATGATGGGGAGCCAGCCAACAGAAATAGATTGTTCAGCATTTGGTATGTTAGCACAAATTTTATGGCACAGTCCAAAACAACCGTGTGAAACATGGATAAAAGGTAAACATGGTTTATCTATCTTCAAATATTAAAGATGCATTATGTTGGAAAAAATTAAAGGGACTATCCCGATTTTGAACAGAGTCTCAAAAATAAAGGGTTGAGTATGTATGAAATTTAAGCGGTAAAATACAGAACAAAGGTGTTTTTACCTTGTTTCAAAATTTCAAGTCAAAATATTAAGCTGTTTGGACTTGAACGTCAAAACTGCTTATCCGGACGGAAAACATAATCCTTTTACGATTCCAGGTCAATTTTTTCTTTGGATGACCTGATAATCGATTCCCATTCCTTTAGAGGTCTATACTAAGTATAATAGTTATATTAAAATATGTATTATGTATAAGATTTGGATAAAGAGCTGGTCTTTCTTACTATAATAGTTATATTTACATTATGTAAGATTTAAATAAAGAGCCTGTGGTTCTTACTATAATAGTTATATTCAAGATACATTATATAAGATTTAGATTAGGAGCGTGTCGTTTTTGCTATAATAGCTATATTAAAGATGCAATATGTAAGATTTAGATAGAGAGCCGGTCGTTCTTGCTATAATAGTTATGTTAAAGATACATTATGTAAGAGTTAGATTAGGAGCTGATTGTTCTTGCTAAGTATAATAGTTATATTAAAGATACATTATGTAAGATTTAGATAATGTAAGATAGTTAAGATTTTAAAGATACAGATGTATTATGTAAAATAATGAAAAATGAATTTATTAAAAGTTTCATGCAAATATTTGAATTGTTTATTACCATAGCAACAGTACTGAATAAATGAGACAAAGTCTCAATTATCCATTTTATTCTTAAATTTTACAAAACTAAAATAATTCATATCTGTTATTTATTTCTTTTTTAGAAAAATATCCAAATTTAAAGGCGTATTGTCTACGAATAAAAGATTTATATTGGGAAGATTGGGATGAATGCATAACGCATGGTGTTACAAGGGATGCTACTGGTACATTTATAAAAGACGTGATGAGTTTAGTGAAATCTGATTAAAATACAGATCGATTTTTCCGTATCGTTTTTTTACATTCAACAGCCTACACTACATAAGGATCTGACCGGTTGTTGTGATGGGTCACGTCAGAGGTCATACGAGCAGCTTTTGACCCCATGACATCACACATGTGATTAATTAATCAGCATTGATATTACTAGTGGATTACCCAAAGTTAAGTGCAAAACATGCTCGCCATACCTCCCATCAACCAGAACACGTCAATGATAAGAGTGTTTGTAACTCTTCCAGATCCTAGTGTAATAAAGGCAATTAAACGAAATTTGGAACTATAAAAAACGAAACGAAATAGGATCTGTGTTTTAATAAGATTGGCATTTAGTGCTATAGGAATCCTTTGCAAATTACGATATTGTGAAAGTTGAATCTCTAATAAGAATATTCTAAAAATAGTTGAATTCCATTCATTATTTGCAAAGTTATGATCGATTGAAATTTTATTGATTTATGCTGCTCGAGCGTAACAAGACACTGCCATATTTTATTGGTACTGGTACCAGAGATAAATGAAGTTCTAGTTTAAATCAAAGACGGGAGTTTATCAAGTGATGGTATTTGGAGAGTCCAGGGGAAGAATAATCTAAGTCACATTTTGCATAAAGAGCAAAACAGACTTTTGGACGAGAATGTTTGACGCGAACAGAACAACGATTGGGTTTAATTACAACCTCAAAATGATGGTTAACATGAACCACAATTACCAGTACAACTGACTTCAACTTTCCAGGCATGTTGAAGTTAAATAAAGGGTCCGACAGACTTGTATTTGTCTGAGAGACCATTTCAGGAGGGCCTTGGAACACTTTTACCTGAAATTGATTGTTCCAAAGAAAGCTGATACAATTTTCTACCAGATGGTGCCATTAACCTGGGTTCGTTGAAAAAGTGACTTACATTGTTCTTTCCCTGGACTCTTCATTTGGATTTTTTATTTTTTTAATTTAATGTTAATCAATGAATCTGTGTTCATATTTAGCATGGATTAAAGCAGAAATTTCATATTTTCCAAGAAAGTCAAAACATATTTATTTCTATGTCTTTTGCTCAATATGTTGTTAACTCACTATTATACAATCATAGGCATTATTTTCCACACTGAAACATCTTTCACATCGGAAATAATAACACAATTACCTCCCTTGTTTTCCCATTCCCCCATGCAATAGTTATCTTCAAACGTTTGAATTTAATGTTGAAAGTGATATTTTTGCACAATTTCTCAGTTGGCAATAGTGAATTATAGGATTATTCTTCAACAAGGTTGGACTGTTTATAGATACCATCTATTTTAGGGCTTTATTTTAATATATTTTAAAAATATAACTTCAAAATATGAAATTTCCGCTTCAAGCAGTGAGAAATTTAATATTTTAAGAAAATGAAAATTATGAACCAAGCCTTAAATAATATCTTATGATATATTTTTTATACATTTTGTTTATTTCCGAGAAAAATAATTGCATTAAATGTAAGAATTAAATGGTATGCGAATTTCTTTTTCTACTCTTTTATACGATATTATAATGATATATAGGATCTTTCTATTGTTTTTTTGTTATATGAAGTCTTTTTAAATAAATACATATAAATATTTTTTCTTCTTTTATTTTTGTTTGGTATAAACAGAATTGTAAGAACCATCAGTATATCCTATTATGTAGACTGAAACTGCTCTTTCAGGGGGAAATGAAATGAAATGAAATGGGGTTTAACGTTCTACTCTTCTGCACCTGACTTGGGCTAATGTAAGACGGGCATACGCCATACAGTGTGCTATGAGGGAAATTTTGCCTGGGCAGCGGCACTACCGCCTACTCTTGTATCTAATTCCAACTGCCAAGGGATCTTTTACGTGCACGCCAATGTGTACACAGGATCTCGGTTTTTCGCTTTAAGGGGGAGTGGTACCTACATTAAAATACAGATCTATATTTCGTTTCGTTTTTTATACTTTGGATGGCTTAAGTTACATGAAGATCTGACCGGTTGTTGTGATAGGTCACATCAGTGCATATGAGCGGCTTTTGACCCTATGATGTCAGACATTTCATTAACCAATCAGCATTGATATTACTGGTGGATTGCCCACAGTATCGAGCAAAACACGCCTAAAGCTCCCTTTAACAGATTGTCTCAATAGCTAATGCCTCACACCATTCAGAACAGGTCAATGATAACAACTCTTCCAGATCCTAGTGTAGTAAAGACAAGTAAAACAAAATTTTAAACTGTAAAAATGAAACGAAATAGGATCTGTGTTATAATAAGATTGACATTTGTAGAGGTTGAATTTCTTGCTGCACTTGGGAGGCACGGTGTCTCAGTGGGTCGGACATTGGCTCGTTAACCTGGAGGGGCATGTTTGATCTTGCGTTTGCCAAGAAAGTTCATCATGATTTTCCGGCGTGGCGTGGGTAGGACGGAGGACAGCTGAAATTTTTATCAAATGATTGTGAGATTGGGCTTATTGCAATCTGCCTTCTGATATCTCTGTAAAAAATGGCTGCCTTGATCAACTGATGTCACATGACTCACATCACATGACCACGTCAATCATGGGCTCAATAAAATGGCGCGTGCATTGTTTACATAAGACGTTACTGGTTCAGGCAGAATGCTGCCTTTTTACTCATTTTAATACCCATTTACACTAAATAGGAAATAGATTTTACCTACAAATACTTCAAACATCTTTTATTTATCTTTTTAATACATAGCCTACAGTTAATATTTTTGGCTCATTAAGTCGCATAGAATGCCATCCTCATCAGTGATTGTATTATTTACTGGTGAATTCACTGTGTTAAAAAGAAGCGAAATTAAATGGGTTTAACGTGCTACTTTTCTGCTCCTACTTGCCTAATAAAGCCGAGCATACGCCATGCAGTGGGCTATGATGGGAAATATCGAATTTAAAATGTCAAGGGATTCTTACGAGCTCGTAGGTGTGAACACGAGAGCTCGGTTTTTAGACAGATTTTTTTATGGTATTTATGCTTCGTGTTCGTCCATCACACATCAAGTGCGCTTCTTTTTTTTTCTTTTTTTTTTGTCCGCTGATATAGCAGATTAAATTAACAAAACAACAAAATAGTTCGTGCCGCCTTTTATAGATTAAATATGATAACTAAGTAAGAAATATTGCATAATATTGCCGAAGTGCTGTTTTCTGGGGGTTGTAGCTTATTGCAACACTGACGACGAAAACTCAGATTAATAGTAAAACATTGTACTTTTAATAACGAGATAGGTATCGCAAGGGCGAGCCGGTCATCAGACTAAAGTTACAGCTTACAGTTAAAAGACTCGAAAGATTAGTAAATAGTAATGAAATATATACAAAGATGCACTACAACACTCAGAAATATTGCATAATACAAAACTAGAACTCAACTTTATAGAAGCCTATAACTACCATTCATAATTTTTACTTTTCGCCCCTTCAAAACACAAAAGTAGAAAAGTAGAAGTTACGACAAAATGTAAGACGACAGCACGGTATACAAGCCAAAATGAACTCGAAATTAAGAAATAATACACTGACTGCGATAATAGTGCCCCTCATTATTTCTTTTTTTCCCCCTTAATTTCCTATTTTCGAGTTGCATTATGGCTTGGTATGCGGTTGTCGCCTTCTTACAGACATCACAAAATACAAAGTTATGACTAAGTCGAAAGTCGCCAAAATGCAAGTCGAAAATAAGAAATCAGGAAATAACGAGGGGTGCTATTATCGCAGTGTATTATTTCTTAATTTCCTATTTTCGAGTTCATTTTGGCTTGTATACCGTGCTGTCGCCTTACATTTTGACGTAACTTCTACTTTTCGACTTTCGTGTTTTGAAGGGGCGAAAAGTAAATATTATGACTGGTAGTTATAGGCTGCTATACAACTACAATGCCAATCTGTTTCACAGAGAATTACTTACGAATTATCTCTGTAACAGATAAGTGTCCCTAGCACGTGCGTTGACTGCTCACCGCGCCAGTCATTGGCTCAACTGCTCGTGCAATGTTTACTTAACCCCTAACTGCTTCGGGCAAAATGATGCATTTTACTCATTTTAATACCCATTTACACTAAATAGGAAATATTTTTTAACTTCAAATACTTCAAACGTCTTTATTTATTTTTCTTTTACCTCAAAAAAATGTTTGAGAATTTAATTTGTCGGAGTAAAAAAGTTAATATTATGTACTTATTAAGCCTCGTCGATGTCATGCTTATCAGTGATTGTAGCGGCCAAGCGAATATTCACTGCGGGATCAGTTTGCTACAATGCAGTTAACAAAGTAAAACAGAAAAAAAAGAAACAAAAATGGTGAAATGTACTCATGCTATCAGTGAAAAGTTAAAGATGAAAATGAAAAATTATAACCACAACATTTATGTCTTATATACTCATATAACGCGGACGTGATTGAAAACAATTAAAATGACGTCATTACAATTATTTCATCTCTATCCAAAATTATTAAATTTGTGTTTCTTTTTTTCAGTAAATCTTGAATTTTAAGTAGTACATTGATAATAACCGACTGAATTTTAATTACACAATTTTATATCCGATATTTTCTTTCAATTTGCAGGGAAAATTAATTTAATTTCGTAGGTATTCTAGCTAAGAGGTAAGAAGTAAAGAAGTTAGTTTGAGAGCGAAATTTAATAAAATTATGGTTCACGTGTAGGATAAAGGTACCGAGGTACCGTTATGCTGGGAAAGAAAGACTGAAGAAAATAACTCGAGAAAAATTAAAACCGAATCCGATAGGTCAAGTTTTTTCTCTTGAGGTTTTTATTCGAAGTCTTCCTTCTCGATGACTGTCTTGCTTATAACCCGTCATGTTGAAATGTTCATACAAAACCTTATAACATGTTTTCTTATGGGAATAAAACCTACCATTGATGAATAACCCGTTACGGGTTTACAGAAAATTTTCAGAAGAATAACCTTAAAATTCCATCGTATACATTTCAAGCCACCCCCGATTTGCAGATCGTAAAGTTATTCCGGTCATAGAAGATATCCCAAAGATAAAGAGATAGTCATTCTTGCTATAATAGTCCAAAAATAGATAAAGTAAACGGAATAATTCGAAAATTTCTCTCAAATTACTCTATTGCGAGCGAAGATATTGGCATTTGAAAATTTGACAAGACGTATGAAATAATTGCAACCACCGTACTGGTTGTTCGAAGTTAGGTCTTGCTCCTCCATTTTTAAATTGAATCAAAATATCGCTGAACCGTTTTAATCTATTTAATATCGGAGAAATTCGATGGCACAGAGAGTTGATTATGGCCCGAATGAGTCTATTAATATCTAATTATTAATTTAGATAATATTTCAGACCTAAAAAAGACCTGCAATTGGCAGGTTTAGCTCTTGCATAATGTATGTTTAAGAAATGAATAATACAATTTCGAAACCTATAATCGATGGGTCTTCCCTTTGTGTGTCCCATGCACGTATAAAATTGGAATTATCGCTAGATTTATTGTTTTAAAGGGACAATAAATAACACTCTTGCTGGCTTCGCAGCCCCAGAAAATAAATAATAGCCTTATTCTAAGAACTATCTGTTTATAATTAAGTGTCCTACCTGTTGTGTAAATTATCCATTACACCCTATTTTACTTGTCTAGAGGGTTCTCAAATATTTTAAAATCCAAGTCACATTTGAAAACTTTTACATCAGACTCTTTAAATCATTTAGTTGAATTTTCCATTTCTTTAAATTAGGTGTGTTAGGATGAAATTTGTATCACCAATTGATTGAAATATTGTAAAATAATACAATTTGTTGACCAGAATAAAGATAGGGACATATTATTCATTTACAACAAGAGTGGTATTGGTCCTTTAAGGTCGTATAGCTCTATTCTTTATCGCATTAAAGGGACAATAACACTCTTGCTGGCTTGACAGCCCAAGAAAATAAATAATAGCATTATTCTAAGTACTAGATGTTTAAGTGTCCTTCCTGTTGTGTAAATTATCCATTACGACCTATTTTACTTGTGCAGAGGGTTTGAAAATATTTTAAATCAAAGTCACATTTGAAAAGGTTTACGTTAGACTTTTTAAATCAATTAGTTGAATTTTTCCAATTTTTTAAATTAGGTTTGTTAAGATGAAATTTATATCATCAATTAATTGAAATATTGTAAAATAATACAATTTGTTGACCAGAATGAAGATTGGGACATATTATTTAGTTACAACAAGAGTGTTATTGGGGCTTTAAAATGAGCGAAATTGTTCAAAGTTAAAAAACAAATATTATAATTCGTATCAAATATTGTCGGTCAAATACGCGAACGATCCAAATTTATGGCTTATTTACGATTAGATATTGTCCGGGTTTTTTTTTTTAATTACTTTCACAGTGTCTGCTTTGGTATGTTTTTCGTTGTTATTTACAAATGGCGTCCGAAATCATAGAAAATACGACTCATGTACTGATTTTACTATGTCCATTGGGTGTTACATATCGGATATTAGAATCCTAAATGTTTTCACGGCAAGATAACAATATCAATGTTGATTGAGAGAGAGAGAGAGAGAGGGAGAGAGAGAGAGAGAGAATCAAGGGTTGGGAGAGAAAGTAAATCAGGGAGAGGGAGAGAGAAAATCAGAGAGAGGGAGGGAGAAAATCAGAGAGAAGGAGAGAGAGAAAATCAGAGAGAGGGAGAAGAGGGGGGGGGGGCTCCACTCGACACAGACCAGGTCATTTCGGAACTAACATGTGGTTTAATTTTATTTCAATAATTCGCTTGCGCGTAGGAGGAAACCGGGCGACCAGGAGAAAACCCACGGGGTTGGACAGGCGAGACCCTACTCCTTGTCACGTACAGACATACTACATACATATGATCTGCGTACAAGCTCCACGTGACTTCAGAGGTAATATAGGCCTAGCCTGTTCCTCAATCCTTTTCTGAGAATAAAATATTGTTTATAAAAAAAAAAGAAAAAAAGGAATACCCACTGTTCAGTCAGCATGCCATGATAAGATAAAAGAGACAATTGCACGTATGACCATGTGTCTGATCTATTATCTGGCGCTATATAATCAGGAGTTGATTGGCAGTTAGACAGACGACATGGCAGACGACAAGACAGAGAGCTAGAGACGGGATAGAAGAGAGGCTGAGACGAGTGCATGGACTCACCCGAATTCAGTCGCTGCCTCGGCAGAAGGGGCGGAATGGTAGAGTTAAAATACTTATGTAGGCTACCGCCCTGGTCAGTTTAACTACCCGTATTGCTGTTGTGTGTTATATTCTGTTCGGATGTAAATAAACTATATATTTACGAGACTGATCTCTAGCTGTGTTATCACTAAGCTAGTGTACAATGAACCTTGTGATTGTGACATGTTAGATATATTTCGCAACAATTAAATCTCGATCTAGCCATTGTAGGCTACACACTGTCATTGAGTTGAACTGTATGATTGAACAAAACGGCTCCTAAAATGAAGTATCTATCGGAAGAATTCAGCGAATTTATTAATAACAACTGTTTAGCAATTACAGTCGGGTTCCTGGCTGGTTCATTCTTTACTTATGTCCTGTCTAAGAAATCAACCGGACAAAAGTAAGTAGGCTAAATAATAGTTCAGCTCTGAACGTCGGTCTCATTACACTCACCCTGACCGTTCAGGGACTGGCCTATTCAATCAATGTCGAAAATAATTTGAACCCCAGTCAATTTTACTGGGCAACTTTTCACTGCGATACATCGGAGTGTCAATCCGTGTGGACGTCTGTACAATGTAAAGGAACATCTTAGTGACAAAATAAGACCTTGCTTATCTCGCTAGACTCAGTATGAGCGAAACAACACGCTGTTTAAAGTACGTCCCCTCCTATCAAACTACCCTTTCGCCACCATGACACGGCGTGTTGTGATGCTCATACTGACTCTAGCGAAATGAGCAAGGTCTTATTTTCTCACTGAGATGTTCCTTTACAACTGTACACGCGTCCACACGGAGTGACACCCATCGTTTAGCAGTGAAAAGTTGCCCAGTAAAATTGGGGGTCAAATTATTTTCGACATTGATTGAATGGGCCAGTCCCTGAACGTCCAGGGTGAGTGTAATGAGACCGACGTTCAGAGCTGAACTAGCTAAATACGTACTTTAATACGTTGGCTTTAAATTTATGTTAAGGGGAAATAACTCCATATTTTACAGGTTCGTTCAAACACAACAATTATCATGTTTTTCATTGAAATAGCCTTAAAGTTAATGAATAAAAAAAAACCTTGATCGAATTTATATGTAATATGTAGGCCACGGTATAAATTCTATTTAAATGGTGTTCGCCTGTAGAGTTAAGGGGCATTTGTATCATGTGTGTTGTATTGCACAATTGCAGGGCAAAGTCCCTTTGCATTTTTTTTATATACGCCCACACTTGCCGAGATCAAGCTAGCATATTATGCTACAATACAAAGAGAGATAAATGGGGTTTCACGTCCACTCTACACAAAATAGGTCATTAGGTCAAAATATCCCTCACAGCACGCGATATGACGTATGCCAGGTATTAGCCCAGTTGGTCGACATTAAACCCCATTTCATTTCAAGGAGTCACAATTTTTTTTTTCCGATTTTGATGAAACGTAAAACACATCTTTATATTCCAAACATCTCAACCATTTTGGAAATTTGCGCATTTCAGACCATTTCTTTTTGGAATCACGGTGGCTAAGTGGATAAGGCGTTGGTTCGCTAGCGTGGAGGTCGGGTGTTCGATCCCTGCATTGGCCGAGAAAGTTCATCTCGATTTTCCGGCGTGATTTCACCTCGTCAGTGATACAGAAGGAGGGCTTGACGAGGACAGCTGCCTAGTCGTTCGGATGGGACGAAAAACCGAGGTCCCGTGTACACATTGGAGTGCACGTAAAAGATACCTTGGCAGTTGGAATTCGATATAAGAGTAGGCCGTAGTGCCGCTGCCCGGGCAAAATTTCCCTCATAGCATACTGTATGGCGTATGCCCGTCTTCCATTAGCCCAGGTTAGGTGCATAAGAGTAGGACGTTAAACCCCATTTCATTTCATTTCATTTCTTTTTGGATTATCGCCCCTGATTGTACAAAAAATTGTGTTTTGTTTTTAGCTTGTTCTCTATAAACGTCTCTTGTAAAATGTGGGCGTATCCTGCCTGGCAGCCGCTTCTATTTAAAAAAAAAAAACTTGAACAATGAGTCTAAAATATCTGAATAGTAAAATCAGTATTCAATGTGACCACGACAAATTTGAATGAATTAATTGCAGAAAATTGTGTATTTTTATTTTGCTTTTCAGATCGAAAAAAGATTTCCCCAAAAATGTTGTGATTATTCATGGTTTCGGGAGAGGACCCTACTGTCCAAGTCTATGTGCTTTTTGTCTTAGAACTGAAACTTACTTGAGGATGAATAAAATACCATATCAGGTAATTTCCGAGAGAAGGGGGTTGGGTGGTGCCAGGTTCCTGTTAAGGAAAATTGACAGTTGAAAATACGTGCATGACGCGGTCATCGTCTACAAATTACGTATAATATACACAATAAACTTTTTAAAGAGAGGAATCCAACTCCCCGTTTGACGTCAATTTTTATTAAGAATTAATAAGATCATTGATCACATATGTTTATATCATTATCGCGCGCTTTGAATAAATGCCAATCCCGTCCCACCACCTGACGATATCCCCCATAGCACACGGTCTTCATTAATCCAGTCGGAGCAGAGAGTAGGACGTTAAACCCCCATTTCATTTTATTGGATTGATTGCTTTAATTTCAGTGTAGTAAAGATCTTGCAGCAGGCCATATGCCATGGACTGAATATAATGGAGAGGTTGTCCAATATTTTCAAAGGCCTTTAATCACAAATGTTGACAGAATTATAACGGAAGAAGAAAGTGCTATATGCAGAGCCTTTCAAGTCTTGCTAGAGGAAGATCTTAAATGGTACAGTCAGAGTTTATCGCAATCTGATTCAAACACAGATCCTATTTCGTTTCGTTTCTGGAGTTTAACGTCCACTTCTACCGAGGGTGATATCATAGACAAACACAGTACTAATGTTTCTTGTGGATTACCCACAGTTCAATTCAAAACACGCCTAAAGCTCGCCGTAACAGACCGTTACATTGGCTGATCCCACACATCATCCGGGACACGTCAAGGGGATCACGTGGGTAAGTGGGTAGGACGCTTGCTCGCTAGCCTGGAGATCGTATGTTCATCTAGATTCTCCGTCGTGGTTTCCCCTTGTCAGTGATGCAGGACGGAGGACCTAACAAGAACAGTTGTATAGTCGTTCGGGTGGGACGGAAAACCGAGGTCCCATGTACACTGTCCGGTCAAATTGTCCTCATAGCACACTGTATTCCTATTTCGTTTCGTTTTTTATAGTTCAAAATTACCTACAGTTCCTAAAATTCGCCATAACAGACTGTTACATTGGTTAATCCCTCACACCATCCAGGGGACGTCAATGATAACAACTCTTCCAGATCCTAGTACAGTAAAGACGAGTGAAACAAAATTTGGAACTTTAAAAATAAAACGAAACGGAATAGGATTTGTGTTTTAATCAGGTAGTCCTTAATGAAACAAGAACACGTCTGTTGACCTCGCTGTCAGAATGAAGAATTAATTCAATACACTATACTGCGTCATCATCTGAAACATCAGTTTTCAGTCTAAATATATTATCAAATCACAAAGTTTGTACCCGGGAGAGTATCCTTGATGCCATACGTTGTGGACACTGGCGTGCCCGTAAAAACCCTTGACAGTTGAAATTCGATGTAAGAAAAGCGCCACTGTTCAAGCAGAATTTTGCTCATAGCACACTGTATGGCAGATTTGTGTCTTCATTAGCCAGGGGCGGATCCAGGATTTTCAGAAAGGGGGGGGGGGGGGCGTGCTGCCCTCACTTGGGAGTGCGAAGCCCGACCCGTGATTTTTGAGTGGACTAAAATGCCCACAAGGAATAATTTCATACTAGTACTGCAAATTACGATTTCCAACCTAAACTGTTTTTGTTCTCCTTTCCCGCGAGAATGTATGGAACTAAAAATTGTTCGCCACCGCAAAAAAGTAGAGGGGGCGTGCGCCGGGTGCGCCCCCTCTGTATCCGCGCCTGTTAGCCCAATCAGTGCAGAACAGTAGGATGTTAAACCCCATTTCATTTCATTGCTCATGTTCTGATGTAGGTGTGTGGGACTGTCTAGATGGGTTTATGGTTATACAGACAATAGTTGGACTGGTGCCAATTGGCTTGTGCGTAAAACCACAGGATTCAGTTTTGCCGCCAAAGCTCGCTCTGCTGGCATTGGTAAACTACCTCAGGCCGAAGTTGAACGCATTTTTGAAGAAGACATGAAAGCCGTGTCCATTTTTCTAAGTGAGTATTGAACTCTATTTATTTATACATTGTACATTAGAGAGAGAGAGAAAGAAATGGGGTCTAACGTCCACTCGCGACACAAACTAGGTCATTTCGGGACTGACATATTTTGGTTTTTTAAATTTTATTTCAATAAATCGCTTGCGCCTAAAGGTCTTTAGAGTGGAAGGAAACCGGAGGGCCCGGGGAAAAGCCACGAGGTTGGGCAGGCGACCCTACTCCTTGTCACGTACATCTGGGGATTCTAAACCACGTCAGATGACTCAATGACAGGCTTTATGATATAGTGCGCATGTGCTAACCATTCGGCCACCTACCTCTAGAAGGCCCACAAACTAAAGAGATGATTTTTTGTACAATCAGGGTCCATAATCCAGGATGTTATCGTCCGATATACACAAATATCGAACGGAACCAAGATTTTTGGATTAGGAACATACATTTCAAGTTTCATCAAAATCAAATTTGTATTGTCTATTCATACCTCTGTGCAGTGCACTCATAAAACCTGCAGCTACAGATCGTTTCATTGTCTAATCCTCCACAGCAACGATCACAAGGGTTATAAACAACTCTTCCAGATCCTAACGCAATCTGTTTCACAGAGGACTACGAAAGTCTTCTAATATCTCTGTAAAACATGACTTCAACATGTGACGTTACATCACTCGGCGTCAATCATTGGCTCACTGGCGCGTGTATTGTTTACAAAAGACGTAACTTGTTCGATTAGAATGGAGTCTTTTACCCATTTTAATAGTAGTTTACACTAAATAGGAGATATATTTTTTTACCCACAAATGCTTCAAACGTCTTCACTTCTCTCATTCATGAAAAAAAAATGTTTAAGAATATAATTTGTCGAAGGAAAAGCGTTAATATTAAGGACTCATTAAGTCGCATCAGTGTTATCCTTATCAATTCAATATTCACTGCTGATCAGTGTGATCCGAACGTGGTAAAGACAAGTAAAACGAAATTTTAAACTATAAAAAACAAAACGAAATAGGATCTGTCACTGTGTTTACCACACCAGATCTGCATTTTAATCAGTTAGTACCAGGATGAACACTAGACTCCATGTAATTAAAATATAGATCGTATTTCATTTCATTTTTATAGTTCGAAATTTAATTTTACTTGTCTTTATTACACTAGGATCCGGAAGAATTGTTATATTACCTACGTTCTGGTTGATGTGAGGGATTAGCCAATGAAACGGTTTGTTGCGGCGAGTTCTTGACATGCAGTGCATGGAACTGTGGGTAATCCACTAGAAACATCAATGCTGATTGGCTAATCAAATAACTGATGTCATAGGGTCAAAAGCCTGCTGTATGCCCCCTGATCCTACCTAGCTCCTACCACAACCGGTTAAATCTTCATGTAGTGGAGGCCTCCGAAAGTGTAAAACATAATATACATCGCTATTTATTCAGATTGCAAGAAACTAAACACATTATAAAATATATTTCTAGGTAAGAAAGATTTTATGTTGGGAAGCAAGCCCACAGATATAGATTCTATAGCTTTTGGTATTTTGGCGCAAATTCTGTGGCACAGTCCCCAACAACCGTGTGAAAAATGGATAAAAGGTAGGCCTAAGCATAGTAACAGTTGTATATCTTGAGGAAGCCATGACGGTTATACCCCAGTCTGACCGGGGTGGCGTCCTTACTGTGCTGCTGCGGCAAAAGCGTGGTAGAAACGCCAGATATCGTGCTGTGGTCTCCATGGTCGCCAATGATCGCCAAGTTGCGGCGTTTGCTTTGGACATGTTCAAAACGAACGCCAAGGTTCAGCCATATGACCTGGAAAGCTGCAAGAACGTGCAGTGGGGTCGCGAAGGTTCTTACTGCGCTGCTACGGCGACGAATAATGGTTTTAGAGCAGGCCAAGATCCCAATACGTGTGGCTTGCTGGTCTAAAGGTTACGGGATCGCTTCCGGTGTTGTCCGGAGAAAGTTCATCGGAATTCGGAATGGCTTTGTTTTCTCTTGCCAGTGGTGCAGGACGAAGGGCTATTCAAGAATAGCTGTCTAGTCGTTCGGTTCATATGAAAGAGTGAGGTCCGGTGCACATAAAGGATCATTTGGCAGTTGGAGTTCGATATAAAAGTAGGCCATAGTCACCAATATCCCCCCTATAGCACGCGGAAGGCCCTACAATCTGATTGAAACACATATCTCAATTCGTCATAGGGTCAAAAGTCGTTCGTGCAACATTCCAGCTCAAGAAAAACTGGTCAGATATTCATGTAGTAGGACATCAAAAGTATAAAAAAAAAACGAAACAAAATACAGATCTGTATTTTAATCAGATAGCAAACTGTGTGGCGTATGTCCGTCTTCATTAGCCCAGTTTAGAAGCAGAACAGTGGGAAGTCCCATTTCATTTCTTTGTATTTCATTTATATATCTTAAATTATTAAAGACACATTACGTATTACAAACAAAGTCCATAGATTTAGATACAGGGTTGAAACGTTCTTGCTATAATAATTCAAAAATAATTATGAAAAATGAACATTTTCTACAGATGCATTATTCTGGATATTGAAAGATATAGAAGGGACCTTTTGTTACTGTAGCAACGGTACTGGATAAACAAGACTAAATCTTAAAATACAAAAATAAAATAATTCATATCTGGTATTTATTTCTTTTTTAGAAAAATATCCCAATTTAAAGGAGTACTGTCTACGAATGAAAGATTTATATTGGAAAGATTGGGATGAGTGTATTACGCATGGTGGTACAAGGGAGGCTACTCGTTAATGGATAATGGATACAGACCACAATAATTTAGTCATAGATTGTTTTTGAGGGGAAAAAATAAATAATAAATAGATAAAACACAACTGACTATTGAATACTACTCGAGTTATTCTATGGTTCACGGGAGCGTATTCCTGCGCAAGTTTTTCACGAGCGGTATTCAATGGTCATTAAGTTCTATTATCCTTTAAGTGCATGCAAATCTCAAAGTATCAACAAATTCAATCATGTCCTATAGACACTGTACTATCCAGATTATCAACAAAAAAAATCATCAGCAGTAACATCAAAATTAATCGCAGGATTCAACATTTTTTTTTCCTTTAAAGAAAATGAGTTACTACTATTGTCTTGAAATAGTTGTCTCTTAAAATCAATTTCAAGGTGTTTAGCTTAGGAGCGAAATATATGTATTGACTTATTTGGTAATAAGCTTTTAATGATCACATAAACAGCTGTCTAGTCGTTCGGATGGGACAGAAACCCAGGTCCTGTGTCTACATTGGCATGCTCGTAAAAGATCGCTTGGCAGTTTGAATTTGATATAAGAGTAGGCAAAATTCCCTCGTAGCACACTGTACATGGTGTATGCCCGTATGTATTAGACCAGTCAACGCAGAACAGAAAGACATTAAACCCCTTCCATTTCATTTCATAATATGGAACACAAATTGGCGAGATTAGATAAACAGGTGTCAGTTCTCATTATAATAGTTAAAAACTAGATAATGTAAATGCAATTTGCTGATCCACTCTGAGCTGCTGTCGGTATGATAAAAAAAACATAGTCTCGATTATCCATTTCTAGATTTAATCATTAATGAGCTTTGATCAACATATCGGATCCTAATCCAGTAAATATCGCAGGCGAGTGATGACATTGATAGTTGATTATGGTCTGGATAACTTAATTAATGTCTTGATTTATAATTTAGATAACATTTGAGGCCTTATGAAAGACATAATACATGTTTATAATTATTCGAATTAATCAGAGCACATGTTTGTATTAAGCTGTGATAAATTTGAACGGAAATGCAATTGATCTCAAGCCTTCAATAATATCTTTTGTATTAATTTTTATACATTTTGTTTATTTCTGAGAAAGATAATTGCTTCGAATGTAAGATTTAAATGGTATGTGATCGTTTGAATTTTTATTTAGAAATCTGTGTCTTTATATGTTATATAAGTTTTTTTGTTACATGTAATTATTTTAAATAAATATATATTTTTATTTTTATTGCGAGACGTGTGCTCTTAGTCCTTGTAGTAATAAAGATTCAAATTATTGGAACAATTAGAGAGAATTACTAGTCTGAATCCAAAAGTATGGAAGCCTATTGCGGCCATTTCAGAATCTCGTCCCCTCGCCGCGAGAAGTCGAGGGCGAGAACACGAGAACACGAGAAGTCGAGGGCGAGAACACGAGAACACGAGAAGTCGAGGGAGCGAGAAGTCGAGGGCGAGGGAGCGAGAGAGCGAGAAGACGAGGAAACAGGGCGAGAATACGAGGATCTCGCCCCGAGAACACGAGATTACTTTCACCTCGACTTCTCGTGTTCTCGTCCCTCGACTTCTCGCTCCCTCGTGTTCTCGCCTTTGAAAAACCTCGTGTTCTCGCTCCCTCGCCCTCGACTTCTCGCTCCCTCGACTTCTCGCCCTCGACTTCTCGCCCTCGACTTCTCGTGTTCTCGCCTTTGAAAAACCTCGACTTCTCGCTCCCTCGCTCCCTCGCCTTTGAGTCAATCTCGTCTTCTCGTGTTCTCGCTCCCTCGCTTCGTCACAATCTCGTCTTCTCGTGTTCTCGCTCCCTCGCCTCGGAAGTGCAGTTATTACGCATGTCCACTGACTACCGTATTTGCATTTGTATTTTGACATGGATTATAATAAACGAAAATGTTTGAAGTTCTAGAAAATGTAATAGTCCTAAACAAGCTTAATCTCTTCTTGCACAGATAGTATTGTATTCTGTAATTGATTTTAAGTCTTCAGTCAAATCTTTCTTTGCTCTCTAAAAATATTCATCGGGTGTTTTCACTTGATGCGTGGTTTTGTCAGTGCTGCAGGATGTAGAGCCTGACAAGGAACAATGTATAGTTGTTCGAATGGGATTTTAAAAAACGATGTCCTGTGTCTGGAATCGCAAGGAAGTTGGTTCTACGGGGGCTCACTGGGTAGGACGTTTGCTCTGTAACTTCTTCAAAGTTCCTCGTGATTTTTGGCGATGTTCACTATTGTCAGTGGTGTAGGACGGAGAACTTAGCAATAGACAAAGTATAATAGTTCGGATGGCATAAAAATAACCGAAGTCCTGTAGAACGGAGAGCTTAGCAAGAGACAAAGTATAATCATTCGGAATGAATAAAAATAACCGAGGCCTCGTGTCCGGAATCTAATTGAAGTGGGAACTACGGTGGGTCAGTGAGTGGGACGTTTGCTCTCTTACTTCAGTGGTGTAGGAGGAAAGAATTGACAGGGGACCACGTATAGTCGTTCGGGTGGCATAGAAAAACAATGTCCCGTGTTCGGAATCAAAATGAAGTGGGAGCTACGGTGGCTCAGTGAGTAGGACGTAAATGTTTGGAGCCACGGCAGCTAAGTGGGTAAGACGCTGGCTCACTAAACTGATCGAGAGGTCACGTGTTCGATCCTTGCATTGGACAAGAAAGTTTATCGGGTTTTCCGATGTGGTTTCCCCATGTCATTGCATTGGTGCAGGACGGAGGGTTTGGCAAGGACAGTTGTCTATTTGTTCGGATGGGATGAAAATCCTTATCTGTAAATTGACGTACACGTAAAAGATCCCTTGGCAGCCTGGATGCGATATAAGAGGAGACCTAAAGTGCCGCTTTCCGAGCACAATTTCCCTTATAGCACAGTCTGGGCAGAACAGTAGGACGTCAAACCATATTTCATTTCATTTCATCAAAGTTCATCGGAAATATTCTAGCGGGTTTTTTCCATATCAGTGGAGAAGGAAGGGTTGGGTTAAAAGAGCGAGGTCATGTGTCCAGATTCGAAATAAGTTGGAGCTGCGGTGGCTCAATGCGTAGTCTAGCCTTTCTTGCGAGGTACCCTCTTATCAGTGTAGGACGGAAGGCCTGAGGACAGCATGTCGTTCGGATGACATGGAACAGCGAGGTCTCGTATAGGCTACACATTGGCGTGCGTGTGTGTGTGTGTGGGGGGGGGGCTCGGTTTCGATACCCGCTTCTTTCTATGATGCTAATATTATCAAATAAACTACTCGTAGTTTACCCGCCTATACACGGGCCCAAATTCGCCCGGGGTCCAAGTTCGCCCATGGCCCAAATTTGCTAGGGGCCCATATTCGCCCAGTGCTCAAATTCCCACGGGACCTAAATTCGCCCGAGGTTTTATTCGTTCGTGGCCCAAATTTGCCTGTAGGACAGATTCGATGGCCTAAAATACATGTACGTGGTCGTTCTTTTCAATTTGATACGAGATATGTGGGGGTTAATCGCGGCGACGAAGCGTAATTCGCCTTGGGCCCGAATTCACTGACCTAAAACATTCCTGTTGTGATGCTGGTTAATTTAATAACACATAATAATGTGTAGGTGGAGTATACAAACATACATAAACACACCCATACACACTTAGATTTTATTTATAATATATATATATTAAAGTAGATAAAGTAGGCTACAAGTACTTCTTTGATTACGGTAGACAATGTATAAAAAAATAGAAAAAATACGTCCAGGCAAAAAATTCTCCACTTTAGGCCTACATATATATGCCGTGGTGAGAAATTTCTAGCTAGCCTGCTTCTGTTTTCCGTCCTAGCAAGTTTCGGGTAAAAAAAGGTACATCATCTAATTCTTCTAGTATTACTTCATTGTCGCGCGACTTTTCTGTTATCCATTCTTTGACGTTTGACAGAAGCCGTAAAATAAATACAGGCTTACTTAATGTGCGATGGTATTTGAATTCCGCGGTGATTTGGTTTTAACAAATCACGTGACATAGCTCGCCAATCAGACACACATAATGGAAGGTCGAGTAGAGTCAAAGGTTACCGTTCTGTGTTGATAGTAAATATGGCGGAAGGATAGCGAAAACTGAATACTTGTGAATATTTTGTTAAAAACACTAAGCTAAAACCGTTCAATGCGACAAGCTGGGAACAATTTTAGGTATTGGCTAACCATTGGATCGAATTAGATGGAAATGGCAGGTTTGTGCCGGAGACAAATGCTGATTTGTAAGACAAAGAACTCCAGGAATGTGCAGACAAAGTTCTCAATCATTGGGGTATACTAATAATACAGAGTTCTCACATTTCAACTTAAAAAAAAAACCAACTGTGTATGAAACATTATCACGATTCCAAACTTGTTGACGAAAGTTTGAAAGTGATGTTAGAAGCAAGCAGCTAAAATTTTACCAACAAAAAAAGAATAATTGGTCTGGTTAATTTGTTAAGGGGATCATTTAACAAGTTGATTGATAAAGATAGATATTCTTATATTCCTAAATGCATGACAACTATTGACAACGCGCAGTCACCGAGGAGTAAAGACTACTCGAATCAAGACCACTCAGACCAATAAGGACTAATATGGTGAAGACTGTCACCATTGAGGTGAAACACCATGCACAGTACTTTAAGAAATATACCCAAGATGTTATGGAGAAGAAGAGAACCAAAATAGATGAGTTGGTACAAGAGCACATGTTAGGCCCTATTTATGAAAAAAATATGTGTGAATTAATTCCACACCAGATTGACTTTGCATGTGTCCCCTGGATGAAAATGTTGCTTTGTCCCTTGCACCACCAATCAAAACGGGGGCCTATTCTGGCGCATTCCCCCCGGGTTGCCTTACTGTAGCTGCAAAATTTTTTCCCCCTTTTGTTAAACACTACTGTTTAAAATGACAGGGTTAGGGTAACTAGAGATCAAGCACCAAATAAAATTTTCACTGTGGATACAAATCAGGCTGCATTACAGATAGATGTACTTGTTACAAGTGAAAACTTTCTTGTATGGATTTGTGTAAATTGTTCGACAGTGACATTGATTTTAATACTGATGATGATATCTATGAAATTATGTGATTTTTTATGAGTAGGCTTAAACCTGTATTCATGTACATGTATTTTTCAAGCAGTTTTTAAATACATTTAATACATATTTTAAAAAATGTTTTAATTAAATGTACTGTATATGGCAATAAATTTTCATGTTATATTTTGTCACTATGCTGATTAATATTGTATGGTTTTGTTTTATTTTTATTCTATTTCATTTCCGAGGTGGTTTATCTTGTCAGTGGTGCAGGCCGTGGGGAGGGGGTGACTGACGAGGTACAAGGACAGCTGTCTAGTCGTTCTGATGTGATGAGAGTAGGCCGTAGCGCCGCTGCCCTGGTAAAATTTCCATGATAGCACACTGTATAGCATATGCCCATCTTCATTAGTCAAGCTTAGGAACACAGCAGGAGGACGTTAAACAGCATTTTATTTTTTTATTCTGTTTCATTTCCGACGTGGTTTCTCCTTGTCAGTGGTGCAAAAGGAGGGTCTAACAAGGTACAAGGACAGCTGTCTAGTTGTTCGGATGTCACGTAAAACCGAGATCCCTTGTATTCATTGGTGTGCATGTAAAAAGGTACGATGACAGCCATCTAGTTGTTTGGATGTGACGAAAAACCGAGGTCCCTTGTATACATTGGTGTGCACGTAAAAAGACCCCTTGGCAGTTGGAATTCGATAGCACACTGTATAGCATATGCCCATCTTCATTAGTCTAGCTTAGGAACAGAGCAGTAGGACGTTAAACCCCATTTTATTTTTTTATTCTGTTTCATTTCTGACGTGGTTTCTCCTTGTCAGTGGTGCAAAAGGAGGGTCTAACAAGGTACAAGGACAGCTGTCTAGTCGTTCGGAGAGAGAGAGAGAAATGGGGTTTAACGTCCACTCGACACAAACTAGGTCATTTCGGGACTAACATGGTTCAATTTTATTTCAATGATTCGCTTGCGCCTAGGGGTCTTTAGCAGTGGGAGGAAACCGGAGGAAACCCACGAGGTTGAGAAGGCGCCCCTATCTCCATGCCACATACGCTTACACCAGGGATCGAAACCACAGCCGCAAGCCAGAGGTGACCAGCCAGCTAGAGGCCGAAGCGCGGCACTCTAGACCACTAGGCCATCCCAACCCCCCTAGTCGTTCGGATGTTACGTAAAACTGAGGTCCCTTGTATTCATTGGTGTGCCTGTAAAAAGGTACAAGGACAGCCGTCTTGTTGATTGGATGTACCGAAAAACCGAGGTCCCTTGTATACATTGGTGTGCACGTAAAAAGACCCCTTGGCAGTTGGAATTCGATAGCACACTGTATAGCATATGCCCATCTTCATTAGTGTAGCTTAGGAACAGAGCAGTAGGACGTTAAACCCCATTTTATTTTTTTATTCTGTTTCATTTCCGACGTGGTTTCTCCTTGTCAGTGGTGCAAAAGGAGGGTCTAACAAGGTATAAGGACAGCTGTCTAGTCGTTTGGATGTGACGAAAAACTGCGGTATCTTGTATACATTGGTGTGCATGTAAAAAGGTACAATTACAGCTGTCTAGTCGTCCGGATGTGATGAAAAACCGAGGTCCTTTGTTTACATTGGTGTGCACATAAAAAGATCCCTTGGCAGTTGGAATTCGAAAGAAGAGTAGGGAATAGTGCAATACCCGGCCAAATTTCCCTCATAGCACACTGTATGGTGTATGCCTGTTTTCATTAGCCCAGTACATGTATAGGAACAAAACAGTAGGACGTTAAACTTCATTTCATTTCTAATTCATTTTACTGGAATCATTAAGATAGCTATTTGTTTTTCTCTTATATCTATTTTTATTTACTGGTATATATCTTGTACAGTGTAAATGGGCACAAGACCTGATCTGTGTGTATTCTGTGAATATAACAATCTGAACAGCAGATTAGAAACCGTTCTCCAGAACAATGATATTATTATAATTATTATATACATTTTTCATCAATACTTGTGGTGTGTTAGATCCCTGCATTGGCCAAGAAAGTTCATCTCAATTTACCGGTGTGGTTTCCCCTTGTCAATGATGCAGAACTGAGGGGCCTGACAAGGACAGCTGTCTAGTCGTTAAGATGGTATGGGAAACCGTGGTCCAGTGTACACATTGGCGTGCACGTAAAAGATCCCTTGGCAGTTGGAATTCAATATAAGTGTAGGCTGTAGCGGTGCTGCCCGGGCAAAATTTCCTCATAGCACACTGTATAGCATATGCTTGTCTTCCATTAACCCAGGTTAGGTGCAGAAGAGTAGGACGTTAAAACCCATTTCATTTCATTTACTAGTAGTGGGGGGGTTGGGATGGCCTAGTGGTTTAGAGTGCCACGCTTCAACCTCTAGCTGGCCGGTCACCTCTGGCTTGCGGCTGTGGTTTCGATCCCTGTGTGAGCGTATGTGGCATGGAGATAGGTTGCCTTCTCAACCTTGTGGGTTTTCCTCCGGGCACTCCAGTTTCCTCCCACTGCTAAAGACCCATACGCGCAAGCGAATTATTGAAATAAAATTAAACCATATGTTAGTCCGGAAATGACCAAATTTGTGTCGAGTGGACGTTAAACCTCATTTCTCTTACTAGTAGTGTATGGTATTGTTGTGTATGAGGAAATTTATATTATTGCGTTTGTTTATTTTTGCCAAAATCGTTTTCATGTGTATTAAGTATGTATTTCTCTTGGATATTGTTTTACTGAAATAGTTTTTTATAAAAAATACTTGTTTCCAGTAAATAACAGATTCTTTCAATCATTGGTGCTATTTCTCTACTGTTGACCATATTTATTCCACAGACCTGGGATTAGTCGTTTTCATCGTGTCACTGCAACATTTAATATGTGGTATTATACAGTAATCCCGGCATATTTTCCACAGGTACATTGGGACAGGAACGCCCTTATTAGACTATGGCACACCTGATCTATACATCAGATGGTATTTTTTTTTAAATATGAATTACATGTTTGATAGTAAATATTATATTATTTAGCATCAAATATGGATAAAATAAGATCAAAAATTTAAAATATGTTCAGAAAATAACAGAAACTCAAAAACTTTGAAAAATCACATAGACTCTATTAGTATTATTATATTATAGGTCTGGTGTGCCTTAGTCTAATAAGGGCGTTCCTGTCCCCATGTACCTGTGATATTTTCAGAAAAATTCTCTCTGACAAATGGAAACAAACCAACGTGTTCCGTCTCGTAAAAGGTATTCCATGGTCTAATTATGGCTATTGACCCGTGACCCTATGACGTTGATTTTTGGTTTCTGATATTGTCTTAGAATTTGATTTTTTCACCCCAGTATGGTTACACTTGACAAATGTAGTTCGAGGCGTAATTCTAGTGCTGACGTATTGTGCAATGCATCGGAAAAGAAATGTATGCGACAGTGGGAGAAACCGGAAAAACCCCACACGACGAATCGAAACCGAACGACTACACGTTATCCCTTGCCAGGCCCTCCGTCCTCCATCCTACACAACTGACATGGGAGGACATCTCCAGAAATTTAGCCCGATGCGCTTCGATGAAGCGAGAGAGCAAACGTCCTACACACTGAGCCATTGTAGCCACCACTTCATTACGATTTCGGACAAAGAACCTCGTATTTTATATATAATACCGTTCAAACGACTATACGTTGTCCCTTGCCAGGTCTTCAATCCTATACCACTGACAAGCAGGAACCCGACCGAAAAATCCTGAAAAACTTTGATAAAGTAAAAGAGCAAACGTCGATCCTACTCACTGAGCCATCGTAGCTCCATTTGTATTCCGGTCACGGGATCTCGGTTATTTGTATTCCATCCGAACAACTATTCTTTGTCCCTTCTCAGGCCCCCGTCCTACACCACTTACACCACTTGGTATTCGATCCCTGCATTGGAAGAGAAAGTTCATCCAGATTTTATTTCGGGCGTGATTTCTCCTTGTCAGTGATGCAAAACGTAGGGCCTGTCAAGGACACCTATTGGCGTGCACATAAAAGATCACTTGGAAGTTTAAATTCGATATAAGAGTAGGCCTTAGCGCCACTGCCCGGGCAAAATTTCCTTGATAGCACACTGTATTATTGTATCGTATGCCCGTCGTCATTAGCCCAATTTAGGAACAGAACAGTAGGACGTTAGACCCCATTTTATTTCATTTCATTTCATTTAGATTCCGGACACGTCACCTCGGTTATTTTTATTTCATCCGAACGATTATACGTTGTCTCTTGCTAGGCTCTCTGTTCTACACCAGTGACAAGGGTGGACATAGGCAGAAAAATCGCGATGAACTTCGATTAATTTAGAGAGAAAACCTCCTACGCAGTGAGCCACCGTAGAACCAACTTCATTTCGATTCCGGACCTGGTTTTTAAAAATCCCATTCGAACAACTATACATTTTCCCTTGTCAGGCTCTCCATCCTGCAGCACTGACAAAACCACGCATCAAGTGAAAACTCCCGATGAATATTTTTAGAGAGCAAAGAAAGATTTGACTGAAGACTTAAAATCAATTACAGAATACAATACTATCTGTGCAAGAAGAGATTAAACTTGTTTAGGACTATTACATTTTCTAGAACTTCAAACATTTTCGTTTATTATAATCCATGTCAAAATACAAATGCCGATACGGTAGTCAGTGGACATGCGTAATAACTGCACTTCCGAGGCGAGGGAGCGAGAACACGAGAAGACGAGAAGACGAGATTGTGACGAAGCGAGGGAGCGAGAACACGAGAAGACGAGATTGACTCAAAGGCGAGGGAGCGAGGGAGCGAGAAGTCGAGGTTTTTCAAAGGCGAGAACACGAGAAGTCGAGGGCGAGAAGTCGAGGGCGAGAAGTCGAGGGAGCGAGAAGTCGAGGGCGAGGGAGCGAGAACACGAGGTTTTTCAAAGGCGAGAACACGAGGGAGCGAGAAGTCGAGGGACGAGAACACGAGAAGTCGAGGTGAAAGTAATCTCGTGTTCTCGGGGCGAGATCCTCGTATTCTCGCCCTGTTTCCTCGTCTTCTCGCTCTCTCGCTCCCTCGCCCTCGACTTCTCGCTCCCTCGACTTCTCGTCTTCTCGTGTTCTCGCCCTCGACTTCTCGTGTTCTCGTGTTCTCGCCCTCGACTTCTCGCGGCGAGAAGACGAGATTCTGAAATGGCCGCAATAGGCTTCCATACAAAAGTGATTGCACTCTCTGCATAGTTATCTCCCATTGACTGATTTAGCAATAATTTTAGCCAGGAACACAGGGTTGCGCCTTGGTAAATAAAATGTTTTATTTTTCCTTTTTATGATTAAAAATTATAGAAATTGTTTTTCAGAATACGGTTTAACGAAAGGTTACTTTTTCTAGAACGGAGTAGAAGAATCATCCAAACCCGGGTTGTTTTCAAGCGTGAAACAATTACAAATATTGTTTTCTGGAACAAGCTTCTACTCTTTGTAATTGCGATTAGTTTACGTTGTTCGTAGATAATTCACTGTGCAAAAAAGAAATGGCGAATTCAATTTTATCAATCTATCAATACCCAATGGAGGTATCAATAATGTTTAAAACAAAGTCCATGCAGTGACAACATTAATGGCGGTTTTATGTAAAGGCCGATGCTGGAGGGATACTATGTTAAATGAGCATGCATTTGGGGATTTATTTTGTCACGAACTAAAACACCACACATTGAATTGCTTTTTAACTTCTGAAAGAAAATTGAGATACGACTCATTAACCTTGTCACGAAAAAAAATCAATGGCCACATTCCGCATCTTAAGCGGATCAAGGCCCTTGTGGGTCTTAGGCCTTTTGCACACGGATAAGTATCTACTGACCTGAATGGCCGCCATATCTCAAAATTATTAGACTATTTTGTGATGTGGTTCTACTCAGTATCACATCTGTCATAAACACAGACTACATAATCATTTTTAATTTTATTAAATGAAAGCGTTATACATATATACTTCTCAGAATTCTCGAACTTTATTATCGTGTTTTCGACTAAAATCATCTATAGGAGTTAAAATGTCGGTTGATGCTATACCGCACCTATCTAAATATAAAAAAGGGGAGGAGCTACCAATAACTAGCTGAGCAGTAATTCTAACGTGTTTGTAGGCGGGGATTAAGAAGCATAACCACGCCTTGACATGATCGGTGAAGGTCGCGTTAGCAGCTCGCCTCATCAGCGGCGATACCCAAACCAACCGACAATTGAGATGTACAAGATGTTTAATAGAATTAGGAAGCTGAGAATTAAATGAAAGCGACAGAAGTGACGACACAATGTATAACACGAAACACCAGGAATTCCAATGCACCAGGTAGGAAGTGTCTGACTTTTGATATCGATATACGGTCGTAGGCCTGTGTAGTAAATAAATTATGTCTTGCCAAATTACGTTAGTACCGGTATTGGTCAGTTGACGAGAATTGAGAAGTTCATCGGGATTTTCCCTTGTCAGTGCTGCTCGATGAAAGGTCTGACAGGGACAACTGTCTATAGTCTTTCGAATGGGAAGGAAAACAATGATCCCGTCAATACATTGACGTGCATGTGTGACGTAAAGGACCCCTTGGCAAATGGCTCAAGTCAAACTACGATTTCTTGTAGGCCTAGTTCAAAAACCAATATATATGTTCAAATGTTGACAATTTTTTCTCAATAATAGGGCATAAACTGGTAATATGCAATGGTATGCTATGCCATTACTCGAAGAGTGGCGTTAAAATTCCATTTTTATTTTCACCTTCACCTAATTTGTAATGTTACCAAGAAGGTATCAATTGTGATTTGGCACTATTATTATCGACAGAGGTCATGGCTGATGGGCCAACAGACTTGAGAGTTGATAATGCCACATGCTTGGCAAGTGAAGCAAAGCTTAAATAGTCTATGTAACAATGCATCTTTATCAAGCTTCATTTATTTGCATTTTAATTTTGTTCTATTTTCATTTTTTCTTCAGGATGATGCTCTGATAGTCTATTAAAAAATCTAATGTCAAAGTAGAAATTGGTATACATGTAAGTGGTTTTATCCTTTGACAACAATTCAGCTTATATACTAAAAATAATAAAGTACCCATCCAGGCGCGGATCCAGGGGGGGGGGGGGGGGTCCAGGGGGTCCGCCCCCCCCCCCCTGCTCAGACTTGAAAATTTGAAACTTAAATCTATGCGATTTTATTGGCGATTTTTAGACCTGTAATTTTGGAATTTACCTTCCGGAAATACGTCAGAATGCACCAAATTGAATTTAATTTACCAAACCCCCCGTTGATTGGTTGAGCGCAATTAGTTAAGAAATTATCAAACCTACACCCCCCCCCCCTGCAAAAAATCCTGGATCCGCGCCTGCCATCGTTAGTTCCCAGTGTTGACCAAGAAAATTCATCTCGATTTTCCGGCGTGATTTCTCCTTGTTAGTGAGTGGTGCAGAACATAGGGCCTGACAAGGACAACTGCCTAGTTGTTTGGATGGAAAGATTAACAGAGGTCCAGTCTACACATTGACGTGCACGTAAAAGTTCGTTTGCCAGTTGGAATTGGATATAAGTGTAGGCCGTAACGACAATGTCTAGGCAAAATATCCCTCATAGCAGTCAGAGTAGTACAGTAGGATGTTATCCCTCATTTTTTTTTCTATAATATTGGGAGCCCCAAAGTCTCAGTGAGTAAAGCGTGGTTAGCAATAGCCAGACATGGACATCCTGTGTTTGACTCCTGTATTGGCTGAGAAAGTTCATGTGGATTTTCCGTCGTGTAGGACGGAGGTCATGATAGTATAACAATATCGTTTGGTTCGCATAGCAGTAAAAAACGGGTCCGTGTACCCATTGGCATGCACATTTAAAAACGCTTGATTGTTGGAATTCGATGTGAGAGTAGGTCATAGCACCTATGTCCAGGCAAAAGAGAGAGAGAGAGAGAGAGAGAGAGAGAGAGAAATGGGGTTTAACGTCCACTCCACACAAACTAGGTCATTTTTGGGACTATCATATGGTTTCATTTTATTTCAATAATTCGCTTGCGTGTAGGGGTCTTTAGCAGTGGGAGGAAACCGGAGTGCCCGGAGGAAACCCACGAGCTTAAGAAGCGCCCCTATCTCCATGACACATACGCTCACATCAGGACTCGAAACCACAGCCGTAAGCCAGAGGTGACCGGCCAGCTAGAGGTCGAAGCGCGACACTCTAGACCACCAGGCCATCCCAACTCCACATGTCCAGGCAAAATTTCCCTTGTACCTCATTGCATGGGGTTTGCCTGTTTTCATTAGCTCCATATTGGAATATAAACCCATTTAAGTTTATTTCATGTAGTATATAACATTGACAATGAATAACAATTGTTAACATTTTAGGCGTGCGGTCCTGAGAAAAGAAAAGCAGAAAAGAGGCTTCAGATTTAACATTGTCAGCAATAAGGTAATTTCTTGTTCTTGTAAAACCCTTTTATACTGAGCCAAATATAGTACGAGGTTTGTCCGCCTAGATTTCATTTACAAAGCGTAATCTCATAAACCGTTTAAAGTATCTTTCAGACTGGCTATTTTGGGTTTTTCCTGGGTTTTCCTGATTCTCCTGGTTTCCTTCCGGTGCTAAAGACTCCCAATGTGCAATAAAATTTCATGACATTGTGTTGTAAACCTGCATCTGGAACGGACTCCAATTTGTTGATTCTTTGATGGTAGTAGTGGTAATTTGTAATTTTAGTTAATTTATGTACACTTACACTATGATTAAATTCATTATTAAAGAAGACTATTTACCATTATTCTTTCAGGCACTGGGATTCCAATTAGTTGTATATCTATGTACAAAACTATTAAAAAGAAGATTCAAGAAAAACTCAGTATTTGCAATGCTACATTTACCATATCTCCAGAATTGCAACTTCGTGTTTGTAATCTCGACAATTTATATGCAACATTTTGTTGAAAGAATCCTCAGTATTTGTTGTGGTGAACAAAATAAATATTTGCTGTCGAGAGGCAAATTGTATGTTGACCAAATATGAAAAATAAAGTTATACATCTGCATGTTTTAATCACCCTTTTTGTTATGCCTGTTTTCTTTTACAAATTAAGGTCCCAATGTTTTCTACGGTATGGGGAAATGCTGCATTTCGACCCAAACTGATGAAAAGAAATGAAATGGGGTTTAACATCCTTGGTTTTTTGCACCTACCTGGCTTATTAAGATAGGTATACATCATGCAGTGTGATATGATTGAAATTTTGACCAGACACCATCCCTGCAAAATCTCTTCTTTATTTCAAATTCCAAGCCCCCCACCCCCTTCTCCTTCCTAACATATTTACAAGAGGGAACAACATCAGAAAAGCATGCCATGATGACCTTTGATAAATACTCTTCTTTATTTCAAATTCCAAGCCCCTCCCCCTCCGCCCTAACCTATTCACAAGGGGGAACAACATCGGAAAAGCATGCCATGATGACCTTTGCAAAATACTCTTCTTCATTTCAAATACCAAGTTCCCCACCCCACCCCGTCCGTCCTAACCTATCACAAGGGGAAACAACATGGCTATTCTGATAAAAATATTCTTCTGTAATCGCTATTGTGACGAAAATTCCAGCTCTGTTGAATAATCTAACTACAATTCTTCAATTTAGGACCAATCTATAGAACATTCTGCTGTGATAGCTATTCTGACGAAAAAGTCTGCTGCGCTGGCTATTCTGCCGAATAAACCTGTTGTGATGGATATTCTAACGAAATTCCTTATATGATGGATAATCTAAAGAAAAATCCTGCTGTTTAAACCGAACTATAGAAAACCCTTCTGTTGGAACCAAGCTAATAACAAATTTTGCTGTTAACTGTTGTGATGAAAATGTTATGTTGTCATGGCTATTGTGACGAAAATATTCTGCCTTCATGGATTTTCTAACGGCAATTCCTGCTCTGTTGAATAATCTAACCACAATTCCTGCTGTTGGGACCAATCTATAGAAAATTCTGCTGTGATGGCTATTTTGACGAGAACTCTGTTTTAGTGGTTATCTGCCGAATAACATTGCTGTGATGGATAATCTTACGAAATTCCCGATATGATGGATAATCTGAAGAAAGATCCAGCTGTTTAAACCAATCTATAGAAGATATCCAAGCAGAAAACAATTTCTGCTGTCATGGCTATTGTAATAAAAATATTCTTCTGTAATCGCTATTGTGACGAAAATTCCAGCTCTGTTGAATAATCTAACCACAATTCTTCAATTTAGGACCAATCTATAGAACATTCTGCTGTGATAGCTATTCTGACGAAAAAGTCTGCTGTGCTGGCTATTCTGCCGAATAAACCTGATGTGATGGATATTCTAACGAAATTCCTTATATGATGGGTAATCTAAAGGAAATTTCTGTCTATAGAAAATCCTGCTGTTGGAACCAAGCTAAAAAAAAAATTGCTGTATAGGACTGTTGTGATGAAAACATACTGCTCTCATGGCTATTGTGAGGAAAATATTCCGCTGTCATGGATTTTCTAACGACAATTCCTGCTCTGCTGAATAATCTAACCACAATTCCTGCTGTTGGGCACCAATCAATAGAAAATTCTGCTGTGATAGCTATTCTGACGAAAAATTCTGTTTTGGTGGCTATCTGTCGAATAGTATTGCTGTGATGAATAATCTAACGAAATTCCTGATATGATGGATAATCTGAAGAACATTCCAGCTGTTTAAACCAATCCATAGAAAATATGCAAGCAGAAAACAACTTCTGCTGTCATGGCTATTGTGATGAAAAAAATATTCTGCTGTAATCGCTATTGTGACGAAAATTTCAGCTCTGTTGAATAATCTAACCACAATTCTTCCAGTTAGGACCAATCTGTAGAAAATTCTGCTGTGATAGCTATTCTGACGAATAAGTCTGCTGTGTTGACTATTCTGCCGAATAAACCTGTTGGGGTGGATATTCTAACGAAATTCCTTATATGATGGGTAATCTAAAGGAAATTCCTGTCTATAGAAAATCCTGCTGTTGGAACCAAGCTAAAAAAAATTTGCTGTATAGGACTGTTGTGATGAAAACATACTGCTCTCATGGCTATTGTGAGGAAAATATTCTGCTGTCATGGATTTTCTAACGACAATTCCTGCTCTGCTGAATAATCTAACCACAATTCCTGCTGTTGGGCACCAATCAATAGAAAATTCTGCTGTGATAGCTATTCTGACGAAAAATTCTGTTTTGATGGCTATCTGTCGAATAATATTGCTGTGATGAATAATCTAACGAAATTCCTGATATGATGGATAATCTGAAGAACATTCCAGCTGTTTAAACCAATCTATAGAAAACATGCAAGCAGAAAACAACTTCTGCTGTCATGGCTATTGGGGTAAAAATATTCTGCTGTAATCGCTATTCTGACGAAAATTTCAGCTTTGTTGAATAATCTAACCACAATTCTTCCAGTTAGGACCAATCTGTAGAAAATTCTGCTGTGATAGCTATCCTGCAGAATAAGTCTGCTGTGCTGGCTATTCTGCCGAATAAACTTATTGTGATGGATATTCTAACGAAATTCCTTGTATGATGGATAATCTAAAGGAAAATCCTGCTGTTTAAACCAATCTATAGAAAATCATGCTGTTTAAACCAATCTTTTGAAAATCTTGCTGTTGGAACCAAGCTAAAAACAAATTTAGCTGTATATGGCTGTTGTGATGAAGACATTCTGCTGTCATGGCTATTGTGACGAAAATATTCTGCTGTCATGGATTTTCTAACGACAATTCCTGCTCTGCTGAATAATCTAACCACAATTCCTGTTTTTTGGACCAATCTATAGAAAATTCTGCTGTGATAGCTAATCTGGCGAAAAATTCTGTTTTGATGGATATCTGTCGAATAATATTGCTGTGATGAATAATCTAACGAAATTCCTTAATTGATGGATAATCTGAGGAAAAATCCAGCTTTTTAAACCAATCTATAGAAGATATCCAAGCAGAAAACAACTTCTGCTGTCATGGCTATTGTAATAAAAATATTCTACTGTAATCGCTACTGTGACGAAAATTTCAGCTCTGATGAATAATCTAACCGCAATTCTTCCAGTTAGGACCAGTATATAGAAAATTCTGCTGTGATAGCCATCCTGCAGAGTAAATCTGCCGTGCTGGCTATTCTGTAGAATAAACCTGTTGTGATGGATATTCTAACGAAACTCCTTATATGATGGATAATCTAAGGAAAAATCCTGCTGTTTAAACCAATCTATAGAAAATCCTGCTGTTAGAACCAAACTAAAAACAAATTTTGCAGTTATGCTTTTGTGATGAAAATATTCTGCTGTCATGGCTATTGTGACGAAAATATTCTGCGTTCGTGGATTTTCTAACGGCAATTCCTGTTCTGCTGAATAATCTAACCACAATTCCTGCAGTTTGGACTAGTCTATAGAAAATTCTGCTGTGATAGCTATTCTGACGAAAAATTCTGTTTTGGTGGCTATCTGTCAAATAATATTGCTGTGATAAATAATCTAAAACAACTTCTGCTGTCATGGCTATTGGGGTAAAAATATTCTGCTGTAATCGCTATTCTGACGAAAATTTCAGCTTTGTTGAATAATCTAACCACAATTCTTCCAGTTAGGACCAATCTGAAGAAAATTCTGCTGTGATAGCTATTCTGCCGAATAAGTCTGCTGTGCTGGCTATTCTGCCGAATAAGCCTGTTGTGATAGATATTCTAACGAAATTCCTTGTATGATGGATAATCTAAAGGAAAATCCTGCTGCTTAAACCAATCTATAGAAAATCACGCTGTTTAAACCAATCTATAGAAAATCTTGCTGTTGGAACCAAGCTAAAAACAAATTTAGCTGTATATGGCTGTTGTGATGAAGACATTCTGCTGTCATGGCTATTGTGACGAAAATATTCTGCTGTCATGGATTTTCTAACGACAATTCCTGCTCTGCTGAATAATCTAACCACAATTCCTGTTTTTTGGACCAATCTATAGAAAATTCTGCTGTGATAGTTAATCTGACGAAAAATTCTGTTTTGATATCTGCCGAATAATATTGCTGTGATGAATAATCTAACGAAATTCCTTATTTGATGGATAATATGAAGAAAAATCCAGCTTTTTAAACCAATCTATAGAAGATATCCAAGCAGAAAACCACTTCTGCTGTCATGGCTATTGTGATAAAAATATTCTGCTGTAATCGCTACTGTGACGAAAATTTCAGCTCTGATGAATAATCTAACCGCAATTCTTCCAGTTAGGACCAGTATATAGACAATTCTGCTGTGATAGCCATCCTGCAGAGTAAGTCTGCCGTGCTGGCTATTCTGTCGAATAAACCTATTGTGATGGATATTCTAACGAAATTCCTTATATTATTATGATGGATAATCTATAGAAAATCCTGCTGTTTAAACCAATCTATAGAAAATCCTGCTGTTTAAACCAATCTATAGAAAATCCTGCTGTTTAAACCAATCTATAGAAAATCCTGCTGTTTAAACCAATCTATAGAAAATCCTGCTGTTAGAACCAAACTAAAAACAAATTTTGCAGTTATGCTTTTGTGATGAAAATATTCTGCTGTCATGGCTATTGTGACGAAAATATTCTGCCTTCGTGGATTTTCGAACGGCAATTCCTGTTCTGCTGAATAATCTAACCACAATTCCTGCTGTTGGGACTAGTCTATAGAAAATTCTGCTGTGATAGCTATTCTGACGAAATATTCTGTTTTGGTGGCTATATGTCGAGTAATATTGCTGTGATGAATAATCTAACGAAATTCCTGATATGATGGATAATCTGAAGAACATTCCAGCTGTTTAAACCAATCTATAGAAAATATGCGAGCAGAAAACAACTTCTGCTGTCATGGCTATTGGGGTAAAAATATTCTGCTGTAATCGCTATTCTGACGAAAATTTCAGCTTTGTTGAATAATCTAACCACAATTCTTCCAGTTAGGACCAATCTGTAGAAAATTCTGCTGTGATAGCTATCCTGCAGAATAAGTCTGCTGTGCTGGCTATTCTGCCAAATAAACCTAGTGAAGGATATTCTAACGAAATTCCTTGTATGATGGATAATCTAAAGGAAAATCCTGCTGTTTAAACCAATCTATAGAAAATCATGCTGTTTAAACCAATCTATAGAAAATCATGCTGTAGGAACCAAGCTAAAAACAAATTTAGTTGTATATGGCTGTTGTGATGAAGACATTCTGCTGTCATGGCTATTGTGACGAAAATATTCTGCTGTGATGGATTTTCTAACGACAATTCCTGCTCTGCTGAATAATCTAACCACAATTCCTGTTTTTTGGACCAATCTATAGAAAATTCTGCTGTGATAGCTAATCTGACGAAAAATTCTGTTTTGGTGGATATCTGCCGAATAATATTGCTGTGATGAATAATCTAACGAAATTCCTTATTTGATGGATAATCTGAAGAAAAATCCAGCTTTTTAAACCAATCTATAGAAGATATCCAAGCAGAAAACAACTTCTGCTGTCATGGCTATTGTGATAAAAATATTCTGTTGTAATCGCTACTGTGACGAAAATTTCAGCTCTGATGAATAATCTAACCGCAATTCTTCCAGTTAGGACCAGTATATAGAAAATTCTGCTGTGATATCCGTCCTGCAGAGTAAGTCTGCCGTGCTGGCTATTCTGTCGAATAAACCTATTGTGATGGATATTCTAACGAAATTCCTTATATGATGGATAATCTAAGGAAAAATCCTGCTGTTTAAACCAATCTATAGAAAATACTGCTGTTTAAACCAATCTATAGAAAATCCTGCTGTTAGAACCAAACTAAAAACAAATTTTGCAGTTATGCTTTTGTGATGAAAATATTCTGCTGTCATGGCTATTGTGACGAAAATATTCTGCCTTCGTGGATTTTCTAACGGCAATTCCTGTTCTGCTGAATAATCTAACCACAATTCCTGCTGTTGGGACTAGTCTATAGAAAATTCTGCTGTGATAGCTATTCTGACGAAATATTCTGTTTTGGTGTCGAATAATATTGCTGTGATGAATAATCGAACGAAATTCCTGATATGATGGATAATCTGAAGAACATTCCAGCTGTTTAAACCAACCTATAGAAAATATGCAAGCAGAAAACAACTTCTGCTGTCATGGCTATTGAGGTAAAAATATTCAGCTGTAATCGCTATTCTGACGAAAATTTCAGCTTTGTTGAATAATCTAACCACAATTCTTCCAGTTAGGACCAATCTGTAGAAAATTCTGCTGTGATAGCTATCCTGCAGAATAAGCCTGCTGTGCTGGCTATTCTGCCGAATAAACCTAGTGATGGATATTCTAACGAAATTCCTTGTATGATGGATAATCTAAAGGAAAATCCTGCTGTTTAAACCAATCTATAAAAAAATCATGCTGTTTAAACCAATCTATAGAAAATCTTGCTGTAGGAACCAAGCTAAAAACAAATTTAGCTGTATATGGCTGTTGTGATGAAGACATTCTGCTGTCATGGCTATTGCGACGAAAATATTCTGCTGTCATGGATTTTCTAACGACAATTCCTGCTCTGCTGAATAATCTAACCACAATTCCTGTTTTTTGGACCAATCTATAGAAAATTCTGCTGTGATAGCTAATCTGACGAAAAATTCTGTTTTGGTGGATATCTGCCGAATAATATTGCTGTGATGAATAATCTAACGAAATTCCTTATTTGATGGATAATCTGAAGAAAAATCCAGCTTTTTAAACCAATCTATAGAAGATATCCAAGCTGAAAACAACTTCTGCTGTCATGGCTATTGTGATAAAAATATTCTGCTGTAATCACTACTGTGACGAAAATTTCAGCTCTGATGAATAATCTAACCGCAATTCTTTCAGTTAGAAAATCCTGCTGTTTAAACCAATCTATAGAAAATCCTGCTGTTGGAACCAAACTAAAAACAAATTTTGCAGTTATGCTTTTGTGATGAAAATATTCTGCTGTCATGGCTATTGTGACGAAAATATTCTGCCTTCATGGATTTTCTAACGGCAATTGCTGTTCTGCTGAATAATCTAACCACAATTCCTGCTGTGATAGCTATTTTGACGAAAACACTGTTTTAGTGGTTATCTGCCGAATAACATTGCTGTGATGGACAATGTAACGAAATTCCTGATATGATGGATAATCTGAAGAAAAATCCAGCTGTTTAAACCAATCTATAGAAGATACCCAAACTGAAAACAACTTCTGCTGTCATGGCTATTGTGATAAAAATATTCTGCTGTAATCGCTATTGTGACGAAAATTCCAGCTCTGTTGAATAATCTAACCACAATTCTTCAATTTAGGACCAATCTATAGAACATTCTGCTGTGATAGCTATTCTGACGAAAAAGTCTGCTGTGTTGGCTATTCTGCCGAATAAACCTGATGTGATGGATATTCTAACGAAATTCCTTATATGATGGATAATCTAAAGGAAAATGATGCTGTTTAAAACAATCTATAGAAAAGCGTGCTCTTTATACCAATCTATGGAAAATCTTGCTGTTGGAACCAAGCTAAAAACAAATTTAGGTGTGTATGGCTGTTGTGATGAAAATATTCTGCTGTCATGGCTGTTGTGATGAAAATATTCTACTGTGATGGATATGCTAATGACTATTCCTCCTCTGCTGAATATACTAAATAATCTAATGACAATTCCTGCTGCGGGAACAATCTATAGAAAATTCTGCTGTGATAGCTATTCTGATGAAAAATTCTGTTTTGGTGGCTATTATGCCGAATAACTCTGCTGTTCTGATGATTAATCTAACCACAATTCCTGATACGAATGATAATCTTCGAAAAAATAATGTTGTTGGGTGCAATGTATAGAAAATCCTGCTGAGAACGAATTATTCCTATCGGGACCAATCGATAGAAAATTCAGCTGTGATAGCTATTTTGACCCAAAATTTGTGATGGCTATTGTGCCGAATAATTCTGCTGTGATGGATAATAATCTAAAGAAAGAAATTCCTGATATAATTGATATTCTAAAGAATCTAACGGAAATCCTGATGTGATGGATATCTAAACCAAAACCCTCTGTTGGGACCAATCTATAGAAAATCGTGTTGTGGGAACTAATCTGAAAACAAATTGTGCTGTGATGGCTATTCCGACGAAAAATTCTGCTGGGCCGAACATTCGCAGTTTCTGTAAGACTCTTATGGGGGCTGTTTTAGTTTTCAACTGTATGTTTTATAGAATAATATTCCATGCAGTATAAAAAAAACCCGTTTTAAAACGTTTATTTAAAGCCACTTTAACAGACACTGCATACAACTGATATGTCCATAATTTGGTTGATGTTTTTTTTTTGTGTTTTTTATACGATTACATTGTCACTTTGTAAAGTGCCCCTAAACACCGAATATGAAAGGGGGCACTATAAATATGCTGTAATAATAATAATAAATATGATGTAATAGTAATAAATATGCCGTAATAATTTAGTAATAAATATACTGTAGTAATCTAGAGAAAATCTTATTGTTGAGACTAATCTATTGAACATCCTGCTGTGAGGGCAAATCGGAACCATTATAAATAATTACTGCTTTGAGGGGTGGGGTGGGGCAATCTTTAGAGAATAATGGTGGGGGCATTAATCTTAAGAAAAATTTTGCTGTGAAAGCCAAACTGAACAAAGCACTCTCAGACTTTAGTTTATAATTTACTCAAAATTGTTCGCCTTATTTTAACTAAAATATAGCCCTGTATAAAACCTTGGCTGTTTTAATGTATCAAATAGGCATACATGAATAAGAAACAATGTGCAAAGTTTTGAGTTTGGGGATCAAAGATATTTCTTATAAACAGTAATTGAAAGTTGAGTAAATTATTAACTTAAGCCTGAGAATGCTTAGTGAACTCAAGGCCCGACGTGATGGATAATCTAAAGAAAACTTTGTTGTGGGGGCTAATGCGAATAAAAATTCTGCTGTGACTGGCAATCTATATAAAATCATTGGGACCATAGAAATGCTAATATTATTATAACATGCAATATTTAAAAAATCGTGCCGTGGGCGCTAATAAAAAAATCATGTTGTTGGGACCAATGGAGAAAATACTGCTGGGGACATTCTAAATAAAAACAATCCTGCTGTGAAAGCCAATATAACTATGGTGTGTGTGTGTGTGTGGATGTGGGGTGGGGGTTATAGAAAAATTAAAACATTGAATGTTTATCTATTTCTTTCGTGACTTTTTGTGCATGTGCGGGGAGGGGGATTAATGGCATTATGGGCGAAAGACGGATTGTCAAAGTTAGGGATATAAATATGGCTATATTAGTTTATGGTTCTACAATGTACTTTAAATTCGTGGCCTGGAATAGCAGTAGAACAGGTTTTAACATTTATGTGGTCTGCCTCCAGTTGTTAGAATTATTTCCCTTGATATTTCTAAGGTGAAGGCTGACAGCTGTCAATCATTCTGCACTGGTGTGTATGATGCCTGTCACTTTGTGGTAGCTCTGAAATAGTGCTTACCTAAAATGTCAGTCAACTAGCTTAGCGTCTGTTCTCAAGCAGAGCTAATTGTAGACAGGCAGCATAAGTTTAGTATTGACCGTAATGGCAGAACTTGAACGTTATAATCGAAAATGCCAGGTGTGAAAATGCTGATATACATAAAACATTGGAACTGTTTTCAATATGCATTTAAGCGAAATTTTCCGCGTGCGTTTTCGCCGGCGAAAAAGTTGACTCGGTCAGCCAGAACCTCCTATTTAAAGTAGAATATTTTTCTGGATGATACAGACTAGCGAAAATAGTCGGTCTAATCTCTAATGCGTAATGGGGGCGTTACACGTGACCGGCGGAGACGCGCCCGGAAACGTCGCGAAAAAATGGGTATACATGGAAAACAGGCTTTAGTCTGACATTACCATCGTACGAAGACCAAGCGATGCTCTTAGCCACGTATAAAATAACACAAAACTGTAATTAAATGGTGTACGGGCCAGGCAAAATAATTTGTGGGGGCGATCGAATTTTTCGAACAGTGACCAAATGATGATAAAAAAAACCCGAAATTTTTATTTGATAAGCTTATAAAGAAAAAATAAGTTTTTTTTTATACCATTCCGCAAAATGAAATAACAAGTTGGCAGTTCTCACTATATTATTGTTAAGAATGAGACAATGTAAAGGGGATTTGCTGATAATTTCAGTTAAATTGTGCCACTCTGAACCGAAAATTCAGCGATTGAATTTTGAGCATAGCCTCGATCATTATTATTAAAGTCGGTACGATAAAAACATAGTCTCGATTATCCATTTCTTGATTTAATCGTGAATGAGCGCTGAGCAGCAGATCGGATCCTAATCCAATAAATATCGCAGGCTATCGATGACATCGAGAGTTGATTATGGTCTCAATAAGTCATGCCGTTAATTAATGACTAATTAATAAAGAAAGACCCACACTAAGCATATTTAGCTCTTACATGATGTGTATTTAACAAAACAAAACAGTTGGTGCCGCCTTTTATAGATTATATGAGAATTAACAAATCTTGCATTATACAATTAAACAAGAATTCAACTAAAAGCGATAACGAAATAAATTAAATTACTAATAAAGCAAAAATTGAATCAAAAAGAAACAAAAATGCTAAGTTGTACTCACGCTATCAGTGAAAAGTTTTTATGATAATGAAAAATTATAACCACAGCATTTATGTCTTATATACTCATAACGCGGACGTCATCGAAAACAATTAAAATGACGTCATTGCACTTATTTGATCTCCATCCAAAATTCTAAAGATAGTGTTTCTTTATTTCAGCAAATCTTTATTTTTAATTAGACATTAATAATAACCGACTGAATTCTAATTACAAAATTTATATCCGATATTTTCTTTCAATTTGCAGGGAAAATAAATTTAATTTCGTAGGTATTCTAGCTAAGAATGGTGTAACACGTTTGTTTAAAGCCCCAATAACACTCTTGTTGTAATTGAATAATATGCCCCAATCTTTATTCTGGTCAACAAATTGTATTATTTTACAATATTCAAATAAATTGATGATACAAATTTCATCGTAACACACCTAATTTAAAAAATTGGAAAAATTCAACTACATGATTTGAAAAGGTTAACGTAAACCTTTTCAAATGTGACTTGGATTTTGAAATATTTTCGAACCCTCTGGACAAGTAAAATATGATGTAATGGATAATTTACACAATAGGTAGGACACATAAAAATCTGGTACTTAGAATAAGACTTATTTATTTTCTAGAGCTGCCAAGCCAGCAAGAGTGTTATTGTCCCTTTAAGAGCGAAATTTAATTAATTTATGATTTATATTCATAGAAATTTTTTTTAACTAACAATCGATTAATATCACATCCGGCTTTCAGGTCCTTTACAGTTGGAAATCGATATAAAAGAAGGCCGTAGCGCCGCTGTCCGGATAAAATTTCCGTTATTGCACACTGTATGGCGTATGCTATTAGCCCTGTTTAGGAACAGAATAGTAGGTCGTTAATCCCCATTTCATTTCATTTCTCATGTATAATACATTTTGTAAGATACGCCCTCGATTGGTGTGCAGTGTGCTCTGAGGGGAATTTTGCTCGGACAGCGTCACACGGCCTACTTTTATTTCGAATTCCAGCTGTCAAGGATTCGTTTACATGCACGACCATGTGTAAACGGGACCTTTTCGTTCCATCCGAACGACTACTAACCATACACGTAGAAATGGAATGAACGACTCCTTATTATATATAAGCTATAAACTAAATGTTTGAATAAGTAAAATAACTTTGTTATTATATACAATAATGAGAGGGCGTATTCTGTTTACAATTCATACACGAAGTTTAACCTCATTTGTCATTCGTGCAGGATTAAAATACGATAAAAGTGGGAAAAGATGGCATCCCATATCGCTGTGTAATTATGGTGGCTACTAAATGTTTATGTCTGTGAATATATCCAAGTATACCGATTTAAACAAACAATAAATTCATACACGAAATTTAACCCCATTCGTCATTTTGTCTGGGTCGTATGTAAGATTTTGAAAGTGGGGGTGCAGCAGAGTGGTGGGACGGAGCGCCAATATAATACCCGAGTTACTGAGCGCGGGAACTGCCGCAGTTAAAGTCGCTAGCAAGTAATCCCATAGGGGCGCCATTTCTCGGGGGCCTTATTTTTCTGGGTCCTGCATTTTGTTCAGATTAAAATATGACAGAAGTCAGAAACGATTGTACCCTGTATGTTTCCAGAAATGGAATTAAAGACTCCGTATTGCATCTTTACATCATTATGTGTAAGCTATCTATTAAATGATTACATCCCATGCAAGAAGAAAATTTATTGCATAAAAAACCTTTATGTATGAAACAAACAAAGGATAAATTCGTGTGCATAATTATACAAAGTTACAGAAACGAATAGTATATCAAAGCCCCTAAGCATTTCAAAATTTCTACATTTTTATTCATCATATTATTACTGCTTCGACCTCTAGCTGGCCGGTCACCTCTGGCTTGCGGCTGTGGGTTCGATCCCTGGTGTGAGCGTATGTGGCATGGAGATAGGGGCGCCTTCTCAACCTCGTGGGTTTCGTCCGGGCACTCCGGTTTCCTCCCACTGCTAAAGACCCCTACGTGCAGGCGAATTGTTGAAATAAAATTAAACCATATGTTAGTCCCGAAATGACCTAGTTTGTGTCGAGTGAACGTTAAACCCCATTTCTCTCTCTCTCGCTTTATACTCATTTTAATGTTTTAATAAGTAAAATAATTTTTGCGAAAATATCGACCAACACTTGATGATTAAAAAAACAATAAAAAGGGTGTCTTTCTATGTTAAATTCATACATGAAATTTAACCTAATTTATCCTTTTGAGCCGGATTAAAATATGGAAAGTCGGAAATGATTGCATCACTTGAAAGATGAAATGGAATGGCAGACTCCGTATTATAGAAGAAGAAAAAACTTTATTGCATAAAAAAACATACAAGGTTATGTGCATATACAAATAAAATTAAGAGAAATATACAAGAAATAAACAAGATAAACATGGGCTTATACAAAGATACATAACTTTACAAAGACATGAACGAATGGTATATATTATATAATCCCCTAAGTATTTTAACATTTCGATTCGCCATATCATTATAGGCTATAGACTTATTTTAATGTTTTAATCAGTAAAATAGTTTTATAAAAATATCAGAGCACTTGATGATAAAAAAGTAATAAAAAGGGTGTCTTTCCGTCTTAAATTCATAAACGAAATTTAACCTCATTTGTCATTTTAAGCCGGATTGAATTATGAAAAGTCGGAAATGATTGCATCCTATGCAAGTAGAAATTGAATGAAAGACTTCATATAGACGAAAAAGAAACACTATTGCATAATAAAACCTTTCAAGGCTATGTTTATATATGAAGAAAAGAATTTTATGTATATATAAAACAAACAAATAAGTAAAAATAATTTTGAGAAAAAATCTAAAAACGCTTGAGAAAAAACAACAATTAAAAAGGGCGTCTTTCTGTCTTTAAATTCATAAACGAAATTAAACCCAATTTGTCATTTTGAGCAGGATTAAAATATGCTAAAAGTCGCACATGATTGATACTGAGCTAAAGGGGAAAACCCACATGGCTTCCATCCATCAACAAGACAGAATAGATATACGTAAATTGATATCTATATACGTCGGTATACACTTTCTTATATCTATGTAGTCGGGTGTCTGGATGAACGGGACTCAGCCCACAGATTTCCAAAAATAGCCGACAATTTAGCGAGTACAGAAACCGAAGCAGAACTTTTCGGCCCAAATGTGACTTTCGCTTAAAATGGCCGACTTGGGTGGATTATCTGAAGAAGAGTTGGATGAATTGGATATTGACGAACTTTTAGCACGTGTGGAACGCAAACCGCTAACTTTTTCGAGGACTAAATCGCTAAACCAAGGTAAGGAATCAAGCTCCTATCACCCTTCCCCTCATCACGTACATACACTGTACGTAGCACAACTTGAGAGTTTCGGCTCTCAAGGATACACACCTCTCGTAGGTGTTAAGCTATACGAATTTATGTATTATGAATACCAGTTACAAATGTCTTAACATAGTCCCTGTGCTAAGACAGCTATAACGTAAAGCACGCGAAGTTTTTCCTAAATTCTATCCTACTCACTCGAAATCTCAAGTGAACTTTTTGTTATCTTCGACACAGCCTACATGTCTGGCCTTATCATCTCAAGGGTTACAGTAACATTCAACTTCGATCTCGGGAGATTTTCTGCTCCATTTTATAAGATTCGATAAAAAAAATGCTCTTGGTTGCTGGGAGATACAGAATAATACGATCATGAAATATTAATAAGTTTATGGTTTTAACAGTCCGGCATGATTCTTCTATTATTACAATATTCGATAAAAATGCTTTTGGTTGCTGGGAGATGTAATTATTATAAATTATATTATAAGTCCGAATTGTTTGTTTACCCCGCAATGGTCGTATAACTTACCCTCTTTCCTAGGCGTAGCTAGGAAGCCATAGCATACATAAAGAAGCCACTAAAGCTTATGTGACGAGACAGTAGCTAAAAACGTTGAGGTACACATTGAGGATTGAGAGATGATGTTTCTTATCTACTACAGCCTACGTTATAATGTATCACTTTTATTTTTAAAATAGAGGTTTCGTAGTTTTAGACACGACGGATTTTATTTCACAATATGTTATGTATTCGCTGTAATATATTAAGAATTTGCGATGAATGTCTACGTAGAATCTTCTTTAAGCGGCATTTAGCAATCGACACACGTAATAAAGAACATAATATGGAACATAATTACGTTTTGTTGGGGGTTCTATCGAAGTTTTCAAGCAAATGTTAATGATGCCGATAACATACAGAAGGTTTATATACAAGGTTTACATAGAAGGTTTACAGTTTTATGGGCCTGACAAGGTCGACGGATGTCTAGTCTTTCGGATAGGACGAACAACTGAGGTCCAGTGTACATGTTAGTGTACACGTAAAAGACCCCTTGACAGTTGGAATTCGATGTAAGAGTAGGTCGTGGCGCCGCTGTCCGGGCAAAATTTCACTCATGGCACACTGTATCGTGTATGCCCGTGTTTATTAGCCCAGTTGCCACAGAACAGTTCCCACTGCTAAAGACCCTACGCGCAAGCGAATTATTGAAATAAAATTGAAACCATATGTTAGTCCCAAAATGACCTAGTTTGTGTCGAGTGGACGTTAAACCCCATTTCTCTCTCTCGCTCTCTCTCTCTCTCTCACCCTCTCTCTACCCCTCTCTCTCTCTCGCTCTCTCTCTCTACCCCCTCTCTCTCTCTCCTCCTCTCTCTCTCTATCTAGAACACCTGATACCACTGTTTATATATTTGAGAGGGTTACATATGGCTATTAATTTTCATTTTATGTGTGCACTGAATAATTTAGAACGTAGATGTTTATCATAGACTCGCCATGATTCTGAGAATTCTGACCTTGAAAATCATATTGAGAATGTTGTAGATATCCAACTGTTTGATTTGATTGAGGCATGTGCGTGTTTTGGAAATATGCCTTGTTTTTGTTTTGACAGATTATATGCCAATGGCTGTGCTAAGACATAACTATTTTTATAGCGGGCTGTAGAAATCGAATCTTTATCTGTTACACCGTATGGAAGTAAACACGAGTACTGGGTTGATAAGATAAATTGTTTATTACTCGATAACGCCCATCAACACACACGTAAGAGTACATAACCTCACATGCCATATAATCATCAATATTCTTGACTGAATCCATAGGGGTACGGGACAGGGGGCAAGGGGGGAGGGGGGCAACCGCCTAACTAACTTTCGGGCAATCTGATTTTTCGGGCAGACTGGTAAAGTAAAAGAAAATATTTATTTAATCTAATTGGCAAAATAAAGTGTCCGAAATCTAATAAACACTAATTTTTCCTTTTTTATTTATTGAAAATCACCACGTTATACTGAATTAACTATGGATTAAAACATTTTGCGCTACATTTTTCGGGTTTGCGGCCATCAAATTTTCCAACCAAGATATATATTGGTAAACAAATTCCTCGTCGTGCCACTGTTCGGGCAAAATTTCTCTCATGACTTATGTCTGTCTTCATTAGCCCAGCCGGTGCTAATTGATCAGGACGTTAAACCTCATTCCTTTCATTTCATCTTATCACCATGGTAATTGAACTGTTACGATTGTGTATTAATATACAGGTTTCGATGTAATAAGGCTTGTGTTTATTTTTAGTTGTGGATTCGTCCAATATTAGAAACACCGGTACTATATGTTATGTAATACTACGCCAGAAAACATGTGGCTAGAATTTATACTCTAATTATACATCCCGGTCATCCAGCCTCCTCTTTCATCTTTACAACCCCATGTATTATTCATCACGATCATCCAGACGATACTCACTTTGGTAGTAGGGTAAATTCCTGTATAAATACTTCTGGCTGTAGGCGTGGTAATGTCATGACATTCCGTTTAGTGCTTTGACTTTTTTCTTTTGTTTACTGGATATGTAGCAATGGCGAGATAGAGAAAGAGAGAGAGAGAGAGAGAGAGAGAGAGAGAGAGAGAGGGGGGGGGGGATAGAGGGGGTGTTACGAGTACGAAATAGGTCATTTCGGGACAAACATATGCCAATAATTCGATTGCGCGTATAGGGTCTTTAGCAGTTGGACAGGCGATCCTACTTCTCGTCACGTACAAGCCGAGAATCGAAACCGCCCCACTCGACTCAATGAGAGACCTTGCCCCAAGTTCACAAAGCAACTCAACTTTGTCACTGTTTATGAGAAATATTATGTTTCTTATTAATGTATTTGATACATTAAAACCACAAAATAACTATAGTGCAAATAAGGCGAACAATTTTGAGTAAATTCATAATTTAAGACTGGGAGTGTTTCGTGAACTCGGGGCCTTACGAATACTTACGATCCAATAAGCCAATTCGACACACCCCCCTCCACCACGTGGCAATGGGTAAACATGGCTAGTTAATTAATCCATAAAGTCTCGTCCTCATGTATTGAACGATCTTGTTATGACGTAATAATATCTCACTATGACGTCTTTCGCCTATTTAATAAATCAACCTGGCTAAACAACGGATGTCGTAACCCCCCAATACCCCGGAGGATATCCCATGGGTTAATAGATTTGTAGATTATGAAATGAAACCGAATGGCTGGTATTCTTCTGGTGGTCATGTGTTAGAAATGCATTAAGCGGGATGGGGAGAGGCGTGGTTTCGATCGCAAGAATTTCTTGTCAAGGAGATGAGTTTGCTGCTTAGCCTAGTCGATTTCCAGGGGGTTCCCAAATTCAGCGCAAATCTATTATTGTGTTAGTTCCGAAATGCCCCCCCTCTCTCTCAGTCTCTCTCTCTCTCTCTCTCTCTCTCTCTCTCTCTCTCTTCTCTCTCCCCTCTTTCTCTCTCTCTCTCTTTCCTATTTTGTGTTAGTCCCGAAATACCCTCCTCCTCTCTCTCTCCCTCTCTCCGCCCCAACAGCAATCTTACATGTAAAAAGTAAAATGGCGAGAAACCGCATTACAGTTAAATGACCTTCCTAGTTACTTGACAGAAACCAGAACAATATGCAGAAATGCTTCAGAAACAAATTATTTTGTCATTCTCGATTACGGAAATTACACTCGATTATCAGGTCAGCGTGGTCCCAGGATTCTAACTCATCCGTTTTAAAACAACTTCCTGTTTGTCACAAACAAGCTCCTTCCAGTTCCATTAAATATTCGCCAGACAACAGAATAATTTGCAGACCTGTAAAAGAGTACACAGCTCATTGTTAACCCCAGGGAACCATGATACAAATTCTCTGTCAACTAAAAACGACAGGGTGGTTTATTTAGCACGTATTGGGGTGTTGGGTGGCCGAATGGTTAGCACGTGTGTGTTCAGGGGCGGATCGGGGCCGGGAACCGGCCAGGGCTCCCGTGTCGGAGCGGCCCCTTTTACTGACCGCGAATATATTTCATAAATCGATATATTTCATAAATCGAAAACCCAATCTGCAAGTAATTTACAACCATCAACCTGTGAAATTATCATATCGTCATATGATTAATTAACGTATTATTATTGTATCGTCAAGAGTCAAGAGAATTTAACTGGTTAAAAAATGGGACTAGTTGAGAAAATTTTGACCATTTGATTAACCAGTTAGGAATATTGAATATGTAGGAATGCATTCGCCCAATTTTCCCCTGCAGCGTGTTGTATCATAAAGCCTGTCATTGAGTCAACTGGGGCGTGGTTTCGAATCCCCGGTTGTACGTAACAAGGAGTAGGGTCGCCTGTCCAACCTGATAGGGTTTCTATGGGTCCTTCAGTTTCCTCGTACTCGCAAGCGAATTATTGAACTAAAATTGAACCATATGTATATATTAGTCCCGGAATGACCTACTTTGCGTCGAGTGGACGTTAAACCCCTCTCTCTCCCCCCCCCTCTCTCTTTAGCACGTATCACTGAAGAGGATTAATTGTCCGCTGAATATGTATTCTGCACACAGTGAACTATCTACTACGAGAATGGATCTCTGTCTTGAATGGCCGCCATATCCAAACATTAGTATGCTACTTTGCAATGCGATTCTACTCCGTTTTACATCTTTCATACCCACAAACATATTTGCAATTTATTAAATGGAAGTGGAAAGTAAATACTTCTCAAAATTATCGACGTAGGATTAAAATGTCGGATAACTACCTTAGTGTCTTTTCTCAAGTGGAACTTATTGTAGACCGGCAGCGTAAGTTTTGTATGAATATTTATGTCCCGGAATGAGATAAATTTTGTAATGCGGTTCTATTCCGTTTCACATCTGTCATACACACAAACATTTTCAATTTATTAAATGGAAGCGGGATAAATACTTCTCCAAATTATCCACGTATACTATAATGTTTACGACTATAGATGTCGATTTAGGAATGTTGGGTAACTACCTTATTGTAAGTTTTGTGTGAATATTTATGTTCCTGGACAAGACAGATGGTTTCATCGGCTAATCCCCCACGTCATCCAGAACACAAGTTATTTCACACATCTTCCAAACCCCAGTGTAGCAATTTCAAGTAAAACGAAATTTTGATATAAAAAAAAAACGAAATAGGATCTGTGTTTTAATCAGATTGAGAACACAGAATTGTCATGGGTGTTGACGAAGAAAAAAATCCAAATAATGTGACCTAATTTTTGTTCACTTAATTATCTGGTGTATATTTACCATCTGATAACCTGGATAAACAAGACCGCAGATAGTGTTAACCAGCTCTGTTTACTTACCTGGTGTATATTGAATATATGATAACTTGGATATACATGATTCTATAGACACTATCAATTTACCTTTATCGGTGCCAAGATAAACACACAATAGAGCAGGATTCATACAGATATAATGATATCATGAACTCGTGGAATGGTGTAGCACAGTGGACTGAATCCTATAATAATTGCGGATATGGGTCAAAGAAAAATGAAATAGGGTTCCGCTCCTATACTGGGCTAATGAAGGCGGGCATGTGCCATGCAGTGTGCTGTGAGGGAAATTGTGCCTGGAAAGCGACACTACGGCTTACTCTTATCGAATTCCAACTGTCAAGGGAGATCCCAAAACAAAAGTTATTCGACGATGGACTTCTTGATAATACAGCACCGTTTCCTATAGATATATATATATCACGGGGCTGTTGAATGAAACTTCTAGTTAAGGATATCGGTCAAACAAAGAGGTCCAGGGATATCCCACAAATTGGACTATTCGATTGCTGTTTCCCCGGGGATGTCCCAAGAGTTATTTGTCGACGATGGTTTTCCAGGGCATACAACACGTTTCTAACGGATATACGATGAGGTTGAATGACAGGACATCGTGTACTGAAACCGTTCTAAATTCAAAAATGGGTAAAAGAGTTCCAGAGATACCCCAAACGTTATGCGAAGATGGTTTCCTAGATAGTAGATCAGAAGTTCTTCGGATATTTCTTAAAGTGCTTAATCGACGACGATGGTTTTCCGGCTAATATAGCAGCAGTATTTTGTAGTTGTTGAATAAAATGGCACCGTGTACCTTAACCGTTGTAAATACCAAAGTACGTCAAAGAGTTCGTGGGAAATCCCAAAGGCTCTTCAAGGCCTAGTTAATACATCAGAATTGAAATCGTTATAATACAATTTTATGAACATACCCAAGAGTACATTTTCCGACAGAAAACTACATCGTAGGTGTCCAAAAGCTATTCAAAGCAATTAAAAGCATTATGCAAGCGCTAAATCTGCCTATTACAAGTTTTTCTATAGGCCTGAAATGTTATCTAATGCATCCAGACCATAATAAACCCTCTAGGCTAGCCTTCTATGTTGGCTGGAATATATTTCTATATGCTGTTTAACGGCCATTCATAATTGAATTAAAAATTGGATAATCGAGACTATGCTGTTTATATTACTGATTTTAGTAATGATGATCGACGCTAGGCAGAAATTTCAACCGCTTAGTTCTCGGCTCTTAGTGAATCAATTTTACTGAAATTTTCAGCAAATTACCTTTACACTATCTAGTTTTAACTATTATAGTGAGAACTGACAACTCTCTATTTTATCTAGAAAAATAATGTATCTTTAATACAACAGAATTGAAATCGTTATAATATAATTTTAATGAACATACCCAAGAGTACATTTTTGCCGACAGAAAACCACAGTTAAGGTGTCCAAAAGATATTCAAATCGATTATTACAGTATTAAATTCAGCTGGGATCATATACCTATAAATTTTGGAATCGTTCTAATTATGGATATGGGATAAACTGTTCCAGAAATATCGATGTTGATTTTCTATAGAATACATCAGAATTGAAATCGTTATGAAGAGGGAGGGAAATGAGGTTTGACAGGCGACCCTACTCTTTGTCACGTACAACCGTCCTAACCACGCCAGTTGATTCAATGACAGACCGTATGATACAGCGCGCCATTAGACCATCCAACCCCGGAAATCGTTATGAATGTACCCAAGAGCACATGTACTAACATAAAACACAACGTAGCTGTCCAAAAGTTATTAAAATCGATTAATTCTAACTACAGTAATTTCTGTATTAATTTCACTAAATTCAGCTGCAATCATATACCCATATCTTGAAATCGCTGAAATTATGGATATAGGTTAAACGGTTCTATGGATATTCGACCATGGTTGTTACTTGAGACTTGTTACTTGTTCAAACGAATTAATTTTCTTTTTTGTTTGATACTAATGGGCCTCCGTAAAGAGCATATATTTTCTAAGATAATCGGATATTATTAAAGGTGCATTATTTCGAGAATAAAAGTACAATAGTCTTCCCTTTGCGTCCTTAATGGGGGAGAGAGAGAGAGAGAGAGAGAGAGAGAGAGAGAGAGAGATGTGGTTTAAGAGAGAGGGAGGTGTGGTTAACAGTCTACTCGACACTTATTAGGTCATTTGGGGAATAACATATGCTTGAACTACATTTCACTTGAGCGTAGGGGTCTTTAACTGGAGCAGGAATCCAAAATCCAGACACAAACAAAACCCATAAGGCGTGATATGCAAACGTGAGTTTGAGACCTTACCGTGTGACATACCTTATGATCTGGGAGAGGAGGAGGGGGTAAAGTGCACTCGATACTAGCCAGGTTTATTCTCTGATAATGGACGTTAACTCTTTCTCTGTCTGTCTTTCTCTGTCTCCCCCTCTCTCTCTGTCTCCCTCCCTCTCTCCCTCTCATTCCATTTTAACACATAAAATAAATCCCCGGGTCTGTTCACTTGTTTGATACGTGCGTCTGTTTCGTCTGTGTGTCTTGTGTGATTTAATTGTGTGTGGTGCTGTCCTCTTGTACTATTATTAGTGAAACATGTGACCTGCACCATGAGTATTAGAAACCGGATAAAAGACAAGGACCATTTCCAGTTTGTTATCCTCTAGAAATAGATAAGTAGTTTTTATAGATAAGAAAGTTCGGGTCATAGTTTCCTTTCGTTAATCAGATAAATTTATGTAGGCGGTATGTTAGTCTGTATTTGTAAGGGTGAATCTAGGACGAGGGAGTTGATCCGTCATTCCTAATGTGGGTGCGTGGGGGTTATGGTTGACAATTGCGCCCCCCCCCCCCACCTTATCCTCGTCCCCATTTTGCCACTGATTACATAGGGGGGGGGGGCATAGAGAGAGAGAGCGAGAGAGAGAAAGAGAGAGAGATGGGGTTTAACGTCCTTTCGACATAAACTATGTCATTTCGGACACAAACGTAGCTATTTCGGGACTAACATATGGTTCAATTTACTGTAATTATTTGAAGAACCCACAGAAAACCCACGAGGTTGGACAAGCGACACTACTCCTTGTCACGTACAAGTGGGGGATCGAAACCACAACACTTAACTCAATGACAGACCTTATGATTCTCCCCTCAAATTAAGGGAAATAGGAAATATAGAAGGAAGACCTTGTCGAAATGCTCAGGAATATGAACAAATTATGTTTTAAAGATCGAAATAACCTACATGTATAATATAGTGTTGATTTTCTAATATATTTCTATGGGCGTGACGAAGATCATCAATTTCTTTTACGCCACGTCTGTATACGTTTTATATTTGAGCCAAAGTAATTAATTCTACAGATCTCACACCAGACATGGATGATAATGCACCCCGTTATATTTTCGCAAATTAGATATTAATATATTTATACATGGGGGAATATACTTATACATATGGGGGTAATTAATCACTATTATTTATTAGGGTTTATTATTATCGCAGATTTATACAACACCCTTTTCATAAAATGTTCAAAGACGCGTTTCAATAATATGATTATTAGTATGAAATACATTTAATTTAACCTATATGTCGAATGTCGAACACATCTCCATTCTAACTGGAGGAGAGAAAGAAAGAGAGAGCGGGAGAGAGAGAGTGAGTGAGAGAGAGAGAGAGAGAGAAAAAACGTCCACCTCATTTCGGGACTTACATATGGTTCAATTGTATTTCAGTAATTCGCTTGCGCGTAGGGGTTTTTAGCAGTTTGGGGAATCTAGGGGACCCGGAGAAAACCCACGAAGGTTGGACGGGCGACACTACGCCTTGTAACGTACAACCTGGAAATCAAAATTACACCAAGTGACTAAATGACAGACCTTATAATGCAGCGCGCACACGCTAACCATTGTTTTGAGTAGGAGTATGCTGACTGGCGTACTTGAGATCTATCCCGATCTTCAAATTTTCTGCGGCGGTTGCCTCTTACCATCGGTGCAGGACGTGTGGTTTGACAAGGACCTAGGTTGTTCGTCCCATCCGCGGGACTTATAATTATAAGGTCCATGGTAGTATTTACTGCGGAATATGTGTTTCCAAGGTTACCATAGAAGACGACACCGGCCATTGTTGTGCCGCCATCTTAACTTATGTTCGAGTGAGAGTAGATTGACTTTTTGACTCGTACAGTTTTTTTTATTCATCGTCACGACTTGAGAACCGCAGTAGATTGATTGAAAGTTGAAAGGGAATAGATAGAGATAAATGTGACTGACATGAAAATGTCAATTTTCTTTGCAAACCACATATTGGAAATTAACAAATGTCAATTTTAATCTGAATGTTTTGACGTTTGGATGTCCAATTAATTCTCTTGTCAACATTGGTAAAGAGATACGAACGACAAAGAACACTCTATTACAAAATAAATTACAGGGGCGGATCGTGGGGGGGGGGGGGGGGGGGTATTCAAGAGCTAATCTGCCAATTGCAGGTCTTCCTTTAGGACTGAAATATAATCTAAATTATTGATTAAACATCAATTAACCTATCCAAACCATAATCAACTCTCGATGTCTTCGCTAGTCTGCGATATCCACTGGATTAGAACCCGGTGTACTGCTGATTAAATCAAACATTGGATAATCGAGACTATGCCTTTTACCGACTTAAGAAATGATGATCGAGGCTAGACCCAAAATTCAATCGCTAAATTGTCGGTTCGGAGTGGATCAATTTGACTCAAATTTTCAGCAAATTCCCTTTACATTATCTAGCCTAGTTAGGCTATTAACTATTATAGTGAGAACTGCCAGCTATAAACAACGAAAGGAATTAGGATCTGTGTTTTAATCGTATTGATCATAAGGCAATTTAACGAAAGCGAGAATCTAGTATATCAGTTCCGTATAATTTTTAATATAAATTTATTGGATGTACGTGTATAAATAGCCATTTTACTTCACATTCAATATGATATTATATTGATCGAGATGGTACTATTACTCCCTGAACAGACAGGTTGGACGGATATTGCCGAATGTCTTACACAGAGATTAAATTAGATAAGTTTCTAACTCAATATCACACACAGTCTTCGACATTACAAGGACGACTTATTGCTCAGTTTAAATTAACATTGATTTTGTTATCTTACCGTGAAACGAAACGACGTGTTCTAATATCCAATATTTAAGACAAAATGAAAATTTCAAAAATGGCACACGAATCGTTGTAGGCGGGAATAACCAGGCACCACAGACTGCCATTCAATTGAGACTCTTCGCGTATTTCCCCGAACATAACCGATTAAAAATTACAATAAAAACAGAAACGATTAAATGTTAATCCATATATATACGTTCATATTATATTAATATATTTTATGTGTTGCGACCCATTTGTGTCAATTTCTAGGTGCCAAAGGATTTAGCTCCTTTAAGCTACGTGGAGAGGGGAATACGACCACTGTTTGACTGTACGAACAGCATGACTGGCAAGGTATCAATAATAAGATAAGCTGGCGTGCAAGTCTGGCGAATTACTCGTCTACTATACATGCAATTCATTGTTAGTCAGGTGTCCGTGAATAGAAAGCAAACCTAGGATTAGGCAAGAGCATGACATAATCTTCAAAATCGCGGTTACTGCGTACGACGTATTTAATTATTAACAATTCAGTCTTTGCAAATGGCAAGTCAAAGTGTGAGTGATGTAAGCTATATTCATCTATGTTGCCCAAAATGGGAAATTCGTGAATTCTGATTGTTCGAAAAATGATCTTGAAGGAGTGTAATAGTCTTCTAAGTTTACTAGGGCCACACTTGCAAAGACGAGTTTTAATGTGTGGGTTGGTTCTTGTATTTGCTAGAAATATTTGGTGCTATAACTTGACGGTTGAAAGCAGAAGAATATTTTTATGCAGTCACGTAGCTAGCGCTACAGTATTCTTATATCGAATTCCAAATGTAAAGGGATATTTTACGTACACTTCAATGTGAACACGGAAGGGACCTCGGTGTTTTGCCCCATCTGAATTAATAGATAGCTCCCCTTGTCAGGCTATCCGCCCTGCACCACGGACAAGGGGCTACTTTCTATTTTTGTTGAACATTAGATCTTTAATCTTGGTTTTATACTTTATTCCACTCCACGTGTGCGTGTTTCTTTATTGTCTAATCACTATCCATCCAAATCGACTAGACACCCTTTAATATTGTTAATTTGTAATGCAGGCAACATCACTCTTCGATTTACTAATAAACACTTAACAGGTCCTTAAAAGACCCATACTTCAAACCAATAAAACAGTTAAGACTGTCGCGCGAAATAAAATCGTCGTAATAAACTAATGCCCTGGTGCAGAAAATACTACTGATTAGCACTTGTTTCATTAATGCGGGGATGTAACGTTGTTGTTTGGTTGGGTTTTTGGAGTTGGGTTTTGGGGGTCGGTGGCTGTGGGGCACTTTTTTGTGGTAGCACTTTGGGTCTACTGCAATGAAAATGAACATTCCTGATGGTTACGAGAATTCTCAATAACCATTGCTATACTTCATGTAGTGAAGTGTGGTTTCTGGTTTGTCATCTTCCCCTGGGTTTCTTCTTATATATTTCCGATGGTGTATTATATGGGGTGATTTTCATATGGTATACTTACGCTGTCTAGGAACGTTAAAATCCCCCCCCCCTCTCTCTCTCTATTTCTCTCTCTCCCTCAAAATTTCAAGACAATTGATTTCTGACATTTCTAATTATTTTACATAGCTATGGAATTTTAAAGCATTACAGTTAAAAACCAATACACAAAATGCAATATCATTTTTTTTTCTTTTCTCAAGCCTTAGCGTTCCCCGAAAAATGTCTTATTTTCACCGATCCCCAGGATAACAAAGTTAAAAACCACCAGACTACAATACTAATAAAATACTTGAGAAACAGATTTATCTCATGTATCAACATTTTGTAAGATACGCCCTCGATTGGTGTCAGTCTCATCTTCAATCGAGCACACAGGGATTCACCTAGTCCATACTTCGAGAATAGAGCTCTGCGCTAAATGGCCGCCATATACAAAATTGTTACATGAATATTGTTTTGTAATGCAGGTCCACTCTGCTTCGCATCTGACATACACAAAAAGACTAAATAAACTTTTTCAATTTTATTTAATGGAAGCAGAATACTTACGTAACAAACATCTCGAAGTATACATAGTGTTTTCGACTAAAGTCGTCGATTAGGACTTAAATGTCGATCAACTATCTTAGAGTCTGTTCTCAAGCTGAGCTAATTATAGACGGACAATCTAAGTTTAGTATGACGTGCATGTTCCAGACGGAAGAACTCGATGACCTCTCTGGGTAAATACACATTAAAGATCCGACATTGTTTGTGTTTTAATTCGATGATTTGAATTCTTGTCACATGACAACCATATTTGACGAGTATTTGCGGTGTGTGAAGATGAATAATTCTAGCCCCTATTACTAAAGTCATTGGTTCGACCCTGGTGTTATCTGAAAAACGTTCTCCGGGATTGCCGAGCGCGGTGTCCCCGCTGTGGCCTCCTGGTACTGAAAAACGTATAGTCTGTTTTCTCACCCGGGGATTCCCCCCCCCCCTCCGTTAATAATTTTGAAATTCTGGTACAGGTACTTTTGTTGCATATTCGGTATTATATATTTGCCTACTACACACATGTCTGTATCATTTGCTTGATAAAGACAAGAGTATCCTCGTCGAAACGTCGCTAAACATTAAACTCAATAATCGTGTATCCATAAAAATTGTACCTTGTGTTTATATGTTCAATTATTAATTATAAATGCCAATCAAAGAAGATTGAAAATGTCGCTTCGAAAATCAAAGAAGATTGAAAATGTCGCTTCGAAAATTGTGAAACGCATTACAACAAAAAGAAACTATTCGGTGATTATTCAATGGTCCATATTTCATTGTTTGTGATATAAGCATCTATTTCAGTACAAGTTATGAACTTACGTTCGGTCTGTGTAATGGTAAGAATAACTATAGTGATGTAAGGCTATTGATATTTTCTGTGATTCACGGGGTTGTTTACAAGATGTCGCGAGTACAAACTACAACACGTGTGCTGTTCAACATCCAGCGTGTGCATGCATATGTACAGTGATATAACAACACAACAACCATAGTAATTCTAACTGGAGTCGCCTCCATGAACTGGAGTAGAATAAAGGAAACACATGGTCGTCGTTTATAGACACAGATAGAGAGAAAGAGAGGGAGGGGGTACGTCCACTCGACACTAACGCCCACTCCACACAAACCAGGTCATTTCGGGACATGGTTCAATTTTATTCCAATCATTCTTTTGCGGGGACACAATGTTGGACAGGCAACCAAATACTCCTTGTCACTTCCAAGTGGAAAAAAGGTACCACGCCATTTGACTCAATGACAGACCTCGCGTTAAAACATTCGCCCCCTCCATGAACAGAAGACGAAAGCAAACACGTGGTTGTCGTTTTATGATAGATACCGACTTAGCACGTGTAGGCCTACTGTTCTACATCCAGCTTGTGCATGCATCTTAACAGTGATATACTAACCGTAATACCTGTAAATAGAATAGACACAAAACACATGTTTGCCGTTTATAACAGATACCAATCTACGCCAACATAACATAACTACCTTGGTTTTTATTTTCATAATATTTGGCAGCCATTTTCTCTAACCATTAAATAGACAGCTGTCCATTCATTGATTTATTTAACTGTTTACGTTGGCATTAAACATATGAGATCCCTGGGCAGTTGAAAATTAGAAAAGTGAAATTAATGGATCAAGGTTTAATTTGACTTTTCTTATCTTTAGACTAAAGTGCATTACACAAGATTTAGATAAAGAGAGAGAGAGAGAGAGAGAGAGAGAGAGAGAGAGAGAGAGAGAGAGAGAGAGAGAGAGAGAGAGAGAGAGAGAGAGATTATGGGGATTAACGCCCACTCGACACAAACTAGGTCATTTCGGGACTAACATATGTTTTAATTCGCGTAGGGGGTTTTTAGCCGGGAGGAAACCGGAGGACCAAGAGAAAACCCACGAGGTTGGACAGGCGACCCTACTCCATTTCAAGTACAATCGGGGATTCGAAACCACGCCAGTTGGTTCAATGACAGACTTTATTATACAGCACGCACGTGCTAACTACTCGGCCATCCAACCCCCAAAAGATAATGGAAACTGATAATGGAAAGTGACTGTTTTTAAAATTTCTGAACGACGTTTAGGGTTGTTTGGGAAATAACGGGGTTTCGAATAGCATTTAAGGAAAATCGATGGAATGAAGTTTACATTGGCCAGTATAGCGGATCTAGAAGCTGGGGAGGTGGCCAGGCGCGGATACAGAGGGGGGCGCACCCGGCGCACGCCCCCTCTATTTTTTTGCGGTGGCGAACAAGTTTTAGCTCCATATATTCTCGCGGGAAAGGAGAACAAAAACAGTTTAAGTTGGAAATCGTAATTTACAGTACTAGTATTAAATTAGTCCTTGTGGGCATTTTTGTCCACTCAAAAATCCTGGGTCGGGCTTCGCACTCCCTACTAGGTACAGCACGCCCCCCCTTTCTGAAAATCCTGGATCCGCCCCTTGGTGGGACGGATGAGAGGGGGCAAATTTAGGGCGCCATCCACAATCCCACCCACCATAATTGTCAACAAAATACGTAATAAAATGTATAAAATAACAAAGAGGGCCTCGATAGAACATAGATCGTATTGTCTATAATAATATACTGTTGTTGTTCGCCGATCGTTATCTCGTCGGAAAGCAGTTTTATTCAAATTAACATGTCATATTATTTTTGACGAACCTTAGGGACGCTTACTTAGTCTTATGCCAGGAGCTGGAAAATCCTGATTAACTCCCTCTCGGCTAACACCTCAATCGAAAACAGGACCTCTTGGTTAGTTAAATCATAGTACACAAAGGTTGTTCCTTAATGTTTGTGCTAAAACTAATAATGAAGGCCACCAAATCTTAAAAAAATATATTCCCAAAATGAAAGTTATCGATTACCTACAACGTTAACTTTCAGTGTTTATTTCCTCACATCTTTATTAAAATGTTTTCTTCTCAAGTTAAAGCGCGTGCTATCCAAATTGGCGCCAAAAAGCACGAAGGTATGTTGGAAGCAAAATGGCTGGGGAAATGGCGTATTTTGATTATCAGTGAAATACAAGGTGATGAAAGGCTAGCAACATTAAAAGGTCAAATAACTGGTTTAAACACAAACATATATCGATAATACATGTATAGCCAAATATATATCAATTCCAGAAGTTTGCATATTACGTAATGAAGCCAGAGCCAGTCTGTGGTTTGAATATCGCCATTCCTACAAATTATATTACCCAGCTAGCAAACAAACGTAACGACAACGTGGATATTCACAATTGTTCTCATACTCCATATATAAAAAAAAATATTGTTTATTTCGTTTGCTGTGTGTGTGTGGGGGGGGGGGGGAGAAACACTGAGAGGAGGGAGTGGTGCTGACCCAGAGAGCCTATACATTTAAAAGAGTAAATTTTCTTCAGGAATGGCCTCAGATGCAAGGAAATTGACTTCAAACTTAAGGCTCCTTGGTCATGAAAGATTATATCTTTTCTCTTTTAAATCAGATTCTGAAATATTCTCTTATCCCTCTTTTTATTATGACAAATAACAGCAGACCCAAATAAATGTGGCAAGTCTGTCTGCTCATTGTTTTTGTGTTCCAAGTTTGTCAACATTTAATTCTGCTTGACCTATGAAATTCATTTGATCATCCATAATAACAATGGCCATCAATAATAGATAGGAGAAGGGTTACACCTGTGGTAGGCAAACTTTTTAGGTGAAGGGTCAAAGTTTTGAAACAAAACAAGGGCTAAACAAGGATTATGAAATGTCATTTTATTGAATAAAGTTATACAGAACAAAGTACCTTTTCTGGGCTTTTTATTCGGCTCCATAGTTATATTCAGAGTAGAATCAAAGCTTGTCAACAAATCAAACAACAACGTAAATTGAAAATAGGCCCAAGTCAAGTGACGACGTAACGTCAATGCTGCAAGCTATAAATAGACCTAGAAATATTATTGATCCTATAAATAGTAACGCCTGTTTAGGGTTTGGACCCAACAATAAGCAATTTCGATTTTTTATTTCATTTAGAGATAAAACTACTCATAAAATTTCAGGTGTAGTGGAAGGGTCTGGCGTGCTAGATGACAAGGCTTCACATTGGGTTAAACACTTGGTAATGACTCGAGAATATTCGAACATGACTCAAGATATGTGGGATAAATACTCCAGTCATTTAATTTTTTAAAATCTAATTACATTTATTTAATCTCCTTTCAGCACCAGAATTTTCGAAGCGGTTATCAGGAGAGGATACGGTAGACGAAGGTGGTGAAACTGTGTTAACGTGTATAGTGTTAGGATTTCCGCGACCGCAACTGTTCTGGTATAAAGATGCCGACCAGATTCATCCGGATCATCCTCGTATGCGCGTGGACGAACAAGAGGGTGGGGTCTACACATTAACGATAAAAAATGTGTGTAAGGGTGACGAAGCTGGATATAAATGTAAGGCAGTCAACATCGATGGAGAAACGGCGAGCACCTTCTTTTTATTTGTCAAACGTAAGACCTTTTCTCTTTTTTTTATTTTACATTTTGTTATACCCCCTCAAGGAAATATGGTCATATATTGTCATTGGTCCATGTTGTTAGTTTCAGTCACCCAGTACCTCCTAGTCTTCAACATATGGACCTGGGACCCTTGTCAATATTTGACAAAAAGTTCCAAGGCCCATGCATGACGGGAGGTTTGTTATACGCCCACATTGAAATGTGGTCGTATATTGTCATCGCCCCTGTCCGTCCGTCGGTCCGTCCGTCCGTCGGTCCGGCGTCCACAATTGCTTGTGGACGCTCTAGAGGCTTAAGTTAATATCCGATTGACTTTAAATTTATACACAGTGTTTAAGGTCATGAGACGAATCAGCGATTTCCGATAATAGCTACCAGAGTTATGGCCCTTGATCACTTCAAAAAATCTTGTGGGCGCTCTAGAGGCCAAAGTTAATATCCGATTGGCTTTAAATTTATACACAGTGTTTAAGGTCATAAGACAAAGAAGCCTATTGATTTTCAGCGATTTCCGATAATTAGTGCCAGAGTTATGGCCCTTGATCACTTTAAAAAATCTTGTGGACGCTCTAAAAGCCAAAGTTAATATCCGATTGACTTTAAATTTATACACAGTGTTTAAGGTCATAAGACAAAGAAGCCTATTGATTTTCAGCGATTTCTGATAATTAGTGCCAGAGTTATGGTCCTTGATCACTTCAAAAAATCTTGTGAACGCCTTAAAAGCCAAAGTTAATATCCGATTGACTTTAAATTTATACACAGTGTTTAAGGTCATAAGATGAAGAAGCTTATTGATTTTCAGCATTTTCCGATAATTAGTGCCAGAGTTATGGCCCTTGATCACTTCAAAAAATCTTGTGGACGCTCTAAAAGCCAAAGTTAATATCCGATTGGCTTTAAATTTATACACAGTGTTTAAGGTCATAAGACAAAGAAGCCTATTGATTTTCAGCGATTTCCGATAATTAGTGCCAGAGTTATGGCCCTTGATCACTTTAAAAAATCTTGTGGACGCTCTAAAAGCCAAATTTAATATCCGATTGACTTTAAATTTATACACAGTGTTTAAGGTCATAAGACGAAGAAGCCTATTGATTTGCATCAATTTCTGATAATTAGTGCCAGAGTTATGGCCCTTGATCACATCAAAAAATCCTGTGGATGCTCTGGAGGCCAAAGTTAATATCCGATTGACTTTAAATTTACACACATTGTTTAAGGTCCTGAGACGAAGAAGCCTACTGATTTTCATCGATTTCAAATAATTACTTCCAGAGTTATCTCCCTTGATCACTTCACCGATTGACTTCAGATTGATACACAGAGTTTAAGGTGTTGAAACGAACAAGTATTTTGATTTTCAATGAATTTTGATAACTGAACAGCTAAATCCATGATGTTAAATGTTTCCTATACTAATTGTTAGCTTGGGGCAAAACTTTATAAAAAGCAAACAAATTCTAATGATTTTCAGATAATTACATAATGAATTGTTACTCAGATTTTAGTGTATTACAAATGTTTCATTACCAAAAAACAATAAAAATATGCGACAACCCTTGTTGACTGCCCGGACGATTTAGCTGCTGTGGGCGTATGTTTCGTTGCCTGGCAACCTATCTTTTTTTTATGTGGTTGATTATCCGGTATCATGGGAAAAGTCAAGTAAGAGTTGCACCCCTTCCCGAATTAAATATCATAATTCTTGCACTTATATAAATAAACACAAAACGTTGTTGTTCGTCCATCGTCCATTTTTTTACATTTTATTTCTTACAGTAAATTAGAATGTTTTGTGGTAAGACGCGCCTTTTTTTTAGATTTTATGATGCACCCACATAAAAAAGTGATCTTATAGTGTCGTCAATTTTTCTGTCTGCCCATCGTTCACATTTATCAATTGATTGTTTTGAAATTTATATTTATTATTTACATTAGTGAGATGAAGAAGCTATTTAATTCAAACTGTGGGCATATGTTTTGTTTCCCGGCAACCTTTCTTTTCTTAGAAAATACAGGAAATTACTAAAGAGTGTGTACTAGAAAAATAAAGAAAAATAGATTATTTAGAATGTGTGGTAGTTGACAAGAATTTTCAGTCAAACTATTTTATTCTCTGTGAAGTTATGAGTGTTTAAAGTTTTGACAAAATGTAAGATAGATTGTTTATTATCGGTGCAAGGGTACTAACTCTCGATTGTCTTTTTTATCATAATGATTGCAGTTTTCTAATAGTCTTGTAATCAGAGCCATCCGATGAACTATATAGTTGATTATAGGCTTATAATGTAAATAAATGTCTAAATAATAATTTATATAACATCTGAAGCCAGAATATAGACCTGCAATACCGGTAGACAGATTTAGTTCTTACATAATGTATCTGTAAGAACAAATAGCTTCTTCATTACACATGATTAACACATGCACACCGTATCATAATGTCAAGTGTCATGGTTTCGAGTCGCTGGTTGTATGTGATAAGAAGTAGGGTTGCTTGTCCAACTTCATGAGTTTTCTACAGGTCACCCTGTTTCCTCCCACTGGTAAAGACTCCTACGTCCATGCCAATTATTGAAATAAATTGAATCATATGTTAGTCCCCAAATGACCTGGTTTGTGTCTAGTGGATGTTAAACCCCATTTTTCTCTCTCTCTCCGTCTCTTTCTCTCTCTCCCTCTCTCTCTTTCTCTCTCTCTCATTACCCCAGTTGGTGCAGATTAGTATGACTCTAAATCCCATTTCGTTTCAATTTTACATGTGCAAGCTCTTCATGCATTTCATTCCATTTCACATAATATGCAAATCAGACAAACTATAGTCTTTAGAAATGAAATGAAATAGGGTTTAACTAACGACCTTCTGTTCCACTCTGACTGGGCTAATGAAGATGGAACTAGCCTGAATAAGGGGTTCAATTTGTATAAAATCAAATTCACTTGATATTGAGTTGTAGTCTGTAGAATGTGACAGCTCTCCTTGAATTGAGTAGATCAGATGTCAATTCTCCTTTAAATATTTATATTTTCATCTTCTGCTCGACTGCTTACCATAGTCTCGCAGACGACCTTGCGATGAGATCAACTCTTTTTTTTAAAACTGTCGGATCAATATTAACAGGAGAAACCCATCCAACAGTAAACTGGAAAGGGATAAAAATTCATTTGTTTTTTTTTTATGGAACAAAAGGAGAATATAGATATGTATAAATTCACATTCTCTTTTTGATCGTTTTCGTCTGCTGAGTATACTGGTTTTGTTTTTTAAAGATGCTTTATGTAGAATTTAGAAAAGTAGGTGACCATTCTTGCTATAATAGCTCAAAAACAGAAACAGGAAAGGAAAAAAATTCATTTGCTTTATTTTATTACTGAACAAAAGGGAGAGAGAGAAATGGGGTTGAACGTCAACTTGACACAAACTGGGTCATTTCGGGACTAACATATGGTTTGATTTAATATCAATAATTCGCTTGTACACAGGCCTACAGTTCTTTAGAAGTCTGAGGAAACTGGGGACCCATAGAAAACCCATGAGGTTGGACAGGCAACTCTACTCTTTGTCACGCCAGTTGACTCAATAACAGGTTGTATGAAAAGTCAGCATGTGCTAACCATTCAGCCAACCAATCGCCCCACCCCCATCCCGTCCCTTTTTGATCTACTGTGTCTGCTGAGTGCTGTTTTTGATTTTTAAAGAGATACATTATGTAAGATTTAGATAAAGAGCTGACTATTCTTGATATAATAGCTCAAAAATAGATAATGTAAAATGAAAATATTGAAAATTTCATTCATTGTGTGCATTGTGGTAACCAGGGCACTGGAATATTCGAGACTTAGCCATGCTTTCCCATTTTAAGCTTGAATTTTTAAATGCAAAACCTTTAGTAATCTAGTTAAAATCTAAAGTATCTAATGCCATCAAGAGTAGATTATGCTCTTGTTTTGTTAATAAATGTCTAATTATTAATTTAGGTAACATTTCAGGCCTAAAGAAAAACCTGCTATAGGCAAATGTAGCTCTTGCATAATGGATCTTTAACCCTTAGAACCCGAAATGCCGCAAAACCGGCTTGACGTTGTATCGCATATACCCGAAATGTCGGTTTTGCGGCTTGGGGCGTGTCAAGCTCCAATTACGTTGACGTTATAATTAATATGACGTCCTGTAAATCCAGGGAGGGACGTGCAACACCCCATGTATAGTCAGTGTTCAAAGGGTTAATTGTTTCGTTATTTTTTTTCTAAACAGTGATTTCTTGTAATAATGATTGATTACGTCTGCTTTAGGTTTCCAATTTCTTGACAATTAAGAAAATTTCACCAGGGTATTAGGGTATCCGGTTGATTGAATCCCCAAAGACAGGAATTTGATGAGCTGATCAGACAGCAAATTATTTAAATTTTTCTTTTTTGGAATCGAATTAAAAGGAAAAAAAGTTGATTTGAAGCCTGTCTATCTGGAATAAATTGGGTTTAACCGTATCACCCAGAGAAAACCCACAAGGTTGAAAACACGCTTAACTCAATGATAGACCTTGTGATCCAACGCTGCATTTGTTCACCCAACATGGTCTGTCATTGAGTCAAGTGACGTGGTTTTGATTCCCCACTGATACATGAGTAGCGTTGCCTGTCAAAGCAGTTTCCACCTATTACTGAAGACCCTCATGCAAGGGTGAATAAAATTGAACCATGTGTTAGTCCCCAAAAGACCTAGTTTGTATCAAGTGAACATTAAATCCCATTTCTCTCTCGCTCCCTTAATGAAATGAAATGAAATGAAATGGGGTTTAACGTCCTACTCTTCTGCACCTGACCCGGGCTAATGGAAGACGGGCATACGCCATACAGTGTGCTATGAGGGAAATTTTGCCCGGGCAGCGGCGCTACGGCCAACTGCCAAGGGATCTTTTATGTGCACTCCAATGTGTACATGGGATCTCGGTTTTTCTTCCCATCCAAACGACTAGGCAGCTGTCCTTGTCAGGCCTCCTGTATCACTGACAAGGGGAAACCACACCGGAAAATCGAGATGAACTTTCTCGGCCAATGCAGGGATCGAACACCCGACCTCCAGGCTAGTGAGCCAGCGCCTTGCCCACTTAGCCACCGTGATTCCCTCTCCCTTAATGATCTAACACATGCTTTATATCATATGGTCTGTCATTGAGTCCAATGACTTGGCTTCGAGTCCACGCTTGAACATGACAACCTAATGTTTTTTCTCTGGGTCTCCACTTTCCTCCCACTGCTAAAGAGAGAGAGAGAAATGGGGTTTAAAGTCCGGGACTAACATATGGTTTAATTGTTTTATTTCAATAATTCACTTGCGCGTAGGGGTCTTTAGCAGTGGGAGGAAACCGGAGTGCCCGGAGGAAACCCACGAACTTGAGAAGGTGCCCCTATCTCAATGCCACATATGCTCACACCAGGGATCGAAACCACAGCCGCAAGCCAGAGGTGACCGGCCAGCTAGAGGTTGAAGCGCGGCACTCTAGACCACTAGGCCATCCCACCCCCCACCCCCACTGCTTAAGACCTATTGATAATTTGAAATAAAACTGAACTATATGTTAGTCCCAAAATGACCTAATTTGTGTCAAGTGGAAATTAAATCCATCCCCCCCCCCACACACACACACACTAGAGAAATGATATATTGCCAGTAAACATGGAAAATAGTGTACATATAGTGATTATTCCGATCGGATTTGTCTGGCCATTTGGCATGTTGAGACATCATTTATGGAAACAGTTTTTATTGCTATATTTTTCTGTTATTCGTTGATTTACCATTAAATGGATTGTTCCAGATTTTCTGCCAAGTTTTTATCATTAAATAAATTGATTTGCCTAATGTAACGATATATCAAGTTTTTTAAACGTTTTTTTGTTATTGACAATGTGTCTGGATTTAAAAACAATGTAGGTTTACGATAACAGAGTTAAAGTTGGGAATTTGATAAACATCTTCTAGATAGTCATGTCCCTGAAGCAACAACCTAGCTAGCAGTTGCTACATTAGTCTGACATTTTCCTAAACTTTCTTAGTGCCCTTGGCCCTGTTTCTCGAAAAATTAACTAAAGATAAAATCCAAATTGTAGTAGATACTTGAAATCAATCTTATATTATCCAATCAAATTACTAAAATTTAGATTTTATCTTAGGTAAAGTTCGTGAAACAGGCCCCTGGTATCGTATTTATATCTGTTTGAACCAACTATTATAGTGCCCTGGTATTGTAGTAATGCCTAAATGTAACTGGGGCCTTTGCATCAACAGTGAACTGGTAATTGTCCATCACAGTTACACAAAAGTAATTTGTGTGTCAATATGGTGTATAGATTTGTATGAAAACATATTCAACATAATAAATGACAGATTTATTTATGAGGGAGAGAGTTTAACCTCCAACACAAACTAGGTCATTTCAGGACTAACACATGGTTCAATTTTATTTCAATAATTCACTTGCACATAGCAGTCTTTAGCAGTAAGAGGAAACCAGACGACCTGGAGAAAAACCAACAAAGTTGGACAGACGACCCTACTTCTTGTCACATACAACTGGGGAATCGAAACCACGCCAGTTGACTCTATGACAGACCTTATGATATACACGCTACCCATTCGGCCATCAACCCCCCACATTACATATAGAATACTAACCCACAAGGTTGAACGGACCTTACATATAGATTACCATCTAGGTTATATCATGTAAAGCTACTGGTAACTCTATCACAATCCTTAATTAACTCTCTTTCATTTGATATTCTTCTGACGTAATCCCATATCATTCTCCCTTCTGTAAATATATGTATTAAATAGAGGATCTGAGGGTTTTTTCAGATATATAATTAATGAAAGCGAATCGAGTTACCACTGCTTTTTCTACTGGAACATTATGAAAAAGGTGGGTTGGTCGAATGGTAAACTTGTGTACATTGAATCAAAAGGTCTGTCATTGAGTCAAGTGGCGTGGTTTTATCTGAGTTTGATGGTGAGAATTTTCGGTGTAGGCTTAGGAGTGATAAGCAATTTGACTGGTCACTTTGGAACGTAGCAACTCTTGATGTAGATGTTCATCAGGTGAAGGTCTTGACCGAGTCAGTGATTAACATTTAGAGCTAAAGCTAAGCGGAGCTAAGCAGTTTCATTGGTCGATGCTTTGGGACAAGATAACCTTGATTTTATATGATAGACAGCGATGAAACTTACAGTATAGTTTGATTGCTCGATACTTTTGAAAAAAAATAAATGTGCGTTTAATTAATATGTGTCATCTATTTATTTGGGCTTGTTTCCCTTAAAGATACATTATGTAAGAGTTAGATAAAGAACTAGCCATTCTTGCTATAATAGTTCGAAAGTAGATAATGTAAAATGAAAAATTTGAAAATTTCATTTAAATTACTCTATTGCAAGCGAAGATATTAGCCTTTGAATATTAAGGTTTGACAGACGTGTGCAATAATTTCAACCATGGTACTGGTTGATCAAAGCTAAGTCTAGGTCCTCCATATTTGATTAAATCAAAGGGTCGCTGAACCATTCTAATCTGTTTAATATCGGAGAAATCTGATGCCATCCAGAGATGATTAATGACCTGGGTCAATCAATTAATAATTTAGAAAACATTTCAGGCCTAAAGAAAGACCTGCAATAGGCAGATTTTGTTCTCGCATAATGCATGTTTAATGTATCTTCCTCCCACTGCTTAAGACCCCTACGTGCAAGCGAATTATTGAAAATAAAATTAAACCATACGTTCGTCCCAAAATGACCTAGTTTGTGTCGAGTGGACATTAAACCCCATTTCTCTCTCTCCCCTTTTAATTTTATGGAGACTGTCACGACATTGGTTGGCACGATGGTGTCACGGAACCATTAATCTTATTCTTGAGACACTACTGACCCAGATCTCATGACTTCTGCTGGTCCTGTTTAAACTGAATTGGTCTGGCAATCTGGCAAATCACATTACAGAATATCATTCCATCTTAATCAGTTAAGGTATTAAGAGAAGTTGTGCTTTGTCATGTTTGTTTAACTTGTCCACTAGAGTTTGTCTGTGTTTCATAATGTTGAGAAGTATGTGAGGGGGAGAGAGAGAGAGAGACAGACAGAGAGACAGATGAGAGGAGAGGAGAGAGAGACTTTAACATCCACTAGATAGTCAGAACAAACTAGGTCATTTTGAGAGGGGGCGTGGGGAGTGCAATTTGACTCCACTTGACACAAATTAGTTCGTTTTGAGACTAACATGTCTCCGGTTTTCTTCAGTCCGTTACTGAAACCATACAACTGGTTTCAGTGTACCTAAGGGGGTTACCATCGCTCAAGTGCATGAAACACAAAACCATCAAACACATTTCATTAGAAGGACAAAATATGGTTAGGTCACACCAAGTTGAATTTCTGTTCTTCGGGAGACCTGTAAAAGCAGGCCCGGATCCAGGATTTTGTTGAGGGGGGGGGGGCATACATACCAACCCTAAACAGAAACTAAAACCTGGGAATCCCATTGCTGACTGCAGGTACTGGTCTGAACAGTGATGATTATTCTCACTGGGGCTGAGGGCCCCTCGCGCCTGGATCCGCGCATGAAAAGTAATTTCTGTTCTTTGGAAAAACTGTAAAAGTAATTATTTGGGAGAAAGGCTTGTTTATGAACCAAAAAGATTTGGTCGAGCTGTTCGAAAAGCTTTTAGTTCCAAACTTTTAAGTTTTGAAATAGTAGACAAAAATTTTTCATAGGACTATATATTTATCTTTCAAAAAATGGTAAGTACTAAATTTGAAGTGCAATTCAAAAGAATTTAGTTCCAAATTTTTCAGTTTTGGCAATTTAGTTATCAAGAACTCAAAGAACTGAAAATCATATTGTTGTGGCCTCGCGAATGTCTTGAGGGAAAATGGGGAATAACAAGAGAAAAATCAAGTCCTTGACAATTATGTGAAATAATAACAGTTGTTAAACTGAAGACAAGAAGTATTCTCCGGTGCTAATGATACAGCCAGGGGCCCTGAGGACAGCAAAACAATTTTTGTTCCCCATTCCAATAACGACTACAAAATACAACACTATCTTGTTGGTCAGTGTCATAATGTCTTCTATAAAAATGATGTCAAAAATATAGATATACAGAAAAATATATTTAGACCAATAAGTGAATTTTCAATGATAATTAAATAACTACTATTTAACACAAGGTACAATTTTATGGATACACAATTATTGAGTTTAATACTAAAAGACGTTTCAACAAGGATACTCTCATTTTTATCAAGCATATGTGTGTAGTAGACAATATATATAAAAATTCCGTCATTGCACACTGCATGATGCAAGCCTGTCTTCATTAGCCCAGTTGACGCAGAACAGGCAGAACAGTAGATCGTTAAACTTCATTTCATTTCATTTCTCAATTTGGTTCATTGAGATAGAGAAAGAGAGAGAGAGAGAGATGGGGTTTAACATCCACTCGACTGACATATGATTTGAATTTTATTTCAATAATTCGCTTGTGCGTAGGGGTCTTTAGTAGTGGGAGGAAACCGGAGGACCCAGAGAAATCCCACGAGGCTGGACAGTGGACCCTACTCCGTGTCATGTCCAACCTGGGATTGGAAAACCAAGCCAGTTGACTCAATGATAGGCTTTAAGATACAGCGCGCAAATGCTAACCATTTGGCCAGTCACCCCCCATTGGTTCATTGATGACGTGTAATTATTAAATGCCTATCAAAAAAGTATCCACTATTGTTGGGCTAAGTGATATGTCAAACAGAGACCAATGTGATGTGTAATCACAGTCTAGGATATCCGGCCCAAAACCATATTAAATTGGACATGGAGACAACAAAACAATTTCTGAGTGTTTTAAGTTATAAATGTTCAAAGAAGCTAATTTTTGTCTGATATTGAATTATTGTATATTGATTGAAAATCAGTTTGTATAAAATGTAATTATCCCACAAGATGGCCGCTCAAACACTTTATAAAAAAGGTCTTTAATGAAGCAGGATTAATAGAGGTCTTTCTTCAATGCAAGTGTTAAACCCCACCCTGCTCAGCTTCATATGAATAATTGAATGCCTTGCATCAATGAAATTAAATCACAATGTGATCCTACATCATTACAAAAATGATTTCTCTCTTTAAAAAGCTCGATATGTATATATTCCTATTTAATTTTGAGACGATGATTACAGATTTCCTTGACAGGAACCAGTCAAACCCCCTCCAGCAGAAATTCCTGGATCCACCCCTGTGTAGTGCAGGATTTACCTAGATTTTCTGCTTGTACAAGGAGTAGGTTGGGCCAATCTGATTAAAACACCAATCCTATTTCGTTTCATTTTTATGGATCAAAATTTCGTTTTACTTGTCTTTACTACATTAGGATCTGAAAGACTTGTTATTTAACTCGTGTTCTGCTTGAAATGAGGGGTAAGCCAATCAAATTGTCTGTCGAATCGAGGGTTTGACCTGTTTTGTGCGGAATTGTGGGTAGGCATTATCACGATAGAAATGAAAACAGAACAACAACGATTCTGATTGGTTAATCGAATGACTAAGGTATAGGGTCAAATGTCGCGTGCTTGACATCTGAACTGGCTGAACGTGACCTCCCGCTATAACTTGTTAGATCTGCATGTAGTGTAGGCCATCGAAATTAGAAAAAACCTGAAACGAAATATAGATCTAAATTTTAATTAGTTTGAGGTTGGGCTTTCCAATCTTGGGCTTTCTCCTGGTCCTGGTGAAGTGAATTATTGATGTAAAATTCAACCATATGACATAGTACATGTATGTGTCAAGTGGATGTTAAACCCTATTTTCTCTCTCTCTACGAAATAGAGAGAGAGAGAAATGGGGTTTAACGTCCACTCGACACAACCAGGTCATTTAGGGACTAACATACGTTTTTTAAATTTTATTTCAATAGTTCGCTTGCGCGTAGGGGTTTTTAGCCATGGGAGGAAACCGGAGTGCCCGGAGGAAACCCACGAGGTTGAGAAGGTGCCCCTAGCTCCATGCCACATACGCTTACACCAGGGCTCGAAACCACAGCCGCAAGACAGAGGTGACCGGCCAGCTAGAGGTCGAAGCGCGGCACGCTAGACCACTAGGCCATCCCACCCCCCCCCCAACATCTATGGAAAGTGTGAATACAATATAGTATTTTATAACAGTCGACTGATATCTATGACCTTTCTTATCGCATGCCCTTTAAGAAAAAATTGGTAAACCATTTTAATAATTGACAAGGTCGGTTATATAATGGAACCAATAATGATGTCAATATTCTTACTTGAAGATATTCTCGCTAACAAATCATTTGTCCAATTCCTCTTAATATGTAGGATGAGAGAGAGAGAGAAAAGAGAGATATATGGTTCAACTTTATTTCATTAATTCGCTTGTGCGTAGGGGTCTTTAGCAGCTGGAGGAAACTGGAGGACCCAGAGAAGACCCATGAGGTTGGACAGACGACCCTACTTGTTGTCACATACAACCGGGGAGTCGAAACCACACCACTTGACTCAATGACAGACCTTATGATACAACATGAACACGTTAACCATTCACCCATCTCCCCCCCCCCCCCACTACCACCACGCCCCTATGTCTTTGTATTGGTTATCGGAAAATGCTCATTGAGGCCAAACTAATTCGATTTTCTGTTCTTAAGGAAGACCTATTAAAATGGTTCTTCTTATTTCTTGTGGATTAAAACATATGTAAGAACTGTTTTGTTTTGTTCAAAAATACTTATAGTTGTGCTGTTTAAAAGTAGTCTACTTAGTTGTTCTGTTCAAAAGAAAAGTACTTAGTTGTATTGTTCAAAAATACTTGTATATGTATGCCTATTTTAGAGACAATGATGGCATCATGTATTGCCAACTGTCAGATTTTCTTAACAGGAACCTTGCAAACCCGCTCCTGCAAAAATTCCTGGACCCGTCCCAGTATATATCATATATATAAAAGTAGATAAAGTACAAGTAGGCTACTTACTTGTTTACGGTAGATGGATGCATAAATAAACAAGAAATATGTCCAGGTAGGCTGACCTTAAAAATATCTTTGTTTCACCAAACCCGACCCACAATTGAGGAGAAGGGTCGGTAGGTCGGTTTTTTTTTTCAGATTTTTTTTTTAAGTCAGAGAAGCCCGAACAGAAAATGGATAACTTACTTATAAGCTGTAAACAAATCAATATTGAATGACATCGCATCAGGATTTTAAATTTTAGTGATGCACGACTCGCACACGATTTGCTCCGAACTTGAAGTGTGAATTTTCTTCAACACGTTTTTAACGATCGTTCGGGTTGTGCCTTCATTTTTCTCTAACGGATATTGAAAATGTCGTCGTCGTCAAGTTTAAAACGACGCTCCATAGACAAAGGCAGAATCATTTTGTAAGGATGGACATGCTTTCGTCTGCAACCATTTTGTTGAGAAGCGACACCTATGACGCTTTCGTCTTGATCAACCAGTTTCAATAATGAATCAAACGCATCAAACCATAGCCATAGTAAAGGGAAATAACTCCCGTGATATATTTCAGGTTGACACACAAAATAAAATAAAAAGATCGCGGAAAAGTGCAATAAAATAATTTGGGTCGGGGGTGGTTTTAGTTAGTCGGTCGGGTTAGGCAAAACAAAGATATTTTTAAGGTCAGCCTAAAACATTCTCCACTATGTTTCATTCTGACATACATTAAGTCATATAAACTAGCTGTCTGGCCTATACATAACATGACATGACATTAATCTACATAGTCGTCCTGGTATTGTTTGACAATGGCCAATATAGGAATAATGAGATGATGTAAAAACGTTTATAGACCAATTATGTAATCTGGCTATAATAAAACATAACCTTTTATTAATTTACAAAGTCTTCCTGGTATAATTAGACAATAGAACCATACAGAAGTGAAGAGATTAATTAAATGTCAATAGATCAATTATGTAATTTGGCTGTAAATTTATTTATATCCATCTTATCGTCTGATAAACCGATTTATGGCTGATCAATACAAAAAATAAAATAAAAATACATCCAGTTAAAACAAGAATTTTATTTTTTCTAAGAAAGTCAAACGATCATAGGTATCATTTCCCACACTTAAAAATCATTCACACTGGAAATAATAACACAATTACCTCCCTTGTTATTCTATTCCCCCCACATGCAATAGCTATATTCAAACGTTTGAATGTGAAGTTTAAAATTAAATTTTTTCCATTTTCTCAACTGGCAATTCTGAGTTATAGGAGCAATAGGATTATTCTTTTAACAAGGTAGGACTGTTTACAGATATACCATCTATTTTAAGGCTTTATTTTAATACATTTTAAAAATATAACTTGAAAATATGAAATTCTCGCTTTAAAACAAATCAAGCACCCAGCTAAGAAAAAATGGTTTGAAAAATATAAATATTAAAGAGGATAATGGTCGTCTTTGTTCATAAACAGATAAAAAACAAAATCACCCACTTTTTTCTTTGTTGATTCTGATGTACATGAAATCGTATATGTCATGAAAAAAACGGTTGACGATGCATATGTATAAGATTTGGATAAAGAGCTGGTCGTTCTTGCTATAATATAGTTATATTGAAGATACATTATGTAAGATTTAGGTAAAGAACTAGCCATTCTTGCTAAAATGGTTTAGAAATAGATAATGTAAAATGAATAATTTGAAAATTTCATTCAAATTACTCTATTGCATGTGAAGATATTAGCCTTTTGAAGGTTTGACAGACGTGTGCAGTAATTTCAACCACTGTGCTGAAGCTACCATTCTAATCTATTTAATTTTAGAGAAATTTGATGCCATCGAGAGTTGATTATTTCCTGGATCAGTTAATATTAATGTTTAATTAATAATTTAGATAACATTTCAGGCCTAAAGAAAGACCATACGATTACATCATGTGTACCTACTTCAAGAATACACATGATGGCAAATGGCCGCCATTTAAAATACTACGCCCGCCTCTTAGAGACGATAACTTAACTTGCTATAAATTGTAAAAAAATTTACTTCGGCTAGAATTAAAAAACACCTAAGATTAACATTTGCTAAAAATTTCTAAAAAACAACCTAAATTTATGGAAATGGGGCCAAATCAAATCAGGCAAATTACATCAAATAGTCCATGTTAAACGTATAGCAAAAATTTTAAACTGACGCGAGCACGCGCGTTTCTAGACAACGCCATAGCGGGTCATAGCAACCAGTGAGTATAAATTGGAAATCCCCAATGACGTAGATATTATAAATTGGAAAGCCGAGTCTGTCTTAAAATAAGTAGTACCGTCAGTAAACAAGATGGAAGCCATCTGCTATCGTGTTTGATCATGGAGTAGGCAAGCACAGGTGTGTCGTATGAAGAAAGACCTGCAATTGGCAGATTTAGCTCTTGCATGCACCTTTAAGTTCATAATAGATAAAAATCCAGTTAAAGAAATAAACACTTTTTCTTTCTTCATTCTGAGAAGCATTGAATCATATATCTCAAGAAAAAACAGCTTGAAAAATATAATTTTTAATGTATATTATAGATAAATACATTCATTTTTTGAAAAAAGATGTCTAAAAATATCAAACATTTTTCTTGCTTTATTCTGATGAATATAAATTATAGATGCTAAGAAAAAACAGTTTGAGAAATTTATATATATTTATGTGGATAAATAAATGCATAAAAAAGATAGAAATACTTAAAGGTAAAAATATCAACTACATTTTATCCCTGCATTGGCTGAGAAAGTTCATTCGGATTTTCCGGCGTGGTTTCCTTGTGTCAGTGATGCAGGACGGAGGGCCTTACAAGGACACCAGCTGTCTAGTTGTTTGGATTGGACAAAAATACGAGGTCCCGTGTGCACATTGACATGCACGTAAAGATCCCTTGGCAGTTGGAAATCGATATAAGAGTAGGCGTACCACCGCTGCCCAGGCAAAATTTACCTCATAGCTCACTGTATGGCGTATGTCCGTCTTCCATTAGCCCAGTTGGTGCAGAACAGAAGGACATTAAACCCTGTTTTTATGTTCATTTAAACCACCTCGTAGATGCACGTAAATCATGGAAGCTAAGAGTTAAGACAACTGTATGTGGAACATAGACAAAATATAGATTTTTTTCGCCACCATTCCAATACATTCATGAATTCTACCAGTCAATCAAATTGTTGAGCTGATGATAATGGTGGAATGGATTTCTCATCACCATGTAGTTTTATAGTTAACAGGAATCTTGTCTGTTACAGTGTACATAATGGAATCCCAGAATAATCAAATTATCTGGACCAAACTTTGTTTCCCATTCTCTTCTGATTCGTTGTCTCCTCCACATTAAACATGTTCAAACATGTGTCCAGAAGGTTGATGGCAAGTAGGGTCCCTACCCTTCAATGCACACGCACGGTATATTTTGTCTCCTGCGTTCATCAAAGAAATATCAAACAAATAAATGTGTGAAGAATGGACGCTGTTTTGGCATTACTTCACTCCAGATGTTCTCGACCTTTTTTTACTCACATTGGGACAAATGAAAAAATAGTGGCACACATTGCTAGATATATTAAAAATATCTGAATTTTGCAAAATGAATACATGGCAAGTCATAGACGACATTCAACCATTGACACCAAATAGTCATAGACACATATATACAATGACTCTGACTGCTAAAAACCCCAAACTGAAATTAATTCTAAAATTGCATTGTAGTTTGCCTATGGGGGGTTTGTGCATGCGACATGTGAAATCACTAGGTCTGTCATTGAGCCATGAACCAAGTGCCTGGTTGAACGTGTTAAGGAGTGGGGTCGCCTGTCCAATCTCGTAGGTTTTCTCTGTGTCGTCTGATTTCTTCTTACAGACAAGCAAAATTATTAAAATTAAATTGAACCAAAAGTTAGTCCCAAAATGGCCTAGTTTGTGTTGTTTGGATATAACCCCCATTTCTCTCTCTCACACACATGGTCCCCCTGCAGACATTACATCTTTGGCTAGCCCAATCATCCAAATCTGTAATTTAATTGATTGAGATCATTAAACATAGCATATCTATTTTCATCCTGAAGTGATCATGTTTTTATGAACCTTTCATTTTCTCATAAACCTACGCTTTCACACACAAGCTGTTGAAAATTGAGAAGTAATGATTGAATTGAGTGCAATTGATTTTTCAAAATGGCTGAGATGTGTTTAAAGTGGGCTTGTGACTCTGGTTAAGGCCAATAATCTGATCCTGAGTTCAGAAATATTTTTGTTAAAGTCTGGTTAAAGGGATTGGAATATTTTAATTTTAAAACCCAGTTCCAACTGGGACCTCATTTGACCTAATTCTGGTCGTTTTGGTTCAAAATGTTTTAAGAACCCTGGGCCCGGTTCCCAGAAAATTCTTAAAGTAAGCACAAAGTTATGCTTCACTTTTTCTTACGTAAGAATCTTAATAAAATACTGTCTCTAGAAAATTCTCAACAAGTATGAGTCTAAGCACATTGTGACTTGTAAAATAAGACTATGGTGCTCTCAAACGTCATAAAAACAGTTTTGGTATGCGAATTACGTCATAAATTTGTCGTCTGCTTCACAGCAAATGGTCGATTTAGATGCATTTGACATGTCCCCTATACACATATGAAATAGTGCACAAGCTAAAAAAAAAATAAATAAAAAAAAACCCCAGAAAACAACGCAAGCACTCTGAAAAATTGCGGGAGCGCCTGATCTTAAAGAAGCCCGGGTGTTTGTGTTGTTTACTAATTGGTAAATTGGCTCAAATAAAATGGTTTCAGGGCAGAAGCGAAATTTTCTATAGCATACTTCTCAAGAATATGTTTCTAAAGGATTTTCTTTACCTTTAAATTGTCTCTTACGTATCAAAAGATGTAGGAAATGTCGTGGAATAGCTAACTGTCAGCCATCTTGTTTGAAGCAGAATCAGTCTCAAGGTTGGTAAGCAAGACCTATACCTTGCTGGAGACTTTTGCTTAGATAAGAACAAAGTTGGCTTAAGTTTTTTCTTGGAACACAAAATAATGTACTTGTGCTTACACTTAAGTCTACTTAAAATCTAAGCACAAGGACGTTCTTAAGAATTTTCTGGGAACACAAAATGCGATAAGTTTACTTAAATGCAAAGTAGACTTGAAATGTAAGCACAAGATCGTGGTTCAGAATTTTCTAGGAATCGGGCCCAGATATAAACCCCAAATTCATATATGTCAGTTCAGTTTTATTTGCTCACATTTAAGGCAAGAGATCATTCTTTAGAATTTATTTTTATTTTAAATGCTAATATTCACTACTATTTCACCACATTATTCGTCAGTAATGAAATTTTTATTACTTATATTCTGTAGCCCTGTTACAAGTTCACGATGTCGTGATGTGATTTCTGAAAGTTGATATAAATCGTGACAAATGTATGTAATATATTTTACAGATGAGAGGAAACAATCATCATTAATTAGGCTAATTGTTGATGGTTAATAGACCTTTTACAGTAACACAGACAGTAATAACACCAATAACCTAGAAAATAACCACTAGACTGTCTTTTCTACATAGTTTGGGGGGAGGGGGGCAGAGGCAAATTTAAGGGGGTGGGGGGGTGAGGGGTGCGGGCCCCCCAAATTTTCGACAGTGCCCTTTTTTACTGCTAAAAGTGCCTTTTCTCAGACCCAAATATGTCCGCTCCGAACGTTTACTTAGACGAAAATATCAGCCAAATAGCTCTTGGAATGGCTCCAGATGCAAGGAAATGACGAATAATTTTCTTTGTGCCCTGTCTCCGCGGTCAGTGCCCTCATTTTGCGGTGCGCCCCCCCCTTTTCAAAATTCCTAGATCCGCCTCTGGGGGATGAATGGCTGAGGGTCTATCATTGAGTCTACCGGCATGGTTTTGATTCCCTGGTTGTACATGACCAGAGAGTAGGGTCATCTGTCCAACGGTTATAACAAAAATAACCTATAAAATCAGATTAGAATGGCCCACTTTTCTACACAGACGGGGGGGTAGGGTGGGGTTGGATGTCTGCATGGTTAGCATGTGCTAGCTGTATCATAAGGTCTGTCATTGTGTCAACTGGTGTGATTTCGATTCCCTGGTTGTATGTCACAAGGAAAAAGGTTGCCTGTATAAACTCTTGGGTTTTTCTCTGGGTACTCAGGTTCTTTCCACTGTAAAAGATCCCTACGCGTAAGCCAAATATTGAAATAAAATTGAACTGTATGTTAGTCCCGAATTGACTTAGTACTGCCTACTCTTTTTTCGAATTCCAACTGTCAAAGGTTATTTTACGTGCATGCTAATGTGTACATGTCCCATTCAAAAAACTAGGCATTGTCCTCGCTATTCCCTCCATCCTCCACAACCAACAATTTGAAACCACACCTAAAACCCTAGACCTCATCTTTCTCACTGGGCCGTCGATGACCTGCAAAAACCAGAATGTGCACTGTTAGTAAATCCCATTTTTGATTTCAATGTCATCAGCTTAGTGCAAATTACATTTCATTCTTTAAAAATATTTTGTCCAACCTCATGGGTTTTCTTCGGATCCTCCCATTTCCTCCCACTACTACAGACCCCTACATGCAAGCGAATCATTAAAATAAAACTGAACCATTTGTTTTCCCCGAAATTACGTAGTTTGTGTCGAGTGGACATTTAACCCCATTTCTCTCTCTCTCTTATAAATACTTTGCTTTATATGACGGATGGTCATTTTTATAAAAAACAGAGCTGGCACCGTATTTGAATAGTCCACAGCTAAGCTTTACAAAAATGCAATTCTTTTTAAATTTGTTGTATCAACTGGAGTTGAGTACGGTTCATTAACAGTAACAAGAGGGATACAGTTTATGCTTTTGTGCCCATAATACAAAATGAAGTTGTGCTACAAGCGTCTGGTTTCGTTGGAGTGGGTCACATATTTTGATTTTAACATTTCATTAATATGGTGCAAAACTGCATATCGTATATATCCATCTTTAAAAACAGTTTTTGATTTTAATGGTATTAGATTGGTGTAAATCATGTTTTTCCGCAGAGAAAAATAAATCCAAATGAAATCCATCAGGTGCTTTGCAGGAATCTGGGATTGATATCGTGCTTCTTTGATGTTACATGTCAAAGCACCGTATTTAAGTGCTCTAAATTACAGTATTAGAGTTTTTCCATTACGTACTTGATGATTGTCCAATAAAATCTCATTAAGAACCGTGGATTAATGAAGAGCATTTCGTTCGAGACGTATTTCAGCTCAGTGAAATATAAAAATAACGCCAAACCAATTTAATTTTCAGTTCATTTGGGGTTTTGATGAAAAAAATAGCCATTTTAATCACACAAAAATTTCAAAACTTTAAGAAATGAGAGAGAGAGAGGAGCAAGGGAGAGAGAGAGGAACAAGAGGAGAGAGATTAAAATGTTTAACACTGGACACAAACCCGGTCATTTTGGGACTTACACATAGTTCAATTTTATTTCATTATTGACCAGGTAAAAACTTACATAGTGTTTATTACAAGTGGATGCCATGGGGGAGTAGGTAAGTAAGACGTTGGCTCGATAACTTGGATTTCCTTTGTTCGATCCATGTGTTGGTCGAGATTTCTGTCTTGGTTCGTCCTTGTCCGTGATGTGGGACAGAGAACCTGACAAGGGATCCAATGTATAATCATTTAGAAGGGATAAAAAACGAAATTCTGTGTTCATAATGGCGCGCACATAAAAGAACCCATGACAGTTGGAATTGAATATAATGGTAGACCAAAGCGCTGCTGTCCGAGCAAAATTTCCCTCGTAGCACACTGTATGGCACATGCCTGTCTTCATAAGCCCAGTTGGAGCAGAACAGTAGGATGTTAAACCCCATTTCATTTTATTTCGTTTATTGCAAGTATCATAGCATAGAGACCACACTCGTCAGAGTTCAAAATGACATTCTCAATGTATTTGCCATTGTGTAATTGCGTACTTCTAGTATTAATGGACTTGTCGACTGCCTTTCATGTGGTTGATCAAAGAATTCTAATTTCACGTTTCACTGTCGTATATCTGGTTTATTATGTGATGAACATTGATCTTATATAACTAAAAGAAAACAATTTATTGTTGTCAGTGGAAAATTATATGAAGGTGTAATTACATGTCTATATGATGTCCCACAAGTGTATGTATTGGGTCCACACTTTTGGGTAAAATAAATCAAAAAAATATAACATCCAATTGATTTTCTGTTCTTCAGGATCATGGGTTAATATTTTCCTTCTTCTTTCTTCAGGAAAAAGACTTATTTAAAAACTGAAAGTACTTGGTTGAACCCATCAAAATCTTTTAGTTCCAGATATTTAAATTTTTAAATTTTGAACAAATAGCTGTTATTTATCAAGACCCCCCCCCCCCCAAAAGAAAAACTGCTTCTAAGACGTTATAACTCCATTTCATTTCTTTTCTTTTTCATGATATAGATATAAAAAACAATTTATGATTATGAGTGCCATGACTATTTATGGAATATTAAACAAAAGGGAATTGTTCTCATTTGAAGACGATATTTATGCTTATTTTTAATCAATTTTTTTTTCTTGCAACAGACATCAGAATATGATTGAAATAGTTCTATGACCAGGCATAATGTGCTGAACATGTACATTGTATTTATTGAATTATTGTCATTGGTAAGATAGAAGTTCCAGTGATTAAAAGAGTGAAGAACCATTCCAGACTTATTAGTTGCTGAAAAACCTATCGGTTTTAGTTCATTGCCCTGTAAGAACTAGAGTCATGAATAAATGATTCTCTCTGTGTGTCTCAATGGATAAGAACATACATATTTAAACAGAATTTTTTTAAAATAATACCACTGCTCTAGTTGGTCTATATTGTGACCTGATTTACCTGGTATAGATCTCTTTTTTTCTTTTTTTTTGTTGTGTGCATAATTTTTCTATATAAAATGTAATTTCGGCAATTTGTCCCCTGAAACATCAGATACTGTATTTATTTATTTGCAGATCTGTGGTTATTTTGCATGTCATTCCTGTACATATTTAGTTTACATAAATTTGAGATATAGAATATAATTTCTGCATTAAGTTCCTTTGAATGATATACATGCATATTTTTTTTGCACAAATTTACGAGATGAAATATAAATTCTGCATTTAGGTTGTTTGAATAGTGTTTAGCATAATTTTGAGAGATGAAATATTGTTTCGGCATTTTGTCAGTTTAGTTTTAGATTATATTTATTTATAGTTTATATTTTTTTCATATTTAGTTTTCGACTATGCTTCTTTTTGCATAATTTTTAGAGATAATTCTGGCATGGTTTCCCTTTTGTCAGTGGTGCTGGACATAGGGCCTGACAAGGACAGCTGTCTAGTTGTTTGAATAGGATGAAAAACCAAGGCCTGTACATAAGAGATCCCTTGGCCATTGGAATTCAGTATCAAAGTAGGAAGGGCAAAATTCCCTCATAGCACACAACAAGGCATATGCACGCCTTCATTAGCCCAGTTAGAGCAGAACAGTAGGACGTTAAAACCCCATTTTCAGAAATAAAACAGAGGGCCTGACACATTGACAGTTGGAATTCGATATAAGAGTAGGCTGTTGCGCTGTGGTCTGTGCAAAATGTTCCTCATAACACTGCATGGCGTAAGCCCGTCTTCAGAGTTAAAATATGATTTCAGTATTTTGTCGCTTTAAAGATATATTAGAGAGAGATTTAGATAACCAGTTGGCAGTTCAGTCAAATTGATCCACTATGAACTTAAAACTGAGCGAATGAAAGTTCCGCTTAACCTCGGTCATCATTACTAAAATCGGTAAAACGAAACTAATAGTCTTGGTTATCCATTTAATTGGAAAATATTGCAGCAAATCGAACTACAATCCAACAAAAATCTCATGCTAGCCTTGTCGAGTGGACGTTAAACCCCATTTCTCTCTCTCATGCTAGTCTTGACATCGAGAGTTGATTGTGGTCTGGAAATGTTTAAATAATTTAAAACCCATTTTCATTTTTAGAGATAAAAAATGATTTCAGCATTTTATCCCTTTAAATGATTTACATGTGAGTTTATCTCAGTAATTATAAAACGTGCAGTCAACAGGTGTCGGTGAAATCTAATTAAACATAATTAACTTTCACTAATTCAATATCACATACTTTTTTTTATTTTGGGACATGTAATAAATGTAATGTGTACTTTCTTCCCATTGCATGATCCAAGCAATCAAATTAAGACTGGATGATGGATTGCTTCTAACTTGATTAACCAGCTACTCTTATACTGAACAGCTTGGATAGAACACATATTGTATTGAACCACAGGATCTGAAGGATTGCCACAGGTTTTCTTTCTTTCTGTATTGACCGATTCCACTGGTGCCTGAAATTCCTCCAAGAGAACGGAGCAAGTCAGTGAGACGGCTAGTGTTATTTATGTGTGTATGTGTGTGTGTTCAACTGATGCTTCAGTAATGGAAATAAATAGGATTATTAGACTGTGAATATTTCGTGTAAAAGGATTTGTCAGTAGTGGTTATCAAGCAGGTAGGTCTCTGCCATTTGTAATGAACGAACCTTTTAATGTTTGTTTTGGTATAATATGCCATTACATTATTTTGTTTGGTTACTAATACTTCAATAGTTTTTGATTACAAGATCTAGGCATAATTAAAAAATTTGACGTAGGTGAATAAAAGTGTTGTTGTGAGGAGGTCTCGGCTATTTCTAGCTATATTTTGGTATGATATACCATATAATTGTATATTTATTTTGTTAACCACAAGGTTTTTTTTATTGTGAGCTCTAATTTCAAGATTTAACAAAGGGAATTAAATGAAAGATAAAATAAAAAGCGTTGTCGTATAATATGCCATGTGATTAAATACTTATTTTGTTTACTTCAAGAGGTTTTTTTATTGAAAGCTCTAATTTAAAGATTGGCCAAAGGGAAATCAAATAGATCATAAATTAAAGAGTTGTCGTAAGGAAATCTCTTCTATTCATGTCTTTGTTTTGGTATAATATTCGATATGATTGCATGTCTATTTTGTTTACCACAAGTTTTTTTATAGCAAGTTCTAATTTAAAAATTTGACATAAGAAATCAATAGAAAACGAATAAAATGTTGTTGTAAGGTGGTCTCTGCTATTCCTATGTAGCCTATATTGGGGTATAGTATGCCATATAACTGCATATAATATATATTTTGTTAACAACAACACTTTTTTGTGAGTTCTGATTTAAAAGTTTGACATAAGAAATGAAATAGAACATGAATAAAGGTCTCGTCGAAACGTCACTTAGTATTAAACTCAGTTATTGTGTATCCATTAAATCTTACCTTGTTTGAATAAAAGTGTGGTCGAAGATCTCTGTCATTCCTATGAATATATAGTCAGGTTCATTTATTATTAAACTCAGTAATTGTGTATCATAAAATTGTTCCTTGTATGACTAAAAGTGTCGTTGTAAGGAAATCCCTGTCATTCTTATGTATATATAATAGTAAGGTTGATTTTAATCAATTTAATGGTTTTGGTATATTGTGACATTTTTAGATGTGCATTTAGTGATTTTGTTTACTTCAAGAATTTGGTATCGCAAGCCCCAATATTATTATTCAACTAAGGATTTGAAATAGAATATGAAAGTTTGTTAGGTCTGTCAGGAGGTCTATGTCATTGTTATGTACATGTTTTGACAGACTCATTCAAATCTGATATTATAGTCCAGTTAATTGCGGGGGTCATGGTGGCTGGGTGGGTAAGTCTGGCAGTCGGGTGTTCAATCCATGCATTGGCCGAGAAAGTGATGCAGGATGGAGGTTCTGACAAGAACATCTGTCTAGTCGTTTGGATGGGGCAAAAAAAAACCAAAGTCCCGTGTACACATTGGCGTGCAGGCAAAAGATCCCTTGACAGTTGGAATTCGATATAGGAGTAGGTCATATTTCCCTCATAGCACACTGTATGGCGTATGCCTGTCTTCAATAGCCTGCTAGGAGCAGAACAGTAGGACTTTAAACGCCATTTCATTTCATTGATATCCATTTTCAGTTTTCGAATCAATATATTTTCTTTCGATGTGGTTTGAATATTTGTGGTTTTCATTGAATTAATGTTTACAAATATGTTATTGGATAGGATACAAACACTGATCAAATACCATTAGTTTTAAATTCACATCGAATAATAACGATCAACAAAAAATCAGCTCAGATAGCTGCAGGGAAACTTGTCAATTATGTTATTTATGTGTAAGCACTACATTTTTAAAACAAGTTTTTTTTAGTTCTGTTTTAAATCTTCTGTCCAATGTTTATTCAATGGGGGCGTGAGATAAAACAGTGAGACAAACAAAATGCATTTATACATGAGCTAAATTTGCCTATTGTAGGTCTTTCTTTAGGGGGGCTATGCTTTACATAGGCCAAGTCTATTTCCCAATCCTATGCATATATCCTGATTAATTGCATTGGCCGAGAAAGTTCATCTCGATTTTCTGGTGTGGTTTCCCCTTGTCAGTGATGCAGACAGAGGGCCTGACAAGGACAGCTGTCTAGTCATTCGGATGGGAAAAAACCAAGGTCCTGTGTACACATTGGCTTGCACGTAAAAGATCCCTTGGCAGTTGGAATTCGATATAAGAGTAGCCTGTAGCGCCGCCGCTGCCCGGGCAAAATTTTCCTCATAGCACACTGTATGGCGTATGTCCGTCTTCCATTAGCCCAGGTTAGGTGCAGAAGAGTAGGACGTTAAACCCAATTGTTTATAAAAAATGATGTGTCTCAGAAACTATTAAATGTAAAGTCTGTTTCCTGGATGATATTATTTTCTTTGTGAAATCTGTTCTGTTAGAAACAATCAGAGCTAATCACGGCTAATTTCAATTTAAAACTTACGTGAGAATTTGCCAGACACCACACTTCCCAACCCAATTATTTCCATAATGGTTCTCATTCGATTAAAGTTACCTTCCCGGGTACAAACTGGGTGATTTGATGATATATAAGGACTAAAAACATATTCAAACTAATTAATTTATCATAATTTTGCTTCAAATCCTTCTCAAGACAATGTAAGTTCCAAGTATATACCTTGCTATAAAAATCGATCAGAAGAGGCCATGTTTGCGTCAGGGGATTACCCCTCTCCGTACCTATGGCAACAGCGGGCGGGAACGGGTGAGAATTCATTGCAAACACAAGACGATGTTGTCTGTAATCGCTGACTATTTATTATAAATATCGAATCCTAATTAAATTCTCGATTTATCAATTGCCCGGGTCTTTTTCCGTGATTTTCTTTTACTCAGAAAGTGTTGTACGTCTAACTCTTCATAAAGTTTATCAACATGTACACAAAGCGCTCAAAGTACTCGTGCAGCCTTCGACGTCACGCGTGGGGATAGTCCTAATCGTCGGGCTGTTGATTAGGGGAACCCTTACATTTTTGTCCTGTATACGATCCATGAGTGTTTTTCCGGGAATCCAGTATTTTTCTAGTAAGAATGGATATCTCTACTTTCCATATATACCAAAATTGCCATACTTTTATTGGCAATAACCACCCGATAAATACTTTCCTGGTAACCCATCTTTAATGTACATTACAATTTATCTTGCTTAAAATTTAATAAATTTTTGATCAAATTCAAATTGAACAATTCCTTGCTAAATATGCAATTGTTCTTGATAAGGATCAAAATCAATTGAATCTTAGCATGGATCAGAAAGTGAGAAAATTTTACTGATCATGAAGCTTGTTGATTAACTACGATTGGCCAGTATGTACATTAAAGCAATAGAAATGAAATGAAATGGGGTTTAACGTCCTACTCTTTTGCACCTAACCTGGGCTAATGGAAGACGGGCATACGCCATACAGTGTGCTATGAGGGAAATTTTGCCCGGGCAGCGGCGCTACGGCCTACTCTTATATCGAATTCCAACTGCCAAGGGATCTTTTACGTGCATTCAAATGTGTACACGGGACCTCGGTTTTTCGTCCCATCCGAACGACATGGCAGCTGTCCTTGTCAGGCCCTCCTTCTGCATCACTGACAAGGGGAAATCTTTAAATGTGGGGGTTGGATGGCCGAATGGTTAGCATGTTTGAGTTGTATCATAGATCTGTCATGGAGTCAACTGGTGTGGCTTTGATTCCCTAGTTGTACATAGGGTCGCCTGTCCAACCTTGTGGTTTTTCTCCAGGTCCTCCGGTTTCCCCCCACTGCTAAAGACCCCTACGCGCAAGCAAATTATTGAAATAAAATTAAACCATATGTTAATCCCGAAATGACCTATTTTGTGTTGGGTGGATGTTAAACCCCATCTCTCTCTCTCTCTCTCTCTCTCTCTCTCTCTCTCTCTCTCTCTCTCTCTTGCATTCTTTAAAGTTATATATTTAATTTGTTTGAAGAAAAGCCTTAAAATACATGGAATCTATACACAGTCCTACCTTGTTAAAGAATAATCCTAAATAAGTTTATTAAATAAAACGCCCACGGAGAGCAGCATACAGTTACAAAATAAAAGAAAAATCACATTAGATCAAATCTATATAAACATAGATAAACCCTACCTTGTTCACTACTGATTCAAGATGGCTAAATCGAACATAATACTTAATTCAATCTTCTAATGTAGTTGAGAAATTGGCAAATATATCATTTTCAAGTTGAAAAATTAACGTTGTGCTTTGCAAATTCCATGGGGCATTATAGAAAACATGCAAGTTATTAAATTTGCTATTATTTCGGCTGGTGTAAAATTATTTTAAGTGCTAGAATGATTTTGATGATTTAGTGATTTGACTGCCTGCTATTAAGGATAGATATAGAAATATTTATGTTTTGATTTTCTGTGAAAATATGAAACTATAACTGTTTTAAGTTTTCCTCCACTATATTGAGTACATGGTAGGGTGCCCCACCATAAATAAATATCTTAAAATATTTATAATACTAGCTGTTTGACAATCTATTGCAGGTCTTTATCTAGACCTGAAATGTTATCTATTAGTAGGCCTGAAATGTTATCTATTAGACATTAATTAACTTATCCGTACCATAATCAACTCTGGATGTCCTCGCTAGACTGTGATATTACTGGATTAGAACCCAGTTTACTGTACAGCTGATTGAATAAAAAAAATGGATAATTGAGACTATGTTTTTTATCGAACGACTTCAGTAATGATGATCAAGGCTAAAATCTAGGTTCATAGTGGATCAATTTGACTGAAATTTCCAGCAAATTCTCTTTACAGTATTTAACTATTATAGTGAGAACTGCCAGCTCTTTATCTAATCTCCCATAGTGTAATAATGGTTTGACTTTCTTAGAAAATATGCAACTATCCCTTTAAACTGTAAGACAAGACATTGTTATTATTATTTTAAGTGTTGACATGATTCCTATGATTGCATAACAGTGTCTGACAACCTATTACACAACAGATATAGAAATAATTAGGTTTTAGTTTTCTTAGAAAATATGCAACTACCACTTTAAATTTTCCTTCCTTTGGTGCCGCCACTGTACTGAGACATGAAAGGAAATTCGGTTATTCTGCTCAATTAAGCTCATGTTATTTAAGGATTTGTCAATTAGGTTTTATTTTGATTAGATTAGATTAAGTCATACAGTCTAGTGGTTTGGTTATGTGGTTTTATTGTAGGCCTTCAGGCGTGTTGTACTTGAAGATTATAAACTGAACGGAATGGTTGTTAATACTGAAATTTTTTTTAAAAGTTATTTGCAATCTTTTTGAACTTTTTTTGAATTGTTTTTGTTTGTGGTCTCTGAGTACGATGTTTTGTCCATATATTTGTTTTTGTGTAAAAATGTGTGGGGTGCCTTTCCCTTGCACTTACTATTACAGGATATCTTCGATGTGTTTAAAATATAAAAATAAAAATTTGAACTGGAACCGTTTGATTGGAGAAACCAAGTTTGTTTTTTCTTTGATTTTTGCCCCACTCCCCCCACACATAGTAACACTAGCAAAAGTTTAGAGCTTCTAACACTCTGTGGGCAAGAATATAATTTTCACACAGTTCTTATTCTGAATACGTGGCAGCCACGGTGACTAAGTATGTAAGACACTGGCTTGCTAGTTCGGAGGTTGCTCCCGGTGTTGGCCGAGAAAAGTCATCAAGATTTTCTGGTTTCCCCTTGTCATTGATGACAAAAACCGAGGTCCCTATGCACATTGGCGTGTACGTAAAAGATCCCTTGGTAGTTTGAATTTGATAGAGTAGGCTGGGCAATATTACCCTCATAGCGCACTGTATAGCGTTTGCCTGTCTTCATAAGCAGAAGAGTAGGATGTTAAACCCCATTTCATTCTGAACAATTTGGTTATAGACAATTCATAGATCATATCCATGGAGTTTCATTTTGTTTTCATGTAGAACTGGAAAGATGAAAGGAGAAAATCGATCGAGGGACTATATTTTGATGTTGTTTACCAGATTGCCTCTGATGGTATCATTACGCCTTTTGTATCCATTCGTTTAGATTTATTGTTATGTAGGGGAGGAAGAGGATTGTTTTTATGATTGTGGACTATCTCTGATCAATACTATATACCACCATATTCAAATTGATTTGAACTCTTTGGCAGGGGTCAAACAACATTATCTTGTGACTATTTTTCACGGAGCGATCTCGAATGCAATCTTGGACTATTGAAGGCCAAAGTGGGTATGCAGCTAATGCAACCTGTGTTATTTCTGAGTTGCGATCTTGGACTATGGAAGGCCAATGTAGGTTTGGGTAGCTAAATGGGTTTGTGTTGTGAAACGGATCTATCATCTATGCAACCTTTGTTTCTGAGTTGCGATCTTGGACTATGGAAGACCAAAGTAGGTTTGGGTTGCTTAATGTGGTTGCCTTATGTATCTATCATCTATGCTCTATGTTTTTGAGTGATCTGAATTGAGATGTTGGACTAATGAAGGCCAAAGTAGGTATGAGTAGCTGAATGGGGCTGCACGCTGTGGATCTATCAACTATGCAACCTGTGCATTGGGGTGATCTGAATGGATTTTGGTTAATTTTGGATGACATAGAATCATTATTTATTATAAATATTTACTTGCATACATGTTTTTTTTTAGAAAGAAATGGTAAAAAATCCGAGCACCCAGAGAAAACCTATGAAGTTAGGCATGCTTACAGGGTCACAACCAGTCTTTGTATGGTCTAACACATATACTGAAATCAAAAGGTCTATCATTGAGTCAAATAGCACGGTTTCGAGTCCCCCCTCTCTCACTCTCTCTCTATCTTTTTCTCTCCCTCCCTCCCTCTCTCTACTGACAACCTTAAGGGGTTTTCTGGGCCTTCCGGTTTCCTCCCACAGTTAAAGACCCCTTCGTGCGAATGAGTGATTGAAGTATAATTCAAGCATATGTTAGTCCCGAAATGACCTAGTTTTTGTCGAGTGGACGTTAAACTCCATCTCTCTCTCTCTCTCTCTCTCTCTCTCTCTCTCTCTCTCTCTCTCTCTCTCTCTCTCTCTCTCTCTCTCTCTCTCTCTCTCTCTCTCTTTCTCTCTGTTTTTTTGCTTGATCAGATGTTAAGCTCCATTTTATTTGTGGGGGGTTGGATGGCCTAGTGGTCTAGAGTGTCGCGCTTCGACCCCTAGCTGGCCGGTCACCTCTGGCTTGCGGCTGTGGTTTCGAGCCCTGGTGTGAGCGTATGTGGCATGGAGATAAGGGCGCCTTCTCAACCTTGTGGGTTTCCTCCGGGCACTCCGGTTTCCTCCCACGGCTAAAGACCCCTATGCGCAAGCGAGCTATTGAAATAAAATTAAAACCGTATGTTAGTCCCGAAATGACCTGGTTGTGTTGAGTGGACGTTAAACCCCATTTCTCTCTCTCTCTCCCATTTTATTTGTATTGTGAATAAAACAACCATAAGGACTGGACTGAGGATTAGAAACTGAAATTGAACAGATAATGACCCGATCTATATCAAATCTTTCTTCTAGTAAATGAGTCATTCTCTTTATCTAGAGAAATTGGAAAGTATCCTCTGTCTTAGTCAAATAATTGTACATCCTATTTTACGAGCAATTCTCCTATATGTATCTACATCAGCAAGCTCCCTTATAGTCTCAGAGAGGTGTTGGTGGCCAAATAGCGAGAGAGAGAGAGAGAAATGGGGTTTAACGTCCACTCAACACAAACTAGGTCATTTTGGGACTAACATGTTTTTTTAAAAATTTTATTTCAATAATTCGCTTGCGCGTAGGGGTCTTTAGCAGTGGGAGGAAACCAGAGTGCCCGGAGGAAACCCACGAGGTTTAGAAGGCGCCCCTATCTCCATGCCACATACGCTCACACCAGGGACCGAAACCACAGCTGCAAGCCAGAGGTGACCGCCCAGCTAGAGGTTGAAGCGCGGCACTAGACCACTAGGCCATCCCCCCCCCCCCCCCGGCCAAATAGCACATGAGCATTGTATAGTAAGGTCTGTCATTAACTCAACTGGAGTAGGTCTGCCTGTCTAACCTAGTGGATTATCTCCTATGTGCAAACGAATTATTGAATTAAATTAAACCATGTGTTAGTCCCAAAATGATCTGGTTTGTTTCTAGTGGATTTTAAACTCTCTTTCTCTTTCTCTCTCTCTCTCTCTCTCTCTCTCTCTCTCTCTCTCTCTTGTAATGAATCTTGTGGTGATTTTATTTCCTGGTCTGACTTGCCAAGGTTAAACATAACCTAATTAGTGATAAGGTAATTATTAGTTAAGCTCAGGGCTATCAGACTTATATGTGCCCTTTTGGATGTTTTTGTCATCGACTGATAATTATTCTGTCTGTTGTTTTGTTGTTAGGGTTGTCTGCATGGGTTTCACGTCGACCGTATATGCCGGTCGGGACCGGGGGCTATATAAAATGACCGTAACTAGATCTGACCCAACGGTCATTTTGCACGCCGGAAAAATAGGCTTTTTTTTCCAAACCCAAATTTTCAAACATGGCTACGATCGACATCGGCAATAAAATTGTACGGCCAGCGCACGTAAAGATAAGAGAAGACACATAATCTCATGATTGGTGTTATAAGAGTGGTATACATAGTCGTCAATAGATTATACTGGGCTTTGTGTTGATAATTAATGATGATTGTCTTGTAGTAGAACAATAAAAGTTAATTGATATTTGGGAATTTTATCAAAGGCGTGAAGCGGTCCACGCTTTGTCGATCACCTATTGTCCACGTGTCATAAGAATTTTCTAGAACAAAGCCGTTTACCGCTATTACAGTTACGTACGATATAAACGAGATTATTATGATCTTCGAAAAAAGGGCCGTTTATATGAAGTACTGCTCTTCGAATCCAGCCAACTGTCATATTAAATAAAACAGCATAGAAATTACGTAAATCCTCAACAACGTACGTGTTTGGAGAAAACTGCATTATAATTTGTTATAGTGATATTACGGCTTTGTGGGAATTGTAGAAATAAAATCTAGAGATTAGTTAACTTGCTTACCCAAAAATTTAGAAGATTACGTATTCCAGTGCTATCGTGTAGCAATATTGATGATTCCACATGTTATAAAAATGCCGTGTATATATGGAAGCCGAGCTCTTACACACGACGATATTATAGCTTGGAAGTTAGCAGTCCGAAGTTAGTTATTCATTATTAACATTTGCGTCACAATTTTGCGGCCCGTAACGCCGTAAGAGATGTTCTAAAACAAATAAATGTGAGATATATGTCATGGATACTTATATATTTATCAGCATATCGTATTTTTTGTATTACAACTCCTAAATTATCCAGGTCAGTGTGTTTTCTATAGAGCACGTGGTAATTACGTGTCACCCACTGGACTGGTTTTTCTACGGCCAATTCAGCTATTTCGATTAATTAAGTAGCCCAAAGGGAATATTTAATTACTAAATAATTATCATAAGTCTTACTACTATTTCATTCTTAAGTCCAATATATATATTTTTGTGTACCCCATGCTGACCAAGTGGTGTAGACACGTGAATTCACAATACTCCACGATGAATAAAAAATATGAAATATGAATTTACTTTGCAAAGTTTTCGTGCGTTATCAAAAATGACCGGTAGTGAAAATTTTGAAGTGGAAGCCCTGGTTGTCTGTCCAACCTTGTGAGTTTTCTCTGAGTTCTCTGGTTTCCTCCCCATTGCTAAAGACCCCTACATCAATCGAATAATTGAAATAAAATTGAACCAGCTGGTAGTCCTAACACGACCAAGTTTGGGTCGAGTGGATGTTAAACCCCATTTCTCTCTCTCCTACATATGAAAGAGAAATAAAAAAAAATATAAAAAGTTATAGATAAAGTTATAAGGTGTCATGAGAAGAGAGGACAGGTCATCTCATACCTTCATCATAATAAAAGTTTAGTTCAAACAGGAGGTCAGGTTGATTAATGTTTGGTGTGGTCAATCCGGAAGGGCAGAGAACCCCTTGGGGAAAAAGAATCTGTAATTGCCTGTAACATCAGGTTAGTCAAAGCCATGGGGCTCGGAAAACAAGAGTAAAGCATCGTAGGAATCCTCGGGCCTTTGTGTGACTTTGTTGTATATCCTTCGGGTGTATAAGTCCACTGTGGGGTCAGTTTTGTTTACTGGTATGTTAGGCTATAGGCCTACTAGCCGCAATGAAAATTGGATAATAATAGGCCTAATAATGGTTTAATGACATGACATTGAATTGCCCCCCAGTAAGACAAACATGTGGACGAAACAGAAATAAACAACCAATATATATTCAAATGAAAGGATCTGTAAATGTACATAGATATATAGCCTATATGAAGCTTTTAATCTGTATTGACCATTATACAAGCTAGAGTTTGTATCATTATAGTCTATTATATCGCCATGGATCTTAGATCTGTCTTCATTGACCTACTTTATATTGATTTGGACCGTCTAATTATACCTTATTGTCATCGTCTTGATGTAGTAGGTACATAAGATTTATTTATAGGCAATAACAACTTTCAAGACAGAGAGAGAGAGGTAGGGAATTTAACATCCACTCCACACAAACTAGGTCATTCTGATGGAAACCTCCAGGTTTGATTTCCAGTCTGAGCTTAAAAGAAACTTGAGGATTTTTCAGAACTCTTTATTCTAATGACCAACTTCCAAACACTATATTCTTTAATGATAAAGGGAAAAATTTCAACTAAACCAAACCATAGCCAGAGGCCGCTAATGGAAAGATTGCAAAATCATATTGTAATATAAAGGAGAGAGAGAGGGAAATGAGATCATGTCAGGACTAACATTTGGTTCTATTTTATTTCAATGATTCGCTTGCACGTATAGTTCTTTATAATTAGTTGTGGTAGGAAACTGAAGGACCTGCGGTAAGAACCATGAGATTGGATAGGCTGCTCTACTTCTTGAAATGTGCGAACGGGGAATAAAAATGACGTCACTTGACTCAATCACAGATCTTATGTTTCAACTCCCACGCTTGTACGTGACAAGGAGTAAAATCGCTTGTCCAACATCATGGGTTTTCTCCGAGTTCTCCAGTTTCCTCCCACTGCTTAAGACCATACACCAGAGAATTATTTTAGTCCCAAAATGACCTTGTTTGCATTCAGTGGACTTTAAACTCTATCTCTCACAGTCATTTTTGTGCTGACACACTTTTCGGTCATACCTTACCGTACGCATAAGAATTATTGAAATACAATTGTACCAAAAAATAAAATCTCTCTCTTAGTTTTTTTGTGCTTTTTCAGCCATATATCAGACTTGAAGTGAAGTTCATTTGTAAAATCCATTTCACAGATTGTCAATAGAAGTCGAAATGTCGAGACACATTAGCAACATTTTGATGTAGACAGAATTCTAATCTGGTTTGTTTGTTTAAGTGCTGATACAAGGACATTATTATATAACCAACCAGCCAGAGAGATCAGCACGATATGTTTTCACCAGTTACATCTTTGTTGTTGCTATTACAGTGGGTTTACTTGGGGTTAGTGGGTTTACTTGGGGTTAGGTATTTTTCTTAATTAGCTTTGATTAATTAAAGATTCCCCTCCTACTAATTAACGGTGATATTTATGTGACCTTTTGCCTTGAGATAACATCTATTGAGTGACTTAGATTTGTAGAGAGAGAGAGAGAAATGGGGTTTAACGTCCACACGACACAAACTAGGTCATTTCGGGACTAACATATGATTGATTTTATTTTAATAAATCGCTTGCGCATAGGGGTCTTTAGCAGTGGGAGGAAACCGGAGGACCCGGAGAAAACCTACGAGATTGGATAGATTTATATAAGTAAGTAATGAATAGTTGAAGTGATTAGTGTCGTATGTGAGGCAGCTGGCATGTCATTTCTAGAACAATCGATGTGAGAACAATTGATACCACTTATCAGTATTGGTGTTAAGTTTGAAGCTGAGCATGCATGCTCTTTAAAGAACATGTGATACCATTTATCAGTATTGGTGTAAAATTTGAGGCAGGGCATGCATGTTGTTTCTAGAACTCCTGAGACCACCTATTATTATTGGTGTTTGGTGTCATGTACCAGACAGGACATGCATGCTAGGTCTTACTATTGGTGCTGTGCCTGAGGCAGGGTGTGCAATCTATTGATAGAACATCCGATATCACTTATCATTAATGCTGAGGCAAGAATATCTTATACTACATATGATTATTTATGTCATGTGTGAGGTAGGATGTGCTTGCTATGTCTGGAACACCTTTTACCACTTATTATTATCAGTGTCATATTTGAGGCAGGACATGCATACTATTTTTAGAACATTTTATACCACTTATTGGTATTGGTGTAATATGTGAGGCAGGGTGTGGCATCATATTTCTAGACCACCTTATCAGTATCATGTGGGAGGCAAGACATGCGTACCGGTACTATTTCTAGAACAATTGAAACCACTTATTGCTTGATGGAGCTAGCAATTGTTGGTTGAACATTGTATTAATAATTCCATTGTAAAATTTTCATCCTTGAATTTTCAAAGAAATCTAAAATGCTTTTATCGTTATCTGGGCTACATCATTTGGGGATTGAAGTGCAATTTGTGATATGAAAGAAAACTGGAATTATATTGTTATTTCTTTAGCCGATGTTTTTATTCTCACCTCTAATGTGACATTAAATGATTTTTAAAATCATGTGGGAACTGGCTGCAAAAAATAATATTTATGGAATTATAGATACATCATGAGAGATGAGATAAAGAGCTGTCACTTCTCACTATAATAGTTAAAAACTAGATAATGTAAAAGGAATTTGCTGAAAATTTCCATCATATCTGGCCCCGAGTTCACAAAGCATTCTCAGACTTAAGTTGAGAATTTACTCAAAATTGTTCATCTTATTTTAACTAAAACATAGCCCTTTATAATAATTTTGTTGTTTTAATGTATCAAATACATCAATATGAAACTATGTGCAAAGTTTTGTGTTTCTGCATCAAATATATTTCTCAAAAATTCTGATTGAAAGTTGAGCAAATTCTCAACTTAAGTCTGAGAATGCTTCGTGAACTTGGGGCCTGAAGAGAGATTTTGCTGTGATTATAACTGAAGTCGGTACTGTAAAAATGCATAGTCTTGATTATCCATTTCATGAGCAGCAAATCAGATTCTAATACAGTAAATATCGCAGGCTAGCGTTGATATTGAGATTTGATTATATTGATTAATGTCTAATTAATTCTTTAGATAACATTTCTGAAAGACCTTTAATAGGCAGATTTAACTCTTGCATAATGTATGTTTAAATTAGCTAAGCCTCAGATATGTTTCGAAAGAAATCAGGGGACTATTAAAATGGGGGTCTGACTGTCACACATTTTGGGACACAATATCTTTGCTTGTAATTGAAGTAGAATATGTTTGCTTGTAATTGAGGTAGAATATCTTGTAATTGAGGTGGAATTTCCTGCCTGATGAGACAGCCCTATTGTTTGCGTTGTGAAAGGGAATGATGTACCTATAAGTTCGGGAATTTCAGACTAAGGTTATAGCAATTGCTAGATGTTGTAAAACTCACGGTTGTTGCTTCAGGAACATGACTCTCTAGAAAATGTTTATCAAATTCCCAACTCCAACTCTGTTATCGTAAACCTACATGGTTTTTAAATCCAGACACATTGTCAATAACAAAAAAACCTTTAAAAATCTTGATATATCGTTACATTAGCCAAATCAATTTAGTTAATGATAAAAACTTGGCAGAAAATCTGGAACAATCCATTTAATGATAAATCAATGAATAACAGAAAAATATAGCAACAAAAACGGTTTCCATAAATGATGTCTATACATGCCAAAAGGCCAGACAAATCCAATCGGAATAATCACTATATTTACACTAATTCCATTTTTACTGAGAGATGGGGTTTAACATCCACTTGACCAGGGGCGTTTTAAGGTTTATCATGGCGGAGGCTACACTATTTTGAGGGCCCTCTTTTGCGGGGGGTGGGTGGGGGGTGTGTCTTGATTGATGATTTTTATGCCAATGCAATGACTACATTTTCATTCAGTAATGGATTCGACAGTAACAGTGAACCGTATAGAAAACGATTGACTCGGACTCGGGGCCCTTTCCCTTGGCCAGAGGGGCCCTTTTGTCAGACGTAGGGCCCATTTCTCTGCCTTTAGGGCCCCCCTAACTAGGGTACTTTTTCATTTTCTCATCGGTTTTAGCATTTTTCTCCCGTTGTACTTTTCCAATTTCTTTGATTTTTTTTTTCGCGAGGAGGCTGGTGCCTCCAGCGCCGCAGCTATAAAACGCCTTTGCACTTGACACAAACCGGGACTAACATACAGTTCAATTTTATTTCAATAATTCGCTTGCGTGTAGGGGTCTTTAGCAGTGGAAGGGATCCCAAGGATCCAGAGAAAACCCATGTGGTTAGACAAGTGACCCTATTCCATTTCAAAAACAACCGTGGAATCGAAACCATGCAAGTTGATTCAGTGACAGACCTTATGATACAGCGCACACACGCTAACCATTCAGCCATCCCCCTCCCCCTAGTAGGGCCTATAGATAGGCACAAGTTGAATTTGGATTTCCAATCTGTGTGGCTCAGACACTGTAGTGGTTATTAGTGGTTGATAATTGACTGGCTCTGCGGTCAGTAAAAGGGGCCGCTCCGACACTGGAGCCCGAGCCAGTTCCCGGCCCCAATCCGCCCCTGAAAATAAGCATGGCGATTATGTACGGTGGTAATTTTTTTTATTTAATTATTTCTGTAGTTTTGTAACCAGAGTTCAGCTTTAAGCATTGGTTCAATTTATAATAAGGAAGCACAGATCAAATTTGTGTTTTCAAACTGTTTGGCTCAGACACTGTAGGTATTGATAATGTAACATAGTGTTTTTGATAAATGACTAAATATTATGACTTACTATAACCACAGTTTATCTCAAGTTGCACTTAATTTTTCAAATTGAACCAAACAGTGATAAAAATATCAGAATTAGATTGGAACTACATGGACATTCGTTCTCAATTAATCTCAATTATGGGGGCTTTTATCTTGCTGGGACTTTCAGGAAATCTTGGAACCAACTGCTCGAACATAGAATAAGCCTAATTGAACGACTGATGGTTCAGTCAGACGCCTGTTAGAGATAAGATATCATAAATTTGACAAATTATTGAGCGTCATTAAGGCCACACTTAATTGATTCTCTGTTAAGAAAAAAAAAAATTATCTAAAAACCAAAAGTACTTTGTTGCACTGTTCAGAAGCTTTTAGTTCCATATTTTTCAGGTACTGGGTGGGGCTGTTTAAAAGCTTTAAGTTCCAAATTATTAAGTTTTGAAATTTAAAACAAAAAATCTTTCACATGATTTAATGGCTATAGTTATCAGACAGAAAATGGGGTTTATTGTGCACTCAACACAAACTATGTAGTTTCGAGACTAACATATGGTTCAATTATATTTCAATAATTTGCTTTAGAAGGAACCGTAGAAAAGCCACGAGGTTAGATAGGCAACCCTTCTCCTTGTCAAGGACAACCAGGGAATCAAAACTATTCACTTAACTCAATGACAGGCCTTATGATCCAATGTTCGCACATTACAAATTCAGCCAACTCTTCCCCAATTAAGACCCCAAAGATCTGAAAATTAATTTGATGTGGCCTAAGAAACATGGCCTCCAATCTAAAATAAATATTAATCAGGCTCAAGTTAGATACACTATAAGATTAGATATACTGTAGAACTTAGACAGGATTAAAACCATTGCTCCAGTTAGCTAGAAGTGGTGATGGGTGTCTTGCATGAGGCAGAGTATTCTTGTTTTTTCTAGAACACCTGCTACCAATATTCATGTAATACAGATATTTTGCTGTGGAAAAATTTTAAACCCAGATATTTAGATGTGAGAAGATTTTAACTATGATATGTGGGAATGTTCTTAACTCAGATATTTATATAGTTGTGAGAAAATTGAATATAAATTTTAAGCTGTGGGAAAATTTTAAACTTGGATATTTAGCCAAGGGAAAATTTTTAACTCAGATATTATAAGCTGTGGGAAAATTATGAACTTAGATATTTAGCTGTGGGAAATTTTAAACTTGGATATTTTGCTGTAGTAAATGTATAAACTCAGATGTTTTGCTGTGGGAAAATTTTAAACTTTGATATTTAGATGTGGGAAAATTATAAACTTGGATAGTTACCTGTGGTAAATGTATAAACTCAGATATAAAGCTGTTAGAAAATTTTAACTCTGATGTGGGACAATTTTTGAACTCGGATATAAAGTTGTCGGAAAATTATAAACTTAGATATTTTGCTGTGGGCAAATTTTAAACTTGGATATTTAGCTGTGGGAAAATAATGAACTCTGATATTAAATTTTACTGTGGGAAAATTTTAAAGTTGGATATTTAGCTGTGGGCAAATTTTAAACTTGGATATTTAGCTGTGGGAAAATAATAAAGTCTGATATTTTGCTGTGGGAAAATTTTAAAGTTGGATATTTAGCTGTGGTAAAATTTTAGCTTGGATATTTGCTGTGGGAAAATTATAAACTTGGATATTTAGCTGCGGGCAAATTTTAAACTTGGATATTTAGCTGTGGGAAAATTTTTAACTTGGATATTTTGCTTTTGGAAAATTATAAATGTAGATATTTAGCTGCAGGAAAATTTTAATTCTGATATTTAGCTGTGGGAAAATTCTAAACTCATATATTGAGAAGTGTGAAAATTTAAGAAAGGTAATTATAGTTGCAGTTGGAAGAAGAAATGCAAGAGAGAGAATCAGGGTTTAATGTCCACTTGACACAAACTAGGTTATTTTGGGACTAATATATTGTTAAAATTTATTTAAGTAATTTGGTTGCACGTAGGGATCCTTGCCAGTCGTCCCTCAGTTTGTGCTATTATCTACTGTTCAATTCTTACACATTATAGACATTCTGCGTAGCTGGATTTTATAGCTATTTGTGTAAAAAAACACCTGTTTTGAATTCGATCAGCGTAAGAGATTTCATATTAACCTGAAATTATTTGATCATTTTAAGATTAACCCGAGACGTCTTTATGCACATTTTAATCAATGATCCCGTGAGATAATTCCAGTTCGACCATTTTATTTTTTTCGAAACTGTTATTAAATCTTTCCACTGCACCGTGTAAATTATGGAGAATTGATGAACCTCCCCGTCCAATCTATAAATCACGTGTGGGAACAAACAAAACGGACAAATGTTATTGATTCTTGGCAACGAAAATAGACCTCAACGATACTCTCGATCTTTGATCTTCTTGTTATTGACTGTTCATCAATTTTGCTCTCCGCTAAACGAAATTACGATGTACGTTGGACATTGGAGCCAAATGTCTGATTACTAATATGGAAGGGCACAGATTGACGACATTGGGAGAGATATCAGATTCAGAGAACAGATAATGTCATTGCACTGGTTATTAAAGCTTTGAGTACTGTAAACAAATATAATGGGATAATATCAGCTTTGAGAGAGAGAGAGAGAGAAATGGGGTTTAACGTCCACTCGACACAACTAGGTCATTTCGGGACTAACATATGGTTTAATTTTATTTCAATAATTCGCTTGCGCGTAGGGGTCTTTAGCAGTGGGAGGAAACCGGAGTGCCCGGAGGAAACCCACGTGGTTGAGAAGGCACCCCTATCTCCATGCCACATACGCTCACACCAGGGCTCGAAACCACAGCCGCAAACCAGAGGTGACCGGCCAGCTAGAATCAGCTTTGAAAGAGAGAGAGAGAGAGGTTTAACGTCCACTCGACACAAACTAGGTCATTTTGGTACTAACATATGGTTTAAGTTTAATGTTATTTCAATAATTTGCATGCGCGTAGGGGTCTGTAGCAGTGGGAGGAAACTCCTTGTCAGTACAACCAGGGATTCGAAACCACGCCAGTTGACTCAAAGACAGGCTTTATGATACAACCCACACAAGCTAACCATTCAGCCATCCGATTCCCCCTTTGAGAGTGAGCCTCACTCTCTCTCTCTCTTCTTTCTCTCTCTCTCCCTCTATCTGCTAAAGAACCCTACGCTCATGCGAATCATTGAAATTAAATTTGTTAGTCCCAGAAATGGAAAGGCCTAGTTTGTGTTGAATGGAGGTTAAAACTTAATTCTCCCTCCTTCATTTCTTTCTCCCTCTCTCTGCCTGTGTCTGTGTGTACTCCTTCCTCTCCCTCTCGTCTCCCTCCCTCTTATCTTCCATGATCATGATAAAAGTTATTGAGTGTCAGACAAATAAATAATGATGGAGAAATTAACTAAAGAAAAATGGAGACTGGGTATTTTCAAGGATATGATGCCAAGTTTGTATTGAGCTTTGAGAGAGTCTCTCTCTCTCTCTCTCTCTCTCTCTCTCTCTCTCTGATCATGATAAAAATTGTAGAATGTCAGACTGATAAATATTAATGGAGAAATAACTAAAGAAAAATGATCCAGACTGTATAATTCCAAAAGACATGATGCCAAGTTTGTGCCGATCAAAAGAGCAGACAACCACACACTGTTAAATTATTGAGCATACTGGGGACTACTCCAGAACTCAATTAATGCATCACAAATTGAACATATTCCGGTTTAAACAACATAATTGACAAATGTGTCAATTTCAGCCATTAACATGGAAGGTCTACAGACACTCATTTACATCTTGTAATTGGCTTGCAGAATTTTGTAGTCGGAAATATTCCGTTCCCAAATATTGAATTAATGCCCATTCGACATAAAGTAGGTCAATTCGATATAACTAACATTGATTGGTTCAATTTTATTTCATTAATTCGTTTACATAAATGCCTCTTTAACAGTGGGAGGAATCTGGATGACCCGGAGAAACTAATGCGGCTGGTCATGTGACCCTGCTCCCTGTCACGTAACCATGGGGATTCGAAACACTGCCGTTATGGAATTTTTCCCTGGTTACTCCCATTGCTAAAGACCATTATGTGCTTGCCAATTATTTAAATTAGGTTAATATGCCATGATATGTTAGTCCCAAATCGAATTAATGTTAAAGTCTCTCCTTAAAAGGCCTGTCATTGAGTCAAGTTTCAATTCTCCGCTTGTACGTGACAAGGAGGAGGGTTGCCTGTCAAATGTTGTGGGTTTCCCCTGGTAGCTCCCACTGCTAAAGATCCCTTGTGCCAAGTGGACATTAAACCCTGTCTCTAGCGACTTCTCAAACATTGTGGGTTTTCTCTGGATCTTCCAGTTTCCTCCCACTGCTAAAGATCCTACACGCTAGCAAAATATAACCAAATGTGAGCCTGGAAATGACCTGGTTTGTTCCCAGTGGGGTTAAGTTAAACCAATCTCTCTCTCTGTCTCTTTCTCTCTCTCTCCCTCTCTATTTCTGATTTTCGCTCTCTTCCGCTCTCTGATTTTCTCTCTCCCTCTCTCTTTTTTTCTCTCTCTCTATGATTTTCTTTCTCTTCCACCCTCTGATTTTCTTTATCTTTCCTCTCTCTGACTTACTTTCTCTCCCACCCTCTCATTCTCTCTCTCTCTTTCTCCCCTCCCTCTCTCTCTCTCTCTCTCTCTCTCTCTCTCTCTCTCTCTCTCTCTCTCTGTGAAACATTGTGTTTATAATTAGGTTGTAACTATAGCCACTACAGGATATTGTAATGTTTACACTATATCTATATATGGTAATAAACCTATCAATAAACAATGTCAATATCCCCTGATAACCTCAAGGCTATTGAACTCTGGAGAAACTGATTTCATGTTGACAGCCATCAATCAGCCTGTTTACTGTTTAATGACAAGAGGAGAGATTGTGATGAACCATGTTCAGCTCTCGTCTCTCCTTTCTCGACATGACTTAATTACACACTCTTAAATACCCTAATTTAATCATGTTGCTGATGGTTTACTTTATTTGATATTGATTCCAGTTAATATAGAGAGGGGGTGGCCGAATGGTTATAAAAATCATATTGTTGATATGTTTATTTGACATTGATTCAAGTAATAGTCCACAAGCCACTGAGGAATATTATAAAGTTTGACCATGTTGATTCACAGCTGTTGACAGGGCAAATACAAAACACCCAGCATACAAGAACTGGAGTATTTTCAGATATCCACAGATGGATTGAACAGTATTTGAATGAAATGAAATGGAACAGGGTTTAACGTCCTACTGTTCTGGTCCTAACCCCTGGACTAATGAAGACAGGCATACACCATACAGTGTGCCATGAGGGAAATTTTGCTCGTATAGCGCCACTATTCCCTACCCTTGCCAAGGGCACTTTTACGTACACCAATGTCCCCCAACCGAACGTCTAGACAACTATCCTTGTCAGCACCTCCATCCTATATCACTGGCAAGGGGGAACCATGCTGGAAAATCTGGACTAACTTTCTCGGCCAATGCAGGGATCGAACACCTTATCCAGGTGGATAATATATACACAAGGTTGGACAGGCGACCCAATTCCTTGTCACATACAATCAAAACCATACCAGTTGACCCAAGGACAGACCTTATGATACAGCACACTGCTAACCATTCGGCCATGCAACCCACCTATGACTACTGGAATCAATATCAAATAAAGTAAACTATCAACAATATGATTAAATCAGGGTATGTAACAGTGTGTAATTAAGTCACATCGAGCGGAGAAACCGAGAGAAGAACTGGGTGTACCAGATGAATGTTTTTATTGATTTTCAACTATTTCTGATGAATTGTTGCAGTTATAACTGTAAAATAATCTTATAAACCCTTTAAAGGTAAAAATTTATTTATAGTGTTTCTGTTCACAATAAAAAACAGTATTTGGTTGTCAACAATTCGGATCAATAACTAAGAAAAGTTACTGTTTTGATACATGTATGTTTACGTTATAACTAGGAATTAAGACATATCAAATTCTACTTATTCTTGATAATTACATTCCACTTTTACCACGTTGCCAGGTGCAACCTTTGATAAAACTGTCCTGTTAATTTCCAATACAGGCATAAAAGTATTTGTGTATCTGAAATGAACAGTGCAGTGCTTTCCAGAAAGAGTACTGTTCATTTCCAACAAAGGAACACTTTTATACAAGCAATGAAAATAAGCAGGATGAAAACAAACGCCTAGAAAATCATATATTTTATTACAAATAAATTTCAACGGACGAACAATCCGCCAATGCACACATCACTGGGATTGACCAACGTTTAGCGCTTTCCTTTACATTACGTTTAATACAATCGCAGTCCTTTACGCCAGAGACAAGTTGTTTTGACGATGTGGCTGGTTCACTTCATCTATCTGTTTTACGCTCAGGGTATTGCAGCAAGACGCACATGTAAATGCAATACTACTCAGGTCGTTTCTCCACAGCTGATTAAATCTAAAAATGAATAATCAAGACATTGTTTTTATCAAACCGACTTTAGTAATGATGATCGAGGCATGGCTGGAAATTCAATCGCTGAATTCTCGGTTCAAAGTCAAAGTGGATCAATTTGACTGAAATTTTCAACAAATTCTCTTTGCATTATCTTGCTTTTAACTGTGATAGTGAGAACTGCCAGCTCTTTATCTGCCATAATGTATCTTTAACTACAAAAGAATAACAATGTGATAGCCTTTATTGAAGTTGGACAACTTAGTTGACTGGCAACCCTTTATTTTTTTAATTTATAGCCAATGTCATCAAGTGATGTTTTTGGGGTCAAATATCTTTGACTGAAGAACAATTAATTGATTCTTTATAAATCAAATCAGTTTGATATAACCCATCAATTTAAGCCAGGATCAGACATTCCGAACCTGGAGTGATTCTAAAGGACCATCGTGTCAGTCATGGAGGAAAACCAATATCACAGGTTAAGCCAATATTGTCTGTCATCTACTACTGCCTTTAATAGAATGTGGGGGTTGGATGGACAAATGATTATCTACAGGTTTTCCAGCTTCCTGCTGCCTCCCAAACACATGGGAAATGAAATGAAATAGGGTTTAACGTCCTACTCTTTTGCACCTAGCCTGGGCTAATGGAAGACGGGCATACGCCATACAGTGTGCTAAGAGGGAAATTTTGCCCGGGCAGCGGCGCTATGGCCTACTCTTATATCGAATTCCAACTGCCAAGGGATCTTTTACGTGCACTCCAATGTGTACACGGGACCGTGGTTGTTTGTCCCATCCGAACGACTAGGCAGCTGTCCTTGTCAGGCCCTCCTTCTGCATCACTGACAAGGGGAAATCACGCCGGAAAATCGAGATGAACTTTCTCGGCCAATGCAGGGATCGAACACCCAACCTCCAGGCTAGCGAACCAGTGCCTTATCCACTTAGCCACCGTGATCCGCCCGAACACATGGGAATTATTGTAGTAAAAGATATGTCATCCTGAAATGACCCCATATATCTCTCCTACACTGGGGACTGCAGTGACTCAGTGAGTAAGAGACATTTGGGCTCTAACCTTGAGGTCCCGTGCTTGATCCTATTTCTCTTTCATGTACTCCAGGGTTCAATTTAGTCTAAAACCTGGAGGTCCCGTGTTTGATCCTATTTCTTCGTCCTGTACTTTGTTTATTGAATTCTGTTTTCATCTTCAGCAAAACCCTAGAAAGGAGGATCACAGGGTAAAAAAAACGTGGTCAGGTATCATATTCCTGAAATGACCCCATTTCTCTCTCTTACACTCTGTTTATTGAAATTTCTTTTCATTTTCAGAAAAACCTAAAAAAGGAGGATCAAGAGGTAAGAAACGCCGTCGAGTATCGTACCCACCGATGTTTGCCACCATAGTTGAAAAAGTGGAGGAGGAGGAGCGAGCAGCCAAGGAGGCACGATATGCTCCTCCCTCACCCTTATCAGAACTTTACGTTGGAATAACTCTGAAATCCAGGCACACGTGGCCAAAGTTTCTGGGAGAGTGGGCGTTTGCTGAAGATGCTGTCAGAAGTTGTTCTGGTAAGCCGTTTTTTTGTTTTGTTTATATGTACTCCATCTTGTTTTTGTCTGTATATGTAATTATTTATTTAATTATGTAATTGATCGTGATGTTAATTATGTAATTAATTGTGATGTTAATTATGTAATTAAACATAATGTTAATTATGTAATTGAGCATGGTGTTAATTATGTAATTAATCATGGTGTTGATTATGTAATTAATCGTGATGTTAATTATGTAATTAATCGTGATGTTGATTATGTAATTAATCGTAATGTTAATTATTCAATTAATTATTATGTTAATACTTTAAGGGTCATTGTCTCCACTTGAACTTTGAATGTATCTTCTCAGACTCTCTTTTAATCGTTGGTCGGTAATGGCCGATTAATTAAAGGAACTAAGCATCTTTGATTTGAGTCCAATAAGGATTTTTGCATGTCAAAGGTTATGCTTGTGCAGCAGACAAGTCATTAGAATGGAATGAAAAACCAAGGTGCTGTGCAGAAACGCCACAGTCTGAGCATAATTTGTATGTCATCACATTCTATTCCAGTCCTAAATGTTTGTAGAAACCCGTTTAGTGGTGATGCTATCCTCTCCAAAGGATCAACATAGTCGACTGATAATGTTCAGGTACAGCAAGTGGTGGTTGTGTCTGTCTGGACTGTCATAATCTACCACTGTTTGTCTGTGATTTGTCAGGATTAGTTCAGAGAATGACAATGACCTTTTCAGAGTTTTAATTGTTGAAAGATTCTTTGAATTTATTGGGTTTCGAAATGAAGAAGAGTAATAGTGAATTATGTTTTACTTTATAATAAGTTACAAATAAAAAATAGTGAGGATAATTTATTTATTGGTGGGGGATGGGGGTCTAGAATCTACTTGCAGAACTGATTTGTTTTAGTCAATGTAAGATTACATATATCTATTTACTCATTATGAAAAGGCTATTTCTAGTAGCACACTACTTTAGTAGACCAATGCCTGCCTAAAACAACTTCATATTCAAATGGGGGTGGGGGGTGGACGGATGCCTAAAACAACATCATATTTTAATTGGGGGGCGGGGGTGTGAGAGTGCACGTTGGATCAGAAAGTCTGTCATTGACTCAAGTTGTGTGGTTTTGATTCCCCGCTTGTACATGACAAGGAGTAGGGTAGCCTGTCAAACCTCGAGAATTATCTCTGGGTCCTCTGGTTTGCTCCCACTATGTGCAAGCGAATTATTGACCCCTCTCTCTCTCTCTCTCTCTCTCTCTCTCTCTCTCTCTCATTCATATATTCTATATTCTAGTGACTGAAAATTGTGATTTTTTAAATGCCTTTGTTCTTGTTAGTCCACATGAAAAATTAATTTTTGAATAGCTATGTCTGGTTCACTGATCTGGTTGGGCATAACCCATGTCCTGTCCATAACTTTCATTTTCATGTTCATAAGAAATATATGACCCAGTTTTCATGTTCATAAGACATATATGACCCAATTTGCCTGGTAGTTATCTTTAAAAATATTGAGGGTTTGAATGGCCGAATGGTTAGCGAGCGTGCGCTTTATCATACCGCCTGCAATTGAGTCAACTGGCGTGGTTTCAAATTCCCGGTTGTACGTGGCAAGGCGTAGACGCGTAGGGTTGCCTGTCCAACCTCATTGGTTTTCTCCGAGTACTGCGGTTTCCTCTCACTGCTAAAGACCCCTACGCTCAAGCGAATTATTGAAATAGAATTTTAAAATAACCATGTTAGTCCCGAAATGACCTTGTTTGTGTCGAGTGGAGGCTAAATCCCATTTCTCTTTCTCTTTAGACATGTATTAGCAAGTCCAGGAGAACAGCACTACACACAAAAACAAAACTAACAAGGACATTGCAAGACATAAATAACAAATATGATATCAAGTGAATGAAACTTGCGGCCAGAGTTTTTATTATTATCAGTTTCTTATCAAACTAACATGAAGCCAGTCGTTTGATGTATTATTAGAATATAAGCAACCTGTCAATGCCATTGTCAGCTACAATTCTTATGTCGCCTGTCATGCACAGATTTGTCTCAGGAAGTCTTCAGGCTTTTAAACTGACAGAAGCCACCGTGGCTCAGTAGGTAGGCATTGAATCGCTCTAAACTGGAGGTCCTGAGTTCGTTCCCTGCATTGGCGGAGAAAGTTCATCAGGATTTTCTGACGTGCTTCCACCTTGTCAGTGATGCAGAACAGAGGGCCAGCGTAAAGTCGATTGGATAGGAACGAAAAACCAAGGTCCTGTGTACACATTAGAGAGCACGTAAAAGATCCCTTGGCAGTGGGAATTCGTTATAAGAGTAGGTCATAGTGCCCAATTTCCCTCATAGCATATACTGTATGTATGGTGTATGTCCGTTGTCATTAGCCTAGTTCTTGCAGAACAGTAGGATGTTAAACACCTTTATTTGAAAAAAAGTGACTGTCACAAGGTATAAGATGTCAGCCTCTTTCCCAATCACACTCAGATAACCCGAATCAAAATATTGTGTACAAAAATTATTTATAATTTGTACTTTTGAGTTTAGTGAACAATCTGGCTTGCTGTGCCTTTAATTTATTGAGTCAAAAGGCGTGGATTTGACTCCAAGCTTGTACGTGACAAGGAGTTGGGTCACCTATCCAACCTCATGGGTTTTCTTCTCGTTTCCTCCCACTACTAAAAAAGCCTACGCACAAGTGAATTATTGAAATAAAAGTGAACCCTGTTAGTCCCAAAATGAGATGCTTGGTTTCTCTCTCTGCCTTTGCTTTTTATTGCATCACAGTAGATCTGCTTTAAAGTCAGTTATTAAATAATTATTTATATAGATCTGTTAAGTCAGTTATTTATATCTGTTTATAAGAGTAATGGCTTGATTCTCAGAATAGATTTCTAATACCATTTAGATTTCTTATTGTTTTGTTTTCAATGTAACAGCACTCAGTTGTTTCACTTTGACAAAAATCTGTCTACTGAGTTCTTATTTTTAGTTCCATGCGTAAAAGATTCATGCCTAAGATGGCTTGAAATAGATTTGTTTTTCTGAATTTTATTGATTCTTGCATTCCCAGGCTTCGATCGTGGATGTGTTTACGGTCTGCAGTTCATTGATAATAAATATACTTCATTCACATAAAGTTTTAAAGCTATTTCTTTAATTAATCAATACTTTAAAGGTATTATTCCAATTTGAACTGAGCCTCAAAAATAAAAGTCTGAGTACGTATGAAATTTAGAGAAATGGTGTATTTACCTTGTCTCAAAATTTCAGCTCAAAATATTAAGTCGTTTGGATGAATTTTTTCGTTGGGTGACTTGACAATCAATGGCCGTGCTGTACTTATTGATAACGAAAGAAAAATTTCACCCACAAATTATTTTTATAAATTAAATCTGGTTTTATCCAGACACCGCAAAATACAACTTGGGACAACGGTCTCCATATCCAGATAAGACTGACAAATACGCAGATATCACAAACGTACGCATCAGATAAAGTGAATGGATCCGGTAGCAAGCTGCAAGCATCCACTGCGCTGTACAGTCCAGGGCCTGTAGTGATACTGACTTTACTCAAAATTGAAAAGACCTAGTTTGTGTTAAATGGATGTTAAACCCCATTTCTCTCTCCCTCTTAACCTCCCCTTGCTCCACTTTCCCACTCTGCAGGTTTGCCGTCTGTTTTAACGGGTTAGTGTTTAGATGCCAGGTTCGTCTGACCGTGACCACTTCTTACTCCACTATCTTCAATGCAGTTCTGGGGGATCGCTATTCTGAGATTGGGTGTTCGATCCCTGCATTCGACAAGAAAGTGCATCCACATTTTCCGCCGTGGTTTTCCCTTGACAGTGATCCAGGACAAAGGGTCTGACAAGGACAGCTGTCTAGTCATTTGGATGGGACAAAAAAACAAGGTCCTGGGTATACATTGGCGTGCACGTAAAATAACCCTTAGCCGTTGGAATTTGATGTAAGAGTAGGCCGTAGCACCGCTCCCCGGACAAAATCTCCCTCATAGCACACTGTATGACATATGCCTGTCTTCATTAGCCCAGGTTAGGAGCAGAACAGTAGGACGTTAAACCCATTTTATTTCATTTCATTTCTATGGCGAGCCCGACTAATCATGACCCCTCAATATAAACTGTATGTGCCCTTGGGGGTTGAGATGGCCTAGTGGTCTAGAGTGCCACGCTTCAACCTCTAGCTGGCCGGTCACCTCTGGCTTGCGGCTGTGGTTTCGATCCCTGGTGTGAGCATATGTGGCATGGATATAGGGGCGCCTTCTCAACCTCGTGGGTTTCCTCCGGGCATTCCGGTTTCCTCCCTCTGCTAAAGACCCCTACGCGCAAGCGAATTATTGAAATAAAATGAAACCATATGTTAGTCCCGGAATGACCTAGTTTGTGTCGAGTGGACGTTAAACCCCATTTCTCTCTCTCTCTCTGTATGTGCCCTAAAGGTCTATTTATATTAGAATCAATTATCATCTTGTCTTCTCATCATTTATTGACACATTGATTGATTGATTGATTAATTAATTAACTGGTTGATTTCATTGATCGATGGCTAATGAGATATATCTGTATCATTTTACCAATCATTGTATAAAAATAAACATCCAGTTGTGTAGCTTCAAAGACTTTCTAAATAAAACGTTTGTTGATTGGAAGTGTAGCTTCAAAGACAGGGGTTGGATGGACGAATGGTTAGCACGTGTGCGCAGGATCTTAAAGCCTGTCAGTGAGTCAACTGGTGTGGTTTCGAATCCCCGGTTGTATGTGACAAGGAGTAGGGTCGCCTGTCCGGGACCTCCAGTTTCCTCCCACTGATCTCTATTGCAAGCTGGCATTATAATCTGGTAGCTGTCAACTCATTCTCCCTGGGTTATGATATAATACATGTTTATAGACCTTTTATCAAATTCAGACTTTCTTTGATTAGCTCAGGAAGTTGAAACCCTTGAAAACAAAACAATTGTCCTTCCAACAGTTCAGATATATAGTTATATAATCTCCAATCGATGATTGATTATTCAAAAGGAATTATTAAACATACATTATGCCAGAACGTCTGCTTATTGCAGTCGTTCTTTAGGCCTGAAATGTTGTGTAAATTGTAAATTATTAGTTTATTTATCCAGACCATAATCAACTCTCGATGTCATCTGATGGGTCCGATTTTAAACAGATTTGAATCCGATCTGCGATTCAACAGCTGTTCATTATTAACCGTCTAAATGGATAATCAAGACTTTGTTTATTATCATAACAAAGGTATACAATGACAATCAAGACTACAATGTTATTGAAAAAAGGATTTCTCGGCTCTGAGTGAAGTAATTTGACTGAATTTTTCAGCATATTCCCTTTACATTATCTATTTTTGACACTATAATAAATCTGTTCTACAACAGTGATAATTGATCTTCCCCCAGTTGACATAAAGTTAGTCTCCGATTGTTTTTTATTTAAAAGAAATTTTAAAGAATCTTTCAGTAATTATGAAAATGTTTTTTTTAAATTAAAGCATACATTAATACAAGTTTGAACTTGAATGTTTCCGGTGAAATATTGTATTAATGAATGTTTTGTTGTTAATAAAGATATACTGGTACATTAATATAACTGTTCACGGTAATGTTTCCGGTAAAAGATAAATATATTAATGAATGTTTTTGTGTAAATTGAAATATACATTAATATAACTTTTAAATTGAATGTTTCTGGTAAAAGATTATATTAATGTATATTTTAGTTATGTATTTGTATATTGTATGATGTGCATCGTCCAGAAACTTGTTGCATTATTGTAATTTGGCCTGTCTTAATCTTTTAGGTACCAAAAATAAAATAAACAAAATGTTCCCTTGTTTAAAGCATGATATATTTTAATTGATGTTAACAGAAAACAAACTTTATTTAATTTAGTTTCGTTAAAGATAATGCATGTTGTTATTTATAAGGAAACTGTTTTATTAACTTTTTTTTTAAATTTCTATTTCCATTCATTCTTCGGAATTTACTTTTTGTCTCCTTCCTTTCTTTTAATTCATTTTCTGTTCTTTCCTTTGGGCTTCCCTTCCTTCCCTCCTCCCTTTCCGTCCCTCTTCCCTTCCTTCCTCCCTTTCCTTCCTCCCTTTCCTACCCTCTTCCCTTTCTTCCTCCCTTTCCTTTCCTTCCTCCCTTTCCTCCCCTCTTCCCTTTCCTCCCCTCTTCCCTTTCTTCCTTCCTCCCTTTCCTTTCCTCCTCCCTTTCCTTCCCTCTTCCCTTCCTTAATCCCTTTCCTCCTCCCTTTCCTCCCCTCTTCCCTTTCCTCCCCTCTTCCCTTTCTTCCTTCCTCCCTTTCCTTTCCTCCTCCCTTTCCTTCCCTCTTCCCTTCCTTAATCCCTTTCCTTCCCTCTTCCCTTCCTTCCCCCTTTCCTTCCCTCTTCCCTCCCTTCCCTCTTCCCTCCCTTTCCTTCCCTCTTCCCTTCCTTCCCCCTTTCCTTTTGATCCAGCTCTGCATCTGGGACCACCCCTTTAAATTAAAACCTATATGCAGTGAAGGCTACTGAAAAGATTGATCCAGCAGCATGTTTCAAACTAAATCAAGCTTATCACTGACATTATGTGCGATTTTCATTGATCAATCAATATGGCCCGTCTTTGTTATCCTGGTCGGTGCTCAACAGTAAGACATTAAAACCCCAATTCATTTCATTTTAAGGCATAATTCACAGGTTGTCAATGTTTATGGTACATTTATATTTTCTGTCTTCATTGGCCCAGTTGGAGCAGAATAATTGGACGTTAAAACCCTATTTTATTTCATTGTTTAAGTGAGCCCTGTCTTCATTAGCCCAGTAGGAGTAGAACAGTAGGATGTTAAACCCCATTTCATTGGATCAATATGGCTAATCAGCTAAATCGTAAATAATATTGTTACTTAATATACTTCGATAACGAGACAGATTGTCATAATCAATTATTGATTCTTCGATTGTGTAATACCGGTGTTTATTATGGAAACCATTATATTTCTATTTGGACAGTCCTGCCAATATAAAACTTAATAAAAGATGCCAACTTTGGCCAACTATATTATATCATATTCAATAAGAATATAGGATTTGGTAAACAGGCTATGTATTATAGGCTTATATGTGAGCTGCTCTTACAAAACCAGATGGATGGTCATTTTTATAAAAATAGACCTGGCACCATATTTGAATAGTCCACATCTAAGCTTTCCAAAAATGCAATTCTTTTTAAATTTGTCGTATCATCTGAAGTTGAGTACGGCTCATTAATAGTAACAAAAAGGCATACAGTTTGCCCATAGTAAAAAATGAAGTTGTGCGACAAGCGTCTGGTTTTGTGGGAGCGGATCACATATCACCTCACAGTCAAAATTATATTATGTTGAATAAAAGTATTGGAAAACAGGCTATACCTATTTAGTTTAAACAATATTTGATTCAATAAACTGAAATGGATTGAACGACAGGCAAAGGCCTATATTCTCTCCAAACATATAAGATATTTAAATCTTATGTTTACACTAAACAATGGTGGACATATATATATAGGTAGTGAGTTACAAATGTATGTACATAATAATGTATGTACATAAAAAGGCTAGACTTATATCACCCCTCTCCCAGCCAATATAAAACTTAATATTAAGATGCCAACTTTGGTTACATTTTCTTTTGAAACTATATGATATTCAATTAAAAGTAGGATTGGATGACAAAATGGTTAGCTTGTGCGCATTGTAATGTATCGATCACAAGGTCTGTCATTGAGTCAACTGACATGGTTTTGATTCCCCTTTTGTATGTGACAAGTAGTAGGGTCGCCTGTCCAATCTGGTGGCTTTTCTCCAGGTCCTCCGGTTTCCTCCAACTGCTAAAGACCCCTACGCCTATGTGAACTATTGAAATAAAATTAAACCATGTGTTAGTCCCAAATGATCTAGTTTGTGTCTAGTGGACATTAAACCCCATTTCTCTCTCTCTCTCTCTTGGATTGGGGAATAGGTTAGGCCTATATCAACCCTACAATTAATTTACTTAAATATAATTTTGGTAATTAATAACATTATTAAGGAAATTATGATATTTCTACAAAAAGATTATTCGATAGACATTATGTTATAAGGCCTGTCTCGTTTCTCTTCGGCTATAAATAATCGGATTATTCAAAGATTTTCGAAAGGGGGTAGAGGTGTTGATACAATTTTTGCTATTATCGGTTAAACAGACAATTTCCATCAGACACAGTTTCTTGAATCCAATTGGCTGTGGATCATGAATGTTCATCTCCGACTAGGCATATATACCATACAGTGTGCTATGAGGGAAATTTTGTATCTTTAATGATTTTGTGTAAGAAAAAGTGTAAAATGTCACTAGAAATTTAAACAGAACATTATCTCTTAAACAATGATCTGTGCATCAATTTTAGAGAAAAAACAAAACTTCAGAAATTTTAAATCAAATTTTTTACTCTCAGAAAGAGCAGATTGATTTTCTGTCGAAATGCTTAAATGATCTCTTTACAAATTACAACGATGCAGTCCATGAAAAAAACGTACGAATAGAAACTGAATGACATTCAGCTAATACAATTTAAAGACTTATTTTTGTTCCATTTGACATTCGTTTCGACATCAAATAGCTTTACACTGCGAGAAATAGATCAAGTTGCAATTTGTACGGGTTGCCACAAAATAATGAATTTGACATCCATGCAATTATAATGAATTTCAGGTTCTCATAATAAATTTAACCTACTCCAAATAATGATGAATTTGACTTTTACCAAACAATGAATTTGACGTTCACCAAATAATGAATTTAATTTTCACCGATAAATGATGAATTTGATTTTCTCCAAATAATGAATTTGGCTTTTACTATAAATTTGAAACAGGCAAATATTTTGGATTACGCGAGATGTCTTTATATTATGAATTATATGAAGTATTTATAAAAACAGAGTTGCTTGTCCAACCTCGTTGGTTTTCTCCGGGTCCTCCGGTTTCCTCCCAATGCTAAAGACCTCTATACGCACGTTAATTATTGAAATATAATTAAACCATGTGTTACTCCCGAAATGACCTAGTTTGTGTCGAGTGAACGTTAAACCACATTTCTCTCTCTCTATAAAGCCAGATTTAAAATCAATTATAATCATAATGTATATTTTATGATGAAAGCTTCCTAGCTCTGATAGAAACGATTGATTTTAAAATATTTATACAACGGTAATTAACGATTGATTAAAGATTAGTGAAATAACTAAATAAAACTTGATTAGAAATCTCTTATACCATGATTGATTGATTTTTAAATATTTATAGCTTTAAAGGAGCGTGAAACGTTGGCAGTTATGTCTAAATATTAAGGCTACCTGCAGGTTTTGTCAAGCTCGTGAGATGTACATAGGGTTAGGGCATGTCCTGTTTACATCTCATTACTATGACAAAATGTGCAGGTGGCCTTAATATTTAGATCTAACCCACGGTGGATAAGTGAAAAAAGACAATAAAGTTTCTTCAAATTTTCCATTAGATGGGGCCAAAAATATGTAGTTGTGCACGTAATAGAACTCTCCAGAGATGTAATTCGACGAAAAATAGGTGATAGCGCCGCTGTCTGGGCAAATTTTTCCTAATAGCACACTAAAGAAACCCTGAGGTACTGTGTACACATTGAGGTGCACATAACAGATCCCTTGGCCATTGGAATTCAATATAAGAGTAGGCGGTAACGTAACCGCTCTGTCCAGGCAAAATTTCCTGCATAGCACACTGAATGACATTTGCTCATCTTCATTAGCCCAATCAGAGTAGAACAGTAGGAAGTTGAATCCCATTTCATATCATTTCATTTCTCCTTTCAATCATACAATCTTTCCGGGCTAACAGGGGCAGATCCAGAGGGGGATTTGGGGGGTTGCCCCTCCCCGCCCCTTTCTCAGCTAATAAAAAAAAGGTAAAATGTCAAATTTCCTGGCAAACTCTCTTCTGCAAAAATTCCTGGATCTGCCCTTGACTAATTTCATACTTTTATCTTTTTAAGCTAGTTTGATCAAAACCCTGAATCTCCTTCATTTCTTTTTTTTTATTTGTCAAATTTCACTTTTGTCTTAACGATAGTAGGATATGGTAAATGCAATCTTTGACAAGTAAAGATGGTCTTATTTAAGTAAGGAACACAAAAATTGCTTTTTATTATCAGTGGGGTGGGTTGGGTAAGCTGCTTCTAATTATCCTGCGTCTATGCTGAAAGCTTCATCAGATGATAGTTTGCTTTTGCCTTTTAGACTAAAGTATAACCATTACGTTAATCTCTTTAAAACTTCACGTAGTTAAGGCCTCATCCTTTGTCCGTCTTGTTACAGATTGTAGCGTGAGTGAGGAGGGTGATGACCTTGGTGATGGCAGATTTATCGAGGGCCAACAGCCTGACGATGTTTTTCACCAAGGCCCTGGGGAGCACTTATTGTGTAGTTCTACTAATCAGTTTTATCTGGGAGAAATTGAAGACAACGAAGAAATAAAAATTACTCCACGAAGTAGTGTTGCTAAGAACAATAACGGCAGTAACTCGTCTGCCGAGTCGAAAAATGAGATCAATTCATCCAAGGCAGAGGAACCGAATAATAATCAACCTAATAGCCCAACTAAAACATTAACCAAACCAAATAACCTTTCATTGACCCCTAACAATGGACCTCTGGTTATTAATTCTTCCCGTTCGGTGCCGAACTTGGTTTCAAAATGTCGTAACGGAATAATTGTGCATGCAAATTCTACTACTACTACTAGTACAGCATTAACTGACACGCATTCGCATGACAACAATCAGCAATGCACCTTGACAACGAATGCCAATTTAGCAGCGGTTGCTAGGAGACGTCCTCTGCATGGGAGAATGTTTGGAGAGGGAACTCTGAAAATACATTTTCGGGAATGTGTTCTTGTGCTAATTGTGTTTACGTTTCTGTCGTTGTGTTTCGGAATGTCGTGTGGACGATTTGTGATAACGGTCTTTGGACTTCATGTTATTTATGCAGTGTCTAAAAATCTAATAGAGAAGTAGCCATTTGATGTGGACTAGACTTTGTGTGCAATAAAGCTGTGCATTACAATATTTTGCAACTGGTTTCAGTGTTTGTGCATTTAAGCAGCAACCAATGGCTGCCGAATCCATATATTTGTCAGCGACTGTCATTTCAAATATTGAAATATGCTACGCAATGCAATATAGGCCTACAATATAGGCCTACAAAAGTTTGAAGTTTGTGTGGAATTACGCAGAGTATATTTTCACATCACCATTAAAGACTTCATCGTTTTAAATATATAAATACTCTTCGCCTGCAACAATACTTTATACAAATGTTTTCAGTGTTTATGAAATTGAACAGAGTAGCCTATTGTCATATCGCGCCATCCGAAAAGTTCAACAACAGTCAGAAAGATGTCACATTGAAATGACCCTAATGTCATTAAATGGAGTATTGCGTCATGTTCTGTCATCAGAAAGAAGTCAAAGGGAAATGACTCTAATGTATAATTAAGACGTTACCTAATCATTGTATGTGTTTGTGACTTTCTGTTCTTTCTTTGTGTTTTTTTTCTTATGTTTGACAAATAAAACCCACATCTGTTTAAAACAAACTCTCTGATTGGATTAAAACTCTGAAGTTCAACTTACCAGCCAATGACAAATCAGGTAGCAAATTAGCCAGTGTTCGCAAAATCGTAACTTACTACCATTTCAGTCAAACATTATCTTCTTTCTCATCAATGGCTACATCTTTGGATATTACATCTGTGGTTCCAGACAGAGTATCGTACTGGTTTGATTTTTGTTTTTTGAAATGGAACTTCTACAGAAGGATGAAGAAGACAAGAAAATAATCTTTGAAATAAAATATAATGATATGGGCCCTACATCCTGGGGCCTTATTCACGAAATTTTAACCAAGATAAGATCCAAATTCGAGTTATTTGATTGGATAATATTAGATTGATTTTAGTGCTTAGCCAATCAAAACTAAAGTATCTACTAAAATTTGGATTTTTATCTTTAGTTAAGATTTCGTGAATCAGGACCCAGGTCCCATTTTCACAAAGCATTCTCAGACTTAAATTAAGAATTTACTTAATTTTTAAAATAAAATATTATATGATTATCGGCCTTACATCTAGGCCCTGTTTTCACAAAACATTCTCAGACTTAAGTTAAGAATTTACTCAACTTTCAATCACTGTTTATTAGAAATGTCTTTGATCCAGAAACACACAGAACTTTGCACATAGGTTCTTATTGATGTATTTTGATACAGGTAAATTAAAACAGCAAAGGTTTTATACAGGCCTATATATTTTGGTTAAAATAAGACAAACAATTTTAAATAGATTCTGAACTTGCATCTGAGAATGCTTTGTGAAAACAGGGATTGTTCCTGTGAACTTGTAATATTAGAATTATACCAATGACATTTGTATAGATCTAAAAAATATCTTAAGGCCACATCAACTTATTTTTCTGTTTTTTTGTAACATCTTATAAAATTTCACTTCTTCAGGAAAAATGTCTAATTTTAAACCCTAAAGTACTTGGCTCCCATGTTCAAAATCTTTTAGTTCCAAATTTGGAAATTTTAAACGACCCATCTTTCATGTGATTAAAATGGCTATATTTATCAAGTCCTCCAAAGAACTAAAAATTAAATTTGTTTGGCCTGGATATAAGAATTTATTAGCAAACAAAAGAAACCATCACAATTGTCAGATGTAAAGAGTACCAGTAATATTAACCTTTGACTTCTATTTTAAAGAGCTGGCCGGTCACCTCTGGCTTGCGGTTGTGGTTTCGATCCCTGGTGTGAGCGTATGTGGCATGGAGATAGGGGCGCCTTCTCAACCTCGTGGGTTTCCTCCGGGCACTCCGGTTTCCTCCCACTGCTAAAGACCCCTACGCGCAAGCGAATTATTGAAATAAAATTGAAACCATATGTTAGTCCCAAAATGACCTGGTTGTGTTGAGTGGACATAAAACCCCATTTCTCTCTCTCTCTCTCTCTTTTTTTTAAAGAGGGAAGTTGGGTGGCCGAATGGTTAACATGTGCACGTTCAATCATAAGGTCTAGCATTGAGTCAGGTGGTGTGGTTTCTATTCTCCGCTTGTACATGACAAGGACTAGGGTCACCTGTCCAAACTCATGGCTTTTTTCTCCGGTTTCCTCCCATTGCTAAAGACCCCTACGCTCTAGTGAATTATTGAAATAAAATTGAACCATATAGTTGTCCCGAAATGACATAGTTTGTGTTGAGTAGACGTTAAACTTTATTTCTTTCTGGCACATTTCTTAAGTCCCTTAAAACATAGCTAATTGAGTTCCTTTATTCTCCTGAAAAACAAAGCAAAATCAAATGGATCAAAGCAAATGTAGAAATTGAGGAACAGTGTCATTGTTTATGAATAAGATTATTTAATTTTTTCAAATAAGTCTATTTTAACAGATTTTTAAAAAAATTTTAGCATTTTTATCACATATGTCAATTTTAGTGTTCTGGGGACTGTTTCACGAAATTTTAACTAAGATAAAATCCAAATTTTAGTAATTTGATCGGATAATATTAGATTGATTTTAGTTCTTAGCCACTCAAAATTGAAGTATGCACTAAAATTTGGATTTTATCTTTAGTAAAATTTTGTGAAAGAGGGCCCTGGTCTTAAAATATGCACAAATACTATTTTTGACAGATGTTGTGAAATGACAATTGTTTCAATGGGGTTAAGTAATGACTGGGTTTTTTTACTGAGTGGGGGGGGGCATGCTGGCTAAGATGCTGGATCACTAGCCTGGTGGTGGCGTGTTCGATCACTGTAATGGCCGAGAAAGTTAGTCAGGATTTTCCGACGTGGCTTACCAATGTCAGTGGTAAAGGATGGAGGGCCTGACAAGCACAGTTGTCTAGTTGTTTGGATGGGATGGAAACCAAAGTCCTGTGCACGTAAAAGATCCTGTGGCAGTTGGAATTCTATGTAACAATAGGCCACAAAGCCTTATGGAACATCTATGTCGATGAACAATAACACCAATATATACTACCACCCGATGACATACATTGTATATATATTAAAATACACCACTAACTGATGCATAGATTCATGGGATATTCAAAATGTGATTGCTAATCGGTGTTGGGCGGAAAATAACGTTCTGCAAATGATTGGCTTCAATGCAGAAGACCCAAATATCTAACAAGTTTGATTTCATGAACATTTTGTCAAAACATTTTGGTTAGTGTTTTTTTAACCCGCAGACCGCGAATTTATTCCATGGAACAATGTTTTCATGGATGGTCGGCTAAAATGTTCCATCGTCTGCATTTGGCTTTAGCTTGGCTTTGTTTCGCTTCAGTTTTTCGTTTTCGTAGTATGAAGGTAATAGGGACCTGATAGTTATCGCCCCTGCGTTGCACAGTTAGCCATTTAAATGTTGATGGAAAGGATAATATGTTAGTCTTATGTCACGATAAACAAACGATAATGTTGACCATTCAGTTCTATACCCCTTGTTGTCTGAGAGATGTCTCATTCCTGCAAGGGGCTGTTAGATGTCCGAACGGATGGCCACTGTATCCTCAGGTCTGGCATTGTATAATCTGATTAAAACACAGATCCAATTTCGTTTCGTTTTTTATAGTTCAAAATTTCGGTTTTACTTGTCTTTACTACTCTTGGATCTGGAGGACATGTTATTTAACTCGTGCTCTGCCTGAAATGAGGGGTCAGCCAATCAAATGGTCTGTCGAATCGACCGTTTGACCTTTTCATGCGTGGAACTGTGGGTAGATATTACCAGCCAATGACGTCTATACTAACACCAGCGGATAGAAATCAAAACAAAACAGAAGTAGATTTTAAAAAGCATGGCAGTCGCTAATTGGTTAATCGAATGACTGACGTTATCGGGTCAAGTGTCCCGTGCTTGATACCTGACGTCATAGAACGTGAGCTCCCACTATAACTTGTTAGATCTACATGAGTGTAGGCCATCGAAAGTATAAAAAACGAAACGAAATATAGATCTATATTTTAATGAGATTGGGCATTGTTTCAATTCCCCTGTTGTACGTGACTAGGAGTAGGGTCGCCTGTCCAACCTCATGGGTTTTTCTCCGGGTCCTCCAGTTTCCCCCCACTGCTAAAGACATTTACGAGCAAGCGAATTATTGAAATAAAATTGAACCATATGTTAGTCCCCAAATGACCTAGTTTGTGTCGAGTGGACGTTAAACCCCATTCCTCTCTCTCTTTCTGCAAGTCAATGAAAATTCTATTTTAGTAATCTTATAAACATTATATCTTTTGATCAGGCCCATAACTAGGGTGTGGGGTGGTGACCGAGCCCATAATTAGGGTGTGGGGTGGTGACGGAACCCATAACTAGGGTGTGGGGTGGTGACGGAGCCCATAACTAGGGTTTGGGGTGGTGTCGGAGCCTATAACTAGGGTGTGGGGTGGTGGCGGAGCCCATAACTAGGGTTTGGGGTGGTGGCGGAGCCCATAACTAGGGTGTGGGGTGGTGGCGGAACTAAAGTTGATTTGATTGTCTTAGTGTCACAACTCCTAATTGGGCTCCACTATTCACGTGTCTGCAGTAAAGAGAGAAAACGTAGCTAGCTATAAGTTTGGGAATTGTAAAGTAATCTAGCAACATCCAGATATTATAAAACTCGCTTTCATTACCTCAGGAACATGCAGGTACTGGGGACTTCAACTATTACGATTTTTGAATATTTCGGCATATTTAACATTTAGTAGGATTCAAGACTGATTACTGACGACAGACTAATCTGTCTTGATAAGACTTATTGACACTTGAAGATTGGAATTGAGATTTGAATTGTGATATGTTTGACATCTAGTCCAAGAGGCGGCCATCACATGTCACTCCTTCTCCAGCAACGGAACTCAATAATCAATGAAATGTATAAGTTGTTTAGATTCAACCGTCATTCTAGACATTATTTCTTTTGTAAAAGAAAATTTCATCAATTTGTCAAGAACTCTATTGCTGAAACATTTTCCATTACATAGCAAGAGTTCAGTCTAGGATAAACAATATTTATTTTCAGTTCTTTGGGGAGTTGATGAAAAAATAGCACCACTTGAATCACGTAAAGGGGGGTCACAGTGGCTTAGTGGGTAGGACGCTGGCTCGCTAGCCTGGATGTCGGGTGTTTGATCCCTGCATTTGCTGCGAAAGTTCATCAGGATTTTCCAACGACGTTTCTCTTTGTCAGTGATGCAGGACAGAGGGCCTGACAAGGACAGCTGTCTAGTCGTTCAGATGGGATGAAAAATCGAGGTTCTGTATACACATTGGCATGCACATAAAAGATCCCTTGACAGCTGGAATTTGATTTAACAGTAGGTTGTAGTGAGGCTGTCAGGGCAAAATTTTCCCCATAGCACATCTTCATTAGCCCAGTTCAGAGCAGAACAGTAAGACGTTAAAATTTGACAACTGAAATATTTGGAACTAAAAGCTTTTGAATAGTGCAAAACAGTACTTATGGTTTTCAAATTAGTAAAATTTTAACAGATGTTCCCAAAGAACAAAAAATCAGTTTGATGTGGCCTAACCTGATTGAAATGTGAATGCTTTCATTTGATTATTATGTAACTGATCACCTAAGGAAAAATAAGAGGCATTGTTATAAAGAGACAATTTCTTGAATGCTGATTAAATTTTTTTTTTAATTACTGTTTAAAATAATGGTTGTATTTGACTGATAACATGGGTATAACTGAGTACAAATATTTGATTGGTTAGATATGTTAATTGATTACAAATATTTGATTGGTTAGACATAATATTGACTGATTACAAATGTGATTGATTAAAATGGTTTGATTGGTTAGACATTTTGACTGATTACATACATGCCTCAAAGAATAAAAAAACTTGATATTTGATTGGTCAGACATATTGACTGATTACATACATGTGATGAATTACAAATATTTGATTGGTAAGACATATTTATTGGTAATATATTTGATTGAATACAAATATTTAATCAGATATATTGGATTGATTATTTAGTTGAATTTATATTAATATTTATTTATTGTTAAGATCTAAAAGTATTTTATTTATTATTTTATGTGAGTATAACATTATGGAATATATATTCACTAATTAAACATGCTACCAAAGATACTGTTGTAAAAATAGCAATTTATGTATTATTTTAGTATTAAAATAACCAATTGATTTGATGGGGAGGGGGGCTAATGGTTTAACATGTGCACGTTGGATCAATGGGTCTGCCATCGAGTCAAGTCAAGTGATGTGGTTTCGATTCCCGCTTGTATGTTATAAGGAGTAGGAAGGATTGCTTGTCCAACTTGTTGGTTTTCTCCCACTGCTTAGAAGAAAATTAAATCAACTCAACAAATTTGATTAAAATCAATACCCTTCTTTGAATGTTTCATATTTAAAAAAAATAAATGTTTTCTTGTTAATTTCATTGGCCTTGGCTGGATATTTTATTTCTAGTTCGGGGATCAAGGAGGCTAAGTGGGTTAGACGCTGGCTGACCAGCCTGGAGGTTGGGTGTTCGATCCCTGTATTCCAGAGAAAGTTCATCATGATTTTCCAACATGGTTCCCCCCTTGTCAGTGATGCAGCTGTCTAGTCGTTTAGAGGGAATAAAAAACTGAGGTCATAAAAGATCCCTTGGCAGTTTGAATTCGATATAAGAGTAAGCCGTAGTGCCGCTGTTTGGGCAAAATTTCCCTCTTGGTAGGCCCTAAACTGTATTACATATGCCTGTCTTCATTAGCCCAGTTGGTGCAGACCAGTAGGACGTTAAACCTCATTTCATTTCCTGCTGTGAGCGTATGTGGCATGGAGATAGGGGCGCCTTCTCAACCTCGTGGGTTTCCTCCGGGCACTCCGGTTTCCTCCCACTGCTAAAGACCCCTACGCGCAAACGAATTATTGAAATAAAATTAAAAACCATATGTTAGTCCCGAAATGACCTAGTTGTGTCGAGTGGATGTTAAACCCCATTTCTCTCTCTCTCTCATTTCATTTCAATATAATATGCCAATCACAATAACATACTTGTACGTGGTGCTATTTTCTCAGCGGGGGTTGGATGGCAAAATGGTTAGCATGTGCATGTTGTATCATAAAGCCTGTCCAAGCTTGTGGGTTTTCTCCGGGTCCTCCGGTTTCCTCCCACTGCTAAAGACCCCTTCGTGCAAGCGAATTATTGAAATAAAATGAAACCATATGTTAGTCCCGAAATAACCTAGGTTGTGTTGAGTGGACATTAAACCCCAAAACTCTATCTGTCTTTGTTTAATCAGTATGGATACAAAGTACGATAATGGAATGGCTTTTATTGAATTTACCTCCAAGGACAAAACACAATGGATCGATACTAACGTCATAATAATTTCTCAATACAATGAGTAGGCTGACGTTCATTAAAAAAAATCTCTTTGATAAAAAGAAATGTTAAGAGTTTCCACTTGGTGAATTATTAATGGTTTTAGAAGTTTTAATTGTTTATTTTACATATGCCATTCCTTTTATTTATAGCTTTAACAAGACTGTATTCAGCTGATACTTTTTTTTAGATTCGGCTGTATTATGTTTTTTGGAATTTTTAGATTTAGGCTGTATTTGGTTCAGAATTTTTTTGATTTGGGCTGTATTTGGTTCTGAATTTTACATTTTTTTATCTCTATTCCGTTCTTGAGATGGGGCGAAAATGTCCCAAGATCAAGGAACGAAAACCTAAAGACTTTTACACGCCTGTTTCCCCTTGCAGATGTGACGATTGTCGTTCTAATGGAATCATTGAGATCTCCAGATTTTCCATTTGTCAGTTTCAAACTGGGTTTCCACTTCTTAAGGCTTGTTTATACGCCGCTTAGCTAAACTAAGTGAAGTTGGTCTTGCCGTGTTGTTAGATGGATCACATGATCGCAATAAACAGACTTTGTGCTACTGATTGGCTATTTAAAGTCAAACCAAATTGTACTCTTTTGCTTCCCTTGAAAGTTGATCTGCCCAGACGTTGCGATGGTAAAACTTCGCAATAAATGTGTGCTTTGAAATACTCAAAGGTATGCAAAGTCAATTCTTCACTTCGCGTCTTTGGATTGCTGACAAGGACAATGATCTAGTGATTTAGATGAGGTAGAAAACTGAGGTATTTGGTAGGCATTGGAAGTGCGTGTAAAAAATCCATTGAAAGAATGCAAATATATTAGATAAAATTGTGTTAAAGTTACCCTCAAAATGACCTATGGTGTCTTTGAGATTTTCAACTTCATTCCTTTCCTTGCTTTTAAATTTATTTGCATCATCATTCCATATATCACAGCTTTAATTTATAATGGCTGGCGTACGTTGACTTATAAAGCGATTTGTTATAACAAGTATGGGTGTGTTGACATATGAAGAGTCCAGTGGAAGAAAGATCTAAGTCACATTTTCGTCTTTTTGCATAAAAGGTAAAACAAACTTTTGGACGAGAACAGAACAACAAGTGGGTTTATTTGCAACTTCAAAATGATGATTAATACGTATCACAATACCAGTACAACAACTGACTTCTACAATTCAGCCAAATTATGGTCAAATAAAGGGTATGATGGACGTATTTGTCCAGGTGGTCGTATCAGAAGGGCCTTGGTTCGATGTAACTCTGATCGTTTTACCTGAAATTGATTGTTCCACAGAAAGCTTATACAATTTGCTACCAGATGGCGCTGTTTACCGGGGTTCGTTGAAAAGGTAACTTAGATCGTTCATACCCTGTGCTCTTCATATGATTGCTATATCTTGTCACATTGAGTTTTAAGGTAGGAATTTGTCTGCCTTTAGACATTTTTGATATTTTCGCGCTTTTTAATATTTTCATTTCCGTTTGTTGGTTGGTGTAGGGGCGGACACGATCACAAATACCTTTAAATGGAATTTTTTGGTGAGATATGTTTCTGAAACATGAAACTAATATATTAACATATAAATTATAATTTGATTAAAAATGTGTCTGAATTGAAGTTGGTTAACAAGGATTATAAATAATTCAGATAAAGTCAGATATGATCCAAGTTCAGATAAAGTCAAATATGATAATGTACATAATTAATAATTTATGTTAATTATACACAAATTATGTACATAATGAATAATTTATGTTAATTATATGCAAATTATGCAGTTTTTCTTGTTTATGTTTTTGTACATTATAATAATTATGTAAATACATGTTGTGGGCCCTGTTTCTCCAAATCTTAACTAAGGATAAAATCCAAATTTTAGTGGGTACTTCAATTTTGATTGACTAAGCAAAAATCAATCATATATTATCCAATGAAATTAGTAAAATTTGATTTTATTTTAGTTAAAATTTCGTGAAACAGGCTCCTGTGTAATTATGTATGATAAAATCTGATATGTTATTTGCATAATGATAATGTTCACTGAGACAATGCATAAAATATTTCCGGTTTCGTTCCACTGTGGGGGGGGGGGGGTTATAAAGCCTGTCATTGAGTCAACTGGTGTGGTTTCGAATCCCTGGTTGTACTTGGCTAGGAGTAGGTTCGCCTGTCCAACCTCGTGGGTTTTCTCTGGGTACTCTGGTTTCCTCTTACTGCTAAAGACCCCCTACGCACAAGGGAATTATTGAAATAAGATTAAACCATATGTAAGTCCCGAAATGACCTAGTTTGTGTCGAGTGGATGTTAAACCCCATTTCTCTCTCTCTGTCTCCCATAGTTTATTTATTTATAAATACAATATCAACATCAGACCCTTGATGACTAAATCATGACTAAACTATACATATGTTCTCAGAGACATATGTTAATACATAATATATTTAAGATATGTAGCCTATTTTGTAACATTATGCTTATGTTGATTATTGAATGACATGGATTTACTCAGGGTCACCCTGTTTCCTCCCATCGGTAAAGACCCCCTACGAGCAAGTGAATTATTGAAATGAATTGAATAAATGCAACACTGTGTAGATGCCATTTCCGACTATTTGAGGTCCATAACCCTCATAATAAAATGTTGCTATGTAAGATATTGCTAAATTATGTAACATAATGATAAATTATATATGACATAATGATACATTATGCAACATAGTTGCAAATTATGACACATTGTGTAACATAAGCACACATTGTGTGACATAATAGTGAATTATATAGCATAAAGATAAAATATATGCGGCAGTATCTAGGTAATGTTAACTTCTGTAACATTATGTTAGACTATGTAATATAATGCTAAATTATGTAATATAATGCTAAATTATGTAACATAATGTTAGAATATATGACATGTTAAAATATGTAACATAATGTTAAAACTAGTGCTATAATGTAATATACAATGAAATGTCATCACAATAATTTATGTTATATTATTTTAGTGGTGATTTTATTGGAATGATTTGTTATATTGGGTTTTTTGTGAGGTAATAAATCAAATTAATCACAGCTGAGTGGACATTTTATGTTAATGTATGAGATATTTCAACTGTATAGGCAGACATCATTTTAAAGATTCCCCCAAAACAAAATAAAAGTAAATAAACTAAAACTATAACACATACTTGTGGAACAACAGCTTGTGATTTATTTAGGCAACGTTTCAAAGAGTATTCTCTTAACTTATTAAGCTAATACAATATAACAAAAATTTGAAGCAAAATGTGGAAACAGCACTTTCCTAGTTTGTGTTTAATGGAGATTGAACCCCATTGCTCTCTCTCTCTTGTGGGTTTTCTCTGGGTCCTCAGGTTTCCTCCCACATCATACATACAAATTGAGCATTGTAAAGAGAGAAATCATTTTTGTAATTATGTAGGATCATATTGTGATTTAATTTCATTGATGCAAAACATTCAATTTCTTTTATGTAGCTGAGCAGGGTGGGATTTGGACACCACCACCACCCCACCCCCATCCCCCCTCCGTCCCTGCTTATAGTTGAGGTGATCATTTATTCCAAATAGTTAGTTACACTTTAATTAGCAGTTGCACATTGCGTCATTGAGATATCTGTTACAGTTTAATCATAAGTCTTAATTTACCTGAAAGGAAGATAACGACTAGTTTAATCTCCACTCACTTCCAATCTGATTAAAACACAGATCCTATTTCATTTCGTTTTTTATAGTTCAAAATTTCGTATTACATGTCTTTACTACACTAGCTAGCATCTGGAAGAGTTGTTATTTAACTTGTATTCTGCTTGAAGTGAGGGATTAGCCAACAAAATGGACTGTTACGGTGCACGGTATGTGGTGCACGGAACTGTGAGTAATCCACTAGAAACATCAATGCTGATGTCTGATGTCATAGCCGGGTCAAAAACCGATTGAATGACATCTGATGCGACTTATCGCTACAACTTGGTCAGATCTTCATGTATTGCATGCCAGCAAAAGTATAAATAAACAAAACTAAATATAGATCTGTATTTTAATCACATTGACTCAATTTCAAATAAAATTATTTTCCTCTCTTATTAGCTTATCCCATCTTCATTAGCCCAGTTGGTGCAATAAAGTGGGATGTTAAATTCCATTTCATTTCCCACCAACCAAACATAGTATCTAGTGTGAGAAGCCCATCGCAAAATTTCTTTCATAGTATGACCTATGCTTATCTTCATCAGCCCAGTCGGTGCAGGAAAGCAGTATGCCATTTCTTTCCATTTATTAACTTATATAAAATCTGTCAACGAAGCATACAATGGAATGAAAATAGTTAATTTGAATTATTCCCTGGTCCATGGGCAAAGAAATATTCTTCTAAAATGTCCATGGCTGCTTTTTATTTGTGAGAGCCCTTATCAGCCTAGTACTTCTAAAATTTTCATGGCTGCATTTTATTTGTCAGAACCCATATCTGTCTAGTTCTTGGGATGGGACAAAAACAAGCCACCTCCCCCGTTATTCATATGGATAGGAAAAAAATCAATTCCTGGTTAATCAAGATGAGGTGAACAGAAAATCTTTTACCATATGGTGACAAATTTCAAATAGTTGTCCAATGAGGTGAGTACATAGAAACATTTACACAAATATAATACCATTTATATGAAAAAAAAAACAACGATATATTGAAAATTGAGACTGCATGTGCATACTGATTTCATGCCTTGTGTGTGTGCTCTTAACATTTGTAATGTCTATGATAGTTCAGACGATGTTAATAGTAGTTTTAACTAACAGACATTGGTCTTTTAACATATTGTATTTCTATTACAAGCAGGGTGGGGTTTGTTGGTTGAATGGTTTAAGGCATGAGCGTTTCATCATAAGGTCGGGGGATGGCCTAGTGGTCTAGAGTGCCGCGCTTCGACCTCTAGCTGGCCGGTCACCTCTGGCTTGCGGCTGTGGTTTCAATCCCTGGTGTGAGAGTATGTGACATGGAGATAGGGGCGCCATCTCAACCTCGCGAGTTTCCTCCGGCCACTCCGGTTTCCTCCCACTGCTAAAGACCCCTACGTACAAGTGAATTATTGGAATAAAATTGAAACCATATGTTAGTCCCTAAATGACCTAGTTTGTGTCGAGTGGACGTTAAACCCCATTTCTCTCTCTCTCATAAGGTTTGTCATTGAGTCAAGACATGCGATTGCGATTCCCCGCTTGGCTGTCATTGAACAGGCTTTCTTTTAAAATAGAAGAGTCTATATTCCATTCCGTCAAAAAATAAATAAACATTGTCTTGTTAAATCAGATGTTGATCACAAACAAGTACTTTTATCCAGACTGTATGTTTTCCAATTCTGAACCAGCTGTCCATGTGCAGTGAGTCAAATGGTGTGGTTTTGGTACTACTCTTGTATGTGACAAAGAGTTGGATCGTCTGACCAACCTTGTGATGTTTCTGTGACTCCTCTCCCACAGTTAAAGGATGCAAAGTTGAACCATATGTTTGTCCTGAAATGACCTAGTTTGTATCTCTTTAATCATTTTCACTGTGTTTTTTTCAGATGAAACAACAGAAAGCCCTCCCTCCAGCCCTGATGTTGAAGACCCAAATGTGGTTGGAAAGATCAATGTGAAAGTGAAAATTAATGAGAAGGTATCCAAGCCTGTTAAATCCATTCTGAAGACTGGGAAATATGGAGAGGAACCCAAAAGTACAAATGGTAATAAATCCGCAGCTTCATCATCAAAAACAGACCCAGGTAAGCCTCCAGCAGATCCAGGTAAGCCTCCAGCCAGCCCATCAACTCAAAACAACAATAAAAGTCCAGCCACTTCAGCCAAGAAAATTGAAACAAAGAGTAGTACAAATCGTACAGAATCTAGGAAAACCACCACAACAACCACCACAACAGCAACAACCACAAAAACAACAACGTCTACCAAAACAACAAAATTAAATGGTGCAATACCAACAAGCGTTGACAATGGGAAGACTGTTATTAAAACCACCCAACCTTCAACAACAGTTTCTGAGAAAACAGAAACCAAAACAACAAATTCGACCATCGATGATTCAAAAATTCTTAAAACCACTGAATCCAAAACAGCCCCAAATGGGTCAAAGTTGAAGTCGACCACGACAACAAACAGTTCCACTACCACCACCACCAGTAAAAGCAATACTCGATCTTTAACAGCTCACAGAATAGAAGAGTCGAAGCAATCATTGACGAAACCACAAGGTAAAACAGACGGTCATCAAGAAACTAAAACGACATCTACAGTCACAAACACAGTAGAAACAACCCAGAATAATTTACCCAAGAATGGAAAGTCTGAAAAAAATAACAATAATGAAAATAACAAAAGCCTGACAGATAAAGTGAATCTGAATAATCGAGAACCATCACCCAAGGAAGAAAATGGCAAAAAATCTGTATCAAGCAAAACTCAGAGCCTTCAGGAGAAGCTGATCAAGCAAACAACAAAGACTAGCAACTCCTATAGCAAAAAGATTTCTACAGGGTCCCTGTCCCTTGGTGTTTCGAAACTCTCTGAAAAGTTAACGGGCAATTCTCCAGTTCGAGAAATCTCTCTGTCACCCAAAGTCAGCCCAACAAAAGAAGTTCGTAAGGATGAGAATAATGGATCTACTGTTCCAAAATCCAAAATTGAAACAACTACTCAGCCAGGAACACCGAATACCACTTCTTCAGTAACCTCCAAAACAATTAAATCTGAGAAACTTGAGGCATCCTTATCGCAGAAGATAACTTCTACGGTATCAACGGTGACTGCAAAACCAGGTCAGCCAAACCTTACTTCTTCTGGAACTGCTGCAAATACATCTACAACTGCTTCAAAAGACTCAAAAACTTCTCCAGCTTCAAAAATAAACACTGTCAATGCAACGGGAGCGCCTGGCCAAACAAATGACTCTCAAATTGGAAATATGGCCGATACCCCTGCTGCCTCGACTAAAACAAAACAAACACAGCAACAAACAACCAGTACTAAACTAACAGAACAAGCTCAATTGCAGCAAACACCACAAAAGCCTGTTGGGCCTGCCACGACAACTACAACAAGCCAAGCTAAACAAACTCCTGTAGCTCCAACGAGTCTGAAAATATCGCCACATGCTACAAATGCAAAAATATCACCAACATCCAATGCTGCACCAAATCAGAAGCTCCCACAGCCAGAGACTGCAACTCCAACAACACCCTCATCCTTAAAAGCAGCTTCCCCTGCTACTGCAAAAGCATCACCAACAGCCGATGTTGCCCCAAATCAGAAGCTAGCAAAGCCAGAAGTAACAACCCCATCCCTAAAAGCAGCATCTCCAGTTACTGCAAAAGCTCCTGCATTGATATCAGCACCAAAATCTAATGATAGCCAAAAACAGGTTCTTTCGCCAGATAAATCTCCATCGTCACCACCTAACAAACTACAATCTGCACCATGTGCCAAATCTGCAGCGGTTATAGAGAGCCCTGTGTCTCCAAAGATTATACCAGTACACAATATGGCACTTCCAGGAAAATCAGAGCCAGAATCAACAGGACCCAAATATAAGGTTTCAACTGTTATTAAAACAACACAGCAAAGTTCTGTTCCGACAAGTGTCTCGGGCGTCACGAGTTCTGCAGGGGGTACGTCCAAAGTAGTAACTAATACCAATGTAGCACGGTCTGCAAGTCCACGAATAGAAAGGCAACAATCTGTAGAATTAACAGTTGTTAATAAATTGGTCATTGACCCGAGAAATACACAACCATCGGGTTCCGCTAGAAGGCGAGATCAAAGTCCTGTCACAATTCACAGAGTTCGCTCCAGAGACGCTTCTCCTGATACAAGAGTCAGACCCAGAGAGAGGGGTAAAAGTCCAATCATGCAGCTTCTTCCCACAGATCCAAGCCCTAAATCTCCTAAGAAGCAAGAATTAGGAACACCTTCCCCGGTCAGATATTTACCTATCATCTCTGTGAAAAGTAGACCATCTGAAAAGGTAATCGTTCAGCAACCAATCCCATCTTCTGTTATTGATTTAAGAGGTTTAGGACCGGTTAAAACTGCTGTGCCGAAAGAAGATTCTGTAGTTTTAATAAAACAATCTGTCAGTTCCCAACCAGTAGAATTCCATCGACCATTTGGTGCAGGAAAGGACCCAATGCAAGGCATGAAACAAACTTTCAGTGAACAGAAAATACAGTCACACGTGGACGAAAGCCACAGCCATGATCCAAAAGTTGGAATTAAAAGGTCCATAAGTACAGAAAAACTACATATGATTGAAAGAAACACTGATGTAGTATCAACTGATAAGAGTGGACCCTTGGGAGCTAAATCTGAAATAATTGGTACAGATGTTACCAGAACTCATCTGGTTACGGAAAAACCTGCAGTTCCATCCCAGAAGGTTCAACCTGGTCAAATACCAGTCAGTGCAACGCAGAGGGAGATTTTGACAAAAGAGAACGTGAAACAAACTCTTATGGAAGTCGGTAAACCAAACTTTCCAAAAGGCACCATAATGGTCGATAAACCAGGCTCTCATCCCGTCATTTCTACAAATACCATAGCTCTAGATCCATCGCCCTCTGGTAGGAGTAGAAGTAACTCAGAGTCGTTTGCCTCACGATACAGTTCTTCGGGATCCAGCAGTCCATTGGGGTCTCCTTCATCATTGGGTGTGTCGAGGAATTCATCCAGAAGTCCATCGCCAGTCAGAAGAAGCCCGCTGGACTATGCTCAACGTCAGTCCATGCACCATCCTGAAACACCAACGCAATCCAGGGCCAAAACATCCCTGTCTTTAAACTTCAACCAAGTAGACACAGATCGGACACCTTATTCACCTTTCAGTCCCGTCAATACAACGCAGAGCCTTTTAGATTTATCGGGCGGTAACGATTGGACTAGAAGGCAGCCACCGGCACCCCCGAAGCGATCCAGTTCCGTTGAGCGAATGATGACACAGTATTCATCTTGTCCAACATCTCCTATAGGCGAGAGTCCCCAGGACCGACGGAAGACATCCATATCATTCACGCCTTTCTTTGGTCGGTCTTCAGTTAGAGGCCCAGTAAATATTAATCAATACTTAGATCAAGGAGCCCGGGCGCAAGTAGATCGTTCTCGGCGCTGCCAATCTGTTGATAGACTCCCCTCTACATATTATCCATCCCAAAGGCCCTCTCCTGCACAACAGCAGATGGTTTATCATGCTCAACCTCAGTACCATCATCCGCCTACATTACATAGAAGTGTGTCAGTTGATGTCGTTCCTAGGTTATTTGAGACAGATCAAAGTTTCCCGTCATACAGAGAAATACCCGTAGAGCACCAAATGTCACCAGACAGTGCAGCTACCCTGCCCAGAAGAAGAAAACGCAGGAACTCTGTGGAACTTATGACCAAGATGTTTGATTCTGGAATCCCACTGCCACGGGATGAGGAGCAAACAGCAAAAGATATCGACGCTGCCCTGCAATATCCAGACATGGGTCAAAAACTTCTAACACAGATACAGTCTCTTGGAAATGAAAATTATCAATTTGAGGAGGGGTCAGCCACTTTACCAAGAGGTAAGGATTCCAGAGGTCCAAGGCTCAAACGAAGGAATTCTGTTGAACATATTGCGAAATTATTTGATCAGGGTATTCCTGTGATTCCGAAAGATGATGATTCGAACGCTACTCCATTTTCCCCCCAAGGAGGTTCAACAATTCAGGCACCTGTAAATGTAGTTCGTCCTTTTAAAGATAATAGAAATGGTAATCAAACTAGAAATATCCGCCCAGATCAACAGCAGCGAAACGTAGCGCACCTGCAACAACCATTATCTTCCAGATTATCAGCTTCTCAACCTCATATAGCATCAAGCAATAGCAATCCAGTGCAAATAAAACCACACAGTTTACGAAGTAATCAAACTTCGGCCCCAAATCCTCCTGGTCAGCATGCAGGTAGATCCAGAGCAGCGGCCTGTTCCCTCAACCTCAGGAATATCCCAACAAAATCTGCCTCCCCTGAACCACAATACGCTTCCCAAAAGCCAGTACTTAGAAGATCCATGAGCGAAGTTAGACGGTCCTCTAGTGGTAAAAATCAATCATCTTCGCAGAGCAACAATGGAGATGAAGATGAAAAATCCTACAAACGACTGTCAGTTGGTGAAGCAGCTCGTCTGTTTGACCAGATAACAGTGAAAGAACCCGTCGCCCCTCGTCGCACTGGTGGTGGGCTGAACATTGCTGGGAAAGCTCAGAAGTTTTTAGCTAAATTTAAGTGATACTGCTGCTATGAGGTTAGTCATCGTTTCATGTATAATTATTTGTGTATTTTCACCTCTGTTCCGCCCCATTGCTGGGAAAGCTCAGACGTTTTAGCTAAATTTAAGTGAAACTGCTAGCTGCTATGAGGTTAGTCATCGTTTCATGCATTATTATCTGATATGTTCACGTCTGTACCGCCCCATGGATGGCCGAATGGTTAGCTCGTGCACGTTGTATCATTAGGTCTGCCATTGAGTCAACTGGCGTCGATTCCCCGGTTGTACGTGGCAAGGAGTGAAGTCGCTTGTCCAACCTCGTGGGTTATCTCCGGGTTCTCTGATTCCTCGACTGCTAAACACCAATACGCGAGTGTACGTTAAACCCCTTTGTTTTATACATTTTCCTGTTTAAGGGGGTAGAGGTGCGCGTTGTATCAAAATTTCTGTCATTGAGCCAATTGGAGTGTTTTCGATTCCCGGGTTGTAGGGTCGCCTGTCCAACCTCGTGCGTTTTCTCCGAGTCCTACATTTCAAGCTAGACCCCGCTACGCGTAAGCGTATTACTGAAATAAACAATAAGTTAGTCCCGAAATGACACAGTTTGTGTCGCGTGGACATTAAACCCCATCTGTCGAGTGGACGTTAAACTCTCTCTCTCTTTCTTTCTCTCCCTCTCTCTCTCTCTCTCTCTCTCTCTGTTGCAGCAAATTCTTAGCTTGCGGTGCACGTAACTTTGGATATCCAGCTAGAAACATTAGCGGTGGTCGGTTAATCAAATGGCTGACGTCACAGGGTCTAACACAGCTCACATGACCCTGACGCGACCTACCACTACAACTGGTCAAACCCTCGTGTAGTAGAGTTCATCAAAAGTGTAAAAAGGGAAATATAAAGGAAATATAAATCTGTATTATAATCAGATTGGGTCCCCTAGTAACGCCAATACTTGTACATTTGTCGTCAAAGTCCAGAAATTACAGAGCTCTATATTGAACTGACTGGAAAAGGCGCCTGACTTTAAATTGGAGATTTGTCAGAGAGTTTGAAGTATTTCAAAAGGTATAATGTTTTTGGCGCCAGATATATTTACAGAGCTCTATATTGAACTGACTGGAAATAGCGCCTGACTTTAAATTTGAGATTTGTCAGAGAGTTTGAAGTATTTCAAAAGGTATAACGTTTTTGGCACCAGATATATTTACAGAGCTCTATATTGAACTGACTGGAAATGGCGCCTACCTTTAAATTTCAGATTTGTCAGAGAGTTTGAAGTATTTCGAAAGGTATAACGTTTTTGGCACCAGATATATTTCCCCGGTTTGGATATATATTTAATAAATTGTGGCGCATTAAATTTCTTTAAATGTGGTTCCGTTTTTGTATTCCAGTTTGCAACATAAGACCAGAGATCCCGCTTTTATTGTCATCACCTTACGGCCCGCTCAGGCTAACAAGAATTTCGCTACTTTCGATTTTTGTTGGTTTTGTTTTGTCATCAGTTGCTGTATATTATGTCATCGAGTTTCTTTGGCTGACGTCATTGTATCAGCGTCATTCGCGTCTTTCTGTTGTCCAAGATTGCAATTATTCACTTTTCGTCTGTTACTCAGTTCAGACAGCTGAGGAACTTGTGTCGGATAAACTTTATTTTCAGAAGAATAAATATCGTCTTATCACAAAAATCTGCATACAGCTCTTCAATTATGGATTAATTTGGTTGTGAGCTGGCTAGATTCAGTATAAAGACAGTTGAATTTACGTATGCCCAAAATGGCGCCATGGGGATCTGTTCGGGAAGAATTGCTGCTACGCGTGGGCGACGAGCTCCTTTACAGCTACAAACACAGAAATACTCGAATTTTAAAGAGCAATTTCTACATATTTATTCCCCGGCAGAGGTCGCCCTAAATGTAAAATAGAAAAGTAGTAATTTTATGTTGGGTATGGTATCGTAGACATCAAATTTTAGATACATTATTTAATGTGATAGCTTGTGTGGCATATTATTTATTAAGCTTATTTATAAAGATTTGTACATTTTTTTGTAATTAATGATATTTTGAGTGAGACGTAAATGCCTATAGTCTTTCATAGCGGCATGATTATAGCTTGTATATTTAATTATTTATTGCAAATTGTCTTAATCATGAGTTATCTCCCCTTAGAATTTTAAAGGGTGGCGATATTTTAATCAAGAAGTTAATAATATAAATATATGTTATATATTAGAATCGGCGCATTAATTGATGGTATAACAATCGAGTTTGCTCTCGTGCATGCGCATTAATGATATTGGGAATAAATGGGGAGATAACTCAAATGGGCTCGGACATCTTTATTTCTCTATTTAAGTAAATGGAACTTTGAATGGTATGAATCTAAATCGAGATAATTAAGTGTAAAAATAGAGCTTGGAGAATAAATGACAGATTTAGATATGATAGCGACCTTCAGTATTAGAGTTATCCCCCTTTTGCTGCTGTTTCCAGCAAGCTTCGCCAAGTTGCGGTCATCGACGGGTGATTCCGGTCACAAACGAAATATCCACAGTAAGAGAGAAGGGTCCGAAGAGGCAAAAGATCGCGTGTGGCGCCTGGACGGGTTACCCGTTCACAAACGAATTGCCCGCAAGAAAAAAAAATGACGCGATGGCGGCTAACACCACTGGGTACGACTGCTTGAAATTCATAACACTACTGCTTTAAACCTAGCTCTCAATCCGCCGGACGTGTTTTAAAACGCACCGGTCGTAGGGTTTGGTAACTCAAGAAGCATCGAGTTTTGCATGAGCAGGACCTAAAGTTTCTAAGAAGCCAGTCTGTGATCTTCCACGACGCTGGACACAAGCAAGTGCCGCGAAGTCTACGGGTTTACTAGCATTTTCGCCGTAGTAATACGTACAGCGGGTTTTGATCTAGGTTTTAACCTTTGGTTTGAAAAATATTAATATGTTATTACCGTCATTATAAATAGTAAATTATATATAAAGTATATTTTGTGTCTTTGTAAATAGAATTATATTGAAAAGAATTTCTTAACGCAAGAAAATATCCCTGTAATTGCACTATATTCTTTTAAGTTTGTGCAAATTCGCTGTTAGTGTTAGGCTACTTGATCAATCAATATCCCAGTCAATTTTTGTGTACGATGTTTTGTTAACGTACACATTTGGAACTAAAAACTTTTGAGAAGAGCGGCGTTTGTTTTTTTTTTAAATTAGTAGTTTTCCTGGAGGAATTGTAGTTAAGAGTTCACAAAGCATTCTTAGACTGATCGTGTACACAAAACTTTGCACATATTAGTTAAAATAAGGCGAGCAATTGTGAGCAAATTCATAACTTTAGTCTGAGAATGTTTTGTGAAAGGGGGGCTCGATACAATTCTGAGCAAATTCATAAGTTAAGTTTGACAATGTTTTGTGAAAGAGGGGCTCGATATTCAAATTGGTGTGGCCTAAGATTGAATTATGAACTATTTTATGTTACATATGGATGAAGGTGTACACCTTAAAAATGTGTCTGGAACTCAAGGGGCGTATCGGGGGGGGGGGGGGCTTGGACGCCCACCCTTTGACACGCGAATGATCACTGTGCCAAACGACTCTCGGACAAATTTTAAGGCGAACTGCAGCCATTGCACATTCTTAATATTTTCTTAATTAACTAATATTAAAGTAGTTTCAAAAATACGCAACCCCATATCAAAATCATTTCGGCTTTATAATGAGTAAATCAAGTTTTTTTTATTTTCACTGCGTACAGTAAAATATAATCATCACGCCGGATGGATCGAAAGAAATTTGATTCATTAATATAGATTAGGAATTTGGTGCAGTTAGATTAATTACCGTTGTTATTTTTATCAATATATTTTTTTATTATTATTATTCTCTGATCTCTTTTGGGTTCCCCTCTTTTGCTAGTCTGGCTTTACGTTTAAAGGGACGTTTTGTTTGGAAACACTCATGTGTAATGAAGCGCTATATAAATCGAACGATAATAATAATAATTTGGCCTTAGACTAAAACATGCCAACATTTAATTAATTTAGGGCCCCAATGATGGGTATTGGCTAGGGCCCACAACAAGTTGGTTATCCGGCACTGGAGACAGTTGGACTTCCTCAAAGGTACCGTACCTTGAACTATTCTGCCCACATAACAATATGATGTTAAATTTACGTAAAACATTTACGTAAAAATAGTCAGTCAGTCTGTCGTCTATATAGCCAGATTATCTGGTATTTAATGGCCTTCCGATAATCCTGATTCCATCCGCAGAAATTGTTAACTTCAGTGCTTTTTGGCCTCTGGTATGGGCCAAAATTTGTGCGGGCCATTTCGCAAGGTGTGAAGCAACGATATCATTTGTGATTTCATGGCGAAATGTCTCTTTAATGCCTGGTATTGCTATATTATTATTATTGTAATATTACATGCCTTTGTTCATTGTTACTTTTTTTATTTCGTTTGTTTTCTTCTATCTTTTTATAAATAAAACATTATGGGGCTATTAAATCAGAGTTTCTGTTTTATTTTATAAATTGGGGGAATCACGTGGCTAAATGAGTAAAACGCTGCCTCGCTAGTCTTGGGGTCGAATGTTCGATCCATGCATTGGCCGAGAAAGTTCATCAAGATTTCCCGGCGTGGTTTCCCCTTGTCAGTGATGCAGGACGGAGGGTTTGAAAAAGACAAATGTCTAGTCGTTCGCATGGGACGAAAAACCGAGGTCCCGTACACACATTAGCGTGCACGTAATAGACCCCTTGGAATGGCAATTCGGATTCGATATAATAGTAGTCCATAGCGCCGCTGTTAGGGCAGATAGCACACTGTATGGCGTATGTCCGTCTTCATTAGCTCAGTCGGAACAGGACAGTAGGTCTTTAAACGTCTTTTCATTTCGTATAAGCATATCGTACGGTCCATGGTATATGCTCTCGGGATTTTTTGAAAGCCTTACCTTCTCTTTTTCACCTCGAATCTTTAAATCTCGCAAAAGGAGTCACTTCTCAACATATTTAATAAACATGCGCAGTACCGGATCTAAGGGGCGTAAAGTGGGACAAATGCCCCCTCCCACACACACATACACTTAGAGGCCCCCCACAATTCTGGGTCGCCTAAAATAATTTAACTAAAATAAAGTAAATGAAAACATTACAAGCGAAAGAGTCTGTTGAAAATACTCAACTTGTCAACGAATTCTAAACGTTAATGAAATCGCTGCATAAATTGTCTCAGATGCATTGAAATTAATCCTAATTTTAAAAAAAATCCTGGAAGAAAACACCCCAGTCACTCAGTCAAACAACAATGGGGCCCCCGCACAGTTGGTATGTCCCAGGCCCCCACAAGGATAATCCGGCACTGAATTAAACATGCGGTTTGTGCCTGTTCGGGTTCGTAATAATTGATCATTTCAAACCTGTTTTGTGTATGTTTTTAATCGCAAAATTTTACTTGAAACGTTTGTTGAATTATTATAAATATGTGTCAGTCGTGGCAGGAAATGGTTCCCTTGGCAAACAAAGATGGGTCACGTGGAAAATAGTCGATAAGGATTCCAAAATAGCCTTAGACCTGAGGTGGGGTTGAGCGGTATTTACGTATTGCAGCTAGGCCTATATGGAAAGGAAAGCAGGCCCGGATCCAGGAATTTGTCGAGTGGGGGGGGGGGAGCATACATTGGATCAAAGGGTAATACGTTGCAACTTTGGATTGCTTGGGCGGAGACATTGCAAAAATTATGTTTATAACATATATTAAAGAGCAGATATGTGAACTACAACAGTACCAAAGCCAACGAAAATCAACTATATCACTGGGGAGGGGGGGGGCACGACCCCGCGCCTGGGAAAGGGATTTGTCAGCGGACAAGGAACTATTTCGGCAACCGCTTACTGCGTCCTGTAAACCGATATAAAACCTTTTTATATGCGCTTAATGGGAGGTAACTCGTTTTTACATTGTCTGGTATCAGACTAACTGTTTTCTTCACATTGACTTCTATGTTAAATCCATGATATTTCTAGGGTCGCCTGTCCAACTTCGCGGGTTTTCTCCGGTTCCTTCTGTTTCCTCCCACTGCTAAAGACCCCTACGCGCAAGCGAATTATTGAAATAAAATTGTCAGTCCCGAAATGACCTAGTTTGTGTCGGGTGGGTGTGAAACCACATTTCCCTCTCCCTTTAGTCTAGACGTATCTTAATACCCGTCTTCATTGGCCGCTGAATATCCTCCAAAACCTGACAAAAAATGTAAATTCAAAAACTCTATTTCGTTTTGGGAAACGGCTGGTTAAACACGAGCAAGTGAAACCATAATGTCTGTCAGTGTGTCAAGTGGCATGGTTTCGATTTTTCCGCTTCAATACACAAGGAGTAGGGAAGACTGATTCTTTGTAATTGTTATATAACCCGCGTTCTGGTTGATGTGAAGGATTATCCAATAAAACAGTATGTTACTGCGAGTTCCTGGCTTGCGATGCACGTAACTGTGGGTAGACTAATAGAAACATCAACGCTGATAGGTTAATGAAATGTCTGACGTCTTAGGGTCAAAAGCCGCTCGTGCGACCCCTGATGCGACCTTCCAGTACAACCGGTCTGATTTGGTGTAGGCCAACGAAAGTATACAAACAACGAAAAGAAATATAGATATATATATTAATCAAATTGCTAAAAAAAATATATATGTCATTCTAACGGAGACCGGTGACTTTTTTAGAGGACCTACACAAATTCATTAACAGCAAAGGTAAGAATTCAGTATTGTAATAATGTATATGTGGGTATCTGGTTAATTGGGGAGTGAATGGTTTAACGCATCGTCTTTCGATCATTAGGTCTGGCATTGAGGTTAGTGGTTCGATCAATTATAATTATTTAATACGCGTGACGCCAGTTAGACACAGCCATGATAACAACTTCAAATGAGTGTTAGCCTAATTATCGCGTAACAACGTTAATCGGAATTAATTAGCGGAGGCCGATCTTCAAAATAAAATCTTAAAGGCCCAGGACAATCGGATCACTATCGAATTTACGTACTTTAAAACAATCGTTCATTTCAATTGTAATAACTTCCATTAAAATCAACATGCGTGAACAGGTCTTTTTTTAAGAAAACAAAACAACTCTAGTCTAAAAGGCTCACATCAGATCACTGTTGGGATTAAGTATAGGCCTGCTTTAAAACGATCTTTGAATTATAATCAACTGGTGGAGACAGGTCGACTTTTAAAAAAATGAGAACAAAGGTCTAAACAAATTCAGCAAAGGTGAGCAGATCAAGAGTTAATATTACATAATATAAATTTATTTGATTAATTAGAAGGGAGGGATGGGGGTTAAACTTCCATTCACGGCTTGTAGGCCTTACGTGACGAGGAGTAGGGTCACGTATATCCAACTTCATGGTTTTCCCCCAGTTTCTCCTACGCACAGGCGAATTATTGAAATAAATCTGAAACATAAGTTAGGCCCTGAATAATTTGTTTCAAGGAGACGATAAAGCCCACTTCTCGCTTGATACCGGTTGAATAATAGAATGTCTGGCCTAGTTTGGTCGATCCAGCTAGCTGTATTGGCTGAGAAATTCCATCGGGTTTTCCGACGTAGTTTCCCTTTGTCAGTGGTGCAGAACGGCGGATCTGGCAAGAACAGCTGTCTAGTCGTTCGCGTGGTGTAAAAAACCGAGGACTCATGTAGCCTACACATTGGCATGCACGTAAAAGATCCCTTGACAGCTGGAATTCGGTATAAGACTACGCTGTAGTGTCGCTGTCCGGTGTTAGGCTCTTGGTACGATCCACGTCCAGAATCTAAGCTGATCCGACCGGAAGTCAACTTTTGACACGATGGCTGCCCCCTTTCCATTTCCTTGAACTTGTTGTTTTAAAAAAAACAACAAAACAAATCTGTGGCATGCAGTCAATATCGCTACGTAGTAATATGTTATTGGGTAAATATTTGTTTGTTGAAAAACTGCCATTTGATTATTTAGTCTACGTAACCGTGTTCTTTTCTGTCTCAGTCTGCCCATAAAAAATAAACGTATATTTAATATTTAACGTGGATGGGTAACTCAAGTGTACAAGTGAAACAAAACTGCAGTCTGCGTGGATGAGAGCGCATGTCGTCGGGCAACAGCAAGGCTATACAATTGTCTACTGACACGCAATCAAAACGTAACATTTTTTTAAATGTTAGATTGGAAATTTCGTTTGAGAGATAAACTGGGCAATCCTGTTTGATCCGACTCCCTTTTAGTTTTACATTCCATCACTTAAACTGCTGGTAGTGGTAAGTGGGGAGTGCTCGGTGTTAGGGTTACGGTCAGGGTCAGGTATGTAAGATTAAAAACTATTAATTCAGGGTTAGGGTGGTAAAGACAGCAATATAATTGTCTGCCATCATTTCTGTGACAATTTCTATCACAGTTTCCCATTTTCTCTACACAAGAAAAAGGAGTCACAACAACCAATTAAAAGTGCCACAAACATATATTATTTGTCGACAAAACACTGAAATTCAACATGATTTAAAAAAAAAAAAACCCACTCATGGAAGAACTAATCTTCTTTTCACTTATTTACCTACTTGTTATTTACTTTCTGTGGTGCCACAACAATAAAAAATATTGATAATTGAGACACAAAAATGGGAGTCACATCAAACATGAATGCCATTAAGATCACAACAATGAAGTACAGTACCGTAACCAAAACTTAAAATTACTTCGACAGAATCTAACCAGCAGAGTACCAGCTATGTCTGATTTAGATGATTTCTTTAGTGTGCAATGAAAATGATAACTGAATTCCAGTGTACAACAGAAAGGAGATAAATCGCTAATATTTGGGACCTGCAAATTGACACAAATGGATCCATACAGCGACATTGGATGTTATATGTGGCTGCTATAGGTCGATGCACAGACATTACTGAGATTACTGGTGTGAGCATATGTGGCATGGAGATAGGGGCGCCTTCTCAACCTCGTGGGTTTCCTCCGGGCACTCCGGTTTCCTCCCACGGCTAAAGACCCCTACGGGCAAGCGAATTATTGAAATAATATTGAAACCATATGTTAGTCCCGAAATGACCTGGTTGTGTTGATGGACGTTAAACCCCATTTCTCTCTCTCTCTCTCTCTTTTTTGGGCCTGGCTTAGACACATTTAATTTGATTCCATACGCATACATAATATCCTTTCTATTTCAGAGCACCTTTGATATGTTGATCTTTATTCTAAAGTTCTGGTTTTGATTTCAAATCAATAAAAATATGGCAGATTTCAAACCCAAATGTCAGATCTGTGGAAAGCAGTTTCCCTACTTCAGTCAACTTGAGATTCATCTGAAAATGCATAATGGAGAGAAGCCATACGGATGTCCATATTGTCCAAAAGCCTGCCTACGTCCGGCGGATCTAACGCGCCACATACGAACACATACCGGAGAGAAGCCATATTCCTGCGATGCGTGTGGAAAGAAGTTCGCCCAGCAGTCAGCTTTAAACCAACATCTGTTGGTCCATACTGGTGTTAGAGTATTTGATTGTGATAAATGTGATAAAAGTTTTAAAACCAAATCACAGCTTCAAGTCCATCAACTACATATTCATTCAGGTATGTACTGTATATGTAGTTTCTTTTAGTGGCGAGGGGGTTGGATGGCCGAATGGTTAATGCACATGCTTCATCATACGGTCCATCATTGAGTCAACTGGCTTGGTTCGATTTCCCAGGTTGTACTTGAGAAGAAGTAGGGTCGCCTGTCCAACCTTGTGGGTTTTCTCTTGGTCCTCCAGCTTCCTCCCCACTGCTGAAGACCCCAAAGCAACCATATAATGTTAGTCCTGAATAGGGGTGGGCGATATAACCGGTATACCGGTGTATTGCGATTCAAACTTGCCAATACATCGTATCGTGATACACGTCCAAGAACCGGTTCAGTCAATACGATCGGCAACTTCCGTAATATTCATCGGAATATTCCGTGAGACTGTCAATTCTATTGAAAACTTGAGAATATCCTTGACGCATTTTTGACGTTAGCGAAACAGATCGCGGCACGTGCCTGGCGGTAGCGAATCAGCTCGCGATGAAAAGGAATGTTTAATTCGCTAATCATCCAATAAGAAATATATGTTTCAACACCTGATCTTTCAGTATTTACGTAATAGGTCAGAGGTGAAAATTCACACCGTGCGAATCACTTTGGCGCTATTCCAATATTTCCACGCTGTCACTTACGGCTAATAATTATATGATATTGAAAGTGAAATAGAATCCGATTTTATAATTTACTGCCAGGCATATTGTGGAATATGATAATGTCGAAGAAATCAACTATTCATTATATTTTTTTGGACGGTATGATGCGAAGAATGCGTCTACTCGAGCCGAGATCAAACGTGTGGCCGCCATCTTGGATACGTTCGCTCAAACAGATGATAACAAAACTTACGGCTAATAATTCTAGACTTTGGAAAGCTAAATTGAATGAAAACTTTTAGGATTTAATACAAGCTAAATTAAGGAAAATTACACTGTCGAAGCTTTCAACAAAGCAAAGAAAACGACAATTCCCGTCATAAATCCAAAGAAAGGCAGAAATGTTAAATGAGGTAGGCGATGAAGTGACCGTTATTTGGATGATGTTTATATTTACTTTGAACACTGCTGCCAACACGAAGTACTATATTTTTGTTTTATTTTTAAAAAAAAATCGTAAGGGATACTTTTTCACGTTATTTTGCCAATATGATAGAGAAAAGTAATAATTTTAATGGAACTGGCTTTTGAATATAATTTACAGTAATATAAATGCTACTTTGTACAATTGAATTTTATATCATTGGGAAGTACACGACAATGTTTACATTTTTGTAACAGAGTATTTTTATGTATAGAAAATATTTTTTTAGTTATTTTCAATTTTGTAGAGGGTATTAGGATTAACAATAATCCACTAATTGGCTGAGGGAGATGGGCCCTGCTGATTTAATGAGCTTAGGGGTAGGGTAGCTAATCTTTTAATTGGCTCAGGGTGTTTAATGTTGAATGTTGCATTATGCAATAAATGTAACGCCTAAGTGAGGTGAATAAAAACATGGGTTTTGTGAATATCTTGTTCTTGTAGTTGACTAGTTGTACAATAGACGAATTGCATGTTCAAAGACCTTCACATGAGTTTCAGTGTTGCTATGAGATACATTTAAGGCTGTACTTTTGCAATAAATCTGGAGTTAACACTTTCACAATATATTGCAATATGTATTGCAATACGACAAATCGTATCGCAATATATCACAATACGATTTTTTGGGCAATACCCACCCTTAGTCCTGAAGTTCATCTACTACATGTTTATTCAGGTATGTACTGTACATGTAGTTTCTTTCAGTGGCATTTAGTAATTGGGAGCTACATATATCACTTTCATAGAAGGCTTGATCTCGCTTTAAAGGACAATATTTGTGTCAGTCATTATGACATATGTGATGGAACTCGATAAACAGTTCCAAATATAATTTTAACATTGCTACGATAGGTGCGTTATGAAGATTTCAAGAAACAGGAAGTGACGAACGCAAAAGTAAAACACAAGTTATCTTTCTATATAACTGACTGGAGTGACCAGTGATAACAGACATACAGACAAATTTCTGCTCACTAATAATTCCTTCGAACACGTTATAATGAGACTGGGTTACTATGGAATTCCATCTACCAAGGGATCTTTTATGTGCATGCCAATGTGTATATGAGGCCTCAGTTTTCATCCCATCCGAATGACTAGACAGCTGTCTTTGTCAGTCTTTCCATCCTGCATAAGTAACAAGGGGGAACCACGCCAGAAAATCTGGATGAACTTTCTCGGCCAATGCCTCCAGGCTAGCAATCTAGTGTCTTACCCACTTATTCACCGTGATCCCCACCTGTCCTACTGCCATGCATATAGTTATGCTGAGTGTGCAATATAGCTGCTACAACTCTTATCTTACCTAATGCACCTTTAATCTTTTTTTTCAGAGGAGAAACTTTATTCCTGTGAAATCTGTGGAAAAGGATTTAAATCTAACAGCCATCTTAAATCTCATCTCCGTATACACGAGACTGACGTTGAAGTGAAACCTTTTGAATGTGATATTTGCAAAAAGACCTTCAAATTTAGCACTAGTTTTAAACGGCACCAAAAACTGCACACGGACGTCATGCCTTACGAATGTCAGGTTTGTGGAAAACAGTTTCGGGAGAAACACAATTTCTTGCGACACAAGAACAGGTCTTATGGCGAAATTGCACTAAACCACCATTGTCATTTTTGTGATAAAGTATTTTCTCAAAAGTGTCACCTCGACGACCATATTAGAACTCATACAGACGAACGTCCTTTCGAGTGTGAACATTGCCATAAAGGCTTTAAACAACGCATGGCTCTTAAGAAACACCTTGAATTTCACGTCAAGGCAGAAGCTTCGGACATCGAAGCCAAGTCGTAAACTGTGATAGAAATACCTGAGCCATGTTCTGTTTAAACGGCATTTAGTAATTGAACACCTTGAATTAAACCCAAGAGTTTTATCGAAAACGACAATCTGATTGAAATACAGATCTATAATTTGTTGGGTTTTTTTTATGCTTTCAATGGCCTACACTACATGTAGATCTAACAAGTTATGGTGGTTGACGTTTCTAGTGGTTGACCAACAGTTTTTTGCATAATGCGGCAAGAAGTCGTAACAGGTATTTTCATTGATTTATCCATCTCTTCAACCAAAGTGTAGTACAGACAAATAAAATGAAATTTTGAACTATAAAAAACGAAAGAATCAGATTGTCCTGTTAGCTATACATGTATATCTTGCTAACTTGTTATTACTGGTTAAAAAGTAGTTTCTATCTATATAGGAATTTTGAGGCCTTATAATGTAGGCCTACACAAATACCGAGAAGTAAATAATTTTTTATTTCAAAAAATTTAATATTTTGTTGTATTATTTGGATTATAGAATTATATTTTGGGTTTTTTTGGTTGTTTGTATTGTTATCACAGTTTATATTCAAAATATTCTTGCAAAATTCATATCTTTTATATTATTTGCACTAACTCACATTCATTGAATTATGTAGTCAATCGGGTGGAATGAAAAAAAAACAAGCTCTTGTGTACACATTTGCGCGTAAAAGATCCCTTGGCAGTTGGAATTCTATATCTTCATGCCCATCTTCATTAGGCCAGTCGGAACAGAACAGTAGGACATTAAACCACATTTCATTTCATTGAATTATGAAACTTTAGTTTTATACATCTAGGTTTTATTGTAGTTACTAGGACGTTAAACCACATTTCATTTGATTTCATTTTATTGTGGTTGAACTGTATATTGTCCTCACCCCTGTCCTTCAATTTTCACCATTAGTCTTTCATTCATGTTTCTTGTTGACATCAACTCGACACAAAATAGATATTATCGGGTCTAATTTTTATTTCAATAATTTTATTGAGCTGAGGGGTCTTTAGAGTTGAGAGAGAACCAGAGAAAACCAACGAGATTGGACAGGTGGCCCTACTCCTTGCTACGTACAAGCTGTGAATCGAAACCCCACCACATACCTTATAAGTTAACGAGCACATGTGTTAAAGGGACAATAACACTCTTGCTGGCTTGGCAGCTCTAGAAAATAAATAATAGTCTTTTTCTAAGTACCAGATGTTTATGTGTCCTACCTGTTGTGTAAATTATCCATTACATCATATTTTACTTGTCCAGAGGGTTAGAAAATATTTTAAAATCCAAGTCACATTTGAAAAGGTTTACGTTAACCTTTTCAAATCATGTAGTTGAATTTTTCCAATTTTTTAATTAGGTGTGTTACGATGAAATTTGTATCATCAATTTATTTGAATATTGTAAAATAATACAATTTGTTGACCAGAATAAAGATTGGGACATATTATTCAATTACAACAAGAGTGTTATTGGGGCTTTAAACCCATTCTGCCACCCAACTCCCCATTTCTTGCTTAGAGACTATATTAATCTATATTTTTTGATTGATATGAGTTTCTGTCTCATTTTTGCCGGGGTAGCGGCACTGCGGCCTACTCTTATATTTTAACCAAAAAATATTTGAGATTTTGAGAATCTTTAAATGTTAGATCAGAATTGTTTCATTCAAAAACGTTATTTCAGAAATATCTTTATATACAGACTTTTACAATGACCACAAATTATGATGTATACAATTCTTTGTTTGTATCCTTCTATTTACGTCAATATTTACCAGCACATGTTATGTACATATATATCTTAAAAATAAAATACATTGTTCTATAAAAATGGTTAGCACAAGGGTTCCTATAGCTACTATACAGATCTTAGTACATAAATCCATCATTGGGGAATTGCTATGGAGATGTTAATTCTTAAAAAGATATTTCCATTTATTTATGTATAACTCCAGAGATATCTCAATCTCCAATTGAGCATGTTCTACTAAAAAGCTTTCATACTTGTTAATATTGTGTATTTCATTTCGTAGTTTAGCCTGATATATATAGAATTGAGTTAAAATAATTACATGATTAATGAAGATCCATTCAGTATTATTTATATAATCTGGTTTATTAGTTAGACCAAGATGTTTGGTGTATATTTTTGTGGTAATACTAAAATAGAAGAAATTATTAATTGTTGACAATTAAACTGAAATTAAAGAAATTATCAGTTTGATTTATTTACAATAGAATGTGTTTTCTTTGTTATCGAATTTTTTGTTCTTGTGGAATCTTTTTTTGTTAGAATAATAAACTAACACATGTTATGTGATCAATGATTAAATTGAAGAAAATATTTATTGTTCTTTGTCAACAATGAATTATAAACTACTGGGAATTCTCGTATTTAAGACCTGGGCTTAATTTCGAATTTGACCATGTCAGTGATGAAACATTTCTTCTGAAATCAACCCCAGGGCTTGAATTTGAAAAGAGGAAAAAACGACAAACATTTGATTTCTTTTTATAATTATCAATGGAACAAATCAAATTCATCAGCAAAAATGGTTTTTAAAACCAGGCATGAATTTAGCTGTTAGAAAAAAAAAGCTGCAACAAAATAGTGATATACTGTCACATAAAAGTTCTGATATACAAATATATACACCAATTCAACGGGACTCCATTAATGTTAACATGTCGTTTGAAAGTTTTAAAAGGGAAACCACTCTAAAAGAAATTTTGAATTTAATCTCATGGGTTTAAATTTTAACTCGTTATTAAGCCCATTGTCTTTATAACAGCGGGGTTTAAAGGCAAGGATTCCCCAGTACAAGATAAGAAATTGTTATTTGTTGACAATTCAAGCAATAGTTGCATTTATTTAAAAGTCATTTCTATATAAATAAAATCAAAGTGTGTATGTTTAAATGCGTGTATGTTCGCCGCGAGCCACAGCCACACCCTACCAATGTGATATCAAATTAATTAAACCAGTATGAATATTTTAGGCCATCAAATTTGGACACACACACACACACTCACACACACACCCACGGCGAATCACGCTTTTGTGGTTGCGCTCCACCTCCATATCTGTGGGATCATATTAACCAGCATGACACTGTGAATGTTTTTGGCCATCGAATTATGACAGGGGAATTGGGCCCTCGGCAAATTTAGGCCTTTGGCAAGACTGGGTATCCTGCTTGTGTTTAAAAAAGCTTTAAATTACATGACATCTATAAACAGTCTACCTTGTTAAAGAATAATCTTATTAATTCTATAACTTACTAATGTCAGTTTGTCATTTGAGAAATTGGCAAAAATATCATTTTCAAGTTGAAACACCAATGTTCAGCTTTGCCAATTCCATGGAACATACAAAAATCAAGGGAGGTAATTAATTTTCCTATTATTATTTTAAGAGTTGACGTGATTTCTACGATTATATAACAGTGTCTGACAACCTATAACACAACAGATATAGAAATGATTAGGTTTTATTTTTCTTAGAAAATATGCAAATATCCACTTTAAACCACAAAACAAGTAATTGTTATTATTTTATGTGCTATGATTGTATAACAGTGTCTAACAACCAGTTAAACAACAGATATAGAAATGATTAGGTTTTGATTTTCTTAGGAAACATGCAACTACCGTTGAAACCACAAGACATGTAATTGGTATTTATTGACCATTAAACCACAATATATAGAGGATATTTGTCGTTTTAGAGTGAATAACATATTTTATTTCATTGAGAAGCAAGAAAACTTATATTTTCACGAATGCGTAGCATGAGTGAAAATATAAACGTTTTCTTGCTTAGAGATGAAATAAAATATGTTATTCACGACAAAACGACAAATATTCTATTTATTTTATGATTTTACAATCATTTTAGGTAAAACAACATGGAATACTTTGTCCGCCAGTGGAATAACACTTTTATTTCACTGATAAAGCGCGGTATTCCACTACTGATCATAAAATAATATGTATTATCTTTGTTATTTAATTTTGGATGATTGGGTTTCAATGTGATTAAAATACAGATCTATATTTTGTTCCATTTTTCGGTGGCCTACACTACATGAAGATCTGACATGTTTTACTGGGAGTTCACATCAGGGGTCAGACGAGCGGCTTTCGACCCTATGATGTCAGACATTGATTGATCAATCAGCGTTGATGTTTCTAGTGGTTTACCCACAATTCTGTGCATCAAAAGGTCCCAACCTCCCCGCATCAGAGAGTTTCATGGGCTAAACCCTCACATCAACTGAAACGCTGGTAATGTAACAACTCTTCCAGTTCCTAGTGTAGTAAAGACAAGTATAGCGAAATTTTGAACAATAAAAAACGAAACTAAATTGGATCTGTGTTTTAATCAGATTGATGGGTTTTTGATTGTTTTTGTTTCATTACTATTGTATATTTCGTAATGATGTATATATTTTTGTATTGCATAAAGAAATGATATTTGAAAACAAGATCAAATTGATCTTTTTATTAAAGCGAGAATTTCTTACTTTGAGGATAGCTAGCTATTCCAAGGGAGGTAATTGTGTTATTATTTCTGGTGTGAATGATTTGTAAGTGTGAGAATGATACATATTATCGTATAATAATATTGAGCAAAAGACATAGAAATGATTATGTTTTGACTTTCTTAGAAAATATGAAATTATCGCTTTAAGAGAAAAACTGCTTTTCAAAAATGTGTTCTGGAGAAGTTGTAGTTTTGGAAGGGAATAAAATGGAAAGGAACACAAATTGTTTTTTTTATTTGAAATGAATGTGGTGTTATAATGGTCAGAGCGGTTAATTGATTTAACTTTATGGGTCTTCATAATAAAATTATGAAAAATGTATATTTATTTAAAAATGTGTTTTGAAAAACATGTATGTAACTTTTAAATGGAAAAGGGAACCAAATATGTTTTTTATGTGTTCAAATGAATGTGGTGTATTTTTATAGATGTGGCTAAAACTAAGTTGTTTTGTCTATGGGGTTTTCATAATAAGGCTTCACTCTACTCCTTGACACATGCCACCATGAAATTGACAAGGTTCTCATTTCACAACGGGTTGAACCTTTCAAGATGCATTATGAAAAGCAGTGGACACTAGCTGAATTATTTGGTCGATTGGGTGGACACACTAGTCGACAATGTAATTGACATGGTTCTCATTTCACAATGTGTTGAACCAGTAAATAAAGATGCATTATGTAAAGCAGTGGACACATTAGTCGAATGCTTCGCCAATTCACCATCCCCTTTCATGTCTGAATCGCCGCTCGTACGTGACAAGGAGTAGGGTCGCCTGTCCAACCTCGTGGGTTTTCTCCGGGTACTCCGGTTTCCTCCCACTGCTAAAGAACCCTATGTGCAAGCGAATTATTGAAATAAAATTAAACCATATTAGTCCCGAAATGACCTAGTTTGTGTCGAGTGGACGTTCAACCCAACTTCTCTCTCTTTCTCTCTCTCTGAAATTTTCAACATATTACCTGTTGACCATTTAACCACAATATAACGTATTTATCTTTGTTATTTAATTTTGGATGAATGGGTTGCAATGTGATTAAAATACAGATCTATATTTCGTTTTGTTTTTTTATACTTTCGATGGCCTACACTACATAAAGATCTGACAAGTTATATTGGGAGTTTATGTCAGAGGATGTGCCATGAAACCACATTTCATTTCATTCTGTTTTCACGTCTGGGGTTAAACAAGCAGCTTTTGACCCTATGATGTCAAACATTGATTAATCAATCATTGTTGATGTTTTTAGTGGTTTACCCAGTCCTGTGTATCAAAATGTCAAGAACTCGCCGTAGCAGACAGTTTCATTGGCTAATCCCTCACATCCAGAACATGTCAATGATAACAACTCTTCCAGATCCTAGTGTAGTAAAGACAAGTTAAACGAAATTTTGAACCATAAAAAAATGAAACGAAATAGCATCTGTGTTTTGATCAGATTATCTGTGTTTATAGACATTTTATTCCACACCAAATGTACATAGAATAAAAAAACCATTGGAATATTTTATCAAGTACAAAATTATTGTATTAATTTATATAAAAAAATATAATTATGTTTATTTTTTCTTGATTATCATTTGTTATGAAATAAAAATTATTTCATTGAATCTGTCCTTTAGTTGAGCACAAAGATGCAGCCCTTTGCCTATTGTCTGTGGGGGGGTGGATGGCAGAATGGATAGCATGTGCGCGCTGTATCGTAGAGCCTGCCATTGAGTCAACTGGCATTGTTCTGAATCCGGGTCTTTCGGTTTCCTCCCACTGCTAAAGACCCATACCCACAAGCGTATTATTGAAATAAAATTAAAAACCATGTTAGTCCCGAAATGACCTAGTTTGTGTCAAGTAGACGTTAAACCCCATTTCTTGCTCTCTCCCTATTGTCTGTCTAAATTCATGGGCCTATTTTCAAGTAGACGCCCACGATCTAAGCCATGTTATTTGACTCAATGACAGACCTTTTGATCTAAATTGCACACATGAGACTAATCAACGAACCCCACAAGCAGTTGTTACTATCACATAAATTTTCAACAGTCTTTTAATTTTTTTTCTTTGATTGGCATTTAGTAATTGAACATATAACACAAGGTACAATTTTATGGATACACAATTACTGAGTTTGAGTCTTTTAATTATTCATGAGAGTCTGAAACGTCACCAAACTGAGTCTGAAAAGTTGTCAACTAAACCCAAAAGGTTGTCTGTTGAGTCTGAAAAGATGTGGAACGGAAATGTGGTGCTACCCATCAGTAGGGGTCTGAGAAGTTGAAAACCAGAGAAACACGCAAGATTAGGACAGCAACCCCATGTATCGTCAAGTACACCCCAGGACCTTTCAGCCAGATGTTCCCTACCCCCCACTATCCCTACCTTGATTTTTTGTCAGGTCCACTGCCGGTTGAAGAAAATGCAGGTCCCAATTTGAAAAGCCCGAAGTAACAGTATATGAATAGATTGCAGGATATGAATAATTTTAACTAGGTCTATATTCATTCATATTTAAGGCCCACGAGGCTTCAGTTCACAATTCGTAATTGAGCACCTCGAGCAAACCCACAAGGTTGGACAGGCGACACTACTCCTTGTTACGTACAACCAGGGATTCGAAACCACGCCAGTTGACTCAATGACAGACCTTATGATACAACATGCACATGCTAACCATTCAGCCATCCCCACCCCCAAGAGAGAGATAAATGGGGTTTAACGTCCACTTGATACGAACTAGTTTGTTTTGGGACTAACACATGTAGGGGTCTTTAGCAGGAGGAAGAAACCGGAGCACCCAGAGAAACTCAGGAGATTGGACAGGCAACTCTACTCCTTTGTCACACCAGTGAAAACTCAATTGGGATCACATGGTTTTTTGCATTGACTTATTCTGCCATTTAAAAATTTCACCATCGAACCCCCCTTCCATCTCCCCCAACCCCAAGCTAAAACAAAAGTACAATGGTATCAAGATTAGGAATGGAATCTATTTTATTAAGAATGATCGGGTTGAATATGTACAATTATTCATTTTATACAATACAGTAGAACCTTAATTATTACACATACAAGGATCTGTCTAGTCGTTTGGATGGGACAAAAAACCAAGGTCACATGTACAATTATTCATTTTATACAATACCATAAAACTTTATTACACATTCATTCATTCATTCCACAATTAATCAAATGTGGAATATTCTAAATTGTTGAATGTCATTTTCATTAAATTTGTATACCAAAAAGCAGTATTCATAAAGTACACAAAAAAGGTCAGCATTCTAATTTATGGTATAACAATGCAGAATTCTTAAAATTAACATGATTACAGTTTGTGTATCATAGAATGTACAAAATTAAAAATTGTATATCCTTATGCAGTTTCATAAAATTTGTATTATGCACCAATCATAAAATGTACAAAATTAAAAACTGCATATTATAATGCAGTCTACATAAAATTTGTATTATGCACAATGCAGCGATCATAAAATGTACAAAATTACAAATTGTATATTTATACAGCAATCTTAAAATGCACAAATTTCAAATTTTATAATGAAGCAATCATCAAATGTACAAAATTCCAATTTGTATAATGCAGCATTCATAAAATGTACAAAATTCCAATTTGTATAATGCAGCATTCATAAAATGTACAAAATTCCAATTTGTAGAATGCAGCAACCATAAATGTACAAAATTCCAATTTGTTTAATGCAGCAATCATAATACACTGAATTCATTAGGTAAGGTAGTTATACATGGTGTACGATAAGTTTTTTAAGAAACATTCATAAATACATTCAAACCATACGAAATAAATACACATTCTATCATAAGTATATTTTATAAATATGTCCTTACTTTTCAAATCATCAAAATTTACATGTATACCATAGTATGTCATTAATTCCATATTGCCAACAAAAATAAAAATACCCCTATGTCGATAGTTTTTTCGAGCCAAAATCTCTGACCCTTAGACATTTCCCAGACCCTATAACTTGGTCTTGGCGCGATTCTCTTTAGACAAATTCCAACACTTACATTTCTGTATTATTTTCAAGAACCTTACTCAGTGAATGAAAACAAAAATTATTTGTCACTTTGAAACAACATAGATGTTGTGAACTTACTGGGAAAAGATGGGCTTCTGATATCCAATATTTAACATAAAATAAACATGAAAAGCAGTTAAAAGACATCTGTGCCTGATTTTATGGTAGCAGCTCACATATGATGGCCAATTGAGTTTCGTTATCTCAATTAAATATTAATTATCAATATTATGAGTACATAGCATACAACAAGAAATTAAACAAAAAATACAACAATAATCAGGCCCAGAGTTCATGAAAACATTCTGACTTAAGTTAAGAAATTACTCAAAATTTTTCAATTTGTTTAACCTAAAATCTAGCCCTTTATAAAACTTTGTTTGTTTTAATGTATCTATTACATCAATAAGAAACTATTTTCAGGTTTAAGTTGAGAATTTACTCAAAATTGTTCGCCTTATTTTAACCAAAATTTTGTCGTTTATAAAACTTTTGTAGTTGTGATGTATCAAATACATCAAAAAGAAACTAGATAGGTGCAAAGTTTTGTGTTTCTGGATCAAAGATATTCCCTATAAACACTTATTGAAAGTTGATCAAATTCTTAACTCAATCTGAGAATGGTTCCTGGGTCTGGACATAATCTACAAATGCATAATACTATCTGGCAGTTGTATATGAATATTAAATGATATGAATATAAAATTATTAATGATTTTGACAATTCTTTTTTTTTTTTTGCATTAGAATTTGACATGTTTAACAATAATGGGTGTTGTATCATTTCCTATCTTGAGCAAAAGTTTTTATTATGAATGGAAACTGGGAACTACTGCAGCAGGTGATTAAAATGATTCCATCTATTTGAAAATCCCAGGGAAAGAACGATCTAAGGCATTTTTTCCATTCAGCTTTCTGTGGAACAATCAATTTCTGGTAAAAACAAACTGAGACACATCGAAATAAGGCCCTTCTGAAATGGAATTCCCGGTTGAGAACGATCATCATGTAAATCCGTAGCTTCCCAGTCTTAAAGTTTGTTTCATGTTTCATGCGAAAAAGAAAAAAATGTGACTTAGATCATTCTTCCCCTGGGCTATCACTTATCATACCCTGGTAGTTTAAATTATAGGGCTGATTTTGTCAAGGAAGTATCTTAACTTCAATGATTTATGCTAGTAAATACAGACTAAGAATATATAGTTTAGGACTAATTTTGCCAAGGCAGCAGTTTAACGTTAACCTGTCAAGGCAAAATTGTAACATCAATGTTTTAGGATAGCAAAATACAGACTAGAGTATAGAATTTAAGGCTGATTTTGCCATGGCAGCACCTGTATTTAATACACACCTACCATAAAATACTGATTTGTTAATCAACACTGACATAGTCCATGTCATAGCACAAATTATGGCGTATGCCAATATCTATTCAATCTGGTTAAACTACAGATCTATATTTCGTTTTATTACTTTCGATGGCCTACACTACATGAAGATCTGACAGGTTGCAGTGATAAGTGGTGTCAGAGGTAATACGAGTGGCTTTTGACCCTATGACATCAGACATTTGATGAATCAATCAGTATTGATGTTTTTAGTGGATTATCCACAGTTTTGTGCACCACGCGCCAAAATCTCACCATAATAGACTGTTTCATTGGCTAAAATCCTGACATAATTCAGAACACATCAATGTTAACAACCCTTCTAGATCTTAAGGTAATAAAGACAAGTAAAACATAATGTTGAACAATAAAAAACACAACGAAATATTATCTGTTTTTTTTAACCAGATTGACATTTATCAGTCCAGCATTTTTTTTTTCTCTATAGAATTATGTCCTATGCATTTCCAGTTCAAGGAATGATATTATGACTAGGGAAAAATCTCATTCACCTATTAAATAGCTGTTTCTAATGATATTTTGGCGAGTTAAATATAACTTAAAATTACATGAAATATCTAAGTCATATTAAAGTAATCTCAAATCGGCTAATTAAAGATACATTATGCAAGATTTAGATAAAGGGCTCATGGTTTTTGCTATAATAGTTCAAAAATAGATGATGAAAAAAGTTTAATATATGGAATATTTCATTCAAATTACTCTATTCTGGGTGAAGTTTTGACGGTTTCAAAATGAAGCGTTGATTGTTTATCATCGAAAAGGTACTTATCGTTTAATTTTCAAATCTCGCTAGTGTTTTAATCCTGTGAAATCTCTGCCATTTAGCGAGTTGATTAAGATTTAGCTCTTACATAATGCATCTTTAAATTTATAAATTAGCAATATTTTACCCGTTCTCACAAAACCAGACGCTAGTCGCACAACTTCATTTTATACTATGGGCACAAAAGCCTAAACTGTATGCCATCTTGTTAATATTAATGAGCTGTACTCAACTCCAGATTATACGACAAATTTAAAAAGAATTGCATTTATGGAAAGCTTTTTTATAAAAAATGACCATCCGTCTGGTTTTGTGGAAGCAGCTCACATATTTGCTGTATGTAAATGGGCATGAAATGTATTTCAATACTGCAGTGACTTTTTAAAATAGCATTTTACAAATATATACTAAACAATCATTTTAATAAAAAAATTTATTTTTTCATTATATCCGGTTACTGGTATTTTGATTAAAAGCTGAACATCAAAATATAATTCCAAAATAAATTCTAGGCCTATCAAATTACCTGTACTATTTTAAAACAAGAAATAATAGGCCTACCGAATTATCTGTACAATTTCAAAACAACAAATAAAAGGCCTACCAAATTACTAATAAAATTTCAAATTAATCTATTGAACTGAATTGCTAGTAAAATTACAAAACAATCCATAATAATACTGCATTACTAATAAAATATCTAAACAAGAAATAATAGGCTTACTGAATTACCTGTACAATTTCAAACAAGGCCTACCAAATTATCTGTACAATTTCAAAACAAGGCCTACCGAAATACGTGTACAATTGCAAAACAACAAATAAAAGACCTACCGACTTGCTAATAAAATTTCAAATTAATCTATTTATCTGGGCCCTGTTTCTTGAAATCTTAACTTCAGCTAAAATCCAAATTTTAGTAGATACTTCAATTTTGATTGGCTAAGCACTAAAATTTATCTAATTTTACCCAATCAAATTACTAAGATTAGGATTTCATCTTAGTTAAAATTACATGAAACAGGCCCCTGAATTGCTAGTAAAATTTCAAAACAATCGTAAAAAACTAAATTCCTTAAAAAATATCTACCTGTACTACAATCCAACCATGTCTACACTTTTACCTATCTACTTCTACAACTCAAAATAATCTAAACAAAAACTAACAACTTTGGTATCGACACGGGAACAGCCTGGATTTGCTTAACGTTGTGTATTAGGCACACCCCTTCTAGAAAATACAATATTTGGTAAAAAAAAGTTTGCCTAATACACCAAAAAATACTGTATACTTTTGGGTAAAACTAATATTTAGCTCTTGTTTTAAGCTTTGTATAAAATTATGACTTTTTTGTAAAAGTACAATATTTGGCAAAATATTTAGCTCTTGTTTAAATTTCTCATAAAATTATGACTTTTGTATAACTTAGAGAAGGGGGATCTATTGGTGTAACGTGTGCGTGTGAAATCACAAGGTCGGTCATTGAGTCGAGCGGCGTGGTTCTGATTCCCCACTTGTACATGACAAGGAGTAGGGTCACCTGTCCAGCTATTGGGTTTTCTCTGGGTCCTTTGGTTTCCTCTTACTGATAAACCCCTACACGCAAGCGAATTATTGAAATAAAATTGAATCATAATATGTTAATCCGGAAATGACCTAGTTTGTGTGGAGTGAATGCTAAAATCTAGCTTCCCCTATCCCTCTCCCTAACTTAGAAACATATATACAATCTCTAAAAGTATATTGAAAAATGTTAAACACCATTGACATATTGATACTTAAAAACATGAATGCACTGTGTAAAAGAATGGTAAACAGGTAAACACAATTGACAAAACTATATATACTCCACACCCTAAAATAATTTATTGCGTATTACAGTATTTAAATACATATGTAAACAATGCGTAAAATTCTAAACTCCTTTAAACACAATTTTATTAGTAAGCACTGGAGGACCGCACTACACGCAAAACAAAACCAACAAAATGAATACGGGGACAAGACAGAATATATGTCACCCGCTCCCACGAAACCAGGTGCTTGTGGCACAACTTGATTTTATACTACAGGCACAAAAGCATAAATTGTATGCCTTCTTGTTGCCGTGAATGAGTCGAACTCAATTACAGATGATATGACAAAATTAGATAAATTGTGTTTTGGAAAGTTTAGGCTGTGGACTTTTCAATATGCTGCCAGCTCTATTTTTATAAAAATGACCGAGAGTCCGGTTTTGTGGGAGCGGGTATTTCAAATAACATGAATGGATCCAGGGGCCCAGCTTAAAGCGTCCACTTAACACATATCATTTAAATATATGAGCAAGGCTGGAATATGGTTGAATATATTATATACATATTAAAGTGTAATCAAATCAGTGAATATACATACAATTGTTATCTTGTTATATAACAAAAATAAATAAGGCACTTTGGCTATCTTACCCAATCAGCAGTTTCATATAATAATTAATGTACTGATATTCAGTACAAATTCTTTGGTTTTTCTATTTTTAGATAACTTCTCTGATTTATCCTCGTCAATTTTGTCATTGAAATTGAAATAAGTAGAGTTCATATTCTTAATTTGGGCAGTGAAGTTGATTAAAGTTTGACAAATATTTAGCAAAAAATCTCAAAGGGTTCCGATGTTTATAATGCAAAAATCTTTGCTTTATTAACATTTTCATGAACGTCTAGGCCACCATCTGCATTAGTTTCATGGTTAATTCAGTCGGGGCAGAACAGTAGGACACTAAACCCCATTTCATTACATTTCATGGTTAATTATTTCATATTGTACATCGCATTCAAAATGGCCACAAATGCAGACGTCATTATATTATGCTTGCTCGATAAAAAAGCACTAACTATATGTCAAACAAAATTAGAAATTTTTAAGTGGCAAGTAGCCGTTTAATATTTTTCTACTAGCTTCGGTCTTATGCAAACTCTTTTGAATTGTCAACGACTGATTATTTAACATGGTATTTTGGAAATCGGAAACCTATGACTGGCGAGTAGCCGTCCCAGATTCCTCTCATGAAGTTACTAGTTCGTTCTTATGTGGACTCATCAGACCTAAGTGAAGTTACTAGTTTCATTCGACTGGACCAGAGCAATTCTGTTTCATCAAATTCCTGAACAGTTGCCATCTTTTGTTTACATATATCAAATATAAATTTTTATAAACATGAGCAGTTTTATCTTCACTCTTTACTTGAACATTTCAATGGAAGGAATTTGTTTTTTTTCAAAGCACAGGACCGCAGTAAATTATTTACTGCACTGGTATCACATTTCATTTCACTTCCTGTATGGCTGTTAGACATTTTTTGACATGGAAATTTCATTTTCTCCATCAATGTATGTCTACTAAATGTCATCATATGTTGTCAAAGGCAACAGCCAACATCATACACATTTTCAAAGGCACCAGTCAAAACATCACAAATGTTTTCAAATGAACAGCCAATACATCATTCATGTCTTCAAAACAGCCAAAACAGCATACATGTCTTCAAAACAGCCAAAACAATGGATACTTCATTTAAATAGTTAATCGCAATCCGGCATATATGGCTGCACTTAATCCTCCGGAGATGGGCAGCGTTACCAGCCAAGCAACGATGATATTTCTGAACAAAGACCAATCAACATTTTCATTTGAGCGAGCTCGACCAACAAATACAATGGAACCGACTTTACAATGGGTCGTGGATATTGGAATGCCAACATTGGATGCAATCAAAACAGTTAAAGCTGATCCAATTTCAATACAAAAACCACTGAAAAATAACAATGAAAACTCATAACAGGTGTGAAGAACATATTATGTAATCTTCTAGAGGCATTTAGTAATTGGATAGAGCAATAAACTGTAACACATACTTATGGAAAACAGCAACTGTTTTTCAAGAGTATCAGTATCCTCTCTCAAGATCATGAAGCTAAATAAATAATTAGCTGTTTTTCCATAAGGATGTGTTAGCTTGAGAGAATGCGCTTTGAAATGTCACCCGAATAAATAAATGAAATGGGGTTTAACGTCCTACTGTTCAGCTCCGAACTGGGCTAATGAAGACGTGCATACGACATACAGTGTGCTATGAGGGAAATTTTGCCCGGACAGGGGCAGCACACCCTACTTTTATATCGAATACCAACTGCCAAGGGATCTTTTACGTGCATGCAATGTGTACGCGGGGACATTGGTTTTTCGTCCGATCCGAACATCTAGACTTTTGTCCTTGCCATGCCCTCCGTCATGTATCACTGACATGAGGAAACAACTTTAGAAAATCTGGAAGAACTTCTTCGGCCAATGCAAGGATCGAACACCCGATCTCCAGGCTACCCACCTAATAGACAGTAGCTAAAGGTGAAGTTTGAAACTTACCTAGAAGGTGTTATTTTAGATAAATCTTCGCCCATAGTTTTCATCACCCTCCTTCCCCAAATACACAGACCAATCGATATACCAACACCTCCAAACAATAAAATCCAGATAGGTGTGGGAGCTTTCTGCATCACGGTACCTTCATTAGAGATCATCCATAAAGCTACTACTGGACCAATAGCATTACTGAAATAAAAACAAACATTTCATATTGTTTCAATGGCCTTTAGTAATTGAACCAATCTTACATAAAATACAGTTCCTATTTGTTTTTTATTGTTCCAATTTTTGTTTTACTTGTTTTTACTATGTTTGGATCTGGAACAGTTATCACTGATGTGTTCTAGATGATGTGAGTGATTAGCCAATAAAATGGTCTGTATGACCTCTGATGCGACCTACCATACAACCAGTCAGATTTTCATGTAGTGTAGGCCATCGAAAGTACCGGTATAAAAAAACGTAACGAAATATACATTTCTAGGGAAGAGAAATTTACCTGACATCATTTCCTCCATGAGCAAAAGAACCAAAAATAGCCGTTAAAATCTGTAGGAATGAAAATAATCTTGCAGCTTCTGGTTTGTCCTTGACCTCATCACGGCCTCGGGTCAAGCTTTGATTTGATATAGTTACATCAGGCGAATCAGCCTCGATATCTTTCATTTTTAGCGGTGCACTTTCTGCATCGACGTCTGTGACAATGGTTGTCACTGTTGTTTCTGTAACAAAAGAATTTTTTTTTTTTAAAATGTGCCATGCCACAGGTTAGCTCCTTTATCCATTCACTTGATCTGATGTGCACGTTTGTTGTTTATGGTTTCACATTGAGTCAGCTGGCGTGGTTTCGATAACCCGGGTGTACGTGGCAAGGAGTAGGATCGCCTGTTCTGTCTCATGGGTTTTCTCCGGGTCTTCCCGCGCAAATGAATTATTGAAAAAAAAAAATGAACCATAGGTTAGTCCCAAAATGACCTAGTTGTGTGGACATTAAACCTCCTATTTTCATTCTCGATACAGATATGTTGAGGCATAAGGCAAGAAATCAGTGAGTAGCGGCAAGTCTATGTCTGGGTACGAATATATCATTCTACACTATATTTAGTTTTCAGACTAGATAGTAGCATCTTCTTTGATTGGCATTTAGTAATTGAACATATTAACACAAGGTACAATTTCATGGATACATAATTACAGCGTTTGATACTAAGCGACGTTTCGACGCGGATACTCTCGTCGAAATGTCGCTTAGTATCAAACTCAGTAATTGTGTATCCATAAAATTGTACCTTGTGTTAGATAGTAGCAGAAGTTTTTTCGTGCCATCCAAGATGTTTCTTTGCTAGCCAAGGCTTACGATTCAAATACATTTTGAAGATTCGTGGGTCAATCAGAAGACTTATTACGTAGAGCCCATATATATCAGCTAAATGTAAACAAACATGGTAGCTGACACAGAGTATTGTCGCCTCTGCTATGAAATATTGCCTTACGACAGAAGAACCATATTTCGGAGATACTTTTGGTGAAGTCAGTCAACAACTGTGTGAAGTGTCTGGTTATATTCCCCAAATTAACCTATCAATTTTTTTGTACTAGTTGCAGCCATTTTCAACTTTCCAACATATGTATAACAAAATGTTTCTGATTGACTAGCAGTGACGTCTATGTAAGGGGTGCAACTGCGATATATCACCAGGTGCCATTGCGCGCAAACTCTAGATATGCAAAGTGTGAAGAGATGAGAAGCAAATCGTAACCCTTGGCTAGTGAAGATGTCCATCTGGTGAGAATTTATTTGATCAAAATATATATTATTAGCTTACCTTCCTTTTCTGGGATTTTCACTTTCTTTTTAAATGGATTAGGAATTTTTCTTCTGCCTTGATTTTTAACTATGGGTGTATCTATTTTATTTTTGGCCTGAAATAAAATACAACTACAGTTCAGTTAAATTTTCATACTGATCAGCAGGGAATATTCGCTAGGCCGCTACAATCACTGATAACGATGACATCGATGCTACTTAAAGAGCCAGAAATATTAACTCCCCCCGCAACAAATTGAATTCTAAAACAATTAAGTATTTGTAGGTAAAAATTATTTGCTATTTAGTGTAAATGGGTACTAAAATGAGTAAAAGGCTCCATTCTGTCCGAACTAGTTACCTCTTATGTAAACAATGCACATGTCATCAAGCCAATGATTAACGTCGCTGCTGTGACGTCACATGTTGAAGGTAGTCTTCTTTTACAGAAATATTAGAAGACTTTTGTAATCCTCTGCGAAACAAATTGTTAAATTATGTGGTTCACAAAATGTCAAACACATTTTCTGTACAAGCCCAATGTTCTGACATAAACTGATATTCATCAATGTTGAAAAATTGCACTTCAAACATCAGGAATTGAAAACAAAACATTATGGTCAAGTGCTGTGAAGATTAACGCTGACCATGGTCTAAATTAAGTGTTTTCTCAGTGCATTTTGGGCCTTGGGATACTTACATTTTTATCCTCATTTTGATTTGGATCATTTTTTAATAAACCTGAAAAATATTTCAAAATGATAATCAAGAAACTTTTAATTTCAAACTCTCAAAGATAATTCCTCACCAAGATGGTTTCCAAAACAATGCATCAAAATTTACTACAAAGTAATAATAAATAGCCAAATGCAATTTTAAAAACATCACCCTCTAAAAACAACAAATCTCTAATTTTGGAAGCCTTTCCTGATTGGGAGAATTCAATTCGGGAATCTTCACAATTTTTGGGATTGGGAAAATTCAATTCTGGAAGGTTCACAATTGGTGGGATTGCGCTAATTTAATTCTTGAATGTTTAAATTTGGTGAGATTGGGATAATTTAATTCTGGAAGGTTCACATTTGGTGGGATTGCGCTAACTTAATTCTTATATGTTTAAATTTGGTGAGATCGGGATAATTTAATTCTGGAAGGTTTACATTTGGCGGGATTGGATTAATTTAATTTTGAAAGAATTCAATTTGGTTGGATTGTGATAAATCAATTGTTAAAGGTTCAAATTTGGTTGGATTGGGATAAAACAATTTTGAGAGGTTCCACTGAGTATCCAGATCAAGATAGAATCAAAATCATCTACAAACCTGATTCAATATTCATATCCACATTTTCTGTTGCTACGTAGCCATTTTCTATTGATTCAGGATTCTCAGCTGCCTTTAAATCAGCTGTTCATTAAACAAATAACACAACATTTAGCAAATTGACATCCTTTGGCAAACAAAACATGCATTCCACAGTTTATACTTGTTTTTGAACAGCTTTTTAAGGGCACCCCGAGGTTTTGATAAATAAATAACTTGTATCATGTGAAAGATATTCTGATTTAAACATATATTACAGGAAATTAATAAAGAGCTGGCAGTTCTCACTATAATAGTTAAAAACTAGATAATGTCAAGGAAATTTACTGAAAATTTCAGTCCAATTGATCCACCTGAACCATCCGAACCACTAGACACTGACCACTGGGAACTGTGCAAGAAAATCTGGATGAAATTTCTTGACTAAATTATTTTATACTACTAGTTTGTGCAATTTTTAAAGATTATCTGTTTTATTCTATGTCATTATTATCATTATTATTATCATTATTGTTATACTGTACAGCGGGCTGAGATAAATTTGTATGTAGTCTGCTTTAAACAATAAACTATTATTATTATTATTATTATTATTATCGAACACCCGACCTCCAGTCTGTCGGGTGGCTTGTACAGAGAGCTAATCAAGCCTTCGGTAATGGCTAGCTGGGTAATACTACAGCCTACTTTTATTTTGAATGCCAACAGTCAATGCAAGGGTTCTTTTACATGCATGCCAACATGGATACAGTCTTCTCCTATTGCTAATGTCAAATCAATGCCAGGGATATTTTACATGCATGCCAACATGTATAAAATGCGTACTCCTATTGCTAATGCCAAGTCAATGTAAGGGTTCTTTTAAATGCATGCCAACATATATACAGCTTAATCCTATTGCTAATGTCAAGTCAATGCCAGGGATATTTTACGTGCACTGTACACATGACCCTGGTTTTTTTTACCCCATCTGACTTGATGCTGTACCTTGCCTGCATCACTAACATGAGGAACCACACAGGAGGATTTCAAAAACATTTTGTTTTACTCCTTGTTTTAGACAAACCATTCAACTTACCGAGAATTCTCTTTCGTTGCCATGGTACGACCACAAATTTAACCAGTATACATATAACTATACCCAGACCAAATGATAATATCATCACTCCATATAAGGGAATTTCATGAAAATGCAGAACTGAAAGTAGAATTACATTAACACATATATATATATATATACATTCCAGAGGGAGAGAGAGAGAGAGAGAGAGAGAGAGAGACACACACAAATTAAGTAAATTCTATTTCAATAATTCCCTTGCACGAAGGGGTCTTTTGAAGTGGGAGGAAATTAGCGGACACATAGAAAACCCATGAGTTTGGCCAGTGGACCTTACTGCTTGAAACCACACCAGTTGACTGAATGATAAACCTTATGACATAGCACGCACACACTAACCATACAGGCATCTAATCCCCAAGTTAAGTTGGATGTTTTAAATAAGGTAACAAATGCATGATTTGCATTTTTCAGAAAATATCAAATTTCTCAAAACCTAATTCAATCAGATCTTGATGTAGTGTAAACCATCGAAAGTTTAAAAAAACGAAACGAAATATAGATCTGTAATTCATTCAGATTGGAGTTAAACCATTAGCCCCCCAACCACCACCTTATATAGATATTTGAATCAGATTGTAATATTGTAAGATGGTGATTTAAAGTTACTTACGTTGAGATCCATCATAAAAAACAGAGAATGCATTAATAACTACGGTAATTCCATAGAATATAGGTAATGTCCGTAAACCGGGTTCTAATGGCTTCTCCTATAATCAGAAATAAACACATCTTCATCAAGAAACGAAATGAAACAGGGTTTAACGTCCTACTGTTCTGCTCCTGTCTGGGCATACGCCATACAGTGTGCTATGAGGAAAATTTTGCCCTCATCTTTATCAAATAAAATTTCCCCAGTTAAGGAGTAGGGGTCTTTTAGCTGTGGTAGGAAACTGGAGGAACCGTAGAAAACCCACAAGGTTGGACAGGCGATCCTACTCCTTCTCATGTACAACAGGGACACTAAAACCACGCGAGAGAGAAATGGGGTTTAATGCTCACTCGACACAAACTAGGTCATTTCGGGAATAACATATGGTTCAAATTCATTTCAATAATTCACTTGCAAGTGGGGGTCTTTAGCAGTCTGAAAAACGTGTGGATCAACTTAATTTCAATAGTTTGCTTGTGGGTAGGGATCTTTAGCAGTGGGAAGAAACCAGAGGACCCGGAGAAAACCCACGAGGTTCGACAGACAATCTTACTCCTTCTCACATACGAGTATGGAATCGAAACCATGCCACTTGACTAAATGACAGACCTTATGATTTTAGGATCACGCAACCCCTGCTCGTACCTTAAGTAGTATGAAGTATACCTATTGACTAAAGTGAAAGTAGTACTCACCTTACTAAGAACCAATTTCCTGAGTAACATAAAAACTAACATCGACACAACACCAGACATTAAAGGTGAAATAAACCAAGAACCAACTGAAAAAAATAATAATAATAATATATTTATTGATATCGCGTTGAAACTTTACTCTGTTCTCTTTGTGACTAAGATCCCATTAGTTTATTTAGGGAACCACGATGGCTCCGCGAGTCGGACATTTCCTTGCTAGCCTGGATATCCCATGTTCGATCCCTGCGTCTGCCGAGAAAGTTCGTCGGGACTTTAAAGAGCGGTTCTTCCTTATCAAATGTCTCTCATTTAAAGTGGGGAATCACTAACAAGCCTGAAAATGGGGTACCAGTGAAAGACATTATCAGGCACAAATCCAGACTTTGTCATGCAATATTCCATTTCTTTTTCAGGCCTGCCAATTTACCTACACCTCATATACACAAACGTATGTGAGGGTCAGACCAGTTTGGAGCAGAACAGTAGGACGTTAAACCCCATTTCATTCATTTCCTAACAAGACTACTACCTTAAAGAATTATAAAAGTTCCGCTCAACCCAACAAAATACGACAACAAGCTGAAAAATAAGCGGATAAATGACTTACTGATCATTCCTAGTTTCATCCAGCCAATACCTCGGACACCTTGAGCTACTAAACTAAATCCTATAGTAGCGCCAACTATACTGTGTGTAGCAGATACGGGTAGTCGTAAAGCTGTAGCTGTCAATAACCATACACAGGTACCTAAAATATATAACCATAGCCGTCAACACAAACATATACATGTATCTGCAAAATAACCATAGCTGTCTATACCCATACACGTGTACCTATAAAATAACCATAGCTGCCTATACAACCATATATACCTGAGCTGCTCCCACAAAACCAGGCTCTTGGTCATTTTGGCAGCTTATTTGAAAAGTCCACAGCCCAAGCTTTCCAAAAATGCAATTCTTTTAAGATGTGTTCATCTCAAGTTGAGTTCGACTCATTCACAGCAACATGAAGGCATACAGTTTATGCTTTTGTGTCCGTAATACAAGCGCCTGGTTTTGTGGGAGCGGGTCACATATATGTATCTACAAAATAACCATACATGTAGCTGCCTATAGCCATACACATGGACCTAAAACATTACCATAGCTATCTATACAACCATATATAAGATATGGGGCTGTCAAAAATAACAAATACAAGCATAAAACACTGTAAGATGAGCTAGCAACTTCTATTTCATGACGTCACTAGTGCCATATTGGAATTATGACATAAAAAATCAAAGTCTGTCAATTGCTATACTGTTGTCCAAAAGACATAGCATGCCAAGTCTCATCTTCAATGTCCTCAAATTGGCGTCATCCCCCAAGATCATTAAAATGTGTATGGAAGGATTCCTAGTTCAATATTTGCTGTGTTCAATCCATTCATCAGGGGTAACATGCTGGTGTGATTGAAATAACTAGACCTTTTATATTGTTCGTTTTATTGAATTTTATAGGTTAATTTGGGTCAAAAATACAAACAGAATTGTTGGTTTATAGGATTCTTTTTGTTAATTTGGGTCAAAATTAGAATTGTAGATTTTATAAGATTTTATATGTTGATTTGTTTTGTGGTCGGACCATCTGGGTAAAAATTTTACAATGACAGATAAATAACCGATTTTTGTTCCATGCAAGCCTGGAAATAAGGCACATGTCATTGACAATTTCAGGAACAGATTTAGGCTTTGTCAGGCACAAAAACTCTGATGTCTGTCATTTTGTCCGGCACTGATTTGTCTTTTTTAATGATATTATTAATACATGGTCGGCACTAAGTTGAAAACTTTGTCAGGTACATATAAAACCGTTATTTCCAGGTCTGGTTCCATGGTCGACACCATGAGTCGTAGAGTAGTAGTGAGTCTCTTTAGGCCAGAATAATTTGTTGTCATCGATACGCCTTGATGATTTATTTATTTATTTATTTATTTATTTATTCATTTGTCAATGTATATATGTAAGCTATACTTTTGAAAGTTGTACATATTAATACCGTCAATTGTATTGAAATGTATACATAACGCAGATGAAGTTACATAATGTTAGGTTCACACTTTCACGATTCATGCTGTATGTTGAATTTGTATATCAAATTACTTCATATTTGCAATATTCTCAAATTATGTCCTTTTTTAATCTCTTGATATAGTGTGTTACTCTAAATATTATTTAGATTGCCAACTGATTTTTAACATTGCGATTTCCAAAAATATATGTGTGTGTGTGAGAGAGAGAGAGAGAGAGAGAGAGAGAGAGAGAGAGAGAGAGAGAGAGAAAGAGAGAGAGTTTAATGTCCACTCAACACAAACTAGGTCATTTTGGGACTAACATTTGGTTCAATTTTATTTCAATAATTTGTTTGTGTGTAGGGGTCTTTAGCCTTAATCCTTGTCACACTCCTTTTCACAATGTATTTGATAACTGTGGGAGAATTTAGTATGTTTTAACTTTACGCAGATTATTTTACACATAATACAAATAATCAATTCAAAAATTATTAATAATACTGACACCTTGATCTTTCAAATCAATAATGTAATCACTAATGAAAATGAGAGCATCACTATCACTGCGTCCAAATTCTTGCTTTGATTGATATGGAACTTTTTAAAATAATGTTGGTATGACATCGTCCCTGGGGATCGGGACATGCACCAAAATAAATTGTTTCTAATGGAAACAACAGATCTGATCATTCCAGTTCAAGGAATAAAGTTTTATCGCATGTCAGCTCAAATTTAGTTATATTGCATCAAATGTACGGTGAAAATATGAGACAGATTAAAGAGACCATCAGGCTTTTAACAGAGTCTCAGAAATAAAAGTCTGTGTATGGGTGAAATTTAGGTGGAAAAATATAACTGAGATTGGCCCTTTAAATCATATCACATAACAAAATATTATATGCATACATACAAATAAATATCACAGTTTAGGTTTTAAATATAAAAAATAAAGATTACAATACATATAAATATTTAAAAATATTAAAAAGATAGGTTGCCCGGCAACGAAACAAACACTTTAAGCAACCAGGTCGTCCGAGCAGTCAACAAGAGTTGTCGCTTATTTTTTCTATGGTCGGTAATGAAACATTTATATTACACTAAATTCTGATTGAGAGTTACTATAAATAGACATTTAAACTTATTGTATATCATCTGTATGGTTTTAATGGTATAACAAACTCTTATAATGAATCGAGTTTTCAGAAATGCTAAATCAAAGAGGTTAAGTTCCTTTAATGTACATGTGGCAATAGAGACACACTGACAACAATGTAGCAAATAACAGACCTCCTGGTAAGCAACTGAGTATCTTACTGATCCATCATGGTTCCCTTGTACATTAAGAAACATTAGACTTGTAATAAAGGAAATGATGAGACTGTGACAACATGTTCATTACTTACCCCCTAATGCTGCTACATTTCCCATAATAAGCGACGACTCGGAACCATTGTATGGACTAACATCTATAATTCCCTTCCGTATCGTGTCTGATACTCGAGAACCTGATAATGAGATATAAACATAGAATTAATAAAGAGCGTCCAGACTGTCGGTCTACTGCCTTTGTTTAATGAGAGTATAAAGGGACAGGAGGAGAGAGAGAGAGAGAGAGAGAGAGAGAGTAGGTAATTTCAGGACTAATACATGTCACTTGCCTCAATGACAGACCTTATGATACGAACTGTCATTTCAGGACAAACATATGATACAATTTCATTTCAATACTTTGCTTGTGCCTAGGGGTCTTTAGCAGTGAGAGGAAACCATAGGTCCCATAGAAACCCATGAAATTGGACACGTACAAGTGTGGGATTGAACCGTCTCCTCCCCGCCCCCCCCTCAACAAAATTCTATAAATTCCCTCATGTGACTTCCATCAAATTATCCTCAACTATATCATACCCGCATTCCATCCATTTTTATATTATACAGATTATCTAATAAATCTATTTTAAGTCATTCTGACTTTATAAAATGTCAGGGTGGTCTATCTTGGTAGGTTTCAAGAAGAAATCAATAATTTTGACACTATCTCATTAAAAGTTAATCCAGATCAATTCTGAGTCGAAAGCTGCAGTCAATATAAAAAGAATTCATCCATTGAGCCATTCATTCCATTTGGAGAAAGGGAGAAAGAGAGGTTTTTTTTCTCTTCCTTTCCACAATGAAGGGGTTCTATTCACAAACTTGCATAATATGCAAAGCTTGAGAGAAAGAGAGAGAGTAAGGCACTAACACAGTGTTCAATTTAGCCGAGTCGGAGCAGAGCAGTGTGATATTAAACCCTTATACATTTCATTATTCCTAAATTTCAAAGCAAGTCTTGCAAGTCAGTAGGTTTTAACGTTAAACTGCCCTGAATGATGAAGAAAAATCCACAGCCTCCCCTCCTCTCTTCCTCACCCACCAATAATTTGCAAATATTTATTTCTTAGTTTGAAACGTTTCCTGAGGGCAAGCCCAAGGCACCCCTACACTTGCTGCCTCCACCCAATAACATCTCCCTCTAATATGAAACGTTTCAAGGGGCCTGATGCCTAAATTAGATATTCAATCACAATTCAATCTACAAAAATTAACAAATGTAACTTACCTATTAGAATTGCTCCTAAAATTTCAAATATCGTTGCCAAAATACAGGCCTGGAACAAGGTTAATACTTTTGACCCAACACTGGTACCAAATGAATTAGCTACATCATTGGCCCCAATACCAAAAGCTAGGACAAAGGCAATGATGAATCCTACAATAACAGGCCATAGCCATTCTTCAGGAATAGACATTTTTTATAAATCTGAAATTAATTAAAATACATGTATTTAATTAATAGAGTACATTTTTAAATCAAATCATTAAATGATGGAACCGGACTAAAATTTCGAGCATCCGATGGCATTGACAGTTGTTTATGTTAATAAAAATCTAATCAATGATTTTCAACATTTAAGGCCTGAAGAAAGAACGGCAAAATGTATCTTTAAATCTAAAATGAATCAACGTACATTTATATTTAATGCATCAATATAGAAGATTATGTGAATATAGTAACCAAGCCTGGAAATAAGGCACTTGTCACTGACGATTTCAGGCACAGATACATGCTTTGTCAGGCACAAAACCTCTGGTGCCTGCCATTTTGTCAAGCACTGATTTGTCTTTTTTATTGATATCGTTAATACATGTCCGGCACTAAGTTGAAAATGTCAGGTACTATTTCATTAGTGCCTGACATTTTCTGATTTTGTCAGGTACATCTAAAACCGTTATTTCCAGGCCTGATTGTAAAGTAACTGCCCAAAAATCAGACAGGCAGCCTGATTGATAAAGAAACATTTTCAAATATACATGTACATTTAAATCCTCAAAGTAGAAAATATTGTGAATAACTGAACACAAATTAGAAAGGCAGCGCAATTTATAAAAACACATTTTCAAACCATAAAAAAAGATCGCTTTATAATAAGCAAAATTCAGGGTTTACGTTTATTTTTTAAACACCAATTTGTTTAAAATTTAACATAACAAGTGGGCGAAGGTTACAGGTGAAATTTCTGTCATAAGTGTAGCAGGATATTAGGTTCATTATTAAATGAATGAATTCAATGTCATTATAATAAGTGGTCTTGTTTCCAAAACTTTACATCTTTTTTTAATTACATGGTATTTGACTAAGTGCATATTTATCTTAATAAAAAGATCCCGTTTCCAAAACACTAGAAGTGTCATTCAAACATTCAGGCTTCTTATTTCAAGGCCACCGTTCTCCTTGTCATAATCAAGCTGGGAATCAAGATCATGTCACGTGACTTCAAGGAGCTAAAACACTAATATTTATGGCCTAGAAATTACCTGAAATGAAATGGGGTTTAACGTCCTACTCTTCTGCACCTGACCTGGGCTAATGGAAGACGGGCATACGCCATACAGTGTGCTATGATCGAAATTTTGCCCGGGCAGGTGCAGAAGAGTAGGCGTTAAACCCCATTTCATTTCGGCCTACTCTTATATCGAATTCCAACTGCCAAGGGATCTTTTATGTGCACGCCAATGTGTACACGGGACCTCGGCTTTTGATCCCATCCGAACGACTAGGCAGCTGTCCTTGTCAGGCCCTCCTTCTGCATCACTGACAAGGGGAAACCATGCCGGAAAATCGAGATGAACTTTCTCGGCCAATGCAGGGATCGAACACCCGACCTCCAGGCTAGCGAGCGAGCGCCTTGCCCACTTAGCCACCGTGATTCCCCTAGAAAGTACCACAATTGGGTCGCAATGCACATAATAATGTAATATTAATATGAATGTATATAAACTGATTTACTCTTAGCATCTGGTCATTCTAGTCTACACTGGTAGTATTCATTGTGCATGCTCTGCAGTTAAGAATATAAGGGTCACCTTTCTTCAAGTCCCTTGCTATAAATGGCGCTGAAACACATTTTGGTACACGATTTGCCATCCAATGGTAAGATGTTTATTTTGTCTTAAAGAACTAATCCCGATAATTTTTTGGAGAATAAAACTGCTTGTTTTTGTGTTAAAATCGCTTAAAACCGTCTACCTAAGGACAGAGAAACTAACTCAGTATTTGTGATACGTTTCCAAATAACTTAAACCAGTCAATCTTCATCTGGAAAGGAAACAAGTGTCCCAACCAGTATTGTGCGGTGTCTACGTAAAACCAGGCTTCTTTTATAAACAATAATGTGTAGGTGAAATTTACCTTTCGATATCAAGTACAGTACATGGGTCATTCACTATATAGACCTCTCAATAAACGGGAGTCGATTATCAGGTCATCAATGAAAAAATAGACCCGAAATCTTAAAAGGGTTACGTGTCCGTATAAGCAGTTTTGACGTTCACGCCCAAACGACTCAATATTTTGAGCTGAAATTTTGAGACAAGGTAAATACACCAGTCTTCGATATTTTGGCGTTTAAATTTCATACGTACTCGGACTTTTATTTTTGAGACTCCATTTAAAACGGGATGGTCCCTTTAAATATTTTGTATCAGAAGCCCATCTTTTCCCAGTAAGATCACAAAATCAATGTTGATTTAAATTGACAAAAAATTTGTGTTTTCAACCTCGAACACTGTGGGTGATATTGAGTTTAAGACATAACTTCTTTAAAGGGGGGGGGGTCACGGTGGCTAAGTGGATAAGGCGCTGGTTCGCTTCTCAACCTCGTGGGTTTCCTCCGGGCACTCCGGTTTCCTCCCACGGCTAAAGACCCCTACGCGCAAGCGAATTATTGAAATAAAATTGAAACCATATGTTAGTCCCGAAATGACCTGGTTGTGTTGAGTGGACGTTAAACCCCATTTCTCTCTCTCTCTCTCTGGTTCGCTAGTCTGGAGGTCGGGTGTTCGATCCCTGCATTGGCCGAGAAAGTTCATCTCGATTTTCCGGCGTGATTTCCCCTTGTCAGTGATGCAGAAGGAGGGCCTGACAAGGACAGCTGCCTAGTCGTTCGGATGGGACAAAAACCGAGGTCCCGTGTACACATTGGAGTGCACGTAAAAGATCCCTTTGCAGTTGGAATTCGATATAAGAGTAGGCCGTAGCACCGCTGCCTGGGCAAAATTTCCCTCATAGCACACTGTATGGCGTATGCCCGTCTTCCATTAGCCCAGGTTAGGTGCAAAAGAGTAGGACTTTAAAACCCAGTTCATTTCTTTAAAGGGCAACGTGAATATGTTGTAAATTGCAGTCATATCACTAATTTCAATAACACTGTAGCCTCGATTGTCATTGTTACTGTCGCTACCATATTAATCAAAGTTTCCATTATCCATTTTTACAGTTTTATCATTAATGGGCGTTGAACAGCAGATTAGATTCAAATCTACTGAAAATCAGGCACATGATTAAGATGGCATCAAGAGTTGGTTACCGTCTTGTCATGTCAATAAATGTCTGATTAATAATTTATATAAAATTTCAGGCCTGTACTAGGCAGATTCAGAAACCTATAATGGTAAATCTCTTTGATCTTTGGTGTATATTATATGCTTGGAATAACTTTATGATCTGGAAGTCGGTTTTTGGCATACATACAATGGAATTTGGGTTTATTCTTCTGAAAGTTTTTCTTAAACCTGTAACGGGTTATTCTTCCAGGGTAGGGTTTTTCCCATAAGAAAACATGATATAGGTTTTTACATCTTAGCTTTTACATAATGCATTTTTAAACTTAGTTCAGAGTAAAGGACCTCATTTGACGCCTATAGTGTTTTTGAAAAAGGATCTTGATATTATTTAAAATATGCACTTTCGTCCTTGAGCAGATCCAGGAATTGTTGATGGAAGCGGTTTGTCAGGTTCCCGAGACCATGTATCAGGGTTTTTTTTGGGGGGGGGGGGGCCTCCCACCCATCTCCTTGGCCTTGAAATATTTGAGACATATAAGGTCTCTATCATCATTTTGGCATATACACTCTGTGCATTTTTTAAGAGAGAAACCCAATATCACGTATGATATGTTTATATCATTATTTCACACTTTGAATGCCCATCCCATCCCACTATTTGACGCTAAAGGATAAAGCACACGGCCATCACACATTTCTCATTAAAAGTGTTGTTTTAAAAAAAAATTTATGTTGCCAAGCAGCGGGAGGTTTGGATCCCCCCCATCCCTATTGTTGAATGCATATAATGTAAAAAAATATACATATATAAATCAAAAAATATTAACATTAAACTTACATATTTGATTATCACTGAAATAAAATAAATATCTTCTTAGTTTGCGTTGTAATGACGAGAAACCTGAGTATGAATCAATCTGTCTTAACAAATGCTACTTCACATTATTTCATTATCTGTAATAAAACAAAACAAACTTTCTGATGTCTATATACATGTATAACATGCAAATACTGAATCTGGCACCAGAGTCCAGACCACACCCCTATTGACAGATCATTGGCTAGATATACAGAATCTGGTACAAGACCACACCCCTATTGACAGATCATTGGCTGGAAATACAGAATCTGGCACAAGACCACACCCCTATCAACATATCATTGGCTAGAATGTTATCAGATTGGTTGATTTTTTTAGTACATATCCACTACAGAATTAGACAATAATCAGACAAATAGTTCTAATGTACTTTAATGGCCATCAATCCCACAATAAGCTTAGCTTCGCTGATAACAACCCGTCCTACGTGTTTTGACACACACAGGTTGTACATGTAGGGTTTGGTAACATGAGGAAAAGCAACAAGAAACAGAAGGAAAATTTTGTTGGACCAACAGTTTCTACAGCCTGTCTGCGATCATCCACTAATGGACGGCTTTAGTATATGAGATGAAATGAAATGAAATGAAATGAAATGGGGTTTAGCGTCTTACTCTTCTACACCTAATGAAGACGAGCATATGCCATACAGTGAGCTACATGAATGAGGGAAATTTTGTCCGGGCAGCGGCGCTACGGCCTACTCTAATATCGAATTCCAACTGCCAAGGGATCTTTAACGTGCACGCCAATGTGTACACTGGACCTTGGTTTTTTGTCCCAATGACTAGACAGCTGTCCTTTCTGCATCACTGACAAGTGGAAACCACGCCGGAAAATCTGGATGAACTTTCTCGGCCAATACAGGGATCGAACACCCGACCTCCAGGCTAGCGAGCCAGCACCTTAGCCACGTGATCCCCCAGGGTTTAGTAAAATCCCTCCTCCCATAGACTGCCCGTAGTAGCATGTACAGCGGATTGTGAGCAATTATCAAATGCATGTCAGTAGCCAAAATCAAATCCAAAAGAACTCTATGTCATAACGAATTGCTTGCGCGTAGGAGTCTTCAGCAGTGGGTGAAAACCCACGAGGTTGGATAGGCCACCCTACTCCTTGTCATGTACAACCAAGGAATCAAAACCATGTGAGTTGGACTCAATAACAGACCCTATGATACAGCGTGCACCTTCTAACCATTCGACCCCCAACCCCCAATCTTTAGTTGAACATAATTCTGTAGTTAGTATACAGCTCTGCATATTGTCTGTTATAATTGTTATTACTGTATCTACATAGAGTTCTATAATAAGCTGAGTCAAGTGTTTATAATTTATAAATAATATTAAACCAGTGGTGAACTGCCAACATCAATAATGCCTTAAAGCGGAAATTTCATATTTTCTAAGAAAGTCAAAACATAATTATTTCTATGTCTTTTGCTCAAAAGGTTGTCAACTCACTATTATACGATCGTGGGCAAAATTCCACAGGCATAAATTATCCCTAACACCAAAAGTAATAATACAATTACTTGAATTACCTCCCTTGTTTTCCCATTCCCCTCATGCAATGGCGATCTTCACACGTTTGAATTTGAAGTTGAAAATGATATTTTTGCCAATTTCTCAACTGGCAATAGTGAATTATAGGATTATTCTTTAACAAGGTAGGACTATTTATAGATACAATCTATTTTGAGCTTTATTTTAATATATTTTAAAAATATAACTAAAAAATATGAAATTGCCATTTTAAAGATACATTATGGGAGATCAGAAAAAGAGTCAGCAGTTCTCACTATAATATTTCAAAATTAAAGGGAATATGCTGAAAATTTTAGTCAAAATGATACACTCCGAAACGAGAATTAATATTATGGGCCTAGCCTCGATCATCATTACTAAATTTGGTGTGATAAAAAAATTGCCCCAATTGTCCACTTTTTGATTTAATCATAAATGAGCCTTGAGCAGCAGATAGGATTCTAATCCAGTAAATATCGCAGGCTAAAAATATAGAATTGAGAGCTGATATCGGTCTTGAAAAGTTAATTAATGTCTAATTAATAATTCAAATGACATTTCAGGTGTACAGAAAGACCTGCAATAGGCAGATTTAACACTTGTGTTATGTATGTGAATTTTTTAAGCTGGTAACCATATCATCAGACTGTAATAGTGCCAGACCTTGAAATGAACATTCTAAGTCCAATGCCGGTAGCGTAAACGCATAAGAAGAGAAACAAGTATTAAACAATTAAACAACAGACTAATAGTAAGTGCAGGAGGACCGCACTACACACAAAACAAAAATCTACAAGATAAACCTGTGTACAGGACAGAAAAGAGACATTGCAAAAAATAAACAAATATCAAATCAATAGCTGTTCCGTACAAGATCTTGGAAAGAATCAACGACTTGTGCACAATTTACTGCAAGGTTTGAGTAATCGCTGCCAACATCTTTGTTTGTGAGAGAACTTGACAGATCTGATATTTAATGGTATAAAAACCATGGCTGCTCACAGCGTGCACAACACATGTATGCATCAAATAGTACTACTTGTACTTCACAGGTTGGAAATTTATTCAGAGTTTCTTCCTGCATCATGTTAAATTGCATGTACATGTACTTGGGTATTCAAAGCAATTACAACATGTTTACATAGGTTTAATAAGTTTATCTTTTTAAAAATCATCCCTGCGTGGTGTCACCTTGTCATTTGTGCAGAATGGAGGGCCTGTCACAAACAGCTGTCTAATCATTCAAATGGGACAAAAAACCAAGGTCCTGTGTATGCATTGGCGTGCATTGTAAAAGATCTCTTGGCAGTTGGAATTCGATATAGTTTATTAATAAGAAGAGGTGTTCTGAAACAGGTATAAAATTATAATAACTTTAACTGTATTTACATATTAAATTTCTGTCTTAAAAACCAGAGCTGCCAGACAACATCACAACTAAATAAAATGTATTAGTTAATTCAATTTTAAGGATAACAATACTACAACATATTTTTCCAGTAGGTACAATACATATTGATATAGTATAGATTTTGTATTATAACATTATACATTATAAATATTTTAAAAAGGGACCTTTTCATAACATATTGAAGGTGAGAGAGAGAGCGAGAGAGAAATAGAGAGAGAGAGAGAGAGAGAGAGAGAGATGGGTTTAACATCCACTCAACACAAACTAGGTGAATTGGGGACTAATATATAGTTAAATTTTATTTCAATAATTCGGTTGCGGGTAGGGATGTTTGGCAGAGGTAAGAAACCGGAGAACCTGGAGAAAACCCATGAGATTGGACAGACGACCCATTCCTTGTCATGTACAACTGGGGAATAGAAACCACACCATGTGCTAACCATTTGGCAATCCACGCCCCAGTCCAATATTGAAGGTACATGTAATATTATAATTACGTGACAAAATATAAGTTTAAATTACCTACATATAGTTAATAAAATTTTTGGTTTAACGTTATTAGCAACGTTTAATAAATTATATGGGTAATAACATATATCTGCTACTTTTAATATATTATGTAGATAAAATCAATTTGCTACTTTTAATAAATTTTGTGTTTAATATTAGTAACTTTAATAATATTTTGTGGTTAATATTATTTATATTTAATAATATCTTGACTTGGCAATATTATAACCACTATAATAAATTGTGTGAGGTAACAACAATAGCATCAAAGCAAGAAATGTTTTAGGGCAACATTGCTAATTCAACATTGATATAACTTAATATATCCACATCGATAAATCAATTTTGAGGAATGGGATTTGATCAGAACAAGAACAAAACCCCCACAATATCTGTTTAAAACCATCAATTCAAAATAAAAGAGTTAACTGAACAATCTTTGCAATATTACTGGTATTTTAAATTTACAAGTTTATCAATTGGTTCATTACTGAGTCAACAAGAATCTATTTAATACATCTGGCATAACAATTAGAGCTTTACTCTCTTAAACATTTTTTAAATTTAAATTGTCCTTTTTTAATATCCCAACAAATTTAATTCAAAATAAAAAGACATAACTAAAGAATTTTACCTATTCTTAACGTTGTTAACATTTGAATTGATCAGTTAATTTTTATAAAAAGACCTATACAAGGTCTTCATGACTATGTCAAATTTCATATCAAAGACCAAATTTTCTTTCGTAACTTTATAAATAAGGGTGTCTTATCCGTTTTTAAATAAACATGATTTTCCCTTGCTTAAATAAAAAATCATAATAATTGGTTTTTAAATTCAATTTTTCTTTTTCTCTAAAAAACAAAAATATAAAAAAATAAAAATAAAAACTTGCCTTAAATTAAAATTGAATAATTTCAAATTTAGTGTTACAAGGCAATGTATAAATTCTTGAAATCACCACCTAAACATAGCAATATTCTCTTGCTTTCATAAAAAGAATTTTATGTCCCAAAACTTTTTCTTCAAAAAAACCCATAAAAAGATTTCATATTTTTTGTTACAACACAATGCACTAATTATTGAAATGTCCACCTTAAAAAAAAACGTTTTAATTTTATTTCCCTGAATACTTTCTTAAAAAACTTACCTTAAATTAAAATTAGAAGATTTTAAATTGATTTTTACAACACAATACACAAATATCGAGTTATTAAGGTGTCCACGTTAAATGGCAACGTCCTTTTTAACACTAAAACTTTATCACAATTGGATTGAGAATTTATAATGAAAAGTTGATATATTGATCTATATAGGGTAACTAATTTAAAATAAAAACAATAATTGAATGAGTACCACAAGTGATCCATGCGTTAACAAGAGCTGGTTAATTTGGTATACCTATTTATACATACATAAACTACTTCAGCTTGGATTGGTCTGCGATATCACCTCGGTGGAAGCGGACGTTAAATAAAGCTATTTCACACTTCAGTTTGGTATATTGAATAAAACAAAGATAAAAAAAAAAAAAGTTTGAAGATACCATGTGATGAAAGGTACATGCTCTGTTAACATACTATTAGAATTAATGCTATCTTAAAGGTACATGATAAATATAACACAGATATGTTATTAGAAAACTCTATCTTAAAGATAATTCCCCACAGACAAAATGTGTGTATGTTTGGACTAAAATCAAATTCAAATCATTTAATCTATCAAAAATTTGATTAAAATCCATCTCAAAAATTTGCTTCAAATCTGCCTCAAAACTTTGCATTCCCAGGAAATACTCAAGCTATATAAATAAACTGTTGTTAGAGGCCATGTCTGTCATTTCACTTCATTGAGGGAGCATCCACTTTTAGAATGTATTTTTCATTCATTATTTACTGTCCATTTACCATACATATTGAGGCCTAAGTATACTTTTTCTGCCGTTTATTTTGTACGTTGACGCTCTCAATGTTTCCCCAACCACCTGACCATTTGATAAAGAAAATACTACTGCTCTCTTAGTCAACCTAGCACACAATAACTGGCAAACAAAAGTCTGGTTGCCAGTTAGTGATACCATAACATTTTTGTCTAGTGCTTTTTCGGATAATCAAATATCTTTCTAGTAGGACTGCGCATCTACACGTATACTTTCCATATATACTAAATTTGCCACACTTTTATTATAAATAACCACCTGATAAATACTTTCCGGGCAATGTATCTTTAAAGCTACCTGCCATGTAAATACAACATTGAGATGTTATTAGAAATAACCTCAAATTAAAGATATTGTGACTAAAAAATGCAATTGTGTTTAACAGTCACTATTCTGCACTGTTCATACTAATGCAATGATTTTGTAAGGCAAATTTTGCCATGACAGATGTGCTTGTCTATTCTTGTAACAAGTTACAGTTGTCAATGCTTCTTTTTTGTGTGACGGATTGGGTCGAATGGTTAACACATGCTTTTTGAATCATTAGATTTCCCACTTGTACGTAAGGAGTAGGCTTGCCGGCCACTGCTAAAGACCCCTATGGGCAAGCAAGTTATTGAAATAAAATTGAACCATATGTTAGTCTTGAAGTTTGTGTTTAGTGGACATTAAACCCCATTGGCAAAGAAAGTTCATCAGGAATTTCTGGCATAGTTTACCCTTTGTCAGTGATGCAGGATGGAGGACTTGAGAAGGACAGCTGTCTAGTCATTCAAATGAGACGAAAAACTGAGGTCCCACATACACATTGGTGTGCATGTAAAAGATCCCTTGGCAGTTGGAATTCGGTATAAGAGTAGGCCATAGTGCCGCCAACTGGCCAAAATATCCCTAATAGCACATTGTATGGCGTATGCCCGTCTTCTTTATCCAAGTAAGAACAGAATAGAAGGACGATAAACCCCATTTCAATACATCTGGTAAGTTTCATATAGGTGCCTCTTTAAAAATCTTGAACTTTTCACAGGTTGTTAAAGTCAAGTACAGCCTATTATAATCAATATTTACATACAGGTTTATACCAGCATTGTTTTTATCAATGGACACCAGTGACGAACAAAAACAACATCAGTGACTCGACGTGTGAACCAGGCGTCATCAATTCATTTTTGGTCAAGGATTTAAAAATCAGGTAAAGTCAAATTGCTCAAGTATCTACATCAAACGATTTATTTATATCTTTTACAGACACTTGACCATTGGATCCTGTTGTAAAGTTTTCATTCAATAAATTTCATTCGTGATAAGTATATAGATCAGTTCGTTGAATGGTGTGTAAAAGGCCACAGCGAGAAGGGGTTTAACGTCCACTCCCACTCGACACAAACAAGGTAATATGGGGACTAACAGGGTTCAATTTCATTTCAATAATTCGCTTGCGCGTAGGGGTCTTTTAGCTGTGGGAGGAAACTGGAGGACCAGGAGAAATCCAAGAGGTTGAACAGGCCAGTTGACTCAGCCAGTTGACTCAATGACAGGCTTATGATGCAGCGTGCACATGCTAATCATTCAGGCATCCATGATCCAACCTCCGACCCGTGTTTCCAAAGGACAGAAAATCAAATTTCTCATTTTTACGGACACAATAACAACTTATGTAACCACTATCTGAATATCCCGTTAAGTGCATAGGTCGTTCTATGACATCCTGTAGGCGTGGATACAGAGGGGGGCGCACCCGGCGCACGCCCCCTCTATTTTTTGTGGTGGCGAACAATTTTTAGCTCCATATATTCTCGCAGGAAAAGAGAACAAAAACAGTCTAGTTTGGAAATCGTAATTTACAGTACTAGTATGAAATTAGTCCTTGTGGGCATTTTTGTCCACTCAAAAATCATGGGTCGGGCTTCGCACTCCCACATTCAATGTAATTAGAGGGTGTCTCTGATTGGTCAGCATTAACCACTATTCATAGACGCACAGGCTCGATAAATGTTAGAAGGCAGGCAGATTCTGATATGGCTGAAAAAAATTTGGGATTATAGACGTCTAGACTCTAGGGTCCCCTGCCAAAGCTGCTCCCCCATCCTCGCTCGTAAGCCTATGTAAGTGTTGTTTTATTCATGTATATATATTGTCTTGTTATATTTTCATATTTTATCATAGCTTGATAATGACTAGAAATGCCTAGTCGAAGTCGCTCAGTAGTAAGCAGTGTATTCCATAGAATTGTGACCCGTTAATTCCACTCTCCACAAATTAGATCATTTCATGACTAACATATGGTTTAATTTTATTTCAAAAATTCGCTTGCACGAAACATGTAGGGGTCCTTAACAGTAGATGGAAACTTGATGACCTTGAAAACATGTATATTTCGTTAAGCTCTAAATAAGGTTAGGGGACGTGACTCTTGATGAGATTGTGTGTACTGTTAGGAGTAAGCGATAACCCCTGTTTACATCTGGTGACCTTGACAATATCTACAGGTGGCCTTAATATTTAGACCAAACAGGTGATGAATGAACAATCAACTTAATGTGGCCTTATAACACTACAACTCCATCAGTCGACCATCAGTGAAGAAGCTAATGACATTGTTTGTCACAAGTGATGACATAACATATAAATATTTTCAAACAGGAGTTATCCCATTACCAATGTCATGGAGTGTAATCAGTAAGAGAAACACCTGTTTCATCTGCGTCAGAAACGGTCGAAATCCCTAAAAAATAAATGAAATGGGGTTTAACGTTAGACTTTTCTGCACCAACGGGGCCAACAATTTAAGATGGGCTTATCCTTGACTCTAATTCAAAACATGATTTTTTTTTATTATAGAAAAATATTTATGTGCAATGAGGAAGGGTGAAAGGACATCAAGTGGAAGTTGAGAAAAATGTAAAGGGTTTAGTTTAACGTCCTAGGGTTCTACTCCTCTAGCGGCTTAATGGGAATGGTCATATGCCATACATTGTACTATGAGGGAAATTTTGCCCAGACAGCTACACTATGGCAAAATCTAATATCAAATTCCAACTACATGTATCAAGGGATCTTTCATTTTCATGCCAACGGTCCCTTGTTTTTTCATCCAATCTTAATGACTAGACCCTCCATCCTGCACCACTGACAAGGGGAACCCCTGTTGGGAAATCCCAATGAATGAAAGGATATCCATCAACAAAGGAGTACGAGATAATAAGGATCCCAACACCAAAGTAGTACTAAATTATAGGGTACCCAACCCCAAAGTTTTTTCTAAATTATAGGGTACCCAACACCAAAGGGGTATAAGATAATAGGGTACCCAACACCAAAGGGGTATTAGATAATAGGGTACCCATTCCTACACAGGTACAAGATTATAGGGTACCCATCATCAAACAGGCAAAATAGTGTACCCATTCCTAGACAAGTACAAAATAAAAGGATCCCAATCATCAAAAGGGTAGCCATCACCAAACGGTTACCTAGAACTGGTATGAACTTCATGTACAGTATCACTGTTCGCAGGAAATTTGTATAGTCAAGTTTTACATGTACATATGTACCTAGAGCAAGAATTTAAGTGTGAAATATAATGGAATGCACTGTTGGTATACTGCATCAAATGATGAGAATATCAGCTGATAATTCTCAAAAACAATTTGCCTCTTCAAGTTTTAGCTGAATGTATCACATATGATTGATTAAATCATCAAGTACATGAAACAATACACAGAGAGTGATAGATACACTTTATTAACATTCATTCAATCTTTGAATAGTAATTCGTAAAAATCGTTTAAAATCACCCCAAATCATTTAATTTGAACTTGTGTCCAGTTTAAAGCCGACTAATTGATTTTGATAATGAGTTTACAATTTACAAGTATTTCATTTCCTGACCAAGGCTCAAAAATTAATCATTATACATCAATAATCTGTGTTCTCTACTACACTGACTGGTTTTATTTCCCCAACCAGTCCAGCTCATGTATACCCTGACCCCAGATACATGATACAGGCAAGCAGTACCCCTTGTCATGTACAACTGGGAAATGTGAAACCATGCCATATCACTCAACGACAGACCTTATGGTCTAAAGCACGCATGTTAAACATTTGGCCACTCAACTCCTTCAATATCTCGGTGGACGAATAAACCCGCAGACTGTGGATGGGGGAGTATTGATGGTTTTGAAGGTGTCATATTATTACTGGAATGGTGACAGTCACAAGCACTGGAACAAACCAATGCTGGATTGTCTTGGCCCAGTGATTTTCCAAGTATACATTGTAAGTAGGGAAACAAAAACATACCATTTGACTCAATGGCACACCTTATGACCTAAAGTGCACATGTGACCCCTTCAATATCTTAATTAAACAATAACAATTCACTAATAACAATGAGAGTGAAAGACGCAATGTCCTTGGATTCCTTTGTCACAAACATATCACAAAGACCTATAACATAAACAGGGTCAGGGTCGTGCCGGTAATTGTTTCATTAAAAAGAGAATAAAGATGATATAAACTACTAGAGACGTCTGCTGTATCATCCTTAATCAAACGTAAACAAAAACTCGATTGAACATTGGTTGACCTTCAGGCTTAATGGTAGAATACTAAGGTGTCTTAAAGCTAACAAAAACAATAATCGTCCTAGAAGCAAATTTTTCAAGAGTTTTGTCAAAACTGTCAACTTGTAGGTTACATAATCTTCAAGCAATAACACACAAGACATGGAAAACTTAATTTAATTTGGTGGGTCAAGAACCTTTCGAACAAACTTCTTTTATATAATCTTACAGAATTCAATGATGGTTGTGTGCTTTGAAGAAACAGAGTTTTAAAGCCAATTGAAATTAGTTTTACAGTAACTAATTCAACACCCTGTCATGAAAATTGTACACACCTTGTAAATGCACATGAACTCATTGATTTCTGGTCAATATATATTATACAGACTGTGAAAACTTCAAGAAACAAGCTAGAGAGCGACAGCCAGAGAGAGAGAGAGATGGACAGGGGGGAGAGAGAAATGGGGTTTAGGATTCACTGAGAGCTAGAGAGAGAGAGAGAGATGGAGAGTGGGGAGAGAGATATGGTGTTTAGCATTCACTGTCACAATGTCTCTTAAGGTGGGAATGGTGATTATCATCTGTGCCTTGAAGAACAAGAGAGAGAGAGGCGGAGGGGGGGGGGGGGTAATGTCCACTCGACACAAACTAGGTCATTTATGGATGAATGTACGGTTCAATTTTATTTAAAAAATTTGTTTGCATTTAGGGTCTTTATCATTTGTGGACCCAAAGATAACCCACGATGTTGGACAGATGACCCTACTCCTTGTCATGTACAAGCGGAGAATCGAAACCACGCCACTTGACTCAATGACAATCCTTCGGATCCAACTGACATGGGATAACTACAATGATACAATGATATAAATACACTGATGAATATGCAATCAAAACATAAACATGTATGTAGGTTTGTTGAATAATAAATTATTTTTCACGTCTTTCTAATACAGAATTTCAGTGCATATAAGTTATATAACTACAGAACAGATGATGTAATGCTTGTATCAATTCAAGTCCTGTTGCTATCAAATCATTTTATATTCCGGTGTCATTCTACCCACCCACATTTTGTGACTGTCCCAAAGCCAAAGACACTTGTTGGAAACATTCACATACTTAGAGAGGATCTTATGTGATAATACATATAATTATGCAAGAGCTAAATATCATAATATGCCTATTGCAAGTCTTTCTTTAGGCCTGAAATGTTATCTGAATTCTTAATTTAGACTTAGACATAATCAATTCTCAATGCCATCAGATATCTGCGAAATTAAGTAAATTACAGCGATTCAGCCATATTTTGAAATGGGGAAGTGATGCTTAACTTCAAACAACTAGTACGGTGATTGCGATTATTGCACACATCTTATCAAACCATCAAAAGCTAATATCTTTGCTCAGAATAAAGTAATTTGAATGAAATTTCCAATATATTCATTTTGCATTATCTATTTTCGAACTATTTAACAAGAGTAGCTAGTTTTTTGTCTAAATCTTACGTAATGTATCTTTAAGTTAATAATTAAATTCTTGATGCATCATTTTAGCACTTTATAATCTCTTGTCAACTACAATATCGTGGAAGATGAATCTTTAATAAGAATAAATTGTTTGAATGGCATTTAGTAATTGAACTGGAATATACAGGTTACAATTCTATGGAATACAATTAAAGCTTATTACTGAGCGACGTTTCCACTTGGTTTCTATAGTCTTTATCAAGCGATGATAGGAATATAGTCCATTCAGTATTTACAAAGATGCATGAAACTGAAATGACAGACCTTATATATTCATAATATAGAGAATTTTATTGTGGATTGATAGCGAGTTTAAATTTGCATAAAATATTTATTTATCTTTGATGATATCTGGTTTATTTGTTTGTTTGATCACATTTATTTAAAATTATTTCACATAAATCGAACATATAAATAAATGAAATGAAATGAGATTTACCCATAAAGTGTACAGAGACCAAGTTCCTGGCAGGGGGGGGGGGGGGCTGTACCATTTTTTTCCAAAAAAATATGGCAGCAGAGCCCGAAAAAAAAATTAAATAACTTTACCACATAGCACTTAACCAATCAATAAAAAAAAAATTCTCCATCACTCTCCACCCTCTCACCTTTTCTCTCAAGTCAGGGTGTATTATAAAATAGATTTAGGTGACTAGGTAATAAATAAATTTGACAACATTGTAAATAATGCATTGTATTTGGTGTTATTGTTTTCTACGAAATGTCGTACCTTGTATTCTTTATAGGCTAATATATTCAGTTAACGACCATTTTTAATTGATGTTAAATAATGATAATAATGCCGTGATAAATAGTTTGGTCACTATATGTTATTAAATGCGTTTCCATAGATTATAGGGTCCTTGGTTTTACGATGTACAGTGAACCACATTTGTAAATTTGCACTTGTTCGTTATTATTGAAAACTATTAATAGTAACCATGTACGTCATTAGATTGTTTATATTTACTGTTATTTACTACTGACTAGTACACACAATAGTGCCACTTCCATATTTCATTATGTAATATTGGGAATATTCTCGAAAGCAATAACGCAGATGTATAACCGTAAGATTAAAAATAATTACATCTAAAAGATGGGATTTTCAAACAAAATATTAGCTACATTGTACATCTATATGCACGTGTGCGCTTTGTTACATCATCGCCTTGATAAGTCAAAATGTGAGTTCAATGAACGTCGGTTGCGCTCAAATCCGACTCAGTCCGGAAACAAAGATACACGGCAACTTTCGGACAGAATAGAATTTATTTTAGAATAAATTAATCTATCCCGATGCAATGCTGAGAAAACGAGATGCTGGTCAGTGCCATGGTCTAAATTTAACGTGGCTGAAGTCCAGGCGTGTGGTTCTCATTAAGACGCAGACCACATGCAAAACACACAACATCACTCGTGCTCACACTCGTGTACAACTGAATACATTGTATTGTGAACCCGTTAACCCACGTGGAATACCGGAAAAAAAGAAACGGTTATCCCCATTCAGTAATTCATCCATGTCTTATAAATAAACGCTAAAAATACACATATTTCAAAAGTCATATATTAAAAAAACTTGAATGACCACAGCGGGATTGCCAGTCAGAAATTAAGCATGCACTTACCTATTCGGGCAGAGCGCCATATAATTGTACAGCGCGATACAGACAGTTGCCGGGTGATTTTCTATTCACGCATGCGTGCCTTTCAATCTTTTGGTTTCTCGTCGTCTGCTACTGGAAGTCTGTAAATCATTAGTTTATTATTAGAAAGTTCGAGAAATGTTTAACAAATTGTTGATAGTTATTGAGATTTATATTTAATTATTGATAAACAATTAATAATGTTTATCATTAATAGTAATTTATTAGAGTTACAGGCTAGCCGGCTACAAATCCGTCGTATTTTCTTTTCGGCTGTGAATTAAACGGTTGTGCGCATCATTTTAATGATATTATATAATAATTTTTCTGAAAGGCTAAATTTGTTCCTAATTCAGTAATTTGATGGAAATATGGAATAAATGTTATCACCTTTGTCGGTTCGTCCGTCCACCATCCACTCAAGCAAAGACCCCATTTCATTATCGTTTAGCGACATGTTGTAAATGAAGAGAGAGAGAAACAGAGTTTGTGTCCAGTGGACATTAAAAGTAATAAAACCCATCTCTTTCTCTCTCTCCCCTGTACCAAAATTTCTTAATTATGTTTAATCATCAGACTAGTATGAAATTATCTTAAATTTGACAATTAGTGAAAATTCATATTCGTATTGATCAATTCTAACGTAAGTTTGAAAAAAAAAGTCTATTTTGTGAGAGGTTTGTTGTTTTTGCAGTTTTTGTTTTTTTAACCCAGGGATATAATTATATGATCAATACTCCTTAAATTATCTTTTCTTGAATTATAAAATGTGCCAAATTTTCATAGTTATGTTTAAAACGGCAAATTTCATATTTTTTAGTTATATTTTTAAAATATATTAAAATAAAGCCCTAAAATAGATTGTATCTATAAACAGTCCAACCTTGTTAAAGAATAATCCTATTATTCACTATTGCCAGTTGGGAAATTGGCAAAAATATCATTTTCAAATTCAAACGTTTGAAGATCGCCATTGCATGGAGGGGAATGGGGAAAACAAAAGAGGTAATTCAAGTAATTGTGTTATTTTCGGTGTCAGGTATTTTTATGCCTGTGAAATATTGCCCATGATCGTATAATAGTGAGTTGACAACCTTTAGAGCAAAAGACATAGAAATAATTATGTTTTGACTTTCTTAGAAAATATTAAAATAGCATTATGCAAGAGCAAAATCTGCTTATTACAGGTCTTTCTTTAGGCCTGAGATGTTATCTAAATAATCAATTAGACATTAATTAACATATCCAGACCATAATAAACTCTTAAAGTCAAGGCTAGCCTTCGATGTTGGCGGATTGAATTCCTATATGCCGCTTAATGGCCGTTGATAATTAAATCAATCAAGTGGATAATCGAGACTATGCTGTTTATATTAATGATTTGAGTAATGATGACCGAGGCTATGTGTATATTTCAAACGCTTTTTTCTCGGCTAATATAGTGGACCAATTTGACTGAAATTTTCAGCAAATTACCTTTACACTATCTAGTTTTTAACTGCCATCTCTTTATCTTATTTCCCATAATGTAACTTTAAATTCCCGCTTCAATGAACAGGATTACATATAACAGAAATGGGGTTTAACATCCACTCCACATAAACTAGATCATTTTGGAACAAACATATGGTGGGAGGAAACCGGAGGACCCGGAGAAAACCCTTCAGGTTTGTCACGTAGAAGCCGAGGAATCGAAACCATGCCACTTGACTCAATGACAGACCTAATGAAACAACAAGAATGTTTTAACAATTCAGCTCCCCCCCCCCCCCGAAATTTCAAATATAAGTCATAAAATGTAAGAATTTGTATGACTTAAGAGCTCATTAATGCAAAAGAGAGAGAAATGGGGTTTAACGTCCATTCGACACAACTAGGTCATTTCGGGACTAACATATGGTTTAATTTTATTTCAATAATTCGCTTGCGCGTAGGGGTCTTTAGCAGTGGGAGGAAACCAGAGTCCCCTGAGGAAACCCACGGGGTTGAGAAGGCGCCCCTATCTCCATGCCACATACGCTCACACCAGGGCTCGAAACCACCGCCGCAAGCCAGAGGTGACCGGCCAGCTAGACGTCGAAGCGCGGCACTCAAGACCACTAGACCATCCCAACCCCCCTCATTAATGCAAACAAATTATTGTAACTGGCGTACACAAATCACTTCCTTACAAGCCTGGAAACAAGGAACCTGTCACAGACAATGTCAGGCACAGATTCAGGCTTTGTCAGGCGTAAGACCTCTGGTGCCTGTCATTTTGTCTGGCATAGATTTGTCTTTTTTATTGATATTATTAATACATGTCTGGCACTAAGTTAAAAATGTTAGGTACTATTTCATTAGTGCCTGACATTTTGTCAGGTACATCTAAAACCATTATTTCCAGGCCTGACTTTCTTAGATTTATTGAGATTATATATTCAGTTTTCAAGTTAAATAAAGCACACTATTATTATCACATACCGGTATTAAATGAAACAGGGTTAATGATAACATTAAGCAGCATACACCATACTGTGACCGTTCAGTGTGCTATGAGGGAAATTTTGCCTCTTGGTTTTTTCATCAAATTATACATGATTTTTCCAAATTTCATTAAATTATTTATACCCACAAAAGGAGATTGTTGAGCCTACCTTTGCATACAATAATATATGTTTGACTGTTATCGTTGGATGTCTATTTCTTCCGAAAGGTGAAATAGGTAAAACTATTCCTTATATAATTAAATGTGACACAGATTTCCCACTTCCTTCATTACTAGGCCAAGACAAATGTTAATTATTACCTTCCCACAATTTTCACATTAAAGGGGCTGTGACACATTTTCGGTTGAGAGGAATGAAAGAAAATAGGACTTAACATCGTAATTCTGCGATAGTGAAGATGGGAAAGAGTTAATGGTGGTTGAGAGACTATGTCAACACAAGCTAGGCCATTTTGGGACTAACATGGTTCAGTTTTATTTTATTAATTTTCAAGCGCATAGGAGTCTTTAGCAGTGGGAGTAAACCAGGGGCCCCCATAGAAAATCTATGAGGTAGGACAGGCGACACTACTCCATGTCACATATTTGCACGCAGGGAATCAAAACCATGCCACTTGACTAAATGACAGACCTTATGATCAAATGAGCACATATTTAAATAAACAAGCTCCTGTGGTTGCGAGAGAGTGAGAGAGAAATGGGGTTTAACAACCACTCGACACAAACTAGGTCATTTTGTGACTAACATATGGTTTAGTTTTTATTTCAATAATTTGCTTGTGCATATCGGTCTTTATAGCAGTTGGAGGAAACTGTAGGACCCGGAGAGAACCTACAAGATTGGACAGGAGACACTTCTTCTTGTCAGGTACAACCAGGGATTCGAAACCACGTCAGTTGACTCAATGACAGACATAACGATACAGCACGCGCACGATAACCATTCAACCACCCCCCCCCCCTCCATAAGTAGACTGGTTGAAGTGTTCTCAATTTAATGTCCTTTACCCAGCAACCGGGGATTCGAAACCACGCCAGTTGACTCAATGACAAGCTTTATGACACTGCACATTAACCATTTAGCCCCCCCCCCCCTGTGGTTGAGAGTTTAATGTCCACTCGACACAAACCAGGTCATTTCGGGACTAACATGGTTTAATTTCATTTCAATAATTCGCCCATTCGTGGGGGTCTGTAGCAGTGGGAGGAAACCGAAGTGCCCGGAGGAAACCCACGAGGTTGAGAAGGCGCCCCTATCTCCATGCCACATACGCTCACACCAGGGATCGAAACCACAGCCGCAAGCCAGAGGTGACCGGCCAGCTAGAGGTCGAAGCGCGGCACTCTAGACCACTAGGCCATCCCAACCCCCTGTGGTTGAGAGAACACAGCAGACTAAATAGTTTAACTTTTTAATAATCTTCATTTATTTTAAGCTTATGTTCAGCATTTTAACTTATAATATTATAAGAAATAGCATAGGTTCAGTTAAACTACCGGTTATAGGGTACATTATAGATTACAAGTTTAACTCTTTCATACTTTGATAATCTTCATTTATTATAAGCTTATATCACGCCCGGCCCCCAATAATTTGCCCGAAAGTACTTTTTTCTCCAGGTTATAGTGGAGCCTGGACCCCAGTCTATAAGGACCTAGGATCGAAGCCCAACTAATCAAGTAGTGCTTCTGCCGGCCCATCAACATTTTTAACCTGTAATATTATTATTCTTGTTCATAAGAAATAGCTTAATTTCGATTGGACATAAGTGGCCAAATCGTTTCAATTCCCTGCTTAAACAAAACTGCTACATGCAACCAAATTATATAAATGAAATTGAATCATATGATTGTCCCAAAATGACCTAGTCTGTTCTGAGTGTCTAGTGGATGTTAAACCCTATTTCTCTCTCTCCCCCTCCCCCCTCTCTGTAAGATACATGCAATCCTGTGCAATGTGACAATTTTTTTATGTGCAATGTGAGGGTTTGGTTTGACATACTACTTGCTTTGATTCAGTTGCACACAGGGTTCGACCAGAGAATTTTAATATCAGAACAAGACAAGATTTTGGTTGTATTTCTTATTTATTTACCCAATTTTCTTTTTTACTCATTATCATCAGGCTTGCCCATCTTCATTAGCCCAGTTGGAGCAGAAAAATAGGACAAAAAACCCAATTTCATTTCATTTCTGGTCTATGGAATATCAAATTGCATATGTAGGTCTGTAATTTTAGGCTAAATCTTATTTGTTAAGACCAGCTCAATTTTAGTCAAAGTCGCTGTGATGTAAATAAGGTTAGAGCTAGGTTAAGCATTAGGGCTAGTTTCAGGGTTAGGGTTAGGAGTGGGATAAGCGCTAGTCCGGTTTACATCGCGTGACCTTTGATCAAACTTGAAGTTGGCCATATCAAATAGTTTCAGGGTTATGGTTTAGCGCTAGTCCTGTTTACATCTCGTGACCTTCGACTAAACTTGAAGTTGGCCTTATCAATTAGATCTAACCAATAATGTTAGTTCCAGTCATCATTAGACCAGTCAGTGCAGAAAGGTTGGACATTCAACCCCTTTTCATTTATAATATTACTTCCCACGCATATTATTTATGGGGGCCAATGTAATTTGATTGTATGAATGATTTTTGTAAATTGTATTCATATGTCCAATTGTGAGATTTGAATAAAGATATTACTATTACTTGTACAATGTGGTGAAACTGTGAAACTTATAATTTTACTTGCCACCAACATCGGGGGTATGATGGCCAAACAATTAGCACATGCGCACTGTATCATAAAGCCTGTCATTGAGTCAACTGGCGGGGTTTTGAATCCCTGGTTGTACGTGACGAGGAGTAGGGTCGGGGTCGCCTGTCCAACCTCGTGGGTTTTCTGTGGGACCTCCGGTTTCCTCCCACTGCTAAAGACCCCTACGTGCAAGCTAATTATTGAAATGAAATTAAACCATATGCTTGTCCTGAAATGACCTAGTTTTTTTTTCGAGTGGACGTTTAACCCCATTTCTCTCTCTCTCAGCAACAAAGCTAAACTTTTTTTCCTCTATTTTGAAAAGGTAAATGCCCTTTAATTTGTAAAATTAATATGCGCAATCATGTAGGGTATGAATCAGGCAAGCGAGGTGTGTAGCATCAGTGTACTAACATACTCGCATTAATTCACACCATTCACAAGACTTGTTTTTCTTACATCTATTTGTCGGTCATAAACATCTACATTGACCTCTTAATCGTTCTAATTGGAACAGGATTTGAATAAAAGATAGAATCAGTTCATGTTATCGTCCAATCAGCAGATCTCGCTTGGTATTGTTAAATTGAAATGGTGTCAACGTTGTTTCTGGTGCTATTTTACGATTCAGATTATTAGCATAAGTGAAATAGTATTTTATGGTACTATCATCTAATAACCTCACAACATTGTTGTAGATCTTTAGAACATCCAATATGACAATATGAGTAATCACTGCTTTTATCTCAAAGGGATTTTTAAGCAGTCAATCAACCAAAGGTTTTAATTTCAGGCCCTTGTTAGCTCCCCTTTATTCTATCAGCCCTTATTTATAGGCACTCTTATGGTAAGGGCACTGACCTATCCTTATTTATTCTTACCCCTCTAGCACCAGACCCCCTCTTGTGGCAGCATGCTTTGCAAGTTATCCTATCAGCCCTTACCTATAGGCACTCCTTAAATGTTAATTGCATTGACCTATCCCTAAATTGACTGACCCCTCTAGTGCCTATTTGTTCATCCTCTTCTTATGCAAGCCTGGGAATAAGGCACCTGTCACTGACAATGTCAGACACAGATTCAGACTTTTTCAGACACCAAACCTCTGATGCCTGCCATTTTGTCCGGCATTGATCTGTCTTTTTTAAATGATATTATTAATACATGTCCAGCACTAAGTTGAAAATGTCAGGTTGTATTTCATTAGTGTCTGACATTTTGTCAGGTACATCTAAAACCGTTATTCCAGGCCTGTTCTTATGCCAGCACGCATTGCAGATTCCTGCAGTTGTAGTTTATCGTTCCACTCGTCAGCTCGTATTGCTTTGCTCTTCGCCTCGCTTTACTTCTTCATCATGTCACAAGACCGCAGACCAAGTAGAAAGAAGACTACCCCAGCTAAAATTGCGGATCTGGCATCTATTGAAGAATACGCTGATGCATCACACCCAAAACAGCAAATCAGCGCGTCAGAAATAGATAATAACGTCAACAGAGGAAGAGATGGTTGATCACCCTTAAAAGGGACGAGATCAGGGCAATAATTAATTCAGTCAAGCAACTAAAGGGATTTTCAAAAAGCCTCCGACCATAACAGTTTTTCTTGAACAGATTAGAACAGACCGTAAAGATCAGGGCAATAACTCATTTAGTCGATTGAAGGTCTACGACATGTGAGACATTAAGTAAAAGCTATTGGAGTGTTATCTTTACAATAGAATATGTCTGTGTGTGTATATAAGAGTATATTATTATCTATGTTATTGACTGTTGTATTTACTTATAGTACACCTAATCTCTTTGTTCAATGGTTTATCACCTTTCTATTATATAGATATGGCCGTAACTTGACTTCTATCCACACCTACTGGCTTAACTTTGGATGAGAAAGAGAGAGAGAGAGAGGAGGGAGAGAGAGAGGGAGAGAAAGATGGGGTTTAACATTCACACAACACCATCTACATATGTTTCTCTATATTAAAATGATCCTGATCCTCGTCTGAAAGCCTTGAAAAATAGAGAGAGAGGGGGAGAGAAAGAGAATCACTCCAGGACTAACATGTTATTTAATCATATTTCAATGAGTCACTAGTACCTAAAGGACTTTAGCAGTGGGAGGAAACCAGAGAACCTGGAGAAAACCCACAAGGTTGGACAAGCACCCTACTCCTTGTAAATTATGATTCAATTAAACATGCACATGCGACTCAATGAAAGACCTTATAATCAAACAGTTAACCCCTAGAGAAAGAGAGAAATGGGGTTTATTTCAATAATTCGCTTGTGCTTCGAGGTCTTTCTTTAGCAGTAGGAGGAAACCAGAGGACCTGGAGAAAACCCATGAGGTTGGACAGACGACCCTACTCCTTGCCACGTACAACCAGGGATTCAAAACCACGCTGGTTCACTCAATGGCAGGCCGTATGATACAGCGTGTGCACGCTAACCATTCGGCCATCCCACCCCCTAATTAGCCCCTAAAATGAAGTCATGCTTTGTTGTAATGAACAGGTAGTTTACACTCTGCCAACCTAGTTTGTTGATCGTGGTAAACAATATGTTAATTTAATGGTAATTAACACAGAGGCCTGATGATAAATATAACACAGATTATATTGTTTTCTTGTACCTGGACGTTTCAAATAGTTTCTTTTACTTATAGGTTGTTTAAAGGGACATGGTGGGGTGGGGGTCGCAGAATAGTCTTAAGAGAGAGAGAGAGACATAGAGTGAGTCGGATATAACTTTAAATATACAAAAGAGAGAGAGAGAAATATGAGATTTAACATCCACTGACACAAACTAGGTCATTTCGGGACTAACATACATTATTTCAATAATTCGCTAATATATCCAAATAAAAATTTCACAAAAATAGACTAATATTCCTTTAAATGCGTAAACAAGTCCATGAGCAAAATGACATTTTTACTTTCAGAGAGTGCTAAGGTGTTTTTGACACTTGAAGTAGCTGATTAGTTGACCAAATAAATGCCACATTTAATCTAAACCATAAAAGAAAGCCTATTTTTAAAATTTATTTCCTATCATGATATTAATCGTATCGTAGACTATGAATCTTGATGTGCATCGAATCGTGGCCTGGCGTATCGTTGCAGCTCTAGTAGGGAGTCTAGAGAGAAATGGGGTTTAACGTCTGCTAAATATAAACTAGGTCATTTCTGAACGAACATATGGGTCAATGTATTTCAATAATTTGTTTGTGCGTAGGGGTCTTTAGCAGTGGGAGGAAACCGGAGGACCTGGATAAAACCCCTGAGGTTGGACAGTCGACCCTACTCCTTGTTACGTATACAACCAGGGAATGACAGACCTTGTGCTAACTATTCGGTCATCTAACACAACCCGGGAATCACGGTGGCTAAGTGGATAAGGCGCTGGTTCGCTAGGCTGGAGGTCGGGTGTTCGATCCCTGCATTGGCCGAGCAAGTTCATCTCGATTTTCCTGCATGATTTCCCCTTGTCAGTGATACAGAAGGAGGGCCTGACAAGGACAGCTGCCTAGTCGTTTGAATGGGACGAAAAACCGAGGTCCCGTGTACACATTGAAGTGCACGTAAAAGATCCCTTGGCAGTTGGAATTCGATATAAGAGTAGGCCGTAGCGCCGCTGCCCGGGCAAAATTTCCCTCATAGCATACTGTATGGCGTATGCCCGTCTTCCATTAGCCCAGGTTAGGTGCATAAGAGTAGGATGTTAAACCCCATTTCATTTCATTTCATTTCTAACACAACCCCACCCACCCCGCGATCAAAAAGAGGAACATAGAGAGAGAAATGGGGTTTAACATCCCCTCAACATAAACTATGTCATTTTGGGACTAACATATGGTTCAATTTTACTTCATTAATTTGTATGGGTGTGGGAGGAGACTGTAAGACCTGGAGGAGTTGGACAGGCGACCCTGCTTGTGACACACAGACATGCAGCTTGACTCAATAATAGACCTTATTATCCAAACAAAGATCCTATTTCATTTCGTTTTTTATTGTTCAAAATTTTATTTTACTTGTCTACACTAGAATCTGGAAGAGTTGTTATATAAACCACATTTTGGTTAATGTGAGGGATAAGCCAATAAAATGGTTGATTGCAGCAACTTCTTGGAGTGCAATGCACAGAAATGTAAGTATCCTACAAGATACATAATTGGTTACCAATATCCGATTGACTTTACATTCATACACTGTGTTTAAGGTCATGAGATGAAGGATCCTAGTCATTTTCAACGATTTCCGATAATTACTGCTAGAATTATGGCCCTTGATCACTTTGAAATATCTTTTGGACGAAGGCCATAAGACAAACAATCAAAACAATTCTAACCATTTCTGATAATTACTCGTAATTTACAATTGTGTTGTAAACTTTCTCCTTACTGACAAAATAAAAAATATGTGACAACCTTTGTTGGCTGCCTTGATGACTTACATGTATAAAGCAATTGTGGGCGTATGTTTCTTGGCCTGGCAACCTATCTTTAAAAATGGAATATAAATCACTTTATATACATTGATACTAAATTAATATGTGCTTTTAGACCCATTTTTGTCTCTTTTAAGGTTTGGGGGGTTGGGATGGCCTAGCTGACCAGTCACCTCTGGCTTGCGGCTGTGGTTTCGATCCCTGGTGTGAGCATATGTGACATGGAGATAGGGGCGCCTTCTCAACCTCGTGGGTTTCCTCCGGGCACTCCGGTTTCCTCCCACTGCTAAAGACTCCAACGCGCAAGCGAATTATTGAAATAAAATTGAAACCATATGTTAGTCCCAAAATGACCAAGTTTGTGTGGAGTGGACGTTAAACCCCATTTCTCTCTCTCTCTCTCTCTCTCTCTCTCTCTCTCTTTTAAGGTTTCAAAGAACAGAGCTATACCCCAGTAACTAACTATCTCTCAAAATAGGGTAAGGTACTTTTAAAGATACATTATGGGAGATTAGATAAAGTGCTGGCAGTTCTCACTATAATAGTTAAAAACTAGGTTATGTAAAGGGAATTTGCTGAAAATTTCAGTCAAATAAATCCACTCTGAAACAAGATTTTAGCCATTGATTTTTGGGCCTGTCCTCGATCATCATTATTAAAGGTAAGTACGATAAAAAAAAGTTACACTGAATCAGTATTTCATGATTAAATCATGAATGAAAGTTACATAGCAAATGGGATCCTAATCCAGTAAATATCACAGACTAGCATTGACATCGAGAGCTGATTATGGTCTGGTTAAGTTAATTATAATTACCGGGTAATGTAAAATTGATTATTTAGATAACATTTCAGGTCTAAAGAAAGACCTACAATAGGCAAATTTAGATCTTGCATAACCTATGTTTAAGTTTGGGCTTGAATGTTCGATTTGTCTTCGTTTCAAACCCAATATTTGAAAAACTCTCCAAACTCTGGTTTAAAATGTAAACCTTGGTCTGTGGACTTGTATATTGGATGACTTGTTTTGACCAGCATCCAGTTTGACCAATGATTGACCCCTTAAATTGAAAGATTAGACTTGAAACTGTCAAATAATCCACAGGTACCCCAACATGTTTGTTGACATTGCACTTGTAGGCTAAAATATAATCAAGCTGCATTTAACCATATACAGTCGAAATCTTGTTAACTCGACGACTTGGGATATTTTGAGTAAGTATTTTGGTCCTGTCAAATTCTTTCTATAAGTCAACGAAATTTTACGTTGGGTTTGATTCGGTGGACGCAGTTTTCAGTTGATCCGTTTTTGACAATCTGATTAAAATACAAATCTATATTTCGTTTCGTTTTTTATACTTTCGATGGCCTACTCTACATGAAGATCTGACAAGTTATAGTGGGAGAGAGAGAGAGAGAGAAATGGGGTTTAACGTCCACTCGACACAAACCAGGTCATTTCGGGACTAACATATGGTTTTTGATTTTTTATTTCAATAATTCACTTTCGCGTAGGGGTCTTTAGCAATGGGAGGAAACCGGAGTGCCCGGAGGAAACCCACGAGGTTTAGAAGGTGCCCCTATCAGCATGCCACATACGCTCACACCAGGGATCGAAACCACAGCCGCAAGCCAGAGGTGACCGGCCAGCTAGAGATCGAAGCGCGGCACTCTAGACCACTAGGCCATCCCAACCCCCACAGTTATAGTGGGAGTTCACGTCAGGGGTCAAACAAGCACCCTGTGATTCAGTGACGTCAGACATTGATTAATCAATGTTTACCCACAATTCTGTGCATCAAAAGGCCAAGAATTCGCTGCAACAGGCTGTTTCATTAATAACAACTCTACCAAATCCTAGTGTAGCAAAGACAAGTAAAGCAAAATTTTAAACTATAAAATGAAACGAAATAGAATCTGTGTTTTTATTAGATTGTGTTTTTGATTATCTCAATTACAATTAGCTCTTCTGTAAATTTGAATTCTTGTTGGACAATACCATTACAAGATATAAAACTAACACATGAAAAAAATATTGTTAAGACACAAAACAAATTATATATATTGTGTGAGAGGGAGAGAGAGAGAGGGATTTAAAGTGAACTATGTGAATATTTTTCTCACTGATTTGCAGGGGGGTTGGGATGGCCTAGTGGTCTAGAGTGCCGCACTTCGACCTCTAGCTGGCCGGTCACCTCTGACTTGCAGCTGTGGTTTCGATCCCTGGTGTGAGCGTATGTGGCATGGAGATAGGGGCGCCTTCTCAACCTCGTGGGTTTCCTCGGGCACTCCGGTTTCCTCCCACTGCTAAAGACCCCTACACGCAAGCGAATTATTAAAATAAAATTGAAACCATATGTTAGTCCCGAAATGACCTAGTTTGTGTGGAGTGGACGTTAAACCCCATTTCTCTCTCTCTCTCACTGATTTGCTTGTCTGTAGATGTGGGATGAAACCGAAGGACCCAGAGAAAACAAACGAGGTTGGACAGGTGACACTATTTCTTGTCACACACAAGCAGAAACTCAAAAACAGACCTTATGACCTAACATGCACACGTTAAACCATTTGGCAATTCGGCACTCCAAGACAGACAATGGAAATGAAATGAAATGGGGTTTAACGTCATACTGTTCTGCTCAGAACCGCCCAAGCAGTGTGGCGTCACTATGGCCTACTCTTATACCTGATTCCAACTGCCAAGGGATCTCTTATGTGCACGCCAATGTGTACTCAGGACCTTGGTTTTTCTTCCCATTCAAGTAACTAGACAGCTGTCTTTGTCGGGCTCTCTGTCCTGCATTGCTGACAAGAGGAAACCATGCCGGATAATCTGGATGGGCTTTCTCGACCAATGCAGGGTTAAAACACCCGACCCCCAGTGAAAAGTGAAATTTTGGTGAAAATTGAGTTAGACCCATATTTGGACTTAGTACACATGTATATAATAATAGGTTTTTTTCTGCTTCACTGAAAAGGCTTCTAATTATCTTCATCTAACAAGATAAAATAAAATTGGTTTTATATTCAGTAGCTTAATTCTGAAACAAAACAGTTTTCCTCTGCTTTATCAAATCTACATTCAACAGTGTTACTAGGTTTTTCCAGATTATGGGAGAAACAATGGATGATAACATCTAAACGTGGGCATATAAAAAAAAGTTAATAAAATCAGTTATCGACTTTGATCTAATTCCCATGTGAAATCAAGGACTGTTGTATAAAGCACATGTAGGTTAAATGATCATAAAATTATCGGGAAATAAAGAAATTTGTGTTGGTGCAACTACACTTATAGAACAGATATATTTATAGTCAGACAAATGTAATTTTTAGATCTCCTGGATGTTCGTCCGATTTTCAGAACTGAACAATTTGGAACAAAGAGCTTATTTAAACTGAGTCAACTGATGTGGTTTTGATTCCCAGGTTGTACGTAGCAAGGAGTAAGGTCGTCTGTCTAACCTTGTGGGTTTTCTTTGGGTCCTCTGGTTTCCTCCCACTGCTAAAGACCTCTACTTGCAAGCGATTTATTGAAATAAAATTGAACTGTGTGATTAGTTTGTGTCAAGTGGCTGTTAAAGTCCATTTCTCTCTCTTTCTCTCTTTTAAAAACAGCAACCACAAAAAAAAAATCTTAGAAACTTGGCAGATGAAAACAGGCATAAACCATAAGTGTATGAGGGGCATTTTGACAGGACATTGGTGCTATGGCCTACTCTTATTTCTAATTTCAACTGCCCTGTCAAGTTTTTTTTGTGGAAGACATCATGTACACTGTTCCTAGATTTCTTGAAAAACATCCATGGAGCATGCACAGGACAAAAATGAGAGGGTGTTACTAGCTGGCAGTCTGACAATTAAGGGCTGTCTACTCGAGTGACGTCAAAGCTTGCACATGAAGATTGTCTGATCTCTCAGCCTTAGCCTATATAAAGATCATTGTCCCATAAATATCCAAAAGCGTCTCACAAAGTCAAGATGTTACGACATACATGTACTTTAATCCACACAAGGTCAGCGCTGGGAAGTGATCATAAATAATTAAAGATGCATTATAAAAGATTAGATAATGAGTTGGCAGTTATCACTATAATAGTTAAAAACTAGCTAATGTAAAGGCAATTTGCTGAAAATTTCAAATTGATCCACTATAAAACCCGAGAATTAAACGTTTGAAATTTCCGCCTAGCCTTGATCTTTATTACTAAAGTAAGTACGATAAAAAGCATAGTCTCGATTATCCATTTACTGATTTAATCGTGAAGGTAAGTTGTGCAGTAAATCAGGTCATAATCCATTTCCAGATCCGGATTAGTGATGCCATAGAGAGCTGACAGTGTGTTGAGTCAATTGGATGGGTACAAAAAAAGAAGCTCCAACCCCCCTCAAAATGTTAACGTGTATATAAAAAGTAAAGTTCTAATATTATTTTTTAACACCTTATATTCAGAGGAAAGTTTTGTATTATTATTTATCTACTTTGAACATTTTTTTCACAAGACATTTGTATCATTATGTAATTAAAACACTTTTTCAGATGAATATTGTATTTTCTTTGTTAAAAAAAAATAATTTAGAGATGCAAGTTGTATCATTATTTATTAAAAAAAAAAACAAAAAAAAAATTAAGCACTTGGGTGTTAACATTTAAAAAAAAACAACATTTTTTCAGATAAAAGTTTTCTATAATTATTATTAAACATTTTTTCAGATGAAAGTTGTTCATTATGTATATTGTATCTAAGACATTTTTTTCAGCTGAACGTTTTATTATGTATTTCTTAAAAACACTTTTAAGATGAAAGTTATAATATTTTGTTGTTTTTTTTTAAAAAAAGATTTTTTCTGTTGAAAGTTGTATTAATATGGTCTTTTAAAAAAAAGTTATTTTTAGATTAAAGATGTTTTATTATTTTTAAATACTTTTCAGACGATAGATGTATCGGTATGTACCGTTCCAAAAACATTTTATAATATCTTTAAAATTGTAATTTGATATTTTATGAATAAATATTGTACAAACCAATAATAAAGGGAAGAACTTTCCACTAAACCAATCCATTTCAATATTTCAATATTCAATAGGATGCAAACGGAAAGATTGTAAAAGTTACAAAAAACTTCTGCTTTTCTGGGTATTGTCTGGGATTTGACATTGGATATGAAAGTGGTATTATTGTTTTTTGTAAACAAATCGTTTTTAGATAATGTTGTATTATTATGTATTTTTTAACACGTTTTCAGATGAAAGTGGTATTTTTTTAAACAATTTTTTTTAGATGAAAGTTGGTCATCTTTTTTCTTTGGGGGGGGGGGAATAATTTTTCAGATGAAGGTTGTATTATAATCATTATTTATAATTATTAAACACTTTTTCAGATAAAATTTAGTCATCATTTATTTTTTTAATCGCTAATATTTGGGACCTAGAAATTGACACATATAATATAAATGTATATAAACTTATTTGCATATATCTAGCCTCGTTCTTCGAGTCCCTTGTTACAAATGGCACTGAAACGCATTATGATACACAATTCGTGTACCGATGGTAAAATATTTACTTTGTCTTAAATATTGGATATCAGATGTCCATTTTTCTCCATAAGATCACAACATCAATGTTGATTTAAATTGACAAATAATTTGTGTTTTCAATGTCGAAGAATTTGTACGATACTGAGTTAGAGACTTAACTACGTTAAACATTGAGACATATGATTGTTTAGCTAAAATGCAAATGTCATATCGAATTTTCAAGGATAATATTGAGTTGGAGAATTAACTACTTTAAACGAAAGATATGAAAGAGCCATGCAGCTGTTAAAATTCAGGAAAAGAATCTATATCTTTGTGCGTACTGTTTATCTTCTTAATCAATGCAAATCATAAGTGAAATTCTAATATCTTAACATGAAAATTGTTATCTGACAAAGAAATCATAAGTGAAGGAGAAGATATTTGTGAGAAAAAAAAAGTAGGTCTAATTGTGCAGATGGACTTATTTTTGTAGTCCAGTTTATTGTTTTTATCAATGAGGTATCTTTCACTTGTTTTAATCACGATGTTAGGATGAAAACAAACCCTTTGAGATAAGCGAGAGATAACGATCTAAGAACATTCAAACTTTAATCAGAGTTCAGATAAATAATCAAACCCTCTAATCAATATTCTACTCGTTTTTTTTCCAAGTGCTCTGGTTTCCTCCCACTGCCAAAGACCCCTACACGCAAGCGAATTATTGAAATACAAGCCAACAGTGAGGCTGATGTCCCCTGTCGAAATCCCAAAATAAATAGATGACATATATTAATTAATCGCATATTTATATTTTTCAAAAGTACGGAGCAATCAAACTATACACTAAGTTTCATCACTCTCTATCAGATAAAATCAAGATTATCTTGTCCCAAAGCATTGACCAATGAAATTGACTGGCTCTGCTTAGCTTCAACTTAAAATGTTAATCATTGAACTCAGTCAAAACAAACACCTAATGATCATCTACATCAAGTTTAAACTTTCTACCTCATTTAAAAGCACAGTTGCAATGTTCCAAATTCTTGACCAATCAAATTGCTTATCGCTCCTTAGCCTAAGCAGAAAATTCTCACTATCGAACTTAGTCATAGTAATCTACATTCTGAGTATCATTGCTTTCACTTCATTTCACTTTTTAAAATTGCCTTTTATGACACCACTTAAATTTTCAATGATTTGATTTTTTACCAATTAGACGTCTTTTAAGTGTTGTACAATTTTAATTTGATTTATTTTAATTTGACTTTTTTAATTTGATTTATTTGATTTATTGTAATTTGATTTATTTCAATTCGATTTATTTTCAATTCGATTTATTTTAATTTGATTTATTTTAATTTGATTTATTTTAATTTGATTTATTTATTTTAATTTATGTATTTATTTTAATTAATTTATTTATTTTTATTTATTTATTTTAATTTATTTATTTTAATTTATTTATTTTTATTTATTTTGAATTATCTATTTATTTATTTAATTATTTTATTGTAAAGCTCATCTGGGCACTTACCAAGTGCCATAATAATAATAATAATAACCAAAGTTACTGTGCCCCAAAGCATCAACCTGATTGTTCGTTTCTGCTTCTTGTAAGCAGAAAATGTTCATCATCGAACTCCATCAAGGCATTCACGTAATGAACGCCAACACCAAGTTTGAACATTCTAGCTCACTTAGAAGGAGAGTTATTGTGTTCCGAAGTTTCAGCCAATCAAATTGCTTATCGCCCTGCTTACCCTGAGCAGAAAATATTCATTATCAAACTTAGTCAAGGTATTGATGTAATAAAATTGAACAAAATGTTAAACAGAAAAGAAGTGAAAAGCATTTGTTACATATCGACAAATTGAAAAATCAAAATTTAAAAAGCACTTACAGTTAATCCATTGTTTAATTGAGATTTTCTTCAGATACACCTGAACTTGATCCAGAGAAGTTGTTTAAGTTATTTTTGACGATATATGCCGTACGCGATACAAAATTAGTTTGAACCATTTCCAGACTTCAAATTTTCCGGCGTGATTTCCCCTTGTCAGTGATGCAGGGTGGATGGCCTGACAAGGAAAACTGTCTCGTCCTTCCGATGGCACGGAAAACCAAGATCCCGTGTACACATTGGCATGCACGTAAAAGATCCCTTGGCAGTTGGAATTTGATGTAATGTAGGCTGTTGTGCCGCTGTCGGACAAAATTTCACCCATAGCACACTGTATATCATATGCCTGTCTTCATTAGCCCAGCTCGAAGCAGAACAGTAGGACGTTAAACCCCATTTCAAGTAAGTGCGGGAGACATTCACTATATGCAAATCAAAACTGGCAAGACAAACATGCGGAAACAACAAACTACACAGACATTGCAGGAAATAAACGACAAATATCAATTCATGTGAATGAATCCAAGGGCCGGCTGTAACCATCCATTGCACTAAGATTAGCCTTGGCATGATGTATCGTTGAATCGATGTATCACGATTTGTTTTATGTTTTTATTATAAAATCAGTAATTAACCTGTCAGTTTTAATTATCCATGTCACACATTATCCATAGGTACGCAAACACTGTTAAATTGTTTTGGTCCTTATTTTGATCCACATCAATTTTGTGTTATAAAACAGTTTCATTTCTTCGATATCGGCAGGACTTAGAATATCAAATATTCAATAATCCTGTTGTTTTCTTGGTAAATATTGTATTGGTTAACAATCTTGCTACAAATTGTATCATAGTACCAGAATAGCAATATGTATAGTATCGTAGACTGCAGTCGCAATATCCAGCACTTGTTAAGATGTTGTATAACTGAAAAACTAGTTAAAACTTTGCTCTATACTCATTCATCAAACTTAATTCTAATCCATATATTCTAACCTGTATATAACATAAAGGAATAAATTTAAACTTCATATCAAATCTGTCATACAATTATTTCATACATCAAAGTCGAACACTTAATAAACTAAATCCCAATATATAACTTAATCCATATATTATTTCATACATCAAAGTCGAATACTTAAAAAACTAAATCCCAATATATAACTTAATCCATATATTATTTCATACATCAAAGTCGAACACTTAATAAACTAAATCCCAATATATATTATTAACTTTATATAGTATAGAGTAATTAATTACAAATCTGTCAAATCACTATTTCATACGCGAAAGTCGAACACTTAAAAAACTAAATCCCAATATACAACTTAATCCATATATTATTACTGGTATAGAGGAATAAATGTAAACTCACATCAAATCCATCATATCATTATTATAGTGGCATAAGTTGAAACCATATAATGTTTATATCTAGGAGGTTCATATGTACTTGTTTAGTCCTTGTGACCTTGTTGAAGTCCAAGACTTCCCATAATACTGAATCAAAAACATCTTTTAATTTACTCTTAAACATCCTAAATGATATTTCCAACTAGAGGTATGATTTCTAAGTTTATTACATGCAACGTTTCAGTACTCCTTAATGACATTTCGAACTAGAGGTATAATTTCTAAGTTTATTACATGCAACGTTTCAGTACTCCTTAATGACATTTCGATCTAGAGGTATAATTTCTAAGTTTATTACATGCAACGTTTCAGTATTCCTTAATGACATTTCGAAGTAGAGGTATAATTTCTAAGTTTATTACATGCAAGGTTTCAGTATTCCTTAATGACATTTCGAAGTAGAGGTATAATTTCTTAGTTTATTACGTAAATGCAACGTTTCAATACTATCTTTATAAAGTTATTCTGCTGGAATTTTACATAGAATGTTTAAATAATTAGTTTCTCTCCTTCCTTTAAATTCACTCTGAAATATTTTGCTAATATTTTAAATAAACCATTTAATTAATTTCTCTTATTCGTTGGAAACAAACACTCTCTTGGTCTACTATTTTTTGAAACAAGAATACTTTAAATTCACTCTGAAACATTTTGCTGGCATTTTTTAAAAATAAAACATTCAATTAATTTCTCTTATTGTTTGGAAACATAGATCATTCTGAAACATTTAGCTGATATTTTAAATAAAACACTAATTAATTTCTCTGTTGTTCGTGTTTTTACTTTTACACGACACAAGACATTCAATAAATATTTTTTCCTTTTTAAAAATATCCAAAAGATTCAAAAACCGAACAAGATATTCAATAAGTAGTTTTCCTTTTTGATAATATCCCAGAAAACATTAAAACAAACATCTAACTACAAACATCTAGAAAATCATCTGGAATTATTCTTCATTGAGATGAATCGTCCAATAGGTTTTATTCTTACACTTTGAAGAAGCCAACCAAAGACGTTCTTAGATATTTTAAATCAAATAATATACCTAAATATGTTTTTGTGGGGACACTTGTGTGAGTCTTGTTGAATCACTTATGCTTTTAGATGATATACAATGTCATTTAGCATGTAAATTAATGTCGGCTTGACAGACAACACATGGACTATATGCAGGGGAGACAACTTAAATTGAACATTTGGAGGCAGACCACCATTAATTTCTTTATAGATTTCAATTATGATCTCTTTGCCCAGCTCTTCCCCAAATTTGACTAATGAAATTTTGAGATACACAAACTTGCAGTAGCATACTAAAAACATGCTACCATCTGCCGTACATATCACTGGAACAAATCCCTTAACCCTGTACCAAGATCCTGTGTATCCACAGGTGCATACATAAAAGATTCCTTGGCAGCTGAAATTTGATACAACAGTAAGCTGTAGTGCACCTGTGCAGGGAAAATTTCCCTCATTGCACACTGTATTGCAGCTGTGCGGGGGAAATTTCCCTCATTGCACACTGTATGGTACATGCCTGTCCCCATTAGCCCAGTTAAAGCAGCACAGTAGGACGTTAAACGCCATTTTATTTCATTTCTTCTTCGATTCTGGATGAGAAAGTCAACATAGCTATCAGTAATCATATTCTATAGAACGTTGTCCTAAATGGCGTTAATACAGTGCCACACTATGACATCTTGCTGGCCAGTCACCTTTGGCTTGCAGTTGTGATTTAAATCCCTGGTGTGAGCGTATGTGGCTTGGAGGTACGGGTGCTTTCTCCATCTTGTAAGTTTACTTCGGGTACTCTGGTTTCCTCCCAAAGGCAAGACCCTTGCGTGTGCACTGAGATATTAAAAATGAAAATAAAGATTTGTCTGTGATATCACCTTTGGTGGACGGGGATGTTAAACACTAAGAACATCAACAGCATGCACAGGGGCATACTCCGCCTTAAATCACTGTCCAAAGTTTTAGGGAAGAACCAGATTAAACGAAGCACTGTCATGTTGCTGCATTTAAGTGATAGCTTTCATTGAACGGAAAGAATAGACACACTCTCGCATAAGTTCAAGAAACAGACGCTATTCCAGCAATGGCCAGAGAGGGATTTCTTTGGCCATTGCTTCAGGAATATGGCACAGGGTAATATTGTTAAAAGACAGTGCTGGCATGTAGGTGGGACATTGTGTATAAGAGAGGTACGGTGGTCTAGTGGTTTTAACGTGTGCGCAGGAAATCACAAGGACTGTCATTGAGTCAGATAACTTGGGTTTTAATTCCCTGCTTGTACTTGACAAGGCTCCTCTGGTTTTAAATGCAAGTCTGTATTATTTCCATGTAGGTTGAGTGTGTCAACACATGCACTGTGGAGCATAAGATATATGTCATTGATTCAAGTGGCACTGCTAGGAGCACAAGGAATGTGATCTCTCTCTCTCTCTCTCTCTCTCTCTCTCTCTCTCTCTCTCTCTCTCAGTAATTTGCTTGCCCATAGGGGTTTTTAGGGTTGGATCTCTCTCTCTCTCTCTCTCTCTCTCTCTCAGTAATTTGCTTGTACATATAGGTTTTTAGCGGTGGGAGGAAACTCTAACCCTTGTACAACCAGGGAAGCGAGCAGGGTATAAGTTAGTATACATGTACACAGTAGAAATTGAATAAGAGATAGAAATGAAATGAAATGGGGTTTAACGTCCTACTCTTTTGCACCTAACCTGGGCTAATGGAAGACAGGCATACGTCATACAGTGAGCTATGAGGGAAATTTTGCCCGGGCAGCGGCGCTATGGCCTACTCTTATATCGAATTCCAACTGCCAAGGGATCTTTTACGTACACAGGACCTCGGTTTTTCGTCCCAAACCCGAACAACTAGGCAGCTGTCCTTGTCAGGCCCTCCTTCTGCATCACTGACAAGGGGAAATCACGCCGGAAAATTGAGATGAACTTTCTCGGCCAATGCAGGGATCGAACACCCGACCACCAGGCTAGCGAACCAGTGCCTTATCCACTTCGCCACTGTGACCCCCAAAAAGAGATAGAGAAATGGGGTTTAACGCCCACTCCCCTCCTCTCTCTCCCCTCTTCTCTCTCCCCACTTCTCTCTGGAGGTTGGGTGTTCAATCCCTGCATTGGTCGAGAAAGATCGTCCAGATTTTATGGCGTGGTTTCCCCTTGTCAGCGATGCAGAACGGCACGTAAAAGACACCTTGGCAGTTGGAATTTGATATAAGAGTAGGCCGTAGTGCCGCTGCCTTGGCAAAATTTCCCACACTGTACACAATATTGAATATGCCCATCTTCATTAGCCTAGTTTAGGACCAGAACAGTAGGACGTTAAACCCCATTTCATTTCATTTAATTCAGTAACAAAAAAACAAGACTGCACTCTTATAACATATGGCCTACAGACCCTCAAAGTAATTTTCCCCCCATCTCAGTTCTTGGGACATGATTGGAATAAATTTGTCATAATGACCTTTCGACTTTGTTATTTGGGATTGACCAATTAGAATTTATGTTAATACATGTACGTGATGATACATATATTAGTTTGGTAAAAGATGACATATATAAAATAAATAACGATCCCCTATATCTTTTAACACGACGCTGTATGACCGAGATAAATAATATAAACTTCCAGCTCTTTTTCAACATTACTGTATTTAAAACTGGGGAGAGAGAGAGAGAAATGGGGTTTAACATCCACTCGACACAAACCAGGTCATTTTGGGACTAACATATGGTTTTAATTTTATTTGAATAATTCACTTGTGCATAGGGGCCTTTAGCAGTGGGAGGAAACTGGAGTACCCAGAGAAAAACCACGAGGCTGGACAGACGACCCTACTCCTTGCCACGTACAACCGGGGATTCGAAACCACGCCAGTTGACTTAATGGCAGGCCGTATGATACAGCGCGTGCACAATAACCATTCGGCCACCACCCCCCGCCCCCTTAACACTGAGAACCAGGTATCATTCAAATTTGATGAATAGAACATAGAAACTGAGCTTACCATCTGAAATCTAATACACATATTCAGTTAATAGATTGCTGTCCAGAAAGTGTTAAATGCCATCAAGATTCATAAAAAAACATCCAGTTTGTGCAACCGTTTAGTTTAAGAAACACTGTTTAGTTTTGACATTGGTCCTTTAGTTTATGAAGTTTATGATCATTTAGTTTAGTTTTGATATTGAGAGAGAGAGAGAGAGAGAGAGAGAGAGAGAGAGATGGGGTTTAACGTCCACTCGTCCACTCGACACAAACTGGGTCATTTTGTGACTTACATATGGTGCAATTTCATTTCAATAATTCGATTGTGCGTTGAGGTCTTTAGCAGTGGGAGGAAACCGGAAGACCCTGAGAAAACCCCTGATGTTTGACAGGCCTACTCCTTGCCACGTTCAACTGGGGAATTAAAACCGGAAGACCCAGAGAAAACCTACGAATTGAAACCACGCAAGTTGACTGAATGACAGATCTTATGATACAACGCCAACCAACTCCCTACACATACTCCGCGCAGCGTTTCGTTTGATTACAGGTAATCTCACTACACACTGCTATTATGAGTGGATATTGTTGTGTTAAATTTTGATTGGTCAGTAGTCCGACTACCAACCAATCACTACCTACCATACAAACGCTTTACATTTAAAACGAGTGCCAGTATTGGACCAAATATGTTTACATAACGTTACGTCATGGCTCACGCTTTTATTATGCCTAATTAACCCGTGCATAGGAGAATACTGCAGTAAAACTAATCGTGTGACAAACGAGGCTATCAAGTCGAATGAAATGTAAACAATACTCTTTGGAAACGGACATACGTTCACCGTTTTTAATACCTTAAATCACTGTCCAAAGTTTTAGGGAAGACTCGGATTAAACGAAGGACTGTCATGTTGCTGTACTTAAGTGATAGCTTTCATTGAACGGGGAGAATAGACACACTCCCGCAAAAGTTCAAGAAACAGACGCTATTCCAGCAATGGTCAGAGAGAGATTTCTCGGGCCATTGCTTCAGGAATATGCTCCCTACATGGTTTTGTAAACCTGATTCCCTGGAGGACTGCAAAGGCTATTAATAAGTTAATCAAAAAACAACAACTTAAAATGTGGACCGATAAAAATGTTACATACATACCTTAAGAGTACAAAAGTCCACTCCATTTTCAAACTGCCTTTTTCCGGCGTGGTTTCCCCTTGCCAGTGATGCAGAAGGAGGGCCTGACAAGGACAGCTGTCTAGTCGTTCAGATGGGACGAAAAACTGAGGTCCTGTGTACACATTGTGTGCACATAAAAGATCCCTTGGCAGTTGGAATTCGATATAAGAGTAGGCCATAGCGCCGCCGCCCGGGCAAAATTTCCCTCATAGCACTCTGTATGGCGTATGCCCATCTTCCATTAGCCCAGGTCAGGTTCAGAAGAGTAGGACGTTAAACCCCATTTCATTTCATTTCATTTCAAACTGCGTTCTTTTTGACCTGGGCAATGTTTCTTCCAAAAATCTATCAAGCCTTTCCATATTTGGGGAATGAACAAAGGGAAATAACTCCACTTTGTTAGATTTATTGTCATTCCATGTCAATTCACCCCAAAATCTGTGATTCTTTTCCCGATCATCCCAAATTTTGATGAAACTTGATTGTGTCAAGTTGTTTTGATGGACAAAGCTCATTTTCTGAGACATAAGCATCTGTTCTCTTTGCATATTTGAAACTTTTTGGCTTTTTTTAAGCATAGCTTGATATGAAATCTGGGATAGGCCGTTGGATAAATTGAAATTAAATGACCCTGCTATAAATGAAAGCAAAAATGCTCAATATTGCAAATATATCTTCTGCATTTTAAAGTGACTCATTGCACAAAGCTATAACTTTGACATGCTCATCTTAAATTAAAATTGGGGGGTTGGGATGGCCTAGTGGTCTAGAGTGCCGCGCTTCGACCTCTAGCTGGTCGGTCACCTCTGGCTTGCGGCTGTGGTTTCAATCCCTGGTGTGAGCGTATGTGGCATGGAGATAGTGGCGCCTTCTCAACCTCGTGGGTTTCCTCCGGGCACTCCGGTTTCCTCCCACAGCTAAAGACCCCTATGCGCAAGCGAATTGTTGAAATAAAATTGAAACCATATGTTAGTCCCAAAATGAGCTAGTTTGTGTCGAGTGGACGTTAAAACCCCATTTCTCTCTCTCTTAAATTAAGATATCCAATGTAACTTGGTTTTCTCTCACACTATAACGTTTTAAAACACCAGCATCGACATATAAATAACAATAACATAACTATATATATAAAACCATAATTTGAATTTAATCCGAAAAAAAAAACTCCAACAAACAAGCAATAACAAGAAATAATCTCAAAATATGAAATAATACATATGTAACAATAAATGACAAAAAGCTTTCATTTGATATTGCAATGGACAAATTCCTCTTTTAAGATACCTGTATATTATGGGAGATTAGATAAAGAGCTGGCAGTTTTCACTATATTAGCTAAAGATAGGTTGCCAGGCAACGAAACATACGCCCACAGCAGCTAAATCGTCCGGGCAGTCAACAAGGGTTGTCGCATATTTTTACTTTTTTTGGTAATGAAACATTTGTAACACACTAAAATCTGATTAAGAGTAACAACTCATTATGTAATTATCAGAAAATCATTAGAATTTGTTTGCTTTTTATAAAGTTTTGCCCCACGCTAACAATTAGTATAGGAAACATTTAACATCATGGATTTAGCTGTTCAATTATCAAAATTCATTGAAAATCAAAATACTTGTTCGTTTCAACACCTTAAACTCTGTGTATCAATCTGAAGTCAATCGGATGATAAGTTTGGCATCTATAGCGTCACAAGGGTTTTTGAAGTGATCAAGGGGGATAACTCTGGAAGTAATTATTTGAAATCACTGAAAATCAGTAGGCTTCTTCGTCTCATGACCTTAAACAGTGTGTGTAAATTTAAAGTCAATCGGATAATATTAACTTTGGCTTTTAGAGCGTCCACACGATTTTTTGAAGTGATCAAGGGTCATAACTCTGGCACTAATTATCGGAAATTGCTGAAAATCAATAGGCTTCTTCGTCTTATGACCTTAAACACTGTGTATAAATTTAAAGTCAATCGGATATTAACTTTGGCTTTTAGAGCGTCCACAATATTTTTTGAAGTGATCAAGGGCCATAACTCTGGCACTAATTATCTGAAATCGCTGAAAATCAATAGGAGCTAATTATCGGAAATCGCTGAAAATCAATAGGATTCTTCGTCTTATGACCTTAAACACTGTGTATAAATTTAAAGCCAATCGGATATTAACTTTGGCCTCTAGAGCGTCCACAAGATTTTTTGAAGTGATCAAGGGCCATAACTCTGGTAGTTATTATCGGAAATCGCTGAAAAATGACAGGCGTCTTCGTCTCATGACCTTAAACACTGTGTACGGACAGACGGGGGCGACGACAATATATGACCACATTTCAATGTGGGCGTATAAAAACTAGATAATGTAAAGGCACTTTGCTGAAAATTTCAGTCAAACTGATCAACTCTGAATTGAGAATTTAGCGATTGAATTTTGGGCCTAGCCTCGATCATCATTACTAAAGTTGGTATAATCAAAAACAGTCTCGATTATCCATTTCATGAATGAAAGTTGAGCAGCAAATCAGATCCCAATCCAGTAAATATCGCAGGCTAGCGATGCCATCGAGAGTTGATTATAGTCAGGATAAGTTAATTAACCTCTAATTAATGATTTACATAACATTTCAGTACTAAAGAAAGATATGCAATAGGCAGATTTAGTTCTTGCATAATGTATGACTACCAGTAGTTAGTCTAATCTCCATTACTAAACTAAGGCTGTCTGTCCCCAGTTAGCTCTGTTTAAGAACAGACACTAAGCTAGTTGACCGACATTTTATGTACTAAATCAACAATTCCAGTCAAAAACACTAAGCATACTTCAAGAATTTTGTTGAGTATTTATTCTGCTTCCATTTACTAAAATTGTAAAAGTTTATTTTGTCTTTGTGTGTATGACAGCTGTGAAACCGAGTAGAAACGCATTACAAAAAAATATACTCATTTTGGGGTACAACGGCCATTTGGGGCAGAGAAATGAAGTAGATGGGGCCATTTGGGGCAGAGATTTAACTCAAGAAATGAGATGGATCTTTGTGTGTTGAATGTCTAATCTTGTGAAAATATTTTTCTATTTTTAAATCATTTATCCTACCTAAGAAATAAAGCACGAAGCAAAAGCTTCTGAAGACCAAAATTTGCCTTGCTGTAAATATCTTGTACCATTATTACACATTGCAGATAAAACAAGCCAGCAGTGAGGTTGATGTCCCTCACCTAAATCCCAAAATAGATGACACATATCAATTTATCGCAAATTTATTTTTTTCAAGCAATCAAACAGATAAGCAACTATACATTAAGTTTCATCACTCTCTAATAGATGGAATTAAAGTTATCGCGTCCCAAACTATCAACCAATCAAATTGCTTATCTCTGCTTACCCTAAGCAGAAAATGCTCATTTTTGATCTCAATTAAGGCATTGACCTAATAAACACCTACACCAAGTTAGAAAGAGAGTTATTGTGTCCCAAAAATAGAGAGAGAGAGAGAGAAATGGGGTTTAACGTCCACTCAACACAAACTAGGTCATTTCGGGACTAACATATGGTTTAATTTTATTTCAATAATTCGCTTGCGCGTAGGGGTCTTTAGCAGTGGGGGAAACCGGAGTGCCTGGAGGAAACCCACGAGGTTGAGAAGGCGCCCCTATCTCCATGCCACATACGCTCACACCAGGGATCGAAACCACAGCTGCAAGCCAGAGGTCACCGGCCAGCTATAGGTCGAAGCACGGCACTCTAGGCCACTAGGCCATCCCAACACCCCGTCCCAAAAAGAGTGATGGACAGACAGACAAATGGGCAAATAGACGGAGAGATAGACAGACAGACAAACAAACAGAAAGAGAGACAGACAAAACCATTTTAATGGCTGGATGAATAATGTTTTTTCAGATCATAGACAAGTTTTTACCATCACAGTAGTCCAGTGACTGATATGCAACTGAAGACAAATGAAGAGTCCAGGGGGAAAAACGATCAAAGTCACTTTTTCCACGAACCCCAGTTAATGGCATCATCTGTCAGCAAATTGTATAAGCCTTTTGTGGAACAATCAATTTCAGATAAAAACAATCAGAGTCACGTCGAACAGTACAAGTCCATCATACCCTTTAATTAACGTTAATTTGCCCGAATAGTTGAAGTCAGTTGTATTGGTAAATATGGTTCATGTTAAACATCTTTGTTCTGTTCATGTCAAACATTCTCGTCCAAAAGTCTGTTTTGCATTTTATGTGAAAAGACAAAAATGTGACTTAGATCGTTCTTCCCCTGGACTCTTCATATATTAAACTTGTGTTAAAATTCAACGAACAAAAACTGCACAAACGGCACAAGGAGAGCAATTCTTCACCCTTATTAATCTTGTAGCAAAAAGAACATGTGAACTAAAATTGTAAGTGAAAAATGTAACTAAAGGGAAACTACTCATGTCAGCTCTGATAGACTTTTGGTACTGCGATTATAGAATCTGCTTCTGAAAATAAAACAATCAACCAATCTACATTTGATTTATTTTAAGTATATCTGAATTAAAGTCCAGATCTGTCATTTCACAGATACGAAAATAAAATGGGGTTTAGCGTCCTAATGTTCTGTCCCAAACTAGGCTAATGAAGGCAGACATGTGCCATACAGTGTGCTATGGGGGAAATTTTGCCTGGGCAGCGGCACTACGGCCTACTCTTATATCAAATTCCAACTGCCAGAGGATCTTTAACGTGCATGCCAATGTATACACAGCTCCTCAGTTTTTTGTCCCATGCATAGATAATCGACACTTTGATTCAAAGTCATCAATACAAAATGACGGATAAAATATAATTCAGGAATTATATAATTACCTTTTTCATGTAATAAATTATTTAAAACTAGACCATAAAATGAAGATACAGGTGAATCATGGGAATGTTTGTGAACTGCTTGAAATAACCTGAAACATAGAGCACAAAAAAAAACAGTTTATTAGTCAAGGGAGACAACTCTTCCACTAGAATTTGGAATCAGACAACAGATATTTTGTAAATCAGTTTCACATTGTGAGGCTCTTCTTATACCTCTGCATCAAATGACTTACCATTATAAGTTCAAGTATGCCTTCTACAGGTGACCCCACATCATGACGCGTGCTTCCATTGTTTACATAAGACACCGTTGCGTGAACTAGTCTGAGGAAAATGCCTTTTACTCGTTTTATATACACATTTACACAAAATAGGAAATACTTTTTTTTCAGCAATTCTTCAAACATTTTTATTTATTTTTCTAATACTTCAAAAAAACGTTTTAAAATTTAATTTGCAAATGGAAAAAAGCTAATATTTGGGGCACATTACATCACTTCGTTGTAAATGAAATGAAATGGGCACTTGACCTGGGCTAATGGAAGACGGGCATATGCCATAAAGAGTGCTATGAGGGAAATTTTGCCCGGGCAGCGGCGCTACAACCTACTCTTATATCGAATTCCAACTGCCAAGGGATCTTTTACGTGCGCGCCAATGTGTACACGGGACCTCGGTTTTTCGTCCCATCCAAACGACTAGGCAGATGTTCTTGTCAGGCCCTCCTTCTGGATCACTGACAAGGGTAGGGTGCCCCACCATATATAAATATCTCCAAATAGCTAAACAATTACACCACAATATTTATATATATAAATTAGTAGTAGTGAACCAAGTAAAGCGTGCATATTCAACGTGTCTAGTACAACTTTTCAGTAGGCACGTGGGGCACCCTAACAAGGGGTCATCTCTGCAGCTGCCCAGCGAATGTTCACTGCTGATCATTGCGGGAAGTAGGTTCTGGAGCAGAAACATTCTATCAATTGACAGACTGCAATGTGGTGAATATGTAGTATAACCATACCAATTTAATTACAAAAGTAAACAAAAAGACATCATATTTAATCTGGAATTGGAGCACCTGCTGCTGGTATCAAAAAAGGGTTAGAATAACTTCTGGATATCTTTATAAGTCTATAGATATAATTATGCTCCACTCTCCGGACAAAACAGTCTATAAGCTTTTACAGAGCAGAGAGTGAGAGAGCAAGGTAGTCTAATGTCCATTCTACAAAAACTTAGCTTTCTTGTGACTAATATACATGTGCAATATGATTCAATTCTACTTCAGTAATTCACTGAAACATAGGGGTGTTTAGCAGTGGGAGAAAACCCGGAAGACCTGGAGAAAACCTGCATGGTTGGACGGATGACCCTACTCGTCACATTCGGGGATATGAAACCACGCCATACCAGTTGACTCAATGACAGAACTTGTTATCTAACACCCATGTGTTAAAACATTCGGCCATCCCCCCCCCCCCTGTCAATTGGATGATTTAGAAAATTTAGATAGCTTCAATGCAAACTGATTGATTAAAATACAGATCTATACTTCGCTTTGTTTTTTTATACTTTCGATGGCCTACACCACACGAAGATCTGACAAGTTATGTTGGGAGTTTACATCAGCTGTCAACCGTGCAGCTTTTGACCCTATGACGTCAGACATTGATTAATCAATCAGTGTTGGCGTTTCTAGTGGTTTACCCACAGTTCCGTGCATTAAAAGGCCAAGAAGTCGCTGTCACAGACCGTTTCATTGGCTAATCCCTCACATCATCCAGAACCTGTCAATGATAACAACTCTTCCAGATCCTAGTGTAGTGAATACAAGTAAAACAAAATTTTGAAATATAAAAAAAAACAAAATAGGATCTGTGTTTTAATCAGATTGGCATCAATGGTCAAGGTGCAGTGTTGGATCTAAGCGGGGCAAAGTGGGAAAAATGTCCCGGGCCCCCCCACATTTAGCGGCCCCCCACAAAATAATTTCACTAAAATAAAGTAAATGAAAACATCAAAAGAGAAAGAGTCTGTTTAAAATACTTAAATTGTCAACGAATTCTAAACGTCAATGAAATCATTGCCTAAATTGTCTCAGATGCACTGAAATTAATCCTAATTTAAAAAAAAATTCCTGGAGGAAAACACCCCAGGCACTCAAGGGGGCAGAGTACATATTAGTACGATCTGCAGTCAGTATGAACAATTTGAACAAACAACAATGGGGCCCCCGCACAGTTGGTATGACCCGGGCCCCCCACAAGGTTAATCCGATACTGTCAAGGTGCAGTAATAAATGAAATACTAACCATCCAAGATGTGAACCACAGCGTGGACAGACTACTATCGTCCAATCGAATCCAGGAAACCAACTGTCTTGTCCGTGACTTTTATCAACTGTTTGTACTTCTGCTGACTTTGATGTTATAACTTCAAAAAACTGGCCTGTTGTTAAAAATACATTTCATCCAACAATTATTGCTTTCTTGGGTCAAAAAATAACATATATAACACACTAATAAATCATAGGCAAATTCTGGTAATATTTTTAAGAATAAAACAGCTTAATTTGGTGTTAAAATGCCTAAAAGTCCTCTATTATGTGATGTCTCTATAAAACCAAACTTTTATTTTATAAAAATAATGTGTGGGTGAAATTTAACTTTTGTTATCAAGTACAGCACATGGGTCATTCATTGTATAGACCTCTAAAAGAGCGGGAATCGATTATAAGGTTACCCAACGAAAAAAAATTGACCTGAAATCTTAAAAGGGTTAGGTGTCCGGATAAGCATTTTTGATGTTCACGTCCAAACAACTCAATATTTTGAGCTGAGATTTTTTTTGAAACAAGCTAACTACACCATTCCTCTATATTTTGGCACTTAAATTTCATACGTACCAAGACTTTTATATTGTAGACTCTGTTCAAATAGGGATAGTACCTTTAAATGAAATTTTATGATGGGCCTAATTTCTAATTAATGATTTTTAGTGCCTGTGTGTTTGTCCACCCTAAGCGATCGCCATGTTAGTTCAAGAAATTGAAAACAAGTATGGCTGTTGTTTTGGACGTTATCTTTTTTTATTTAATTTTCTGTCGTTTTGTAATCGGAGTTCAGCTTTAATTCAAGAAATTGAAGGAGTACTCACTCGTGCAATTCAATTAACAAGAGTTTTTATATAGGAACTTTTTTCTCCTTTTCTGAAATTGGCATGAGCTTTTTTATGGCTCCCGCACCATTTCGTAAAGTGAATGACAGTCTTATGTCTCAGCTTGCTGTTCGAGTAGCCTACCTTGTGGATTTTTAAAAAGTTGTATCAACACAGGGTCGGAGCCTGATAATGTATCATTTCTTTGTCTGTGTGCCAGTTTACTGGCAACCGTCATTAACTCTGATGTCTGTGTTACTTCGTTACCACAGGTTCGACATAACAGGTAACCTACAATAATAAATTTATATACATATATGAAATGAAATAAAATGGGGTTTAGCTCCAACTGGGCTATTGAAAACAGGCATGTCATATGAGGCAAATTTTGCCTGGTAATCACCCACTAGCAATAGGAAATGAAATGAAATGGAGTATAACGTCCTGCAGTTCTGCTCAGACTGGGCTAATGAAGACTGGCATATGCCACACAGTGTGCTATGGGGGGGAATTTTGCCTGGTTGTCCCCTACTGCTAATGACGACGGGCATGTCATACAGTGTGCTATGAGGGGAATTTTGCCTGGTAGTCCCCAACTGCCATAGGAAATGAAATGAAATGGAGTTTAACGTCCTGCAGTTCTGCTCCAATTGGGCTTATAACGACGGGCATGTCACACAGTGTGCTATGAGGGGAATTTGCCTGGTAATCCCCTGCTGCCATAGGAAATGAAATGAAATTGAACGTCCTACAGTTCTGCTCCAACTGGGCTAATGAAGACGGGCTTACTTCATATAGAGTGCTATGCGGCAAATTTTGCCCAGGCAGCGGCACTATGGCCTACTTTTATATCAAATTCAAACTGCCTAGGGATCTTTTACGTGCATGCCAATGTGTACACGGAACCTGGGGTTTTTGTCCCATCCAAATGACTATACAGCTGTCCTGGTCAGGCCCTCTGTCCTGGAACGCTGCAGAATGAAGCGGAATTTCACCGCGAAATCTAAGAGAATTCGGTGCGATTCCGGTCCAAAAAATTTGAGGGGAACTGTACATGTAAATATCATTTGTCATATTGTTATAGATATATGTATATGTTTATATTGTATACTGTCCTAAATGGATGTTTTGTTACAATAAAATCTTATCTTATCTTATCTTACATGTATAAATGGAAGACTAAAAAGTAAAAACCATGAACTCTAGTTTGAAAAATCAGTCTTGCACATAGCCTCTGAGTCTTAAACTTTATGCAACTATATCCTGGCCAGGGAAGGGTAAGAAGCTTTTAGTTTATTTGTTTGTTTCTAGCTTTTCAGTTGCGCCCATGGCATGGGTGAATATGTTTCCTATATTCTCTTGATTAAAATACATGAATTCATGAAAAAATGTAGAAAGTAGAAACCCTGGAAGCGATTAATCTATGCACAACCCAAATAACAAATGATTTTGCCTTAAAACATACATCATGCAAGATCAAAATCTGCCAATTGTAGGTCTTTCTTTAGGCCTGAAATGTTATATAAACTTTAATTAACTTATCCAGACCATAATCAACTCTCGATGTCAACGCTACCCTGCGATATTTGTTGGATTATGATCCAATTTGCTGCACAACTTTCCTTCACGATCTAATGATTACATCATGTAAATGGATAATCGAGACTGTGATTTTTGTTGTACCAACTTTAGTAATGATCGACCATGGCGGAACTTTCATTCGCTTAATTGTCGGTTCATAATGGACCAATTTGACTGAAATTTTCAGCAAATTGCATTAACATTATCTAGTATTTAAATACATAGACTATAGTGAGAACTGCCAACCTAATCTCCCATAATGTATCATTAATTATCAAATCATAATTAAATTAACAAGTCACATTGTATGTGATGCCATAAGAAAAACTTTCAGTCGGTCAATGTAAATGAAGAAACCAGCAACATGTATCACTTAAACTTCCTGCGCAATTTCTTTTTTAAGGTTGAATAAGGAATATTTCCACTCTGGAGCATAAAGAGTGGCCATATTGTTTGGTCTTGTAAAATACAGAATGGAATTGAACCATTTCTGGTTTGATCCTGATTTTAATGATGTAACTTTCACAATACCAGTATTGTAGTTGATAGGGATAAAAGAGAGAGAGAGAAATGGGGTTTAACGTCCACTCGACAAATTTCTTCTACTTCAGTAAACTTTTCAGTGCCATTTGAAATCTTTATTGATGTATAATGTATATGAGTTTATATAATACAATACGGACGAGAGAAAAGTGGGTTTCAACATCCACTCGACACAAAACAGGTAATTTCAGGACTAACATATGGTTTAATTTTATTTCAATAATTCGCTTGCGCAAAGGGGTCTTTAGCAGTGGGAGGAAACCAGAGAAAACCCAAGAGGTTGGACAGGCGACTCTACTCCTTGTCATGTACAACCGGGGAATTGAAACCCTGCCAGTTGACTCAATGACAGACCGTATGATACAGCACGTGCATGCAACCATCCGGCCATCCGACCCACCAGGGATAAAAGAAATCACTCTAATGAGGTTCAGATTATCACATGCATAACTTGGAATTTCAACATATCTATGCTTTGAGTTTGAAGGGGGAAAAGAACAAGAACCTCAGCTCAGAAAGCATTTCAATTTTATCCCAAATTGTAAACATGTTCATGGAATTTTGAATACCGGTAAATTAGACAATTTCTATCAGTTTCAGGACATTTAGCATTGCATGTGAAATTTGTTATTTCTTGTTGCATTGTGTGCAGTAAGCTTGTGGTTTCAATTAAATGTAACAACTGGACACAGCTCACCAAATATTTCTACGCTCCACAAAACAAGGGATAAGGCTATTTTTAGTCTTGCTCTCCCTTTTCCTTTTTTACCCTTAATTTGCATGGCAATTTTTGTGGACTTTTTGTTTGCTGTAGAATCGAAGACAAGGGTGAATATTCATAATTTTCAGGCAGAAGGATACAAGAGTTGAGAGGTTGGTTAGGTTGAAATGTAGGGTCAAAAATTGCATGTTTTTTTGTCTCTACTTCCAGCTTGTGTTCTCAAGTTTTTCATGGTGAACCTCATACACGCTGTTGGGCATGTTTTTGCCACATGTTGCTCCATCTGTAGCAGAAAACGTTCTTAAAAACGAAAATTTGGAAAAAGTTACAGCCTCTCTAACAGACGATAATTAACAGAAGTCAATTGGGAAATCATTAGTGATGCGTGGGCAACTTTGAAAACGATTTTGGTGGAAGAGTTATGTCCCTTTAGTTTCCACAGGAACTTTTTCTGCAAAAAAAAGTTATGAAATATGTTTTCTCGTTTTGTACAAGGCCATTTCTCGAATAAAATACACATATTAAACCTTCATATTCATCAGCAACTACGCCCAAGAGGACTGTTAGGGTATGAATAATGAATACTATGCCAAAAACTTCCACAAAAACAGTCAGCTTCTGTTTTCTTATCTGCCTCATGGGCGCTGCCATTTGGTTTCTGACAGGGCTTATGGGATATGTTTCTGTTTACGTTGTCAATTTAGTATGGCTATTCCAGTAATCGCACTTACAAGTACCTGTCAAAATGAGATCACGTGAGGAATATAGGTCAAATTCATTTCATGACATAACTTCATAATGGTATCGCTAAAGTAGGATATTTGCAATCGCTTGTTATCAAAATGTTTTTAAATAGTCACATTTATTTTCTGAAACGCAGAATCAAAGCTAATGATTGTTTTATACAAGGGGGTGTTTATATAAGTCAGCACCGTCATAAATACAACATTGACCTATAATTCACACCACGTTGCCATTGTCAAATATTGTGCTCAAAACAGCTCTATTGCTTCGATATTTTGATAATTTATGATACATTTTGATAAAGCGACTCGGTAATCTCCAAAAAATGGCTAAAATCGTTCGATTGTGGCTCTTATATCATTTTGTAAATAAACCAAACATCTGCGCAATATGCCACTGAATATGTTGACCCCGTGCCGGCGACGTGACCTTGCTAATGATTGACAAGTCCTCTTTTTCAGCCAATCATCTTGCAGAATTACTGAGAGGCGTCGAAGTTCCAGCCAATCACGTGCGAAGGAGCCGATCATCTGGTTTTGTTGATATTTTGCTCTAAGCCCCGCCTATTTTAATACCATAACAAACCGGCGCACTTCACCGGCATCGCTGAAAGCTGTTACAAAAGTGACCATATTGAGACTATTCCTGTGAAATTTTGGATTCTGAAAATTTTGATAAACTGCTTAGAATTCAGTGGTTCTCGATGTAACTCAAAATTGTGAAAATGTTTGGAACGAGGCGACTAGCTAAGCGTTCTATTGTGGGCACGAAAGTGTCAGCGTTATATCAAGATGGCCGTTATTATACGGGTGTAATTCTGTCCCAGATAGCCGAGGACGGCAACAATTCAACCGGTCTCTATTCGGTCAGATTTGATGATGGAAGTGAAAAATCCGTCACATCGAACAATATCATAGGACCGGGGTTCGACACCATTATGTCGAAAACTTTGAAAATTGGCCAGAGAGTGTTTATTACGATGAATGGACGTGAAGTCAGTGGAGCGGTCGCCGTTCACGATAAAATATCGGACGAAGTTATGATAAATATCGACGATATGAAACAAGTGATACGAAAAATCGACGAAATTCGACTTATGGAGAGCAGGAAATCCGCCAGATTATCCGACCAAGATACCGACTATTCCAAGCTGGCTGACGTCACCGAACCAAAAAGAAGAACCGTGTCCCACTTTATCGACGTTCCAGCCAAAAACCCGTAAGTTCTATTTTTAGCCCTAGATAGCGAAGATTCGCTAAAAATACAGCTGACTGAATGGTACGCGTTTATCTTCAGTCAAAATTGCCGCTCTGTTGTGCAAGCACGAAGCTTTTGTAACGGAATGACGTTTGTAGTTTTAATATGCATGATTTCCCTTTTTATGTTTACATAATGTCAAGAGTTAGACTGCGTGCGTGATGAGAGACAGCGAGATGAAGTCAGCCGAATTTTGGTATGAATGGATAACGGGTTAAATTAAGTATGATGTAATTTTCCTGTCGTCGAAGCAATTCTGTTGACGTATTACGTCATGTTGATAAACCTGGTTAAATAGAAAAGCAAAACGAAAGTGTGTTAGATACACCAACCCTGCCTCTCAAAGGAAGGGGGAGGGCAAATTGGTTAGCACGTGCGCGCTGTATAAAGCCTGTCATTGATTCAACTGGCGTGGTTTCGACCGAGTTTGTGTCAAGTGGACGGTAAACCCCATTCCCCCTTTCTCTTTCTCTCTCCCCATCCCTCTCTCTCTTTCCTTCTCAAAGGGAAAGGGATTATCAGGCCCAGAAAGGTTGTAGGTCTCGGGCACAAGCCGGGGTATGCTGAAACTTTCTAGAACGCCTTATATCACTTTTCATTCGAGGAATTTAAACCACTCTGTGGATGCAGTACGTGTGTTATGTGGGACATTTCTTATGTGTGTTCTTTATGGAATTCCAACGGAAGGACCTCGATTTTTCGTACCTTCCGAACAACTAGGAGCTTTTGTGTCCTTGAAGGGCCCTTAACCCGGTATCCCTGATATATTTCAATAACTCGAATTTCTGTCCATATATAATTATATGTTCTAATAATATAAGTACATTTTGTCTGAGGTCAAAATGTCGCCAATTCAAACAAAATCTAAAATATCGGCACACGTGGTACCGTTTAAATTATATTACCGGTCTGCTACGGTTCACCGAATCCATATATCGCTTGAATAGAGATAACATCTAGTGCTAATTATACGGTTACGGGCACGCGGACAGGCCGTTACGCCGCTACCATATCTATACCGTTAATCTCCGATAATATGGGTATCGGTCAAAGGTCAGTCACTTGTAACACCGGCTTGTTAATTATCTATTACAAATTATGTCCTAATAGAAACCGACACGGTTCAATTAAGCGCATTGTTAGCATGCAACACCTTTATAATCATCTAGAGTTATTATATCAATCATGTGATAAAATGTGACAAATTGCAGGGTGCGAAAATGACACGTTAATAACTGTTTGTTTTGACATCGGTGAAATGAAATGGGGTTTAACGTCCTACTGTTCTGCTCCGAACTGGGCTAATGGAGACGGGTATACGCCATACAGTGTGCTATGACGGGAATGTTGCTCAGATTGCGGCAGTATGGTCTACTCTTATTTCGAATTCCAATTCTCAAGGGATGTTTTACGTGGCCGCAAATGGGTACGCGGGACCTCGGTTTTTTGTCCCATCCGAACGACTAGACAGCTTTCCTTGTCAGACCCTCCTTCCTGCGTTACAGACAAGGGGAAGCTTTGTTTTCGGTACAGTATCGTTGTTATGATTAAAATACAACAGTTTATACGGGTTTTGTCTATTCAAAGCTATGCAGAAGCTTATTAAAGGGGACATTAGGTAAGACTAGATAAACAGCTGGAAGTCCTCGCTAACAAAGTTTAAGAATATCCAATCCAACCTCTTGGGTTTTCCCCGGGTACCCCGGTTGCTCCCACTACTAAAGACCCCTACGCTCAAGCGAATTATTGAAATGAAATTAAACCACATGTTAGTCCCGAAATGACCTAGTTTGTGTCGAGTGGAGGTTAAACTCCATTTCTCTCTCCCTCTCACCCCGTCTCTTTCTCTTAAGAATATACAATGAAAACAGAATATTCCGAAAATTTCAGCCAAATTGCTTCACTGTAAACCGAGATATATAAGCGATTCTATTTTGGACTAGCCTCGAATGTCATTACTAACTTTGGTTCGATAATGAAGCAAGTCTCGATTATCCAATTTTACGTTAAATTATCCATCACAATATATATTTAATTCCACTAAATGACGATGGCATCGAGAGTAGATTATGGTCTGGATAAGTTGATTAATGACTTATTAATGACTTAGATAACATTTTAGGCCTCAAGAAAGACCTGCAATAGGCTGATTTAGCCCTTGCATAATGTATGCTTAACTATTGAATACATTGGTTTTATTACACATAGCCTACATGTACATTGAAGGCTGACAAGTTTTAATACATACATGTATCTCTCTCTGTGTGTGTGTCTCCCTCTCTCTCTCTCTCTCTCTCTCTCTCTCTCTCTCGCTCTTTCTCTCTCAACATCGAAATCACAATCCCATAGCTTATAAATGATTCATTTATGCCCTTGCGCACATCTTCCTCTGGGGGTGTTACAACACAAAGCCCTTCTGTATTGTTTATGTTCGTATAGTGAGTAAGCCAGATCAAGCCTGCTTTCACAAAGAAATTTCCTTGAGAAACAGACAGTCTTTTGTTCGCTGTAGTTGTACGTGATTTTATAGCAGACTGAACTCTGAATTTGAACAACGGAGAGAGAGAGCGATTGGGTTTAATGTCCACTCGACACAAACTAGGTCATTTCGGAACTAACATTTGGTTTAATTTTATTTCAATTAGTCGCTTGTACGTAGGGGTGTTTAGCGGTGGGAGGAAACCGGGGGACCGGGAGAAAACCCACGAGGTTTGGACAGGCAAACCTATTTCTTGTAACGTACAACCGTGGATTCGAAACCACGCCAGTTGACTCAATGACAGGCTTTATGATACAGCGCGCTCGTGCTAACCATTCGGCCCCCCCCCTCCCGGATTTGAACAACATAGATAACACTGGCGAACCACAATTACCCCAGACATAATTAATTACAATGGTTGAAATTCGAATTAAGAGGAGGCCGTAGCGCCGCTGCCCGGGCAAAATTTCCCTTGTAGCACACTATATAGCACATGTCCGCCTACTTCACGAGCCGAGTTAGCGGTAAAAGTAGGACGTTAAACCCAATTTCATTTATTGATCTCAAGTTTCTAATTACGTAGTAAAAGAACTACATGTACAAGGGCATATTTCTCGGTCAACTCAATATGGTTAATTCACCGATATTTACATTTAAGTCTCGAGCTTCTAGACATAGGCACAATAATGAATGTCACCTATAATAATAAGGCCAGAATAACAACTTGTGAGATTTAGGGCCGAATTTTTTAACACGTGCGCATTAGACCCCGAGGCCAGTCATTGAGACTGTGTTTTCTCCGGCTCCTCCGGTTTCCTTCCACTGCTAAAGACCCCAACGCGCAAGCGAATTATGGAAATAAAATTGAACCATATATTATATGTTAGTCACGAAATGTCACCCCCCCCCCTCCCTCTCTCTCTCTCCCTCTCTCTCTCTCTCTCTGCTTTTAAAACTCCTACCAATTATTGGTATGGGACTTGTCTACGACATCACTCCTCGGTGTTAACGAACGAATTAACAAACGACCGAATTGTTCTGGATAGGTTATAATGTTATATGTAAGTGGTATTATCTCATACCTAAAGAATTACTCGTATATCAATCGTCGATAATAACACGAAGGGGTCAAAAGGGGTCATTGTATAACACAATATAATGTTTATTATGTAATAATATACCGGTGTCGCGTTTTCACTAGGTCCCCGGTATTGTGGAGAGAGAGAGAGAGAGAGAGAGAGAGAGAGAGAGAGAGAGAATTGGGGTTTAACGTCCATTCAAAAGAAACTAGTTAATTTCGAGACTAACACATGGTTCAATTTCATTTCAATAATTCGCATGCACGTAGGGGTCATCAGTCGTGGGAGGAAACAGGAGGACTCGGGGAAAACCCACGAGGAATCGGAGAGTCGAAACCACGCCAGTTGACTCAATCGCAGACCTTATATATGTTACAGCGTGCATCCCCCCCCCGCGGGCTGGGTTCTTTGTGCACGAACGGAACTCGTCACACTAAATCGAAAAACCGAGGTCCCGTGTCAGTACGGAATGAAGTAAATTAAAATTTTACGAGGTATATTATCGTGGCCCTTTAATTTTTAATGTCTATAATCCCGTAAAGGGAAATAATTGCCTTAAAGTTATTTCAAAAGTCCTATTTATATTAACAGTAAATATAGGGCTCGATTATAAAATAACCGGTGACTATATAATCTATCATACCACGGCCGATCATATGATGCGTGACCATAGAGTTTATAGGGTCACGTGCTGAGATATATATTTATATATATAACTTAACAGTAATACATTTATCAACGTATAAAAAATTATAGACAACGAAAGGTCAGTCATTAAGGAAACGAATTGGTTTATTTTTGACATCCCCAAAAACTTATCCTGTTTTTTTTTCATTTCAATTGTTAATACATACGCACTTAAAGTAACCCAACTTGAACTTTTGATCGTCGCGTATCGATCGCTGTCTACGTCATAATGAACTCTGCACATATACACAACAAAGAAATCCGATAGAAAAATAATTGAGTTTAGGACGATCTTTTATACAGTGGGATATCTATACGTCTTTGTATAAGATTGATACGTTGAAATGAGTTGCATATATAGGTCATTTCGGGGCTAACACATGGTGCAATTTTATTTTAATAATTCGCTTGTGCGTAGGAGTCTTTGGCAGTGGGAGGAATCCAGAGGACCAGGAAAAAACAACGGGGTTGGACAGGTGACCAAGTCCTTGTCACGTACAACCGGGGAATCAAAGTCACGCCAGTTGACTCAATGACAGACCTTATGATACACCGCGCACGTGCTAACAACCATTCTCCCATCCCGCCCCCGCTCTGGGCCAATAAAGACGGGCATACATGATTATATAAGCGGTTTCTCCATATCGATGTGTGTGTGGATGGGTGTGGGGGTTACATGTAGTTAATTCATGCGCGTTGAATCATAAGGTCTGTGGCGTGGTTTCGATTTCCCGGTTGTACGTCACAAAGAGTAAGGGTCGCCTGCCCACTCTCGTGGGTTTAAACCCCACTTCCCTCTCTTTCTTCATAATAATATCTTTGATATTTTTATCAGTGATTTACATTATGAAAACTTTTATGGACCTTCTGTCACATATCTTCTTCGTCACCAACTAGAGGAACACCACAACGTTGTGTATTGGTATGTACACCGACACGTCCGATGGCTACACGCAACGAAATGACCCGAAATATCGAACAGTTTCGACTTTATGTGTTCGTAATGTTTTGATTTGTATCAGCTAACATCGACGTCAAGGGATTTTCTAATCTGTATATTATTCATTTCTATATACCTTATTATCATAGTAGCAATGCATAGCCCTTGTCATACTAAACCTTGGCTGTCTGTCTACAGGTCTACAGTCAGCTCAGCTTGGGAACAGACACTAAGCTAGTTGACCGACATTTTATGTCCCAAATCGACGATTTTAATCGAAATCACTAAGTATACTTCGAGAATTTTGTTGAGTATTTATGTTAGTCTCTGTGTGTAAGACAGATACATGTATGAAATGTAGTAGAAACGCGTTACAAAACTGTACAGTAAATTTCCCTCATGGCACACTGTCTTGCGCATGCCCGTCTTCACTACCCCCGTTTAGGAGCAGAACAGTAGGACAGTAGGACGTTAAGCCCCATTTCATTCCATTTCAGTCACCACCGTGAAAGACAGAAAACAGACGACCTCGATGAACTTGATGATGTGGAGATGGTCGATGAGTCTGTCGCTGCCATGGCGCTAACCAACCTATCTTGTAGCCCAGCTTCTCCATTACTAGCAACATCTTTTCCAGACAGAGGTAGGCATAATAATTTGTTTAAATCACCGAAATCTTCGAAAACGTGTTAAAAAGCACGTATTACTACGAGTCTTCATTGTTTGAATTCAGTTATTAAAATTTAGTGGTTATACCGATTTATTCGTTGTCTACATGTTGTCTAATTGAATTAGATTATAATTGCTTTTCGTTTATTTTAACTGATTGTTATTTTATATTTTAATCTAATCGTATTTCTATCATCATGATGCTCTGTCGTCCAGAGTTTTTTTTATACCGTCTGTTTCATTCCAAAATTACCCACACCCATCCGTTCAGATTTCCCATAATTCACAGTACGCGGAAATTAGTCCGCAGATTCACGCGATATGAGAGGTCATTTCGGTACTAAGAAATGGTTAAATTTTATTTCAATAATTCGCTTGCGCGTAGGGGAATTTAGTTGTGGGATGAAAACCCACGAGGTTGGATAGGCGACCCTATTTCTGCTGATATGTACGCGGACATGATACAAATAAAACACACGCAATTAAAACCAGAAGAGACCCTTTCTTTCCTAATAGGCAAAACAATTTTTTAGCATATTTATAAGGGTAAACAACCTTTTGACTCCATTGCCTCGGGAGTGTGGTATTTTGAAAAGGTTATCGCCATTGCCCCGAGATTGTGCAATTCAGTACAAGTACATGCATAAACTGTCCAATCTCTTTCACCCTGTATGTTGACTTTAGTCAGAAAAAATACCCTGTTTCTCGCGTTCGAAACAGTAAACATAAAATATTTAGGTCAGTATCATACGAAAAAGCCATCTTCAGTAGAAGGTTCTATCTCTCTTTAATTCCGAAAGCATCTTGTAAAACTCGTGGTTGTTACTTCAGGAACACGTGTGGGTAGGGATGGGCTAGAACTCTGGAGTGTTGCCTTAGTTGGTCGTTCACCTCTTGTTTTGATCCCTGATGTGAGAGTACGACCGGTTCTTGTCCATTAGCTCACTCCTATACCTGTATGCACCAACATGAGCAAAAATATTGCCTCGAAACTTCTGATTTATCAAATTCTTGGGTAGTACCGACCCCCCCCCCCTCCCCGACACATCCCCAAACTTGACGTTATCTCCACCGTGGACCCCCTCCTGCTCAAATTCATGGACACGCTCCTATAAGTGCACGTGGCCTTCGCTGAAAATGCTTAAATTGGCCCACTTTTCTGCGATATCGTCCTCGGCGGAAGCGGACGTTAAACCACCGAACAGAAATATCTATACGCGATTTCCCACAACAACAAATGCTTCACGTGTCTTAAATTCCATTAAAACCCTTTTTTACAATTCAGATCTTCTCATGGGGTCGCATTCCTACAGAGACAACTGTGGTCATTTGTCCAGTTCCGTAGCCAGCAGTGGCTTCTACAGTGGCGTCTCCGAGGGTAATGATCGTTCCCCGCCCATGAACACCCACCTGAGTGAAAGCGCCCCCGATCGCCTACTCAACTTTGAAGCTTCACCCACCGATGATTGTCTGGACCTGGAAGAAGACGTCAATCACTATTACTATGACGACGATTCGACCCCGCTAAGGAAGAAACAACGACCTCAGGTTGGTTTAGGGTTTTTTTTAAGAAAGCGAATTCCTTAAACAAAATCCCACCTCTTGAATTTAAAATCCCAACCTTTGAAATAGAGATGTTCAAATACACAAACCTTACTCAGAAGCACGCAAACCCTAAACTACAAATCCCTACTCAAAGCCATACATATTCATACTACAAAACCCTACTCAAAGCCATAATGCAGTGCAAAACCCAGTGCAAAAAACTACTCAAAGCCATACTACAAAACCCTACTCAAAGCCATACTACAAAACCCTACTCACAGCCTATAAAACCCTACTCATAGCCATACTACAAAACCCTACTCACAGCCATACTACAAAACCCTACTCATAGCCATATTACATAAACCCTACTCACAGCCACTCTACAAAATCCTTCTCACAGCCACTCTACAAAATCCTACTCACAGCCACTCTACAAAACCCTACTCACAGCCACTCTACAAAATCCTACTCAAAGCCATATCACAAAACCCTAACCATACAAAACATGATCAAGAGACACACAAATCCCAACCATACAAAGCCCTAGCACAAGAGCAGATTTTCCCGAAACAAGGCCTTGTTAAACCCTACCGGCCTCGGTTTTTATTTTTCTCGGGTTATTTTCTTCAGTCTTTCTTTCCCCGGCATAACCCCAGTCTCATGCTTTATCCTTCACATGTATATAATAAGACGCCTTCGATTCAACAGAAAGAAATGGGTTTGTGTGGGTTGATAAGCCACCAGATTACTAAGTATTTATAAGAAACAACTGCGAACAAACATGTATTTAAAACCCGTGTACGGTTTATCTGTCAGCATGGAGTCCACGTCATTCTTTTACAGTCACCTGCAGTCATCTAAGTCAGGTCAAAGACAGTGCCATTTTTTTTCTTCCATTCGGAAAACTTTAATTACTTTCTCCGATATATTTCAAAAGAAAAACCAATGAGTTTAACGTATAACTGCTCTGCTTCAACTGGGCTAATGAAGGCGGGCATACACCAAACAGTGTGCTATGGTGGAAATTTTGCCCGGACAGGGGCACTACTGCCTACTCCTATATGTAATTCCAACTGCCATGGGATCTTTTACCTGTGCGTTAATGTGTACACGGGCCCTCGGTTTTTCGTCCCACCCGAACGACTAGACCGCTGTCTTGTCAGACTCCTGTCCTGCACCAAAAGGAAAAGCGAATGCTGCGAAAAATTGGACGTTCGCATCTGTTCCCATTGAAAGTACAATGAACCTGAACGTGCGACTGATTGCGCGACTTCATTTTCAGGCCTTGGAATGTACAGCGAAGTGGACGCTTAATTACGACTACCCCCCCCCCCTCCCAGGATCCATTGACTTGATTTATTATATGTTGTTTATTTCCTGCAATGTCTATATAGTCTGCAGGTTTGTCTCGTCGGTTTTACTTTGTGTTTAGTGGTGTTCACCTGCACTTACTAACATAGGTTAGTCGACGGATTAATTATAAAAAGTCAACTTCTTTTTACTTGTTCATATAACAGTCACGTTGCATCGTGACGGGGCGTTTCAGGATTATCCATTGTTTTACTATATCTTGTCATATTGGCCATAGAACTAGAATACTATTCTAGTTCTATGTGTTGGCCTAGTCTGAGATACAACAATTGACTGGTCGTTATGAAATAATTTACCGCAAAGGAATTCCCAGCTTTGAACAATCAGAATGGGGCCAGTTTCTATAAATAGGTCTTACGTGGTTATTACAACCACGTGTGTACATAGGTTACGTCAGCAGTATTTATTCCCATTACGTCATAGACCAGTGCAGTTATCAATTAACTTGACTTTATTGGCATGTCGATAAACCGAGATCAGGGCAAATATTTACAGAATTTATTGATGGTAATAAAATTATTTCGCGATACCAGGATGATATTGGCATTACAGAACGCTGTCATCACGGGGTTTTTGTGTTTAAAAAATGCACAGAATCCAGATTAGTTAATTTTATACGTTGAAATTCAATTAAAAATTTTATTTTTTGTTATAAATTGATTTGAACACAAAGTTAGATCCCAGCTTTAGCCGAGAAAGTTCATCGGGTTTTTCCAACATGATTCCCTTCCTTAATGGTGCAGGAAGAAGTATGTAGCATATTCGGTCGGATGGGACGAAAGGCCGGAGTCACGTGTAAACTTTCTTTGATTGACATTTAGTAATTGAACATATTAATTTTATGGATACACAATTACTGATATTAATACAAAGCGACGTTTTGACGAGGATCTTGTCTTTATCAAGCAAACGTTGGCGTGCAAGAACACTTGACAGTTAGAATTAGAAATACGATTAGGTCTCAGCCGTAGGCAAAATTTCCCTAGTGGCACATTACATTGTTCATATTTACTAACCCGGTTGTCGCATAGACATAAAACGTTAAACCCCATTTCGTTTGACACAGAACGTTAAATCCCATTCCATTCAACATAAAACGTTATACCCTATTTCTTGTGACACATTACGTTAAAACCCATTTCATTTGACATATAACGTTAAATAAAGTCCATTTCTTTTGACATGCATGTAGGCCTACTAACCGCAAAAAAGGTGCAATTTTTATGTACATATCACCATTCGCCAACCCGTGTTTAAAATTTTATTTCACGCGTGTAGGTCTGTTGTCGCACAGAACGCTAAACCCCATTTTTTTTTGGCACAGAACAAACGTTAAACCCCATTTCTTGTGACATACTAACCGCAAAAAGATGCAATTTCTGTCACCAACTCGTGTTCAAAATGTTATTTCACGCGTGTAGGTCCGTGTCTGTTAGTGGGCATAACCTAAATGAATTGGTGAAATGCCTACGCAAGATAATGTAGAACTATATTTAGCCGTGAGTTGCTCACAAAACAGGCTCTTTATTAGCAATAATATGCGCGAGGTGCGAATTTGTTGTAGTTCTGCAAAGCTGATGACTAGCGTAGAATACCAAGTCTCACAATTTCAAGACACAGCCTTGTGTAATGACTGGTTAAACGGGTCTCCATTAGCGGTCGGTTGACCTCTTAATAATATTCGACCTAGTTTTGTCAGCTGTTTTGAAATTGGGTCATATCTATTAATAGCGCTGTAGTACATTTGCTGTCATGCCGCTAGCGAGCAGCCATTAAGTAGTGTAAAAGCCAATCGATATGGACTCGTTGTCCGTGTATCGTGACGGGTTTTTCACCACGATTTATATCCTGCTGTAAGCCGACATGTATATGATATTGTCCTTAAAATATAAGTCACGGATACCACGTAATTAATTGATTTCCAGCTCATATAAATGAGGTGAATCTGCGACCGGCGAAATGAAGTAAGCGAAACGAATGCCAATTTACGTTAATTTAACGGATTTGCGTTTATCATTAGAGGTTTCTAATTCCCAGTTGTCTTTCTTTTGTAAATACATCTATTTATATACACGGTTAATAGTTCAACTCATTTCGGTTTGAAGAATGTGATCCAGATAAAATTAAAATAAATTGACCAAGAATAATAAAAATCAAACAATTTATTCAATCAAGCTTGCATGTAAAAGATCCCTTGGCAGTTGGAATTCGATATAAGAGTAGGCTATAGTGCTGCTGCCCAGGCAAAATACCCCTCATGTCTTCAATAGCCCATGGAGTTTAGGAGCGGAACAATGGGACGTTAAACTCCATTTCACTTCATTTCATTTTATTTCCTATGAAAGAGGAGGATTACCCCAAAAAATTTTAAAGTCAGAAGCTCATAGACAATATTTCTACTCATTTAGATGCATACATATAAAGGATTAGATTCGAGAAAGGCCAAAACGGCAGCAACATTATTTCCATGAATGTAGGAGAAAAAAGTTTCAAGCGGAGGGTCCGGACCCCCTGGACCCTCATTTCTGGACACGTGTCTGGACACGTGTGGGTTTCCTCCGGGCACTCCGGTTTCCTCCCACTGCTAAAGACCCCTATGCGCAAGCGAATTATTGAAATAAAATTGAAACCATATGTTAGTTCCAAAATGACCTAGTTTGTGTCGAGTGGATGTTAAACCCCATTTCTCTCTCTCTCTCTCTCTTAGTGTCTGCTCTCAAGCAGAGCTAATTGTAGACAAATGACAGCCTGTACAGGCAACAAGTGAAACATGTGATAAACAGTGTGACATTGTTATTGTCTATATATATAGTCACTAACTGCTGACATAAATAACTTTAACTTAAAAGTCAAATATACATAATTTAAAGGGTAATAAAATGAGAGAGAGAAATGGGGTTGAACATCCACGTAACACAAAGTAGGTCATTATGGGACTAACATGGTCCAATTTTATTTCAATAATTGTTTGTGTGTATGGGTCTCTAGAAATGGGGGGAAAACTGAGCACCTGGAGAGTATCCACAAGGTTGGACGGGCGACCCTATACCTTGTCATGTACATCATACATCGTACAAGCTTAGGATAATAGCTACAACTAAGATCATTCAGCCGAAAAATCAAAATGGGGTTTAACATCCTGCTGTACTTATTCCACAACGGGGGCTTGGATGGCCTAGTGGTCTAGAGTGCAGTGCTTCGACCGCTAGCTGGCCAGTCACCTCTGGTGTGTGGCTGTGGTTTCGAACCCCTGTGTGAGCGAATGTGGCATGGAGATAGGGGTTCCTTCTCAACCTAGTGGGTTTCCTCCGGGCACTCCGGTTTCCTCCAACTGCTAAAGACCCCTACGCGAAAGCGAATTATTGAAATAAAATTAAAAACCATATGTTAGTCCCAAAGTGACCTAGTTGTGTCGAGTGGACGTTAAACCCCATTTCTCTCTCTCTCTCACTATTCTACAACCAGACTGGCACTATACATTGCACTATGAGGGGAATTTTGCACTGGCAGCAGCACTATGACCTACTCTTATTTTAAATTCAGTCTGTTCAGCTGGTTCTTTTGTGTTAACAACTATGCGTACATAGGAACTAATTTTTTTGTCCCATTCAAACAACTAGAAACTTTTCTTTGGCTCCTCCCGTAACTAAAGACATTTATCATTTTGGTAATCCCCCATAACTCAGTTTGATTGAGTTTCCCAATGTTATTATTTAGTACTTTCACAACGGCTGGACATTTATTTTTTATTTGATTCCTAATAAAATAAATATTCAAGACTCGACAACCTTATCATTCTTTATGTTTTCACGTCTTTATCATGATAATTTTCTCATATGGTAAGCCCCCAAGCTGTTACACGATTTGTACTTTTATTTCTAATTTATTTCCTCATACACTAACTATTTAATGGTGGATTATGTAAGATTTAGATAAAGAGGTGACAGTTCTCGCTAAATGGTTAAAAATAGATAATGAAAACAGAATATACTGAAAATTTCAGTCATTTTACTTCAGTCTGAACTTAAAGATACATTATGGGAGATTAGATAACAAGTTGGCAATTCCCACTACAATAGTTAAAACCTAGCTAATGTAAAGGCAATTTGCTGAAAAATTCAGTCAAATTGATCCACTATTATCTTAGAACTAAGCGAATGAAAGTTGAGCTCAGCCTCGGTCATCATTACTTAAGTCGGTAAGATAAAACTAGTATCCAATTTTATTGGTAAATCACGAAGGAAAATATTTCAGCGAATCGAACTACAATCCAACGAAAAACTCATGCTAGCCTCAACATCGAGAGTTGATTATAGTCTGAATAGGTTAAATGAATGTCTAATTGATAGTTTTTATAACATTTCAGGCCTTGATCATCATTACTAACGTTAGTTCTATTATAAACAAAGTCTTGATTATCCATATTTACGGGAAATTATCCATCAATGTATTCAAATTCACTAAAGATCGCAGGCCAATGATGGCATCGAGAGTTGATTATGGTGTGGATAAGTTAATTAATGTCTAATGAATAATTTATTATACATTTCAGGCCTAAATAGGCAGATTTAGCTCTTGCATAATGTATGTTTAACATTTAAAATCAGACTAATTATTATTTGGGTTTTCCACATTATATTTTCGTTTTTATAGTTACGTCAGTTTCTATTAGGAGATATTTCTCATTTGGTAAGCCCTCTGGCTGTTACTTGATTTGACTGAAATTGCCAATGGGACTTTGTACTTCGAAAACTACATGACATTTATTTTTAATTTAAAGATATATTATTCAAGAGCTAAATTTGCCTATTACAGGTCATGCTTTAGGTCAGTGGTTCTCAATCTTTTTTTGCCAATGGCACACCTTGGAACACATGAAAAATAGCAGCTTACCTGGCTGAATATATAGGAAAAATATTTGAAGTTTGCAATATAAAACATGGCAAGTCACAGATACAGACTAGTCATAGACACATAGAATGACTCAAACTAAATAAAGAAAAACACAGCTATGAACTTACAGTGAATACGCAAAGGATCATGTGGTTTTTCGCATTTTCTTAGTGTGCCGTTCAAAATTTCGCAGGACACTTAGGAAGATTTTGCGGCACACTGGTTGAGAACCACTGCTTTAGGTCTTACATGTTACTTAAATTATTAATCAGATATTTATTAACATGACGAGACTCCATAATCAACTCTTGATGCCATCGGATGCTCAAGATTTTAACTAGATTAGAATGGTTGGACATTTAATGATTTAAATTAAAAATGAAGAAGAAAGGTTCAGTCTCGAATAAACCAGCACTGTGGTTACAATAAACAATCAATGCACAAATCTTGTCCGAACTACAAATTGAAGCATGTGTTAGTCCCGAAATGACCTAGTGTGTGTCGAGTGGACGTTAATGCCCATTTCCCTCCTCCTCCCTTTTAGTTCCAAATATTATAATTTTGAAAATTTAAACAAAACATATCTTTCACATAATATAAGTGACTTATTTCTTAAGCCCCTAGAAGAACTGAAAATGTGATTAAATTGGCCAACAAAATGTGAAAATCCTTACAATGATCAGGATTGACTGGTTGATGAATTTAGGTATAATTTGATTATTTCTATAGAGATAAAAAATACATATAGTCATTTCAGCCTTGAGAAGTAGGTCATATTAACCTACTTATACAAAGATATATAAGTATTGGTACATAACAATATATATGTAATATATTAGTAAATATATATATATATAGAGAGAGAGGGAGAGGAATAAGTTCATATATACACAGTAGGGTTTTAATGAGAGAAAGACAGATAATTTAAATGTGATTGGAGAGAGAGAGAGAGAGAGAGAGGGAGGGAGGGAGGGAGGTATAAGTTCATATAATTATATACACAGTAGAAATTTAATGAGAGAGAGAGAATTTAAATGTGATGGGAGAGAGAAAGAAGGAGAAGTGGTGTTTAAAGTTGGACACAAACTAGGTCATTTTGGGACTAACATATGGTTGAAATTTTATTTCAATAATTCGCTTTCATGTAGGGGTGTTTGGTAGGAAACCGGAGAGTGAGCGGGTATATAGTTAATGATATATTATACACAATAGAAATTTAATAAGAGAGATAGAAATGCTGTTAAACGTCCACTCGACACAAACCAGAACATTTTGGGACTAACATATGGTTCAATTTTATTTCAATAATTCACTTTCATGTATGGGTCTTTAGCAATGTGAGGAAAAAGCATGCCCCAAAGAAATCCCTTGTATGCACAAGCAAATTATAGAAATAAAATTAAAGCATATGTTAGTCCCAAAATGACATCATTTGTCTGAGTGGAGTTAAACACTTTCTCTCTCTCTCTACCTCTCTCCGTTTCTCTCTCTCTCTTTTTCTCTCTGTCACAAAATATTATCCTGGTGCAGCTTTATCTGACAAGTGCACTTACTTGATCCCCAGACATTGTTAGCATCATAAAAATTTAAATTACGGACTTAAAGTATCCAGTCTTAATGTCTGTGAATAAACCTATCTTTAGGACGTTTATTCATATAAATTTTATTCATTTCTGAATAGTTCAGATTTGACAAGTGTGTAGCCTTAGGCTGTACATAAAATTAGTATTTATACATGGATTTGGTTACAAAAATAGAATTGATATGTGTATTTAAATGCACTTAGCTTTCACAATAGATAACGAAAAATAAAAATAAACAAAATTTATTTTGAAGCTATGTCGAAAGTCATTTGGGGGGTTGGATGGCTGAAATGCAATGAAATAAAATAGCGTTTAATGTCTGACTGATCTCCACTGACTGGGATAATGAAGACAGGCATACTTCATACAGTGTGATAGGAGGGAAATTTTGCCTGGACAGCGGCACTACATCGGTCCTGCACCACTGACCAGGAGGAAGCACATCGAAAAATCCTGGAGAACTTGCTAGGCCAACGCAGGGATCGAACATGAAACCCTCCGGTTAGGGAGCCAACATCTTACTCACTCAGCCCCTGTGGCTTCCTCTATATTGTAAAGAATTCTATCTATATATTGTGGATATATATATGGATCTAAAATAAAATCAATGCTGTATTATAAAAAGGGGATCATGTGGGAAAGATGCTGGCCGGCTAGCCTGGAGGTCGGGTGTTCAATCCCTTCATTGGCTAAGAAAGTTCAGCCTGATTTTCCGGCGTGGTATCCCCTTGTCAGTGATGCATTACGAAGGGCTTTGACAAGAACAGCTGTCTAGTCGTTTGAATTTGATGAAAAACCAACATCCCGCATACACATTGTCCTGCACGTAAAAGATCCCCTGGCAATTGGAATTCGATATAAGAGTAGCGCCGATGCCCGGGCAAAATTTCCCTCATAGAACACTGTATGGTGTATGCCCGTCTTCCATTAGCCCGGGTCAGGTGCAGAAAAGTAGGACGTTAAACCCCATTTCATTTCATTTTGTATTATAAAAAATTATATGAACAAAATTCTAGGGCATCCATATGCTTTAAAAATGTTATATTTTAAAGAATTGTATCCATCATAGGCTGTACTCCAGGCACAGATCCAGAGGGGGGCGCAACCGGTGCACGCCCCCTCTTTTTTTGAGGTGGCGAACAATTTTTAGCTCCATATATTCTCGCGGGAAAGGAGAACGAGAATAGTTTAGGTTGGAAATCGTAATTTACAGTACTAGGCCTAGTATGAAATTAGTCTTTGGGCATTTTTTTCCACTCAAAAATAACGGGCCGGGCTTCGCACTCCCAAGTGGGTGCCACACGCCCCCTCTTTCTGAAAATCCTGCATCCGCCTCTGTACTCTGTCATAGAGTTACAATGATATATTAATAAAATGACAAAGTAAATTAAATATAGCATTATCAGCATATTTTGACATGGAGTGACCTTTGTTTATAGTATCTGTATCTATATTGATAATTCTTTATTTATAGTCCATTGTTTTATTGTATGTATATATATGCACAGGACATGTGATATGTAAATGTACATGATTTCCAGACACTGAATATGAATTAATTTATTGAAATAAAATTGAACCATATGTTAGTCCTGAAATGACATATTTTGTGTCAAGTGGACTTTAAAATGCAAGGAAGCGAATTAATGAAAGAAAATGGAACCATATGTTTGCCCTGAAATGACCTAATTTGTGTTAGTTGAAGTTAAACCCCATCTTTCTCTCTCTCCCTCTGTGCCTCCCTCTTTCTCTCTTTCCATCATCAACACTCCTGATAGACCAGACCTGTCAGATCAATGTTTGAAATATAAGAGTTACTGGTAACAGGTGATTATTTAAATCAATAATAACAAGGTTTTAATTTATCACAATGTTAATACCTTCAGTTTATAACAACACCAGATGCTGTATAACAATAGGGGGGCAAATCAATATACCGGTAACTATTTAAAACTCAAGATATCCTTTAATATCCCTCAAAATATCCTCCAATATCCTTCAAAATAGCCTTCAAAATAATCTTCAAAATATCTTCCAAATAGCCCTGAAAATAATCTTCAAATAGCCTTTAAATATCCTTTGAAACTGCTGTCAAATATTCTTAAAAAAATATCCTCAAAATAGCCTTCAATATCCTTAAAATAGCCTTCAAAATCCTTTAAAAATAGCCTTCAATATCCTTTAAAAATAGCCTTCAAATATCCTTCTAAATAGCTTTAAAATAGCCCACAAAATGTACTTCAAATTTGCTTCTAATTTTAAAAAAATACTTATTAATAACACAAAATACACTTCAAATAACCTGGCCGCAAGCCAGAGGTGACCGGCCAGCTAGAGGTCGTAGCGCGGCACTCTAGACCACTAGGCCATCCCAACCCCCCTTATATGTTGTGTAAATAATATAGTTTATTAACATGAAAAGACCTTTATCAACTCTTATACCATCTTAAGTGTCAAATTTTTATTGGATTTGATTCCGATCTACTCCTAAATGCCTATTGATGATTAACCGCAAAAATGGATAAATCGAGACTTTGTTAATTATCGTGATAGACGTAACAATGACAGTCGAGTGATTATAAAATAGTGTTTTCCAGGCTTAGAGTGAAACAATTTGACTGAAATTTTCAACATTATCTAATTTTTAACTATCATAGTAAGAACTGCCAACTCTTTATCTCTAATCTCCCATAATGTATATTTAATTTGTATTTTTCAGGTTCACACAGAGATACGATATCAGTGCACATGGCCAAAATGTAAAACTATTTATAATACTGTTAATGATATAGAGAGACATGTTCGTACAGCTCATCTGGGGTACGTACACTTTTGTAGATTAACTTGGGTATGTACACATTTCAATCGAAGTGAAACACAGATCCTATTTCATTTTTAATGTTCAAAATTTCATGGTACTTGTCTTTACCACACTAGTATCTGGAAGAGTTGTGTGAGGGATTAGCCAATGAAACGGTCTGTTACGGCAAGCTTTGGGTTTGTGGTGCGTGGAAATATCAATGCTGACTGGTTAATTTAATTTCTGACATCATAGGGTCAAAAACCACTCCTATGACCTCTGACACGGCCTGTTGCTACAACTGGTCAGACCTTCATGAAGAGTTGGTCATCAAAAGTATAAAAAAATAAAACAAAATAATCAGATTGCACACTTTTAAAAATTGTCTTCTTTGAAAGTTAGAAGATTGTTTCTCTGACAAAATACTTATTTCAAAAACAAGCAAGGTCCAGTGTACATTTGTGTGCTGCGTGCACACAAAAGTGTTTTGACTCCATACAATAGTAGGGCGTAGTGCTGCTGTCTGGACAAAAAGGGGGGTTGGGATGGCCTAGTGGTCTAGAGTGCCGCGCTTCGACCTCTAGCTGGCCAGTCACCTCTGGCTTGCGGCTGTGGTTTCGAGCCCTGGTGTGAGCGTATGTGGCATGGAGATAGGGGCACCTTCTCAACCTCGTGGGTTTCCTCCGGGCACTCCGGTTTCCTCCCACTGCTAAAGACCCCTACGCGCAAGCGAATTATTGAAATAAAATTAAAAAACATATGTTAGTCCCGAAATGACCTAGTTGTGTCTAGTGGACGTTAAACCCCATTTCTCTCTCTCTCTCTGTCTGGACAAAATATCCCTCATCGTACACTTTATGGGGTTTATACCGTCTTCATTAGCCCAGTCTGAGAAGAACAATAGGATGTTAAACCCCATTCAATTATTAATTGTCCCCCGCCTTTCGAAGAAAATGGGTTCGTCCGTCTGTCTGTCTGTCTGTCTGTCCTTCTGTCTGTCGGTCCGTCTGTCCGTCACACTTTTTTTTGACTTTAGTTCTATATTATTCGACAACAAAATATTTAATAAAAACATCATCTTCAAAATTCTGTATTACTGACTGTGTAAAATGTATTTATATATATTTTTCAGGAGGGACAGCGACAGCGAATTATCGGATGATGAAGAAGAATTTTATTTTACGGAAGTTGAAGTTAATATTGATAACGTGACGGAGAAATTCTCATATATGACGACATCATCTCCACCCAGTAATTTACAATTAATCGACCCCAAATCCCTGGGAGTATTTGATCATGATTACCAAAGAAAGGTAAAATTAATTTATGTTAAGATGCATAATGGAAGGGCTTACTCTGCCTATCGCAGGCCATTCTTTAGGGCTTAGGAGGGGTAGGATAGCCAAATGGTTAGTACATGCGCGCTGTATCATAAAGCCTGTCATTGAGTCAACTGCCATGGTTTTGAATCCCCGGTTGTACATGTATGTGACAAGGAGTAGGGTCGCCTGTCCAACCTTGTGGGTTTTCTTCGTGTCCTCCGGTTTCCTCCCACTGCTAAAGACCCCTACACGCAAGCGAATTATAAAAATAAAGTTAAACCATACATGTATGTTAGTCCGAAATGACCTAGTTTGTGTTAACATGTATTATACAAGAGCTAAATGTGCCTATCGCAGGCCTTTCTTTAGATCTTAAATGTTATCTAAATTATTTATTAGACATTAATGATTAAATTGAAAATGGAAAAGCAAGGCAAAGTCTCAAGTATACCAGTACTGTTGTTACAATAATAACAATCAATGCACACATCTTGTCAAAACTTTAAACAGTGATCACTTGGCTCAGAAAAAAGTAATTTGAATGAAATTTTCAATATTCATTTTTATTATCTATTTTTGAATTATTATAGCGAAAGGATTAAAAAAGGATTAGATATGTATTTTAATCAGAATGTATTATTCTTATACTTCATCCCTGCAAACTTTTTTTCAGGAACATCGCCATAATAATAGTAGCCAGGCTTCTTCAGTTCCCTCCCCTGGATTTCACATGAATCCCGGTATGTCTAGTACACCTATTCCAATTAAAGTTATTGAAGGTAACGTCAAGAGATCTCTATCGTGGCAGAACTCACAAAATTCCTCACCTAATGCTCTCTCGGTAAGTATATTTTATATCACATTGGGGGAGCCACCTTCGCTCAGTGTGGTAGGACAGTAGCTTGCTAACCTGGAGGTCTCCTGTTTAATTCCTGCATTAAGCGGTGGACACACTAGCCGAATGATTCGGCCGAATCAATCGGCGTCAAAATTCGCCTAGTGTGTCCACTGTTATTTGGTTTGATAGAGTCGGCCGAATATTTGATCGGCCGAATCATATTCGCCTGGTGTGTCCGCTTCGCCGAAGCATTCGGCCGAATGTAGAATTCATTAGCCAATCGTCACTCATATCGAGAAGTCACGTGATTGTTTGAAGACATTGACGCCGCCATGTTTTAATCATGTGACGTGAAAGGTGATGTAATCGACTGGTGAATCTGGCGAAGCATTCGGCTAGTGTGTCCACCCATTCGGCAGAATAAAATTCGGCGCTGATTGATTCGGCCGAACCATTCGCCCAAATGTAATGTGTCCACTGCTTTAGCGGAGTAAGTTCCTGTCGAATTTTCGGCGTGGTTTCTATCCTTATCATTGATGTAGGATGGGGGGGATAGTGGAGTAGACTGGAATGGAACCATAGGGGATATCAAGGATGGGAGAAAGAGAGGAATGGGGTGCGTTGTGGTCTCTAGCAATCTGATTAAAACACAGATCCAATTTCGTTTCGTTTTTTATAGTTCAAAATTTCATTTTTACTTGTCTTTACTACTCTTGGATCTGGAGGACTTGTTATTTAATTCGTGTTCTGGCTGAAATGAGGGGTCAGCCAATCAAATGGTCTGTCGAATCGACCGTTTGACCTTTTCATGCGTGGAACTGTAGGTAGATATTACCAGCCAACGACGTCTATACTATAAACACCAGCGGATAGAAATCATAACAAAACAAAAGTAGATTTTGAAAAGCATGGCGGTCGCTAATTGGTTAATCGAATGATTGACGTTATCAGGTCAAATGTCTCGTGCTTGATACCTGACGTCATAGAACGTGAGCTTCCACTATAACTAGTTAGATCTACATGAGTGTAGGCAATCGAAAGTATAAAAACGAAACGAAATATAGATCTATATTTTAATTAGATTGGGTCTCTAGCAATGGGAGGACCCGGAGAAAAGCCATGTGGTTGGACAGGCGACCCTACTCCTTGTCACTTACAACTGGGGAATCAAAACAACTCCAGTTGACTCAATTACAGACCTTATGATACAGCGTGCACATGCTCGCTAACCACTCTCCCATTCCCCCCAATAGAATGTTGCCCGATTGAGAGAGTTTAGACAATATAGAATATAGTGGTAGGATCTACATATAAATTAATTCTTTTTTTCAGATATCGTCCCCGATCCGCAGTAATCGACTTTCTCCTCAAGCACGCCTGCAACAACATCAAGCTCAATCACCAAAATCTCATCTTTTCTCCTCCTCACCGAAATCAAATGCCATGCATCGCAAACCTCGCAGCGAGGTAAGAAAATGCCGGAAAATCTACGGCATGGAAAACAGGGACCAATGGTGTACCCAGTGTAAATGGAAGAAAGCCTGCAGTCGTTTCCAAGATTGAATAACATCGGAAATTGAAGTGGATTTTATTTAATTAATTTTTGCATCTAGGTAAAACTTCAAAGACATGATTAAGGCACGACTTCAAAGACATTATTAAGGCCTGACTTCAAAATGGATTTCACTTTTAACATCCAAGAAAAACATCAAAAATATTATTATGGCCTAGACCTGACTTAAATAATATGCCGGCATATTTCTAAGATTGATTTCATGATCCAACTTTGAAGAGCTTTCTATCAAATGCAAATTAAGAGTTACCTCCCTCGTTATTATAGGGTTAAGCTGTGTTGAAAAACTATCCATCTAAAAGGTGCTTGTCCCATATGTACAATGCGGTGAAAAATCTGATAGATTGCATTATACAGCCTTGCTGTTAAGGGTAATCAATAGTTACCTCCCTTCCAAGATATGGTTAAGAGTTACCTCCCTTTCATTATATGGTTAAACTGTTTGGGACATTGTTGATTTGGGTAAGAATTACTCAGAAATAAGAGAAAAAATATTTTACGACCCAACACCTGATACACTACATGTCTGACTCACATAATGTTAATTTTCAAGATGTGAAAAAAAAATAACCATAATAATATAATCAAAGTTAAAAACGTATCCAAAAGTTTTTTTCGTTCTGACCAGTTTATTCAAGAAAATTTCAATTACAATTGCATATCTTATTCATTTTGTGTTGGTTGAATTTCCCTTGCCAAGATGGGAAAACCTTTCCTATCTAGGCGGGTTGTAAGAATTACCCTGTCGGGGGTATTGTGAATTTCACAATGCCACTTAGGAAGCCTAGCTTAGGAGCAGGCTGCTTGAGGAATTAAACCTAATTTAATCTTAATTAACAATAATGTTATAAAGCAAACACAATTTGGTAAATTAAGAGTTTGAAAGACAGAAGATTGTACTAAATGCCTTAGTCCTTTCAGTTAGGACATAAACCATCTCAGGTAGTAAAAATTAATCAGGCAAATTTTTTTTTTTTAAATATCATAGCTTAATGCCAGCCAGAGCTTAAAGCGATAATTTCATATTTCCTAAGTCAACATTATTCTTTCTATATCTTTAGCGTAATAGGTTGTCAGATCCCTAAATGACAATCATAGGAATCATTCAAGCCTTTACAAAACATTCACATTAAAATTTAAAATATTTTCTACTTGCACACAGTAGGCCTTCTTGAAAATTGTATGATTTTTAACTGGAAAATCAACAAGGTAGGACTGTGTTTAGATGCCATGTATTGTATGGTTTTATTTTAACATATTTTAAATACATGTCTGAAAAAATGAAATTGTCGCTTTAAATTGACAGACTGTTGATATTTTAAGCTCTGCTGCTAATGATCCAAATCCATCATTTGTATAAAACCACCTTCATCATTTTTCTTAAGACAAGTGACAGATTTAAAAGGCAATGAATGAACATACAGTTTGTAAAAACTTGATACGGTATTAAGGATGCATTATGTAAGATCTAAATCCGCCTACTACAGATCTTTTTGTGGCTTCATTTATTCACATGACAAGCTTGTAATCAACTCTCTAGACCATCGGATGGCAGAGATTTAAACGGATTTGGACACCTGCGAGATTAAGAAAATTAACGATTAAATGGATAATTGAGTACCATTGCTATGATAATAAAAGATCCCAGCTGCATCTTCGAACAGTCATAACTTCACCCAGAATAAAATAATTTGAGTGTAATTTTCAGTAGCATTTCAGTTTTCATTATCTAGTTTTGACATATTATACATGTAGCAGGAACGGTCAGCTCTTTATCTAAATCTTACATACTGCATCTTTAAGTTAGCTGTCAATGTAAAACCAATCTGATTAAAACACAGATCCTATTTCGTTTCATTTTTATAGTTCAAAATTTCATTTTACTTGTCTTTACTACATTAGGATCTGAAAGACTTGTTATTTAACTCGTGTTCTGCTTGAAATGAGGGGTCAGCCAATCAAATTGTCTGTCGAATCGAGGCTTTGACCTTTTTAGCTCGGAATTGTGGGTAGGCATTATCAGCGATAGAAATCAAAACAAAGCAACAAAGATTCTGATTGGTTAATTGAATGACCGAGGTTATAGGGTCAAATGTCGCGTGCTTGACATCTGAACTGACTGAACTTGACCTCCCGCTATAACTTGTTAGATCTACATGTAGTGTAGGCCATCGAAATTATAAAAACCGAAACGAAATATAGATCTGAATTTTAATCCGATTGATGTAAATGTAGAAATATTAACTTTCAAGATTTACGATTTAGTCCTGTGAAAGAGGTGATCATGTAAATTTGTAAATAAAGAAAAATCTAATTTGCTCATATTAAAGAAATAAAGAAAAATAACCGATGAACAATTATAATAATGCGTATTTAGCCATTTCAATGCATTTTTGATCTGAATGGATCAGAAAATATTCCGGAATATATGTAGATCTCTGATAATTGAACTGAGCTTTGAATTAAGTGTCCATAGAAAGGTCGATTAGGAATGTTTCTTGTGAATTAAAATGAAGACTGAAATAAAAAAAAATGAATTGTGATAAATTGCTATTTGATGAAAACTGATGTGACCACTTGTTTTGGTCTAGTGTTCAGATTCTGGTCTAGTTTTGAATGACTGGATTTTACGTCTAGTTTTTAAATGACTGGTTTTGTGATCTAGCTTTCAGAATAACACATTTTTTTTTTTATCCAAGTATAGAAATTTTGTTTTCAGTTTGGATTGAAACCATTTATTTCTTCATTGTGAAAATTTAACACTTAATTCAAAGTTATTTAATATGCGTCTGAAATGTACAGAGGAGAATAATTCATGAAAAGATTGCTTTCGTTAATTTAAAGTTAGCTTTAAACGATAAGACTAGAAATATACTTTCCATTAAGAGACGAATACTTGAATTGTCATGATTCAATTTTTGACGGATGAATCCTAGCTCGTTAAGGGGTAAGATGTTTGTGATTATGGATATAGTTCCAAGATAATGTTTAGAAGTTTGAAGCACTTCATATAAAATATCATCAAAGAACCATTCAACCCCTGGGATAATACCAACAAAATCATTTGTTATGGATACAGTTTTGAGGATTTTTTTTGAGATCCAAAGTATTTTATTTAAAATATCATCAAAAAGCTACCAACCTCTGAGATAATACCAACAAAATTATTTATTTTTGTCCTTTACTCTTGATGTCATCGGTAGCCTGCGGTATTTACTGGATTAGAATAGAACGCACTCTGCTGCTGCTGATTCAATCAAAAAATTGATAATTGAGACTATGTTTTTTATCGAACTGACTTTAGTAATAATTATCTAGGCTAGGCTTAAGATTTAATCGCTGAATACTTGGTTCATAGTGGATCAATTTGGCTGAAATTTTCAGCATATTCCTTTTACATTATCTAGTTTTTAACTATTATAGTGAGAACTGCCAGCTCTTTATTTAATCTCTCATAATGTGTCTTTAACTGCCGGACAGTTTAATGAGTTTATGGATTATAAAACAAATTATCCAAAACAAATGATTTTGTTGTTATTGACCCAGAGTACCTGAGTGTGGTTGGGTGTTTTGAGAATGGATATAGAAGGGTATGACATCCTTGTAGATATGTATATATGTATAAAATGTGTATATATTATTGTTATATAAGGCCACCAATTTGAGTTTCTGTTCTTAGGGAAAACCTGTTAAAATTTTTCTTTTTATTTGGGGAAAAAGACGAATTTAAAAACCCAAAGGCACCTGGTAAAATTTTTCTTTTTATTTGGGTGGAATAGACAAATGAAAAAAACTCAAAGACAGCTGTTAAAATTTGCTTTGTTATTCGGGGGGAGGGGAAGACGAATTTAACAACCAAAAGCCTTTTGTTGTGCTGTTCTAAACCTGTTAGTTCCATATTTTTAAGTTGTGAAATTTTAAACGAAATATCGCCAATTGTACACAAGAATTGAGTAGGTTATTTACTGAACAAGAACAAAACATTAAATTGGTCTGGCCTATAATTTTACCCCTATATTTTAATTACATAGTCATAATTAGTTTGTGATATATGTTCAAATCTTATTATATTAACTTAGTTATTTTCTAAAGTTTAATATCACCAAGTGGTTTTTGTCCTCCCTCTTATTGTGTCTGTTTTAATCAGCCAATGTAAGAGTTTGAGCCCATTTCGGTTGGACTGAGTTTTTTTTACCTTTTTTTCGAATACTTGATTTTTGTCAAAATCGTCTTTTTTGTGGAAAAACAATAAGCATGTGAAACAACTAGCTCCGCTTGGGAACAGCCACTGGGCTATGGTTGACCAACATTTTTAACCCTAAATCGATGACTAAGTCAAAAACACAAAGTATACTTCGAAATTTTGAGAAGTATATTATATTCTTCTCTCATTTAATATAATTGAAAAGGTTTAATTTGTGTTTTTGTGTATAACAGAGTTTGATCACATTACAAAGCAGTATGTTAATTGTTGGATATTCAGAGCAGAGATAGAGTAGATTACATACTTCTCAGAGTGCTGAATTAGGGCACTTAATACCTTGTTCCTCACTGATATTGGCAGATCTTAACTGACGCAATACAATATATGACCAAAAAAAAAACAAAACGCTTGGTGGTTTTAAACTTTCGCAAATTACTATATTATAATGTTATTTTAATGTCTATATATTGTGATATGTTTAAAATAAGTTATAAGTTTAAAGGTGACTGTCAGTTTGTCATCATTACAATTCAATGTAACAAGGATTTGACCGACTGCAACATGGTGCCAGTTTGACACCCTTACAACTCAATGTAACAAAGATTTGATGGATTATAAACTGTAAAATGGTGGCAGTTTGTCATGCTTACAACTCATTGTAACAAATGCCTAGACTGCAGAGCTAAATCTGCCTATTTTATGTCTTTCTTTAGTTCTAAGAGCATGTTTATCAGCGAATTGAATTCTAAGAGTATGACATCGAGTTGAGTTCCAATAGCATGTTTATCAGCAAGTTCGGGGGTTGGGATGGCCTAGTGGTCTAGAGTGCCGCGCTTCGACCTCTAGCTGGCCGGTCACCTCTGGCTTGCGGCTGTGGTTTCGAGCCCTGGTGTGAGCGTATGTGGCATGGAGATAGGGGCGCCTTCTCAACCTCGTGGGTTTCCTCCGGGCATTCTGGTTTCCTCCCACTGCTAAAGACCCCTACGCGCAAGCGAATTATTGAAATAAAATTAAAAACCATGTTAGTCCCGAAATGACCTAGTTGTGTTGAGTGGACGTTAAACCCCATTTCTCTCTCTCTCTCTTTATCAGCGAGTTCTATATATATATAAGAGCATGTTTCTCAGTGAGTTGGGTTGTACGGATGACATCCAGCCACCTTAAGGTTAAAGACATATATGTAATTAATGCTAATTTTCGGTGTGATTAATTATGAAATATAATCTCATGTTTTATCTTTTTCTTTCTTTATCCTTCATTAGGGGGGTTGGGATGGCCTAGTGGTCTAGAGTGCTGCGCTTCGACCTCTAGCTGGCCGATCACCTCTGGCTTGCGGCGGCTGTGGTTTCGATAGCTGGTGTGAGCATATGTGGCATGGAGATAGGGGTGCCTTCTCAACCTCGTGGGTTTCCTCCGGGCACTCCGTTTTCCTCCCACTGAAACTAAAACTGAAACCATATGTTAGTCCCAAAATGACCTAGTTTGTGTTGAGTGGACGTTAAACCCCATTTCTTTCTCTCTCTTATCCTTCATTACTTCTAACAGGTGTATCAATGTTTCATTCTTCTCGTATTAATATCGTTCTTTTTATAATCTTCCAAAAAGGTAAAGGGAGGGGGGGGGGTTAATGCATACACGTATTGTCATAAGCTCTGTAATTGAGTCATGTGTCCTGGTTTCGATCCCCCATGTGTACTTTCTGTTGATTTTCTTTCCTTTCTTTCAAATCCTTTACTCCTTGTTCCTGCCCCTTTTTCTGTCCTTATTCTATTTGCCAATCTTTTTCTGAGATTAAATATTCTCAGCATTAACTAGAGGTTACTTCGGTTTTCCTCCCACTGCTAAAGACCCCTACGCGCAAGCAAATTATTGAAATAAAAGTAAACCACATGATAGTCCCGAAATGACCTAGTTTGTGTTGAGTGGACCTTAAACCCCATCTCTCTATCTCTCTCCTTACCCCTGCATTCCTGTCTTTTTTCTTTTCATATTGTAATTTACGATTTATGATATACAGTACATTGTATGTTTTGGGCATTACCTACTTTGTTGAATTTTGTTTAATGATTTTTTTGTTTAAAAAAAACCTCGCATCATATTATGTGCTATTTTGTATTTGAAAAGAACATGTCAGGTCAATTAAAATGTCAAAGTTTTGGGTTAATCGAATATTAATTAGACATGCCATTATTACTTTTAGTTAAAAAAAAAAAGTTTAGTGAGTCAAAAGTCAAATAAATAACCTAACAATATGCTTGAGAGAACATACATTATCTTTAAAATTAGCATTAATTTCAATGGGACTAAAACACAGATCCTATTTCGTTTCGTTTTTTATAGTTCAAAATTTCGTTTTACTTGTAAGTATAAATAAACGAAAAGAAATATTGATCTGTATTTTAATCAGATTGAGCCAAAACATTCGGAATGCTTCACACTTTTGGTTGTTTGACGTTTTTTCAAATGCAGCCCCCCCCCCATACACACAGCTCTAAACAGTCGTCTTGGGACATGTTTTGTTTGGAGACATCCTGTATATAATAGGCGTACAATGTCTCTTTGTGATGATTTTTTTCTTTTAATATTTGTGCAATATTTAATCCCAATTATTATTTATTAGATGTTTTACGGTACCAAATAATCACCTAAATTACTCAGCGCATGCTCTTACAGTCTAATTAAAGTAATTCAAAGATTTATTCAGGGTACAAAATCAGAAATTAGCAGATTATGATTGGTTGTTAGATGATTGACTTACCAATCAAAATCTGCCTAATTGTTCAAGATTTTTTAAATTAAAATTATTCAAAGATTTTTTTGAATTAAAATTATTCAAAGACTTTTTTTTCAATTAAAAGTATTCAAACAGTTTTTAAATTAAAATAATTCAAACATTTCTTTAGGGTACACAATTAGAAATTTGCTGCAGCTTATGATTGGTCAACTGTATATCAACCTACCAATCAGAATCTGCCGTGCAGAAAATTTCTCAAAATCTTTCAAAAGGCTTTGATTATCTGCAACATAATGTGTTTTAATTGAAACTATTTTTATTGCTTAACAGTATTTTATCTTGAACAAAAGTTATTGAATTATGAATAACTTTTGCCTTGAACTTAGCAGTTGATAAGGAACATTAAATTACTTAATGAACTAGAACGCATACTTAAGTTTGTGTATAGTTTATTTTGTACAAATTTGAATCTTTTGTTGACACTTGATTTTTTATTGCGATCTGAAACCGATTGCTTAAATAACGATAAGAGTTATGCCCCTTTATTTTCGATAAAAATGTCGGACAAGAAAAATTTAGAATTGGCAACACTGGTTATTGCTCTATACATTGTTATTAAATTACTTTTATTTTCAAATTATAATAGTTTCCAAACTTAACCAAATTGGAACCTATTAATGTTATTAAATTACTGTTCAATTAAACTATTCTCCAAACTTAACCAAATTTGGAGCCAGAACCTATTAATGTATGTTTTATTTTAAGAATTACATACAAAGATTTAATTTAATTCGTAAAAATAACAATTTTGCATGTGCAGTGAAAAGCTTGATCTGTTGTAAGAATTCAAGTAAGAATGTTAAAATTAAACAAATAAACAAACTGTATATAGATATAATGTATATAAAATTTATTATATTAGTATAAATATTTTATGTAGATCTAGCATGATATATTTTATGTGTTAATATTTTAATTCTTATTCAATAAAAAATACAATATTATAAACCGATAACGGTAAATATCTTTGATCTTTGGGGTATACCTGACAACGACATCTGTCTAGTCGTTCGGATGGGACGATAAATTGAGGTCCCGTGTGTACACATTGGTGTGCTCGTAAAAGATCCCTTGACAGTTGGAATTGGATATCAGAGTAGGTCGTAGTGCCGCTGTCTGGGCAAACTTTCCATCACGGTCCACTGCATGAGGTATGCCGTCTCCATTAGTCCAGTTCGGAGTAGAAGAGTAGGACTCTAAACCCTTTTGTTCACATTCATGTTTGTCGTCTTTTCGTATCAGATTCAATTAACTTAATCCTTAACTTATTTTTAAAAAAAACACACACATTTTAATCCACTTTACCGTAATGGGTCAGTGAACCCCTCTTTACAAAATAATCGGGGCAGGTTTAACCAAATAATGGGGCACATTGAACAGTGATAAAAATTCCATGTTAACAAATATCCACAGATTTGACATCCATGCAACGATCGAAACAAGCAGGAGTCTGGGTTTCCTATGCTCCTACAAATCGCCGTAAAATGCACTAAGTTGGCAGTTTGGTGGGACCAAATTCAACTTTTGTAGTGAATTAAACAAAAATTTGTCCAATATTCTGTCTAAATTCTTTTTATGAATTGTCAGATATCCTCTCACAGTGTCACACAACAACTTTTGATCTTCGAAGGAATTATTAGTGAGCAGAAATTCGCCCATGTATCTGTTATCACTAGTCACTTCAGTCAGTTATATAGAGGAACAACTCGTGTTTTCCTTTGGCGTTCGTCACTTCCGATTCATGAAACCTTTATTACTCCTCTATCGTAGCAATGATCTCTGTGTTAAAATTATATTTGGAATGTGTTTAATCAGTTCTATCACATATATGATAATGACTGACACCACTATTGTCCTTTTAAGACCCCTACGCGCAATACGTTAATCCAACAATATCTCCCCCTCTCTGGCTCGGCTGTTAAAGTAATACCAGGGATACTAAATGAAATGGTGTTTAACATTCTACTGTTCTGCTCCTAAACTGGGCTAATGAAGACGGGCACACGCCATACAGTGTGTTAGCCTATAAGGGAAATTTTGGTATAAATAATTCAAAAAGTATTCGGATGCACAAAATGTACGGGACATGCAAACACAATTATCTGGTTTAAAGAAGGCTCTATCGCGTCCACGGGCGCACCGAAGGATAGGGTCACGACCAAAGCTCAGCTTAGGCATGGGCCTAATGGGCCTAGACCCAGGGCCCCGTGGTTTTTGGGGTCACGCCGTTCATGGCAAAAAGAGGTTATCAATCTAGGCTTCGAGGCTTGTATGCCATTCGGAACTGGATAGATTTCCTGTGTGATCAGATATTATGTAATTATTCTTGTATTACATACCGTTTAAGTGTGTGTTACGATGCATGCCATTCGAAAGGTTATGAAATATTTTTTTACGTCGCGTTAGGGGCCCCGCGATTCAAGTCAGGCGCGAGGCCCCGCTACGGTTAAGCTGGGCCTAAAACTCCCGCACTGAAATGTGTATAAAAATTAAGTGGTCTTATGATGCACAAACTGTACATAATACGAAATCAGCTATATAGACATACCTGCTTTAAAGACATCATGTAGACATTTTAATACAAAGGGTGTTATCCCATCCTCGATCGTAAAGTCTAAAACAGTATAATATGATTTAATAAAAGTATCAGGATCAAAATGAGTATTATAATCTTCATCTCTCAGTAGCCTGCTATCCGCCACTGTAGTTTGTTTAATTATTTCACTATATTACCTATTGAACCTCAACATAAGTTTTTTTCCTCAGCAATACAAATATTAAAGGGACTAGACTGATTTGAGAAATCTGAAAAATAAAAGTCCGCGTACGTATGAAATTTAAGCGCAATAGATTAGATGAAGGGTATATTTACCCTGTCTCAAATTGTCAGCTCAAAATATGGAGTCGTTTGGACGTGAACATCAAAACTGCTTATCCGGACACGTAAACCTTTTAAGATTTCGGGTCAATTTTTTCGTTGGGTGACTTGATAATCGATTCCCGTTCCTTGAGAGGTCTATACAACGAATGACCCGTGTGCTGTACTTGATAACGAAAGGTAATTTTCGCCTACACATTAATTTTTTTATAAAATAAATGTCTGGTTTTATCTAGACACCGCATAATACAGTTTAGGACACCGGTCTCCTTTTCTAGATGAAGACTGTCGGGTATAAGTTATTTGGTCCAATTGTCATTGCTACGGATCTTACCATAATAAACATATCTCGATTATCCATTTTTTACACTAAATTATTAACCGTAAATGCAGTTTTAATCCGTTGAATATCAAAAACCTACGATGTGCTAGAAAGTTGATTATCGGCATAGCATGTGAATAAATGTCCGATTAAAGATTTATATAAAATTTGAGGCCAAATGAAAGAACTGCAATTGGCAGATTTACATTTTGACATTGCATGGCGTATTAGATTCACTTCCTTTGTTTTTTGCTAAGTTATGGGAAATAAAACATCGGTTCCAGTTTGTAAATCGACAGGAATGTACTCGACGGCGATGTGATTTTCAAACTTTCCTTATAGTTAAACCCCGAACTAAAGACCACTATTATTATCAACCGATTTCACCTGACATTCGAAATGGCCGGCGAATTTTATCAGAAATAAACGACAGCGAAACGTATCTCCGGGATCGGCATTGTGAAGCACTGAGAAACGTCAGACAGTCAGCAACGTCGAGGGGAATATCGGTGTGTTCTACGTCCTTTCCTGAGTCATTTCGTTACTCATGTGCCAACAAATTGAGCAGCAATCGAGTTGGTTGGAGGATACCGAACACAACTTGGCGACCTATTCGGCTAGCGAGCTATTCGACCGATCCAGCTGGCAACCTGTTCGTTGGCAACCTATTCAGAATTTAGACAACAGTCGCCCAAACTCATCTATTTTTAACAACCAATCAAATCCAAACGTTACGTCTATCAAATGAAAGTAGAATAATATATTATTTTTATCAATTCCTTTAGCTCAGAATAGAGATGTAATTTCGCATTATCTTACAAAATTCTAGACACCCAACTAAATATATTCCGAAAGGTAATTAAATAGGCTTTCCAAATATTATCAGTAAAAGTTGGCACAGTCATATTAAAGGGGTGCGCTCTCTTTCTAAACATGACCATTTTTTTAAAAATTTTAAAGGGAAAAACTGTTAATATCCCGTGTCAAAATTCGGACCATCGTACAAAATTCTGAGCAACCAGCTATATATATTCTTAAAGGTATTTGAATAAGCTTTCTAAATATTATTAGTAAAAGTTAGCACAATCATATTAAAGGGGCGCGCTCTCAACCTGAACATCGCCAATTTTTCAATATTTTAAAGTGAAAGAACGGTAATATTCCGAGTCGAAATTCGGACCATCGTACAAAATTCTGAGTATCCACCTATATATATTTTGAAAGGTAATGGAATAAGCTTTCCAAATATTATTAGTAAAAGTTGGCACAATCATATTAAAGGGGCGCGCTCTCAACCTGAACATCGCCAATTTTTTAATATGTTAAAGTGAAAGAACGGTAATATTCCGAGTCAAAATTCGGACCATCGTACAAAATTCTGAGCATCCAGCTATATATATTCTGAAAGGTAATTGAATAAGCTTTCCAAATATTATTAGTAAAAGTTGGCACAATCATATTAAAGGGGTGCATTCTCAACCTGAACATAGCCAATTATTCAATATTCTATATGTAAAGATGGACAGGAATTGTTTTCGAAGTCCGAATTCGGACCATCGTACAAAATTCCGAGCATCCAGCTATATATATTCTGAAAGGTAATTGGATAAGCTTTCCAAATATTATTAGTAAAAGTTGGCACAATCATATTCAAGGGGCGCGCTCTCAACCTGAACATAGCCAATTTTTCAATATTTTAAAGTGAAAGAACGGTAATATTCCGAGTCGAAATTCGGACCATCGTACAAAATTCTAAGCATCCACCTATATATATTTTGAAAGGTAATTAAATAGGCTTTCCACATATTATTAATAAAAGTTGGCACAATCATATTAAAGGGGCGCGCTCTCAACCTGAACATGGCCAATTTTTTAATATTTTAAAGTGAAAGAACGGTAATATTCCGAGTCAAAATTCGGACCATCGTACAAAATTCTGAGCATCCAGCTATATATATTCTGAAAGGTAATTGAATAAGCTTTCCAAATATTATTAGTAAAAGTTGGCACAATCATATTAAAGGGGCGCGCTCTCAACCTCAACATCGCCAATTTTATAATATTCTATAAGTGAAGATACACCGGTATTTTATTCGAAGTACAAATTCGGACCATCGTGCAAAATTCCGAGCATCCAGCTATATATATTCTTAAAGGTAATTGAATAAGCTTTCCAAATATTATTAGTAAAAGTTGGCACAATCATATTAAAGTGGTGCGCTCTCAACCTAAACGTCGCCAATTTTTTAATATTTTAAAGTGAAAGAACGGTAATATTCCGAGTCAAAATTCGGACCATCGTACAAAATTCTGAGCATCCAGCTATATAAATTCGGAAAGGTAATTGAATAAGCTTTCCAAATATTATTAGTAAAAGTTGGCACAATCCTATTAAAGGGGCGCGCCCTCAACCTGAACATGGCCAATTTTTTAATATTTTAAAGTGAAAGAACGGTAATATTCCGAGTCAAAATTCGGACCATCGTACAAAATTCTGAGCATCCAGCTATATAAATTCCGAAAGGTAATTGAATAAGCTTTCCAAATATTATTAGTAAAAGTCGGCACAATCATATTAAAGGGGCGCGCCCTCAACCTGAACATATCCAATTTTTCAATATTCTATATGTGAAGATAGACCGGTATTTTTTTCGAAGTCCAAATTCGAACCATCGTACAAAATTCTGAGCATCCAGCTATATATATTCTGAAAGGTAATTGGATAAGCTTTCCAAATATTATTAGTAAGAGTTGGCACAATCATATTAAAGGGGCGCGCTCTCAACCTGAACATAGCCAATTTTTCAATATTTTGAAGTGAAAGACCGGTAATATTCCGAGTCGAAATTCGGACCATCGTACAAAATTCTGAGCATCCAGCTATATAAATTCGGAAAGGTATTTGAATAGGCTTTCCAAATATTATTAGTAAAAGTTGGCACAATCATATTAAAGGGGCGCGCTCTCAACCTGAACATCGCCAATTTTTTAATATTTTAAAGTGAAAGAACGGTAATATTCCAAGTCAAAATTCGAACCATCGTACAAAATTCTGAGCATCCAGCTATATAAATTCGGAAAGGTAATTGAATAAGCTTTCCAAATATTATTAGTAAAAGTTAGCACATTCATATTAAAGGGGCGCGCTCTCAACCTGAACATGGCGAATTTTTTAATATTCTAAAGTAAAAGAACGGTAATATTCTGAGTCAAAATTCGGACCATCGTACAAAATTCTGAGCATCCAGCTATATAAATTCGGAAAGGTAATTGAATAAGCTTTCCAAATATTATTAGTAAAAGTTGGCACAATCATATTAAAGGGGCGCGCCCTCAACCTGAACATATCAAATTTTTCAATATTCTATAAAAGAAGCTAGACCGGTATTTTTTTCGAAGTACAAATTCGGACCATCGTACAAAATTCTGAGCATCCAGCTATATAAATTCGGAAAGGTATTTGAATAAGTTTTCCAAATATAATTAGTAAAAGTTGGCACAATCATATTAAAGGGGCGCGCCCTCAACCTGAACATATCAAATTTTTCAATATTCTATAAAAGAAGCTAGACCGGTATTTTGTTCGAAGTACAAATTCGGACCATCGTACAAAATTCTGAGCATCCAGCTATATAAATTCGGAAAGGTATTTGAATAAGCTTTCCAAATATTATTAGTAAAAGTTGGCACAATCATATTAAAGGGGCGCGCTCTCAACCTGAACATGGCCAATTTTTTAATATTTTAAAGTGAAAGAACGGTAATATTCCGAGTCAAAATTCGGACCATCGTACAAAATTCTGAGCATCCAGCTATATAAATTCGGAAAGGTAATTGAATAAGCTTTCCAAATATTATTAGTAAAAGTTGGCACAATCATATTAAAGGGGCGCGCCCTCAACCTGAACATATCCAATTTTTCAATATTCTATATGTGAAGATAGACCGGTATTTTTTTTCGAAGTCCAAATTCGAATCATCGTACAACATTCTGAGCATCCAGCTATATAAATTCGGAAAGGTAATTGAATAAGCTCTTGTACGATGGTTCGAATTTGGACTTCGAAAAAAGTTGGCACAATCATATTAAAGGGGCGCGCTCTCAACCTGAACATGGCCAATTTTTTAATATTTTAAAGTGAAAGAACGGTAATATTCCGAGTCAAAATTCGGACCATCGTACAAAATTCTGAGCATCCAGCTATATAAATTCGGAACGGTAATTGAATAAGCTTTCCAAATATTATTAGTAAAAGTTGGCACAATCATATTAAAGGGGCGCGCCCTCAACCTGAACATATCCAATTTTTCAATATTCTATATCTGAAGATAGACCGGTATTTTTTACGAAGTCAAAATTCGAACCATCGTACAAAATTCTGAGCATCCAGCTATATAAATTCGGAAAGGTATTTTAATAAGCTTTCCAAATATTATTAATAAAAGTTGGCACAATCATATTAAAGGGGCGCGCTCTCAACCTGAACATCGCCAATTTTTTAATATTTCAAAGTGAAAGAACGGTAATATTCCGAGTTCAAATTCGAACCATCGTACAAAATTCTGAGCATCCAGCTATATAAATTCGGAAAGGTAATTGAATAAGCTTTCCAAATATTATTAGTAAAAGTTGGCACAATCATATTAAAGGGGCGCGCTCTCAACCTGAACATAGCCAATTTTTCAATATTCTATATGTAAAGATAGACCGGAATTTTTTTCGAAGTCCGAATTCGGACCATCGTACAAAATTCTGAGCATCCAGCTATATATATTCTGAAAGGTAATTGGATAAGCTTTCCAAATATTATTAGTAAAAGTTGGCACAATCATATTAAAGGTGCGCGCTCTCAATCTGAACATGGCCAATTTTTTAATATTCTAAAGTAAAAGAACGGTAATATTCCGAGTCAAAATTCGGACCATCGTACAAAATTCTGAGCATCCAGCTATATAAATTCGGAAAGGTAATTGAATAAGCTTTCTAAATATTATTAGTAAAAGTTGGCACAATCATATTAAAGGGGCGCGCCCTCAACCTGAACATATCAAATTTTTCAATATTCTATAAAAGAAGCTAGACCGGTATTTTTTTCGAAGTACAAATTCGGACCATCGTACAAAATTCTGAGCATCCAGCTATATAAATTCGGAAAGGTATTTGAATAAGTTTTCCAAATATTATTAGTAAAAGTTGGCACAATCATATTAAAGGGGCGCGCCCTCAACCTGAACATATCAAATTTTTCAATATTCTATAAAAGAAGCTAGACCGGTATTTTGTTCGAAGTACAAATTCGGACCATCGTACAAAATTCTGAGCATCCAGTTATATAAATTCGGAAAGGTATTTGAATAAGCTTTCCAAATATTATTAGTAAAAGTTGGCACAATCATATTAAAGGGGCGCGCTCTCAACCTGAACATGGCCAATTTTTTAATATTTTAAAGTGAAAGAACGGTAATATTCTGAGTCAAAATTCGGACCATCGTGCAAAATTCTGAGCATTCAGCTATATAAATTCGGAAAGGTAATTGAATAAGCTTTCCAAATATTATTAGTAAAAGTTGGCACAATCATATTAAAGGGGCGCGCCCTCAACCTGAACATATCCAATTTTTCAATATTCTATATGTGAAGATAGACCGGTATTTTTTTCGAAGTCCAAATTCGAATCATCGTACAACATTCTGAGCATCCAGCTATATAAATTCGGAAAGGTAATTGAATAAGCTCTTGTACGATGGTTCGAATTTGGACTTCGAAAAAAGTTGGCACAATCATATTAAAGGGGCGCGCTCTCAACCTGAACATGGCCAATTTTTTAATATTTTAAAGTGAAAGAACGGTAATATTCCGAGTCAAAATTCGGACCATCGTACAAAATTCTGAGCATCCAGCTATATAAATTCGGAACGGTAATTGAATAAGCTTTCCAAATATTATTAGTAAAAGTTGGCACAATCATATTAAAGGGGCGCGCCCTCAACCTGAACATATCCAATTTTTCAATATTCTATATCTGAAGATAGACCGGTATTTTTTTCGAAGTCAAAATTCGAACCATCGTACAAAATTCTGAGCATCCAGCTATATAAATTCGGAAAGGTATTTGAATAAGCTTTCCAAATATTATTAATAAAAGTTGGCACAATCATATTAAAGGGGCGCGCTCTCAACCTGAACATCGCCAATTTTTTAATATTTCAAAGTGAAAGAACGGTAATATTCCGAGTTCAAATTCGAACCATCGTACAAAATTCTGAGCATCCAGCTATATAAATTCGGAAAGGTAATTGAATAAGCTTTCCAAATATTATTAGTAAAAGTTGGCACAATCATATTAAAGGGGCGCGCTCTCAACCTGAACATAGCCAATTTTTCAATATTCTATATGTAAAGATAGACCGGAATTTTTTTTTTTCGAAGTCCGAATTCGGACCATCGTACAAAATTCTGAGCATCCAGCTATATATATTCTGAAAGGTAATTGGCTAAGCTTTCCAAATATTATTAGTAAAAGTTGGCACAATCATATTAAAGGGGCGCGCTCTCAACCTGAACATGGCCAATTTTTTAATATTCTAAAGTAAAAGAACGGTAATATTCCGAGTCAAAATTCGGACCATCGTACAAAATTCTGAGCATCCAGCTATATAAATTCGGAAAGGTAATTGAATAAGCTTTCTAAATATTATTAGTAAAAGTTGGCACAATCATATTAAAGGGGCGCGCCCTCAACCTGAACATATCAAATTTTTCAATATTCTATAAAAGAAGCTAGACCGGTATTTTTTTCGAAGTACAAATTCGGACCATCGTACAAAATTCTGAGCATCCAGCTATATAAATTCGGAAAGGTATTTGAATAAGTTTTCCAAATATTATTAGTAAAAGTTGGCACAATCATATTAAAGGGGCGCGCCCTCAACCTGAACATATCAAATTTTTCAATATTCTATAAAAGAAGCTAGACCGGTATTTTGTTCGAAGTACAAATTCGGACCATCGTACAAAATTCTGAGCATCCAGTTATATAAATTCGGAAAGGTATTTGAATAAGCTTTCCAAATATTATTAGTAAAAGTTGGCACAATCATATTAAAGGGGCGCGCTCTCAACCTGAACATGGCCAATTTTTTAATATTTTAAAGTGAAAGAACGGTAATATTCTGAGTCAAAATTCGGACCATCGTACAAAATTTGGAGCATTCAGCTATATAAATTCGGAAAGGTAATTGAATAAGCTTTCCAAATATTATTAGTAAAAGTTGGCACAATCATATTAAAGGGGCGCGCCCTCAACCTGAACATATCCAATTTTTCAATATTCTATATGTGAAGATAGACCGGTATTTTTTTCGAAGTCCAAATTCGAATCATCGTACAACATTCTGAGAATCCAGCTATATAAATTCGGAAAGGTAATCGAATAAGCTCTTGTACGATGGTTCGAATTTGGACTTCGAAAAAAGTTGGCACAATCATATTAAAGGGGCGCGCTCTCAACCTGAACATGGCCAATTTTTTAAAATTCGGACCATCGTACAAAATTCTGAGCATCCAGCTATATAAATTCGGAACGGTAATTGAATAAGCTTTCCAAATATTATTAGTAAAAGTTGGCACAATCATATTAAAGGGGTGCGCCCTCAACCTGAACATATCCAATTTTTCAAAATTCGAACCATCGTACAAAATTCTGAGCATCCAGCTATATAAATTCGGAATAATAATATTTAGAAAGCTTATTCAGTTATCTTTCAGAATTTATATAGCTGGATGCTTAGAATTTTGTACGATGGTCCGAATGTCGACTCGGAATATTACCGTTCTTTCACTCTAAAATATTGAAAATTTGGCTAAGTTCAGGTTGAGAGCGCGCCCCTTTAAGATGATTGTGCCAACTTTTACTAATAATATTTGGAAAGCTTATCCAATTACCTTTCTGAACATATATAGCTGGATGCTCAGAATTTTGTACGATGGTCCGAATTTCGACTCGGAATATTACCGGTCTTTCACTTTAAAATATTGAAAAATTGGCTATGTTCAGGTTGAGAGCGCGCCCCTTTAATATGATTGTGCCAACTTTTACTAATAATATTTGGAAAGCTTATCCAATTACCGTTCAGAATATATATAGCTGAATGCTCAGAATTTTGTACGATGGTCCGAATTCGAAATTCTAAAAAAAAATCCGGTCTATCTTTACATATAGAATATTGAAAAAATGGCTATGTTCAGGTTGAGAGCGCGCCCCTTTAATATGATTGTGCCAACTTTTACTAATAATATTTGGAAAGCTTATTCAAATACCTTTCCGAATTTATATAGCTGGATGCTCAGAATTTTGTACGATGGTCCGAATTTTGACTCGGAATATTATCGTTCTTTCAATTTAAAATATTAAAAAATTGGCGACGTTTAGGTTGAGAGCTCACCCCTTTAATTTGATTGTGCCAACATTTACTAATAATATTTGGAATGCTTATCCAATTACCTTTAAGAATATATATAGCTGGATGCTCAGAATTTTGTACGGTGGTCCGAATTTGTACTTCGAAAAAAATACCGGTCTATCTTCACTTATAGAAAATTGAAAAATTTGATATGTTCAGGTTGATGGCGCGCCCCTTTAATATGATTGTGCTAACTTTTACTAATAATATTTGGAAAGCTTATTCAATTACCTTTCCGAATTTATATAGCTGGATGCTCCAAATTTTGTACGATGGTCCGAATTTTGACTCGAAATGTTACCGTTCTTTCACTTTAAAATATTAAAAAAATGGCGATGTTCAGGTTGAGAGCGCGCCCCTTTAATATGATTGTGCCAACTTTTACTAATAATATTTGGAAAGCTTATACAAATACCTTTCCGAATTTATATAACTGGATGCTCAGAATTTTGTACGATGGTCCGAATTTGTACTTCGAACAAAATACCGGTCTAGCTTCTTTTATAGAATATTGAAAAATTTCATATGTTCAGGTTGAGGGCGCGCCCCTTTAATATGATTGTGCCAACTTTTACTAATAATATTTGGAAAACTTATCCAATTACCTTTAAGAATATATATAGCTGGATGCTCAGAATTTTGTATGATGGTCCGAATTTGTACTTCGAAAAAAATACCGGTCTATCTTCACTTATAGAATATTATAAAATTGGCGATGTTCAGATTGAGAGCGCGCCCCTTTAATATGATTGTGCCAACTTTTACTAATAATATTTGGAAAGCTTATTCAATTACCTTTCAGAATATATATAGCTGGATGCTCAGAATTTTGTACGATGGTCCGAATTTTGACTCGGAATATTACCGTTCTTTCACTTTAAGATATTAAAAAATTGGCGATGTTCAGGTTGAGAGCGCTCCCCTTTAATATGATTGTGCCAACTTTTACTAATAATATTTGGAAAGCTTATTCCATTTCCTTTCAGAATATATATAGCTGGATGATCAGAATTTTGTACGATGGTCCGAATTTCGACTCGGAATATTACCGTTCTTTCACTTTAAAATATTGAAAAATTGGCTATGTTCAGGTTTAGAGCGCGCCCCTTTAATATGATTGTGCCAACTTTTACTAATAATATTGAGAAGGCTTATTCAATTACCTTTCAGAATATATATAGCTGGTTGCTCAGAATTTTGTATGATGGTCCGAATTTTGACATGGGATATTAACAGTTTTTCCCTTTAAAATTTTTAAAAAATTGGTCATGTTTAGGAAGAGAGTGCACCCCTTTAATATGACTGTGCCAACTTTTACTGATAATATTTGGAAAGCCTATTTAATTCGAACCATCGTACAAAATTCTGAGCATCCAGCTATATAAATTCGGAAAGGTAATTGAATAAGTTTTCCAAATATTATTAGTAAAAGTTGGCACAATCATATTAAAGGGGCGCGCTCTCAACCTGAACATGGCGAATTTTTTAATATTCTAAAGTAAAAGAACGGTAATATTTTGAGTCAAAATTCGGACCATCGTACAAAATTCTGAGCATCCAGCTATATAAATTCGGAAAGGTAATTGAATAAGCTTTCTAAATATTATTAGTAAAAGTTGGCACAATCATATTAAAGGGGCGCGCCCTCAACCTGAACATATCAAATTTTTCAATATTCTATAAAAGAAGCTAGACCGGTATTTTTTTCGAAGTACAAATTCGGACCATCGTACAAAATTCTGAGCATCCAGCTATATAAATTCGGAAAGGTATTTGAATAAGTTTTCCAAATATTATTAGTAAAAGTTGGCACAATCATATTAAAGGGGCGCGCCCTCAACCTGAACATATCAAATTTTTCAATATTCTATAAAAGAAGCTAGACCGGTATTTTGTTCGAAGTACAAATTCGGACCATCGTACAAAATTCTGAGCATCCAGTTATATAAATTCGGAAAGGTATTTGAATAAGCTTTCCAAATATTATTAGTAAAAGTTGGCACAGTCATATTAAAGGGGCGCGCTCTCAACCTGAACATGGCCAATTTTTTAATATTTTAAAGTGAAAGAACGGTAATATTCTGAGTCAAAATTCGGACCATCGTACAAAATTCTGAGCATTCAGCTATATAAATTCGGAAAGGTAATTGAATAAGCTTTCCAAATATTATTAGTAAAAGTTGGCACAATCATATTAAAGGGGCGCGCCCTCAACCTGAACATATCCAATTTTTCAATATTCTATATGTGAAGATAGACCGGTATTTTTTTCGAAGTCCAAATTCGAATCATCGTACAACATTCTGAGCATCCAGCTATATAAATTCGGAAAGGTAATTGAATAAGCTCTTGTACGATGGTTCGAATTTGGACTTCGAAAAAAGTTGGCACAATCATATTAAAGGGGCGCGCTCTCAACCTGAACGTGGCCAATTTTTTAATATTTTAAAGTGAAAGAACGGTAATATTCCGAGTCAAAATTCGGACCATCGTACAAAATTCTGAGCATCCAGCTATATAAATTCGGAACGGTAATTGAATAAGCTTTCCAAATATTATTAGTAAAAGTTGGCACAATCATATTAAAGGGGCGCGCCCTCAACCTGAACATATCCAATTTTTCAATATTCTATATCTGAAGATAGACCGGTATTTTTTTCGAAGTCAAAATTCGAACCATCGTACAAAATTCTGAGCATCCAGCTATATAAATTCGGAAAGGTATTTGAATAAGCTTTCCAAATATTATTAATAAAAGTTGGCACAATCATATTAAAGGGGCGCGCTCTCAACCTGAACATCGCCAATTTTTTAATATTTCAAAGTGAAAGAACGGTAATATTCCGAGTTCAAATTCGAACCATCGTACAAAATTCTGAGCATCCAGCTATATAAATTCGGAAAGGTAATTGAATAAGCTTTCCAAATATTATTAGTAAAAGTTGGCACAATCATATTAAAGGGGCGCGCTCTGAACCTGAACATAGCCAATTTTTCAATATTCTATATGTAAAGATAGACCGGATTTGTTTTCGAAGTCCGAATTCGGACCATCGTACAAAATTCTGAGCATCCAGCTATATATATTCTGAAAGGTAATTGGATAAGCTTTCCAAATATTATTAGTAAAAGTTGGCACAATCATATTAAAGGGGCGCGCTCTCAACCTGAACATAGCCAATTTTTCAATCTTTTAAAGTGAAAGAACGGTAATATTCCGAGTCAAATTTCGGACCATCGTACAAAATTCTGAGCATCCAGCTATATATATTCTTAAAGTTAATTGGATAAGCATTCCAAATATTATTAGTAAATGTTGGCACAATCAAATTAAAGGGGTGAGCTCTCAACCTAAACGTCGCCATTTTTTTAATATTTTAAATTGAAAGAACGATAATATTCCGAGTCCAAATTCGGACCATCGTACAAAATTCTGAGAATCCAGCTATATATATTCTGAAAGGTAATTGAAAAAGCTTTCTAAATATTATTAGTAAAAGTTGGCACAATCATATTAAAGGGGCGCGCTCTCAATTACCTTTCAAAATATATATAGGTGGATGCTTAGAATTTTGTACGATGGTCCGAATTTCGACTCGGAACATTACCGTTCTTTCACTTTAAAATATTGAAAAATTGGCTATGTTCAGGTTGAGAGCGCGCCCCTTTAATATGATTGTGCCAACTTTTACTAATAATATTTGGAAAGCTTATCCAATTACCTTTAAGAATATATATAGCTGGATGCTCAGAATTTTGTACGATGGTCCGAATTTGTACTTCGAAAAAAAATACCGGTCTAGCTTCTTTTATAGAATATTGAAAAATTTGATATGTTCAGGTTGAGGGCGCGCCCCTTTAATATGATTGTGCCAACTTTTACTAATAATATTTGGAAAGCTTATTCAATTACTTTTCCGAATTTATATAGCTGGATGCTCCAAAGTTTGTACGATGGTCCAAATTTTGACTTGGAATGTTACCGTTCTTTCACTTTAAAATATTAAAAAAATGGCGATGTTCAGGTTGAGAGCGCCACCCTTTAATATGATTGTGCCTACTTTTCCTAATAATATTTAGAAAGCTTATTCAGTTATCTTTCAGAATTTATATAGCTGGATGCTTAGAATTTTGTACGATGGTCCGAATGTCGACTCGGAATATTACCGTTCTTTCACTCTAAAATATTGAAAATTTGGCTAAGTTCAGGTTGAGAGCGCGCCCCTTTAAGATGATTGTGCCAACTTTTACTAATAATATTTGGAAAGCTTATTCCATTTCCTTTCAGAATATATATAGCTGGATGATCAGAATTTTGTACGATGGTCCGAATTTCGACTCGGAATATTACCGTTCTTTCACTTTAAAATATTGAAAAATTGGCGATGTTCAGGTTTAGAGCGCGCCCCTTTAATATGATTGTGCCAACTTTTACTAATAATATTGAGAAGGCTTATTCAATTACCTTTCAGAATATATATAGCTGGTTGCTCAGAATTTTGTATGATGGTCCGAATTTTGACATGGGATATTAACAGTTTTTCCCTTTAAGATTTTTAAAAAATTGGTCATGTTTAGGAAGAGAGTGCACCCCTTTAATATGACTGTGCCAACTTTTACTGATAATATTTGGAAAGCCTATTTAATTACCTTTCGGAATATATTTAGTTGGGTGTCTAGAATTTTGTAAGATAATGCGAAATTACATCTCTATTCTGAGCTAAAGGAATTGATAAAAATAATATATTATTCTACTTTCATTTGCTAGACGTAACGTTGGAATATGATTGGTTGTTAAAAATAGATGAGTTTGGGCGACTGTTGTCTAATTCTGAATAGGTTGCCAACGAACAGGTTGCCAGCTGGATCGGTCGAATAGCTCGCTAGCCGAATAGGTCGCCAAGTTGTGTTCGGTTTGGAGGATTGCTGTTGCAATTTAGTTGATCAGGACCCGCACCCTTTTCTCTGCCACCATTTGTCTATCCTCCGACCACAAGCGGAGGTGGACTAGCTAAAAAGTAGTGTGTTGTATTCAGCTCTCTCTCTCCCTTTCTCTCTCTCTCCCCCCCCTCTCTCTCTTTGAATAAACTGAACAAACTGTATAAAACCTTTTAAAGTTGTATTAAGAATGTATGGACTTGGAAAACTCTTTTATAATATGGATTAAAAAACAGCGAACTGTCCCAGTTCAAGACGTTCTGTCTGTGTGTGTGTGGGGGGGGGGCTGAATGTTTAGCATGTGCGCACTGTATCATAAACCCTGTCATTGAGTCAACTGGCGTGGTTTCGAATCCCCGGTTGTACGTAACAAGGAGTATGGTCGCCTGTCCAATCTCGTGGGTTTTCTACGTGTCCTCCAGTTTCCTCACACTGCTAAAGACCCCTTAGCGCAAGCGAATTATTGAAATAAAATTAAACCATATTATGTTAGTCCCGAAATGACATAGTTTGTGTCGAAATCCCATTCTCTCTCTAACTTTTTAACACGACAGCGTTCTCCAAGAAGCAACGCGTCGTCCCTCGCATCGCCCTTCTTATCTGGTGGCTTTTTCTAATTTGATATTGATTATAGTTTCGGTGATGAAATGTGCATGTACCAGAAGGATTTATTTGCTGTACATTTGCCGTTTGGTATTTTATCTTCAATACAGCGTTGTCCGGGCAAAAAATATCCATGTTTCTAGTTTGAGTCTCAGGTGAGTAGGTCAGTAGTAAACAAGACACTTGGCTGCACTTCTAAACGCACTATGGGATTGATTGCACTCGAGTATTTTCAAATATAAGAACAAATTGTCAAAGTATATTTAAATGTATTGAATGCGAAAATAAAATCGTTCAAGCTCTATTTTGATAACGTTATAATAACACGTCATGCAGTACCCGGAATTTTTGGCCACCAGGCAAAGCAGCGCACAGAAATTATTACAGCAAATGGTCGTAGACAGGTTTCTCACTCTATATCATCCAAAATATTCGACATTGAAAACACGAATTATTTGTCAATTTAAATCAAACATTAATGTTGAGATCTTGCGGGGAAAAGATAAGCTTTTGGTAAAACATTTTACCATTGAACACGAGGGTAGACATATTCCACAAGTCATGTCAAACGCCGATGCCATATTCTTATCCGGAGAGCATGCGCAATGAATAATATCGGTCTAGACTTCTGGCGTATTGCGCCGAACATTACCGATTACACATTTCAGTAAAAACAGAAACGATTGAAAGTAAATCGGTTTGATTACATTCATATTAAATTATTATATGATCTTTGTTTTAATCAGATTTATGCTTGTGCGGACTGGGGCTTTTATTTCTGAGACTCTGTTCAAATCGGTATAGTCCCTTTTATTCACGGGTAGTTAAAACATTTGCGGCAGTTACAATTACAAAATGTTCTCGGGGAGCACGTAGCCCTAATACCGTGCGACGACTGATAAGTTGTTTGGGATTTGGGATTCAGGTAAGATATGATATATGATATGAAATGGGTTTAACGTCCTACTCTTATGCACCGAACCTGGGCTAATGGAAGACGGGCATACGCCATACAGTGTGCTATGAGAGAACTTTTGCCCGGGCAGCGGCACTACGGCCTACTCTTATATCGATTCAGGTAAGTCACCTAAGGTAGGCTATATTGGATCACACTGAAGTTGCTGTATTCATGTGCAGGATTAGCAGGAAAACGCGTTTGTGGCAGATAAATTTTCAAACATTCATCGAGCACGTTCACCTATGCATCACGGGACCGTTTTATATACAAATTTATCTGATATTTTCTAGAAATAGAAGAAGTGCGGGAAGAGCGGGGTGGTGGGGTGTCCAACACGGTAAGCTCCACTCCTTCGCCTTTCGCAGACGACTGAGGGGGGTTGGGATGGCCTGGTGGTCTAGAGTGCCGCGCTTCGACCTCTAGCTGACCGATCACCTCTGGCTTGCGTTGTGATTTCGATCCCTGGTGTGAGCATATGTGACGTGGAGATAGGGGCGCCTTCTCAACCTCGTGGGTTTCCTCCGGGCACACTGGTTTCCTCCCACTGCTAAAGACCCCTACGCGAAAGCGAATTATTGAAATAAAATTGAAACCATATGTTAGTCCCAAAATGACCTAGTTTGTGTCTAGTGGACGTTAAACCCAATTTTCTCTCTCTCTTTCTCTCTCTCTCTAGCAGACGACTGATCCTGTGATTTGTATCAGTCATGCAACAGTTTTAGATGCACACTCTGGCAAAAATTTTTGAAAAAAAATATCTCATTGAAAACAAAATAACGAGTTTCGACATGAGGCCTATAAATCTATACATGGTGCCAAAATTTGCGTCGGAGAGGGGGGGGGGGATAGTTTACATCATAAGGCCTGTCTTTGAGTGGTTCCGATTCTTTGGTTGAACATGTCCGACCTCGTATAATTATTCTTGGTTCTAATGTTTCCTCTCTATGTTAAAGACCCCGTATGTAAGTCCTGACCCCCCCCCCTCTAACCTGGAGGTTCCGTGTTCAACCCCTGCATTGGCCAAGAGGGTTCAACGGGATTTTCAGGCGTAGTTCTCCCTTGTCAGTGGTGCAGGAAAGAGGGCCTGACAAATGTTAACGTATAGTCGTTCGGGTTGAACGAAAACCGAGGTTCCGTGTACACGTATGGAAACGCTTCTTGACAGATGGAATTCGAAATAAAGTAGACCATAGCGGCACCGTCTGTGCAAAATTTCCCTTATAGCACACTGTAGGCCTCTGACATGCCCGTCTTCATTATCCCAGTAGGGGAGCATAACAGTAGGATGTTTAACCCACGTATCTCCCCCCCACCCTCTTTCTCTCTCTACAGTATTTACCACGCAGTTGTTAATAATAAGCTTCATTGTGTTGGATTGTGCATTGAGCTACTATACTCAGTTACGTTATTATCATCAAAGAACATTGTGATAAGATAAGTATAGATAAGTCAAGGTTAAAAGCAAGTAAGGTGATAGCGACCTAGACAGAAAACTACTACAATGGCGGAGAGCAGACTACTGAGAGACGAAGATTATAACACTCATTTTGATCCAGATGCTTATGTTAAAGCATATTATACTGATTTTGACAATGCAGTCATTGGTGGAATGATGCCCTTTATATTAAAAGGTGTACACGATGTTTTTAAAACAGGTAAAGTGATATAAAATAGGATATTTACATTGTGTTATAAATGTTCCCCATCGTATAAAGATCCTTATAACAGGGCTAGCGGAAGCAATTCTTGATTGGGTGGGGGGAATCTACCATTCCAGGGGCCAGGGTCCGCCCAGGTCCCGACAACTGCTAGTGATATAGATCGTCAGAGAGGTTTTCTGGCTATTGAAATTCTGGCCCGTAGTCTTAGTGCGAAACTTTAGATATAATGCAATCTGATTAAAACACAGATCCTATTTCGTTTCGTTTTTATAGTTCAAAATTTCGTTTTACTTGTCCTTTGTAGACCATTGAAAGTATAAAAAGCTAAACGAAATATAGATCTGTATTTCAATTAGATTGCCTTTGAACCAATCACTTTGTATATAGGTCTTATGGCTTCTTTTTTTTATAGAACTATAAATATTACATTTTAGTTTGCTAATTTATATCTAAAGTCTCCTTAAATTAAATGTAAATAATTTAATTAAATCAACCTGTCCATAATATCTAATGCAGGCCTATAGGACGTTAAATCTTTAATAAACAACAACTTGCTTATTGATTATCTGTACTTGATAACGATAAGACAATACTTGTTGAAACTCGTGTAATGTGTGTGTATAAACCAGTGATTGTTTGTCATATAAATTATGTTGTGTTTTTCTTTTATATGCTCAATCACTAAATGTCACTCAAGGGTTTTATTTTACAGGTAATGTTAAGGGTACTGGACATTGGATCTCTCTCCCCCTCTCTCTCTCTTTCTCTCTCTCTCCCTCTCTCTCTCTCTCTCTCTCATCGATAATACGGACGACTTAGCGGCTGTGTGAGCATGTTTCATTGTCTGGCAACCCATCTTTTCTTTTAAACTTTAGGTGATGTGAAGGGTAAACGACTACTGGACATTGGAACTGGTCCTGTTCCCTATTCTGTAATTCCTGCAGTTCCGTTTGTTCGAGATATATACCTAACAGACTTCTCAACGGCTAATAGAAAATATCTGTACGATGCTTTATTTGGATCTGGTAAACAAGATTATTCCAGTATTTTTGAATTTTTTACAAATTTAAGTGATAAAAGGTAGGTTCCCAACTGCTTAAGTAAATTGATAATCCCGACATTAACTAAACGAAATGAAATGGGGTTTAACGTCCTACTGCGCTGCTCCAAACGGGGTTAATGATGACGGGCATACTCCATACAGTGTCCTATGAGGGAAATTTTGCCCGGACACTGCACTATGGCCTATTCTTATATCGAATTCCAACTTCAAAGTGATCTTTTATGTGCACGCCGATATACACAGGGCCTCGATTTTTTCGTCCCATCCGAACAAATAGATAGCTGCCCTTCTCAGGTCCTCCTCCCTGCACCATAGTTCCCTTTGGAACTGTCTTTGAGCGAACGATATCCGCTGACAGTTCCTATCCGGCCTTATATAGCTGCAGTATGAAATACGGTAAAATACCGCTATTCCCCACCCCTGTTCTCAGGCTGTTTTAGAACCCCTACCGTCTATTTGTCACCACAATTATTTATTTTCCACCAAAAGTAATAATTTCGCACTATATTTGACACAAATTTATGACAATTCATCTCCATTTCAAGTAGAATTTAGCGATGAAATAAACATGCTGTTTGCGCATGTCCGGGTCTCGTAATGGCTCGTCAGTTTAAACGTATTTGGTGTATGTTTTTAATCGCAGAATTCTACTTGAAAATAGTGTTGAATCTTTATAAATGTGTGTCCGCTGTGGCAAGAAATGATTCCGTTGGCGAATAAAGTAGAAACAAGGTGCAAAAAAGTAGGTAAGGATTCCAAAATAGCCTTAGAACAGAGGTGGTGAAGAACGGTATTTTCATACTGCCGCTATATAAGAACGAATAGGAACTGTCAGTGGACATTGTCCGCTCAAAGACAGTTCCTAAAGGAAATATCAGCACCACTAACGTTGTCGGTCAATGCAGGGATCGAACACGTGACCCCCAGGCCAGCGATCCATCGTCTACCCACTTAGCCACCGTGGCTTCGTACTTCAGTATTTAATTCGTTTAATAGAGTAAACATTTGAAGTATCTATTAATAGTATCAGGATAAATGAAACGGTTTAATATCTAATAAATAAACTGTTTCAATGGCATTTAGTAATTGAATTGGAGTATACAGATCACAATTCTATGAAATACAATTACCGTTTATTACTGAGCGACGTTTCGACTTGGCTTCTCTAATCATTATCAAGCAATGATTAAATATGAAAGACAATATGTACATGTAAACAACAATACTTAGTGGACCATAGTGCCGCTGCTCGGGCAAAGTTTCCCTCGTAGCCCACAATACGCATATTCCTGAAGCAATGGCCCGAGAAATCCCTCTCTGGCCATTGCTGGAATAGCGTCTGTTTCTTGAACTTATGCGGGAGTGTGTCTATTCTTTCCGTTCAATGAAAGCTATCACTTAAATACAGCAACATGACAGTCCTTCGTTTAATCTGGGTCTTCCCTAAAACTTTGGACAGTGATTTAAGGTAATAAAAACGGTGAAAGTATGTTCGTTTCCAAACAGCATTGTTTACATTTCATTCGACTCGATAGCCTCGTTTGTCACGCAAGTAGTTTTACTGCAGTATTCTGCTATGCACGGGTTAATTAGGCATAATAAAATCGTGAACCATGACGTAACGTTATGTAAACATATTTGCTCCATTCGTTCGTTACTGGGAGTTTAACGCCCACTTCCACCTAAGGTGAATTTGCTCCAATATTGGCACTCGTTTTAAATGCAAAGCTTTTGTAGGGTAGCTAGTGATTGGTTGGTAGACGGACTACTGACCAATCAAAATTTAAAACAACAATATCCACTCATAATAGCAGTGTGTAGTTGGATTACCTTTAATCAAACGAAACGCTGCGCGGAGTATGACAATACGGCGTATGCCCGTCTTCATTTGCCTGGTCTCTGCAGAAATGTAGGAGACAATGAACCCATTCCCGTTTCATTCTCCTGATAATTCAGTCCGTTTATAAGGAAGTATTTGATTTAATGGTGTATCCAACCCCGTTGGTTTTATCCGGGTCCTCCGGTTTCCTCCCACTGCTAAAGACCCCCTACGCGCAAGCGAATTATTGAAACAAAATTAAACCATATATTAGTCCCGAAATGACCTAGTTTGTGTCGATTGGACGTTAAACCCTCCCCCCTCTCTCTCTCTCTCTCTCTCTCTCTCTCTCCCTCTCTCTCTCTACAACCTCAATGCAGCTGAGTAAAAGTATTTTTTACACTGTCGGACTCGCCGCAGGTTTCTGTCCCAAATTATGTCTGGTCAACAACCAATACATTACCTCGTAGCAAATCAATCGAGGTTAACCAGAGCTATATTATGATACCATACAAGTATAGTGATAACTCACGGTGGGTAAGTGGGTAAGACGTTGGCTGAGTAGGGGTATAGCGTTCGCCTACTCTTATATCGAAGTCAAATTGCCATAGGTTCGTTTACGTGCACGGCAATGCGCACACGGGACCTCGTTTGTTTGTTCCCAACCATCACGTCTATACATTATCCCTAGACATGTAAGAACTCGTGTACAAATTGGTTTTGGTGCAAACAAAGAGTCTAATAATTCCTTTGGATTTATAGGTAATGCATATCTTGCTTTACAAGCTAAACCACGGGGGACAGGAAATTAAATTAAACAAAACTTTTATTATATTTGTTTCAGTCAACCCTGGACCAAACTTTCTGATGATTTGAAAGACAAAATCTGTGGAATATTTCCTTGTGACCTGCTACAAGATGACATATTTAAAGGAAGTTACTTCCCCTTGTTTGACGTCATCACAACCAGTCTTTGTATGGACGTTGCGCCTCAAGACGTAGACACATACGGAAAAATCGCCAAGGAAATATCAAAATATCTTAAAATTGGTGGACATTTGGTTAATGTTGGTGTATTTGACGTGACGTATTATTTTGCCGGAAAAGAGAAATTCTTTTCCTTGGATATAAGTGCCTGTGAAGTGAAATCATGCTGGAAAAAAGCTGGGTTTTCACTACAAAGCTGGAATCACATGAAAGGGCCAGAAGAATGCGATGAAACGGATTTGGGCGGCGTTTTTGTTATGCATTGTATTAAGGAATCGTAATTGGTTACACGTGACCTAAACCTCTTCGTGCTTCTATTTTCTCTTCTAACTAGAGTTAATCTCAATCCAATATTTATTTTAATACATTTTAAATTCTTCGTGATTCTGTTATCTCATGCTAACAAAATTCCAATATTTATTTTAATGCATTTTAAAAATGTATTCTTGATCTTCGATTTCCTTGTTAATGTCCATTTCATTCGGTATATATTAAATGCTCCTAATGAGTAAACCACTTATGCATGTGCTCTCAAAATATTTCTATTCTAGAGCAAGAGTTATTTTTAGTCTTTCTCGCCCTTTCCCTTTTCCCCCTTTTACATGGTGATTATTGTTGACTTTTTGTTTTGGTATAGAATCGAAGAAAAAGGTTTGAAAATACATTTTCTGCCAGGTTTTGGTGAACAATCGTGATTTTGAGGCGGAAGGATACATGGTTGTGGAGGTTGGTTAGGTTGAAATGAACATAGGGCCGACAATTTAATGTTTATTTGTCTCTAATTCCAGCTTGTGTTTCCCAATTTTTCATATTGGACCTCATAAATGCTTTTGGGCTAAAGTTTGCCACATTTTGCTACGTTTATGGCAGAAAACATTCTACCCAACGAAAATATGGGGAAAAGTTAGAGCCGTCTACGAGACGAGAATTTAACATTAAAATCAATGGGGAAATCATTAGTGATCTGGAGGCAGACCACCATTAAATTTCACCATCTCGGTACCAACAAATTGTAGTTCGTCTATTTATAGCAGTTCTCGCTCTTTCTCTTTTGTCCCCCTTTGCATGCCCATTTTTGTTGATTTTTTGGCTTAGAATGGACTAAGAGGGTTTGAATTAATATTTTCTGCCAGGTTTTGGTAAATATTCATGATTTTGAGGCGGAAGGATAACGCCGTTATGAGGTTGGCTACGGTGATATGTACGGCAACTAGATACATGTTTTGAGTATGCTTCTTCAAGTTCGTGTATCTCAAAATTTTGGTGGTCAACCTCATAAAAATTTTAGTGCAAAGGCATGGCCATTTGTTCCTCTGTCTGTAGTGAAAAGCATTTCGCCCAACGAAAATTTGGGGAAAAGTTGGAGTTCCAAAAGGAACTATGGTGCAGGGAGGAGGACCTGAGAAGGGCAGCTATCTATTTGTTCGGATGGGACGAAAAAATCGAGGCCCTGTGTATATTGGCGTGCACATAAAAGATCACTTTGAAGTTGGAATTCGATATAAGAATAGGCCATAGTGCAGTGTCCGGGCAAAATTTCCCTCATAGGACACTGTATGGAGTATGGCCGTCATCATTAACCCAGTTTGTAGCAGCCCAGTAGGACGTTAAACCCCATTTCATTTCGTTTAGTTAATGTCGGGATTATCAATTTACTTAAGCAGTTGGGAACCTACCTTTTATCACTTAAATTTGTAAAAAATTGATAAATATTTGAATAATCTTGTTTACCAGATCCAAATAAAGCATCGTACAGATATTTTCTATTAACCGTTGAGAAGTCTGTTAGGTATATATCTTGAACAAACGGAACTGCAGGAATCACAGAATGAGGAACAGGACCAGTTCCAATGTCCAGTAGTCGTGTGCCCTTTACATGACCTAAAGTTTAAAAGAAAAGATGGGTTGTCAGACAATGAAACATGCCCATACAACCGCTAAGTCGTCCGTATTATCGTCAATGGGGAAATTAATGGTGGTCTGCCTCCTGTATGTAAACAAACTGACAGTGGATGAGAGGCCTAAATTTGATGCTATGATCTCCAAATTGTCCGAAAATGTGATATATGACATTTTGATAATAAAAAAAGTGAAATGGTAAAATTTCAAAAATATTTGACAAATTTGTGAGGTGAATTTTTGATTTTAGTCCAAATTTTGTGATTTTCAGTGTTTATTTGCTCTTCAAAATTAGTGAAAAATATTTTAATGTGTAATTTTGACTTTTCCTGCATCGTAAAGGTTAGATGGGAAGAAAGTACAATAATTTCACTCAATTTTGCCTACAAATCATGATAATTTGTCTGAAATTCTTCAGATTACCCCAAATATTGCTGTCAAAATTTTAATTATTCATCTGTTTTAAAATGAAACAAAATGTCTTGCATGTCTTTATTTCCATTGTTAAATAACTTGGAAAGGAGCCATGTGTTTGTCACATATTGAAAAAGTATCTATGTGTTTGTTAGATATTTAAAAATTAAGAAATTTTGTCTAATTATGTACTGCTGAGTCATGTTAGAATTTTCAAAACATGAGTGAACTGCATTTTGCTTGGGTGTTCCTCAGACTTAACACAATTTTAATCTTTTAAAACCTGCAATTGTTGCATTTCCCTTCTCGAGAAAGTAAAATCTGTGTGTCTTCAGGGAAATTTCTCTGTCTTCATTTCATTTAGACTAGCTCAACCTCCCCACCCACCCATTTTCTTGAACATGATATTTGGATATTCAATTGAAAATATATTAACTCCGAATTAACAGTAATTGGATTTTGTGCTTGAATTGTAACCGAGCATTTTATTTTGCACAAACAAATAGTTACATAAAAGATTCCATGAATTTTTAAGACTTTTTGTTTATGGCCAAACATGTTATTCTATGACATTTTCCCCAAATGAGTCCACACCCCAAAATGGATATGTTGTAGATGTGTCTTTTGCAGCTTAATGTTTGACATTTTTGATGTAAATCTATTATTTGTGGTGATCTTTTAAAATGTGGCACTTACAGAGGAATGAAATATTAATTAATAGCCTTTTCATACTCCTTTTATGCAATGAATTATGTCATAACTCCCTTTTTCCACCTCATTTTGTCAGGAAATTGATGTAAAGATTAAAACAACTTGCTTCCACAAAATATTGACACTATGTAATTCCAAGGATACCTCTGATTGTTAAAGTGTTTTAAGTACTGAAATATTCCCATTTTTAAAAAAAAAAATAGTGCTTTGTGACCCTTTTGTTGGAGTGGCTGGTTGTCAACTAAATGCAGCATTTATTTTACATTTATCAATCCATATTTTAATAAATGATTTATATTTCTTACAAGTACCTGTGTTTGTATGTATGTATACAAGCCAGGGATAGAAAAATGTGGCTTTTAGCCATATTCCATCAACAGTATTACTTATGTGGACACAGGTTGGATTTGTTACCACAGCAACATTTTCAGGGAGTGGGCTTACAAGTTTCATTATAGTTCCTTACAGTTACCCTCAATGCAACCAATTTGCAGCTTGTCTTCTTGTATACTGGCCAAGGTTTCTGGAAATAAATGCCTTTCACCTCAGAGTTTCCAAGAAATAGGGAATTATTGGCATTTTGAGACATACAAAGTGTCAAAAAATGGGCCATTTTGTACAAAAAGGTAAAATAAAGTCAATTTTGAAAAATGTCCCAATATTTTGAATATTTTTGATGAGACTTGTTTGAAACTCTTTAAATCTTTTTGCAAAACTCACATTTTGACAAAATTAAGAAAATGTCTACAATTCTAGAACAAAAGGCCCAAGGACCTGATCTGCAACCCAGCATACAAAACAGTACATAACTTTAAAGGGTCACCATTTCTTCTGCAATTATTTTTTTTTGATTCTGTATTATAATAATTTTGCAAAAATAAATGTGAAGCTATAAAGAAAAGAATTTTAATGATATATGAAATTTTAAAAACATATAGGAGGCAGACCACCATTAAATTTCACCATCTCGGTACCCACAAATTGTAGTTCGTCTATTTATAGCAGTTCTCTCTCTGTATCTTTTGTCCCCTTTTGCATGCCCATTTTTGTTGATTTTTTGGCCTAGAATGGACTAAGAGGGTTTGAATTAATATTTTCTGCCAGGTTTTGGTAAATATTCATGATTTTGAGGCGGAAGGATAACGGCGTTATGAGGTTGGCTACGGCAACTAGATACATGTTTTGAGTATGCTTCTTCAAATTCGTGTATCTCAAAATTTTGGTGGTCAACCTCATAAAAATTTTAGTGCAAAGACATGGCCATTTGTTCCTCTGTCTGTAGTGAAAAGCATTTCGCCCAACGAAAATTTGGGGAAAAGTTGGAGGTGGGCAAAGAGTCCAGAATTAACATTGAAGTCAATGGGGAAATTAATGGTGGTCTGCCTCCATCTGTAGCCATATTATTGGTATTATCTCCCTTTGTTTTAAAGGAGCTAAACCTCCAACTCAATATTTTAAAGAGAGAGAAAGTAAGGGACGAGGTTTAACGTCCGCTCGACACAACCTAGATCATTTTGGAACTAACATTTTTCAGTTTCATTTGTTCTCATGAGAATTAGAAACGTGCTCATTAGGCAGCTCAACAGTTGTTTTAAGAACTTGTAAAAGTAAAATGAAACTACAGCTAACATCTCGTTCTTGCTAACGAAAGTGCTTCAGTAATTTCTAAAGCTGCTGTAATAATCATAGAGCTAAATTTTACTGCTATTCAAATTGTCAACAATATAATTTTTACGATTGTAAAAGTTGATAAATTTGTCGAGAATTGCACGTGCGGTGATAATTATCATACTGCGGAGTAAGCGAGAATCAGTTAAGATAAGGGTCACATTCACCGTGTCGAGTATCCTTTTATCATTACGTGACCAACTTTCTGTAAAGAAATTTTCCGTGCTTGGGTCACACTAACTCAAGTATGCAGTTATTATTAAATTATGGAAACCTATTGCGGCCATTTTAGAATCTCGTCTTCTCGGCGCGAGAAGTCGAGGGCGAGAACACGAGAAGTCGAGGGCGAGGGAGCGAGAACACGAGGAAACAGGGCGAGAATACGAGGATCTCGCCCCGAAAACACGAGATTACTTTCACCTCGACTTCTCGTCTTCTCGTCCCTCGACTTCTCGCTCCCTCGTGTTCTCGCCTTTGAAAAACCTCGTGTTCTCGCTCTCTCGCCCTCGACTTCTCGCTCCCTCGCCTTTGAGCCAATCTCGTCCTCTCGTGCTCTCCCTCCCTCGCCTAGTCACAATCTCGCCTTCTATTGTTCTCGTGCTCTCGCCTCGGAAGTGCAGTTTATGCGCAAGTCTATACTGGCTACCGTATCGGCATTTGTATTTGGAAATACATTATAATAAACGGTCGGGATTCCTGCTTGTCAGTGGTATAGGACGGAAGACCTGGCAAGGGACAACAAAGAGTCGTTCGAATGGTACAAATAAAAACGAGGTTCCTTATCCTAAATTGAAATGAAGCGGTGGCTCAGTGTGTAGGACGTTTGCTGTCTAGCTTCATCGAAGATCATCGGGCTAAATTTCTGGAGATGTCCTCCCATGTCAGTTGTGTAGGATGGAGGACGGAGGGCCTGGCAACGAATCACGTGTAGTCGTTCGGTTTCGATTCGCCGCTTGAACGCGACAATGATTAGGGTCGTCTCCATCCGTGTTGGGTTTTTCGGGATTTCTCCGGGTTTTCCCCACTTAGACTGCGATTTAGCCCCCGAAAATCGTTTCATCTCGTCCCAGCAAATTCCGGGTGAAAATCTGACGCGTTGTTGCATAAGTTAACCAGATAGCCGTCACTGTGGCATATATATTTTATTCCAATAATTCGCTTGTGCGTAGTGGTCTTTAGTAATGGGAGGAAACCGGAGGACTCAGAGAAAACAGACTAGGTCATTTCGGGACTTACATATAGTTTAATTTATTTCAATAATTCGCTTGCGCGTACAGATCTTTTAGCAGTTGGAAGAAACCGGAGTACCCAGAGAAAATCCATGAGGTTGGACAGACGACCCTACTCCTTGTCACGTATCACTGGGGATTCGAGTCCACGTCAGTTGAATTAATGACAAGCTTTGTGACACAGCTCGCACGTGCTGACCATTCAGCCACCCCCCTCCCCTCCACGAGGTTGGACAGACAACCCTTCTCCATGTCACGTACAACCAGTGGATTCAATGACTGACCTTATGATACAACGTGCACATGCTAACCATTCGGCTACCCCCCCCCCCCCCCATAAGAGAGTATAAGATATGTAAAAAGAAAAAATAAACAAATGCAATAATATAAATTTCACCATACACAACAATGCCATACACTACTAGTAAATGAAATGAAATGGAGTTTGACGTCCTACTCTTCTGTACCTAATCTGAGCTAATGGAAGACGGGCATACGCTATACAGTGTGCTATGAGGGAAATTTTGCCCGGGCAGCACCGCAACGGCCTACTCTTATATCGAATTCCAACTGCCAGGGGATCTTTTACGTGCACGCCAATAAGTACACAGGACCTGGGTTTTCCATACAATCCGAACGACTATCAAGGTAATTTTGCCCGGACAGCAGCGCAACGGTCTACTCTTATATCGAATTCCAACTCCAAGGGATCTTTTACGTGCACGCATATTCATAGCCTTGGTATTTCGTCCTTGCCAAACTCTCTGTCCTGCACCAATAACATGGGGAAACCACGTCTGAAAACCCGATAAACTTTCTAGTCCAATGCAGGGATCGAACACGTGGCTTTCAGTTAAGTGAGCCAGCGTCTTACCCACTTAGCAGCCGTGGCTCCAAACAGTAACGTCCTACTCATTGGGCCACCCTAGCTCCCACTTCATTTCGATTCCGAACATGGGACATCGTTTTCCTATGCCATCAGAACGGCTATACGTGGTCCCCTGTCAGATCTTTCCTCCTACACCACTGAAGTAAGAGAGCAAACGTCCCACTCACTGACTCATCGTAGCTGCTACTTCAGTTAGATTCCGGACACGGGGCCTCGGTTTTTTTCATTCCATCCGAACGATTATACTTTTCTCTTGCTAAGCTATCCGTCCTACACCACTGACAGGTGAACATCGCCAGAAGAATCACGATGAACTTTGAAGAAGTTACAGAGCAAACGTCCTACCCAGTGAGCCACCGTAGAACCAACGTCATTGCGATTCCAGACACAGAATTTCGTTTTTCCCATTCGAATAACTATACGTTGTCCCTTGTCAGTCTCTCCGTTGTACAGCACTGACAAGATCACACACCAAAGAATCCGATGAACGTTGATGAAGTTAGAGAGCAGAGAAAGATTTGACTGAAGACTTACAATACTATCCGTGCAAGACGAGATTGATATTGTTTTGGACTATTTAATTGTCTAGAACTTCAAACATTTCCGTTTATTATAATCTATTTCCAAATAGAAATGCCGATACGGTAGTCAGTGGACATGCGCATAAAGTGCACTTCCGAGGCGAGAACACGAGAAGACGAGATTGTGACGAAGCGAGGAAGCGAGAACATGAGAGGACGAGATTGACTCAAAGGCGAGGGAGCGAGAAGTCAAGGTTTTTCAAAGGCGTGAACACGAGGGAGCGAGAAGTCGAGGGCAAGGGAGCAAGGGAGCGAGAAGTCGAGGGCGAGAGTGCGAGAACACGAGGTTTTTCAAAGGCGAGAACACGAGAAGACGAGAAGTCGAGGGACGAGAAGACGTGAAGTCGAGGTGAAAGTAACCTCGTGTTCTCGGGGCGAGATCCTCGTATTCTCGCCCTGTTTCCTCGCGTTCTCGCGTCCTCGCTCCCTCGCCCTCGACTTCTCGCTCCCTCTTCTTCTCGTGTTCTCGCCCTCGACTTCTCGTCTTCTCACCCTCGACTTCTCGTCTTCTCTTGTTCTCGCCCTCGACTTCTCGCGGCGAGAAGACGAGATTCAGAAATGGCCGCAATAGGCTTCCATAATTAAATAACATTGTGGTGCACTGAGTGTGTGTGTCTAGGTCATTGTTGAATAACAAGTCACGTGGTATCGAATTAAAAAAATCACCCCAACTGTTTACAATGGCGGATAGCAGGCTACTGAGAGACGAAGATTATAATACTCACTTTGATCCAGATACTTTTATTAAAACATATTATACTGTTTTAGACAATACAGTCGTGGGTGGATTGATGCCCTTTGTATTAAAGGGTGAACACGATGTCTTTAAAACAGGTAAAGTTATATATAATATGGTTTCTAAATTGTTTTTAAAATCTTATAAAGATCCTTATATCAGGGCAGGCGGACGGAAGCAATCTTGATTGAGGGGAGGCGGTCTACCATCCAAGATCGTCAGAGACGCTTTCTGGCTATTGAAATTCAGCGCCCCCCACCCCTGGAAAAAATTGGCGGGGGCCTTTTCCCATTGAGGAAAAAATCGGCTCCCCCAATGGGCGTTTGTTCCATTATTGGACGCAATGCGAAGCCAACGTGCCCATATCAGTATGGGCGCCAAATAAAGCCGAATGAGATTGGTTGAGCCAATAATGTCTTTATATATGAGGCGCCCCCAAATTGTGAGGCGCCTCCTAATGACTCACACGATTAACACTAAACCTTGATTGATCGGGTGCACAAAACGGCTAAATCTGTGAGGCGTCATATCCCGGAGGTGCGACCATATTGACATGATTGGCGGGGCGCCTTATAATAACAAAATATGATTGTTAGGCCGCACATACTGCATAATGCCGAATAAGATTATGCGGACGAGATCGGGGGGTTGGGATAGCCTAGTGGTCTAGAGTGCCGCGCGTCGACCTCTAGCTGGCCGGTCACCTCTGGCTTGCGGCTGTGGTTTCGATACCTGGTGTGAGCGTATGTGGCATGGAGATAGGGGCGCCTTCTCGACCTCGTGGGTTTCCTACAGGAACTCCGGTTTCCTCCCACTGCTAAAGACCCCTACGCGCAAGCGAATTATTGAAATAAAATTAAACTATGTGTTAGTCCCAAAATGACCTAGTTCGTGTCGAGTGGACGTTAAATCCCATTTCTCTCTCTCTCTATGCGGACCAGATCATTGTTACATAATGACAGGTTATAGACGCTTCGTGTCATCTTGACATGGGAAACTGATTATAATATAAAACCTTTCCGCTATCGACAAACCCATACTCCTCGCAGTGTTTAGAGTGTTTGATTTGAGCTAATCCCACTACTCACTGCTGTAAATAGAGAAAATTCTTGTTCTAAATTGTTATTGGTTAACAGTCCCATTAACAACCAATGGTTTACTATGTAACAAAATCGTTAAATTTGAAACAAAAAGTTCCAAATTGGACCAAATATGTTTACATAACGTTACGTCATCGCACACGATTGTATTATGCCCAATTAACCAGTGCATAGCAGAATATTGTAGGAAAACTAATTGTGTGACAAACGAGGCTATCAACAATGTAAACAATGCTGTATGAAGACGAACAATACTTTCACCGTTTTTAATACCTTAAATCACTGCTTAAGGGAAGACCCCCAGATTAAACGTAGGGCTGCCATGTTCCTGTATATGGGATAGGTTTGATTGAACGGGGAGAATACACACACTCCCTCAAAAGCTCAAGTATCAGGAATCAGAAGCCAATCAGCAATGGGCCGAGAGGGATTTCTCGGACCATTGCTTCAGGAATATGCGACAACCTTGGTGTTCTTGGTAGCATGCATTAGTTATTATGTAACAAATTTGTGATAAGCAAACTGTACTGATATGATACCAGGTGTCTAACGAGATCATTTGTCTAGAAGGGTTTATAAACCCAGAAGACAAACGAATCAACAGTTAGGTCTAGGCAAGGACGCAGAGAGTCGAGCCTAGGCCGGACGTCTAGAGGTGCAGGTCGCTAAGAGATGAGTCGAGGTGAGAGCGTCGTCTATGAGTTGGCACATTTCTGCCAAGCTCAGATATGGCTTCCTCAAGTTAGTTATGGGGTTGTTAACATTAAGATGTTTGTACCTATTATGTAAGAAGCAGAATAAAAGTATTATTTGGAGTTAAACCAGTGTTGTCAAGAACCTAACCAAATGACCCAATACTGTCACATCATGGGCGCCCTAATAGAATTGGCGAGGCGCCCATAATGCTGACTCACGCGATTAACACCAAAGCAATGGCCCGAGAAATCCCTTTCTGGACATTGCTGGATATGCTTCCGATACTTCAACTTTTGAGGGAGTGTGTCTATTCTTCCCGTTCAATCAAATCTTATCACTTCAGTACAGCAATATGACAGCCCTTCGTTTACTCTGGGTTTTCCCTATAAATTTTGGACAGTGATTTAAGGTATTAAAAACGGTGAAGGTATATTCGTCTCCATACAGTATTGTTTTCTTTACGTCAATGTTGATAGCCCCGTTTTTCACGCAATTAGTTTTACTGCAATATTCTACCATGCACTGGTTAATTGGGCATAATAAAATCGTGGGCGATGACGTAACGTCATGTAAACATATTTGTTTCAATTTGACACTCTGTGTTAATGGTAACTCCTTCGTAACCCAGTTAGCGATTGCTAGTTAATCGAACTATTGACCAATCGTAATTTAGAACACGAATGTTCTCTCTTTCAATCAGTGAGTAGAGGTATTAGCTCTAATCAAACGGAACACTGCCAGGAGTATGGAGTGTTTATGAGATATTATTTGTACTAAACCAACAGATGCCGCTCCTAAACGGTATATTTAATGATAAAGCAATTAAAAAAAAAAAACGAACATAATTTCTAAAGCTGCTGTAATAACTAAATATTGCTGCTAATCAGAATCGTCAACAATTGATTTTTTACGGCTGTAATAGTTGATAGATGCGTAGAGAATTGCACGCGCCTAGGCTATTTATAGTCTAAAAGTGTATGTTTTAGAAATCTCTCTTCTATGTTAAGATCAGAGCTCGTTGTATCTAATGGCATAATTACTTGCGTGCAATAAACTGGGAAAAGGAAGACTTGCGACCGGACCCATTATACTGCATTCAAACGTAAAGTACGGTTTGTATATCGTGTTAAAGTATACGATATAGTGTCTAGTCATTCGAATGGGACAAACCCCCAACCCCCGGGAATTGCCGATCGTTTGATTAAAAGACGATAACCCCACTCAAATATTCTCAATTTCCATATTTGAATGGGCCCAATAGCTATTTTCAGTTTGATTAACCGACCTTGAAATGTGCTCATATGTTGCCGTCATCCATTAATTCTTGTGAACAATCTACAGAATGGTTTAACGTTATAGATCATCAGGGCTGTCATTAAATCAAGTAGCATGGATTCGATTCCGCCCCAGTACGTGACAAGGAATAGGGTATCCTATCCAACCTCGTGGGTTTTCTCCGGGTCCCCCGATTACCCTCCGCTGCTAAGGACACCTTACAAGCAAGCGATATAGAGAAATAAATTTGAAGCATTAAGTTGGTCTTTAGATGGCCTACTTCGTGTTAAGTTGACGTTTAATTCATTACTGACAGTTGGGACGACTTAGCCGCCGTGTGCGCATGTTTCATTGTCTGGCAGCCCATCTTTTGTTATCGACGTTATACAGCAGTTTAAATCTCTTTTTAAATCTTTAGGTAATGTGAAGGGTAAACGACTACTAGACATTGGAACTGGTCCCATTCCTCATTCTGTGATTCCTGCAGTTCCGTTTGTTCAAGATATATACCTAACAGACTTCTCAACGGTTAATAGAAAATATCTGTACGATGCTTTATTTGGATCTGGTAAACAAGATTATTCCAGTATTTTTAAATTTTTGGTAAATTTGAGTGATCAAAGGTAAGTTGCCAAATGCATGGGTAAATTGATAATCCCGCTAATAACTAAACGAAATGTAATGAAATGGAGTTAAACGTCCGGCTGTTCTGTTCCGATTAGGCTAAGGAAGAAGGGCATACGCCATACCGTGTGCTATGAGGAAAATTTTGCTCGGCAACGGCATTAAGATAAGATAAGATTTTATTGTATCATTGCATCCACCAAGGACAGCATCCACTTATGGCCTACTCTTATATCGAATTCCAACTGCAAAGGCATCTTTTACCTGCACCCCAAGGTATACACGGGACCTCCACTAGACAGCTGCCCTTTTCATGGGTTTCTTTACGTTCACGTCAATGTCTACGTGGGAACTCGTCCCATCCTTACAACTATACGTTATCCCTCGACATGTAAGATCTCGTATACAAATTTCGTATTAATGCAAACAAAATGCTAATACATATAGAGAGAAAAATGGGGTTTAACGTCCACTCGACATAAACTAGGTCATTTCGGGACTAACATATGGTTTCATTTTATTTCAATAATCCGCTTGTGCTTAGGGGTCTTTAGCAATGGTAGGAAACCTGAGGACCGGGAGAAAACCCACGAGGTTGGACACGTGCAACCGGGGAATCGAAGCCACGCCAGTTGACTCAATGACAAACTCTATGATACAGCTCTCATACGCTAACCATTCAGCCATCCACCCCCACCCCCACCCCAAAATGCTAGTATTAACAGTCTAGTAATTCCTTTGGGTGGATAGGCGATGCATATTGGTTTACAAGCTAAACCACAAGAAACAGGAAAATAATTGAAACAAAACTTGATCTTTTTCAGTCAACCTTGGACAAAACATGCTGATGATTTGAAAGACAAAGTACGTGGAATATTTCCTTGTGACCTGCTACAAGATGATATATTTAAAGGCAGTTACTTCCCCTTGTTTGACGTCATTACAACAAGTTTATGTATAGACGCTGCTGCTCCTGATGTAGAAACATACGGAAAAATCGCCAAGGAAATATCAAAATATCTTAAAATTGGTGGACATTTGGTTATCGTTGGTGCATTGGACGTAACGTATTATTTTGTCGGGGAACATAAATTCTTCTCCTTGAATAAAAGTGCGGGTGAAGTGAAATCATGCTGGAAAAATGCTGGGTTTTCGATACAGAGCTGGAATCACATGAAATCGCCAGAACAAAGAGAGGAATCTGATTTTGGTGGCGCCTTTGTTATGCATTGTATTAAGGAATCTTAATCGGTTACACGTGACCTAAACCTCTTCATGGTTCTATTTTACCAGAGTTAATCTCAATCCAATATTTATTTGAATACATTTTAAATTCATCGTGATTCTGTTATCTCATTCTAACAAAATTCCAATATTTATTTTAATGCATTTTAAAAATATATTCTTGATATTCGATTTCCTTGCTTATGTCCATTTCATTTGGTAATTATCAAATGATCTTAATGAGTAAACCACTTATGCATGTGGACACAGCTCACAAAATATTTCTATTCTGGGGCAAAAAGTTATTTTTAGTCTTTCTCGCCCTTTCCCCTTTCTCTCTTTTGTATGACAATTTTTGTTGACTTTGTGGTGTAAAATCGAAGAAACGGGTTTGAAAATACATTTTCTGTCAGGTTTTGGTGAACAATCATGATTTTGAGGCGGAAGGATACAAGAGTTTGGAGGTTGGTTTGGTTGAAATGTAGGGCCGACAATTTAATGTTTATTTGTCTCTACTTCATGTTTGTGTTTCCCGTTGTGTTGCATAATTACAGTTTACCGAAATAAATACTACAGATTAAGAATACATGGGAATGAGTTGTAATAAATAAATTGCAGCTTGCCTCTTTGGGGTGGTTTAAATAATTTCTGAAATCTATAAAGCCATGTCATCACAAATGAATTATATGGCAGTCGTGGAAACATGATTAAGCAATATGAACATAATAAACGATGGGCAAAGATATCCTTAACAATCTCAGTGGTATAAATTAGTTCTTCATAAGTCATTATCGCCGAAATAATCGCCAAAAACGTGCCAGTTTTGAGTTGACGCGAAAAATTAATCACTTACGTGTACTGTATGTATATTATAATTTGCATTATTTTCATCATGGAGAATAAAAGGTTTTTGTATTTGACACTCTGTTATCTAATTGTATCAGGAAATCAAAAATTTGCCTTCTTCTGCTTTGGTCTGAAATGCTGTGAAAATAGGTTTGCAGAGAGAGGGAGAGAGTAGGTCATTTCAGGACTAACAGATAATTGAGACCAGGGTCCGTATTCAAAAGGTAGTTTAAGTCTAAGATAGTCACTTAACCACTTGATTTCATTCTAAGATAGTCACTTAACCACGTGTTCTGAATCATGTGAGGGATTAGCCAATGAGACGGTCTGTTAAGGCGACTTCTTGGCCTTTAAAAAAAACCGGAACTGTTGGTAAACCACTAGAATCGTCAACGCTAACTGATTAAGGTCGTTTGACCTTTGACGTGAACTCACACTATAACTTGTCAGATTCACTCGGCAAACCTCGGAAGATTTCGGCCAATCTAAACTCGGCTGTATGATGAATTCCGCCATATTGGAACTACTTTGAAGGTCCCGGATGAAACATGGCTGCGCCCATTCCAAACACAAGTTGGCGACCTATTTGGCTAGCGACCTATTCGACCGATCCAGCTGTAAGATAATGACGAAATTACACTTCTATTCTGAGCTGAAGGAATGGATAAAAACTAATATATACTACTTTCATTTGATAGACATAACGTTGGATTTTATTGGTTGATAAATAGAGACTGTTGTCTTTACTCTAAATAGGTTTCCAACGAACAGGTTGCAGCTCGATCGGTCAAATAGGTCGCTAGCCGAATAGGTTCCCAATTTGTGTAATAGCGTCAAGTTTTCCTGTTAAAGTAAACCGGTAGCCGCATCGCAAATGTATGGGCGTAGGTACATATCACTTACTGTCATACATCCGAGACTAGATGTAGTTTACGGAATCTGTCGAGATTAGCCGAGTGTTGTCAGATTGTCATGTAGTGTAGGCTATCGATAGTATAAAAAACGAAACGGAATATAGATCTGGGTCCGTATTCAAAGGATATCTTAAGTGGTATTCAAAGGCACTGTAAAATATCAAATTGTCCCTTAAAGTTAAGCTTTAAAGTGTTATGAGGTTAAAAGATGAATTACACGGTTCTCGGTATAATGAGGCCAAACCCATAAAGTTCTAAACTTTATAAACACTAAACATAAGGATATACATTATCTATACAATATATCACTGTCGGTAGAATATCGATACACATCACAAGTGGACAAGCGTCTATTGACGGCCCAATTACCACGTGACTTGCCTAATTATAAACACCGAATTATTGTCTTACATTGTTATAGATTAGACATTTGTGATTAGAATATTTTAGAGTGAATTTAAAATACCGTATGATGCCGTAGATCCATTTACGTGTCCTTTGTTTGAATAGGCCGCGTGACAAATGAAGACGACTCATGCACGCGATTAGCGTATTTACCGATAATTTGGATAACCCAGTAATACTTGATATCCACACCTACAGAAATGCAAATGGTGCCAGTCATTTGTCTATATATTCATTATTAGCAATATTATATATATAACTAGACCTGCATGCAGGAATGACGGGTTTCACTGGTGCCAAGTTACCCTTTAACATGTCACTCCCGGTGCCACGTTACCCTTGAACATATGTCACTTCCGGTACCAATGAAACCATTAAACAGGTTTCCCCATAAGCATTGCACACATCAAATAAATTGGACGCAGAATCAACCAAATCCAGCAAATATCAATTCATTTTATACATTTGTTACTTGTAAGTGATCCTGACAAAATTACATTACTTCCGGTGATAATGAAAATGTTCAATTAGTTTTATGAAATCCGAAATGGCATATGACATCATATAGTGAAAATTTTATGTAAATAGAATAATAATTGTCACTTTTATAGACCAAAAACCTTGAAAAAAGACTTGTAGACAATGGACTATTTCTCTGCAACCGCAAAAGTTAGAAACCATTTTGTGGTGTCTGTGTGATCGTATGGGTTCAATCTATTTGTTGAATGGAATCAAATATCATAATTTTGAAAACATTACAAATCAGACTCATTTGAATAAAATATCTGTTTTGCAGGCTAAAAATTCAGTTTTTGACAAAATGACATCACTTCCGGAGATACTAAAAAAGTTAAATTAGTTCTATGAAATCGTAAATGGCATAAGACATCATATGGTGAAATTTTGTGAAAATCGAATAATAACTGATTCTTTTAGAGCCAAAATAAAGTAAAAAGTGGCTTGTGGAAAATCGTCCATTTCTCTGCAACCGTACAAGTTAGAAACCATTTTGTGGTATCTATATTATGATCGTATGGGTTCATTCTATTTGTTGATGAGAATCAAATTTCATAATTCTAAAAATATTACAAATAATACTCATTTAAATAAAAAATGTATTTTTAAGGCTAAAAATTCAGTTATTGACTAAAACGTCACTTCCGGTAACAGTGAAAGTGTTAAAATGGTTTGGAATAGTCGACTGTGGCAATAGGCAACTGACCGTGAAAGAAAATTGAAAATCGAATAATAATTGATTCTTTTACAGCCAAAATAACGTGAAAAGTGACTCATGCAAAATTGCCCATTTCTCGGCAACTGCTTATATTACAAACTAAATTTCACATACATTCTCTTTGTATGGATTATTGCTACAAGTTTATGAAAGTATCGAAGAAATATTTTAATATATGAAGACACTGGATGGGTTGTAAATAGCTTATTTTTACCCCTTTTTTTACCTTTTAACCGAAATTGCCCGAAAACAAAATCGAAATTAAAAAAACTGAGTCCGAGATTTTGTGCACCTTTACAGGGGGCATCTTTTGAGTAAGATCGGATTAGTAGAAAATAGTATTTGCTTTCAAAAAGTTGTACCGAACTGTCAATATTGTAGTTTTTGCTGAATTTACGCCACTTCTGGTGCCTATAGGAAACTTTACCGGTAACAAAAAAAATGGCATTTTAAACCACGGAACATATGAACATGGTTTTATACAAATCGAGCAATAAATAATTAATGTAGGACTGAAAAACTGAATTAGCCAATGGCGGCCAAGGAAAATTGCGGAAACAAAAAATGTTGACATTTTTGTTCAAATCAGATGACTCTTTAACCTTGGTTAAAATGTCATATAAAAATATTAATAAATAAAAAAGTTTTTTGTAAAAATTTAAATTTTCAAAATTTGGCGCCTAATATCTTCCAAGATTCGTCGAAAATCAAAAATCAAAAGTAACATAGCTATGTCCCCTGTTTTTGGCTATGTCAAAATGCATCATATGATAAAATCCAATGATTATTGTTAATATTACGGCAATATTTCAAAAAACGACATTTTCGGTGATTTCGGACATTTCGCAATGTCGCAGAATGCCGGGAATAGCTTTAATCTCTAAGTAACACCCACTTTCCCAGTAAAACTGAAGACATTGTGTCGATCCGACAAGAAGTTGCTGAGATATAAGCAAATTGGAAAAAAAATAATAATAAGAAGAACTAGACCTGCATGCAGGAATGACGGGTTTCACTGGTGCCATGTTACCTTTGAACTTGAACTTGTGTCAATTTCGGTGCCACGTTACTCTTGAACATATGTCACTTCCGGTACCAATGAAACCAATATACAGGTTTCCACATAAGAATTGCACACATCAAATAAAATGGAAACAGAATCAAACAAATCCAGCAATATCATTTCATTTTATACATTTGTTACATGTAATTGATCCTGACAAAATTACAGTACTTCCGTTGATAATGTAAATCTTCCATTAGTTTTATGAAATCAGAAATGGCATAAGGCATCACATGGTGAAAATTTTATGTAAATCGAATAATAATTGCCACTTTTATAGACCAAAAACCTTGAAAAGTGACGTGTAGAAAATCGTCTATTTCTCGGCAACCGTACAAGTTAGAAACCATTTTTTGGTATTTATATGACCGTATGGATTTAATCTATTTGTTGATTGGAATCAAATATCATAATTGTATAAACATTACAAATCAGACTCATTTGAATAAAATATCGGCTTTGAAGGCTTAAAATACAGTTTTTGCCAAAATGACGTTATTTCCGGTCATAATGAAAACTTTAAATTAGTGTTTTAACATCGTCTATGACATTAGGCTTCAAAGGGTGAAAATTTTATGAAAATCGAATAATAATTGACACTTTTATGGGCCAAAAACCTTCAAAAGTGACTTTTAGAAAATCGCCTATATCTCGGCAACCGAACAAGTTAGAAACAATTTTATGATATCTTTTTGACCGTATGAGTTTTGTTAATATGTGAATTTAAACCAAAAATTAATTTTATTATTATATGTGACATAATTCTTGGTTGAAAAAAATATCGATTTTAAAAGTTAAAAATTGAGTTTTTGACTGAATGACGTCACTTCCGGTGTCAATTTTAAATAGTAATCAACATGATATGACGCACACTTGCTTTTTGAATCAAATGATGTCACTTTTGTGAATATCCATTAATAATTGACTATTTTACAGGCAAAATTACGAAAACAGTGACTTATGCAAAACTGCCCATTTCTCGGCAACTGCTTATTTTAGAAACTAATTTTAACATACATTCTCTTCGTATGGATTATAGTTACAGGTTTATAAAAGTTAAGTAAAAATATTTTAAAATCTGAAAAGCCTGAATGGGTTGTAAATAGGTCAATTTTACGCCTTTTTTCACCTCTTAATCCAATTTGCTAGAAAATGAAATAGAAATTAAAAAAACTGCTTCCGCCATTTTTTGCGCCTTGAAAGGACACACTCTTTGAGTCATATAATTTTTCCAAAAAATAATATTTGTTTAAGAAGAAGGAAACTAACCGTCAAAATTGTAGTTTTTGGTAAAATTATGCCACTTCCGGTGCCGGCAGATAACACTTTTGGTAATAAAAAAAATGACAATTGAGACAACGAAGCATATGAACTTTGTTTTATACAAATCGAACTATAAAAATTTAATCTAGGACTGAAAAAGTGAATTAGCCAATGGCGGCCAAGGAAAATTACTGTGACAAATTTTTTTAACATTTTTGCGCTAGTCAGACGACTCTTTAATTCTGTGCACAACACGACTAAAAAATATTCATAAATAAAAAAGTTTTTTGTAAAATTTTAAATTTTCGAAATTTGGCGCCTAATATCTTCGAAGATTTGCCGAAAATCAAAAATCGAAAGTAGCGTAGCTATGTGCCCTGTCTCCGGCTATGCCAAAATGTATCGAAAGTTAAAATCCAATGATTATTGTTAAAATTACTGCAATATTTTCAAAAACGATAACTTCGGTGATTTCGGACATTTCGCATTGTCGCAGAACGTTCAAAATAGCTTTATCCTCTAAGTCACACCCACTTTCCCAGTAAAACCGAAGAAATCGTAACGATGCGACATGTAGTTGCTGAGATCTATTCAAATTGGAATCTGAATAATAATAATAATAATAATAATAATAATAACTAGACCTGCAAGCAGCACTGAACCGGCTTTCAGGAATCATACAGGAAGTTTATTTTAACATAGCCGATCCATTGAGCTACCAAACTATACTTTAGTTGTTTTGCTTCAGTGACACCCTCTATCATATGTAAAAGTAATATTTGCTGGCGAAAAGACCGGTCAAAATTGTAAATTATGGCAAAATTACGTCACTTCCGGTGCCGAAAGAAATTTTTATAGGTGAAAAATAAGTCGAAAATTCGCAACATACAAAATACAAACTTTGTTTTATACATATCGGGCAATAAATAATTATCCTATAACCCATAAACTGAAATTAAGAAGGTATAAAAAACTTAAAAGTGACCCTGGGAAAATTGGTTATTATTCGACAAGGGAACATGCTAGAAGCCTTTTCTTGATATCAATATGATGGTATTGATTCAATCTTACTGCCCATTAGAGTCAGACGTTATAAAGTTAAACGAATAATGAATATAAATCACTTTAAAAAAATGTTTGTTTTGAAGGCTAAAAATACGTTTTTTGCAAAAATTACATTACTTCCGGTGATATTGAAAATGTTAACTTGGTTCATAGAAGTCATAAATGCCATAAGGCATCAAATGGTAAAAAAATTATAAAAATCGAATAATAATTGACACTTTTATAGACCAAAAACCTTGAAAAGTGACTTATAGAAGATCGCCTATTTCTCTGTAACCGTACAAGTTAGAAACCATTTTGTGGTATCTGTATGGTCGTATGGCTTCATTCTATTTGTTGATGGGAATCAAATATCATAATTTTAAAAATATTATAAGGCAGACTCATTTGAATAAAATTTTAGTTTTTTAGGTTAAAAATACAGTTTTTGCCCAAGTGACGTCATTTCCGGTCACAGTGAAAATGTAAAATTGGCTTGACCTAGTCCAAATTGGCATTAGGCATCAAATGGAAAAAGAATATTGCAAATCGAATAATAAGTCACTCTTGTATAGGCAAAATAACGTGAAAAGTGATGCATGCAAAATTGCATATTTCTCGTCAACTGCTCATATTACAATCTAATTTTCGCATACATTCTCTTCGTCTGGATTATTGCTACGAGTTTATGGAAATTACAAATAAATATTTCAAAATATGAAGACGCTGAATGAATTGTAAATAACTGAATTTTACACTTTATTTTACATTTTATTCGAAATTGCCCGAAAATGGAATTGAAATTTAAAAATATGAGCTTAGGATTTTGTGCACCTTTGCAGGGTGCATCCTTTTAGTTATATCAGTTTTGAAAAAAAATAATATTTGCTTTCAAAAAGTGGTACCGAACTGTCAAAATTGTAGTTTTTGTTAATATTACGTCACTTCCGTTGCCGACAGAAAAATTTCACCGTAACAAAAAAAATTACAATTCGGACCACGGAGCATATGAACTTTGTTGTATACAAATCGAACAATAAATAATTTTTCTGGGTACGAAAAACTAAATTAGCCGATGGCGGCTAACGCAAATTACCCAGACAATTTCTTTTCTCATTTCTGCTCAAGTAGGATGATATTTTAACCCTGTGTAAAATATCATCAAAAAATATTCATAAATAAAAAAGATTTTCGTAAAAAAATTATTTTTTTTCAAAATATCGGACATTTTTTCGACTACTACCGGTTTTACGATCGTTGTAGTGATAGCTTTACGAAGTTCCTTGGATACTTAACTTTCTGTACCAGAAGTGTCAGAAACATGCATTGAGCAGTTTTGGAAAAAAAGATAAATTAAAGAGCGTTTACAAAAATTTAACGATTTTTCAATTTTTTTCAAAGATTGATGCCATTTTTGGACCACCTATATTATTTCAATGCTTTTCATTTTGGATTCACTATATAGACAACCGATAGGACTTTGAGTAAGAAAAGTTTAAGAAAAATCTGCGGCGTCGTTTTCGAGAAAAGGGCGTCTTAGTATGTTAAAAAATCGGAAAATACTAGATTTTTGGCATACAATAATTTATTTCCTTACCATCGATATCGTATTATTTAGATACCATATGATGGTCCATTAATAGGGCTATCCAACGACACTTTAGATCTTTTGGTCCGCTATTACCTAAGTGAGAAATCAAGTTTTTCGCAAGTGCGACAATGTTTTTAACCTTTTTTTTCATTTTTTGAATACTTCCGGTATGGTTATTATTGTCGGTATAGTTTTGATAACCGGTTTGGGCACTAAAATAGCCACAGGGCTCTGTAATGATATATTACATTATCTGATCAGATAAAATGCCCCTGAGAAATCCTAGGTTCAAAAGTGCCAAAAATGCAAAAAATTTAAAATATCGAAATTTAAATTTCAATAACTACATACATATTATACATCGTTAGAATCGTAATTAGGTCAGCTATCTGAATATACAACCTTTTTTTGAAAATCTCTTAAAATAAAAAAATAGTAGAGCATTTTCCAAAATTTCACGATTTTTCGACTTTTTTCGATTTTCAGTCCGTTATTTCACCTATTCCAGAAATTTCAAAGTCTTATTGGATGGCATAATTCACAAGACTATCGAATGGACTCTCGATAGAGAAAGTTAAAAAAAAAGTTGCGGTTAAGTTTTCGAGATACAGGCGTCCAAAAACGCTCCAATCAGAAAACACTTGATTTTCAGCGTGCCATATTTTGCTTCCTGCTCGTCGTATCCGTACGAATTGGGTATCATACGATAGCACAATACTAGTGCAGTCCAATGGCACCCTAATTTGTTTAATCCCTTGATATCGGACGGAGAAATCGCGTTTTTCCCCAAAATACCCATTTTTTGCATTTTTTTCAAAATATCGGACATTATTTCGACCACTTCCGGTGTACAGATTATTGTTGAAATTGCTTTATTCCTTGCAATGGTCATTTGACTTCATGTCTCAGAAATTTCAGAAACGTCAATTCGGCCATAAAACGAAACCCGAGCTCCCAAAATGGGTAGAAAATTCGAAAAAAATCGAAAAATAAAGGGCGATAACTCTGAATGAATCTTATATTACTGGAATCGGATGGACTTCAGGTATCCAAAAATGTAGGTCAAATTTGAAAATTTTGAAAAATAACAAAAATTGTCTCTCAAACAACATTTTTCATTTTTCGATCGCAAGAAGTCAGCGATGAAGTTTCGAAATATCGAAATTTTTAACTGCTATCGTCCGAGAAAAGACTCAGGGTTTCCGAAAATGTCATTTGTATGAAAATAGGTACAGAATTGACGAATCTACGGCCGTTTTTTTATTTTTTGACACCGCACGAAATTCGACCACTTCCGGTCTGCGCAGAAGTTTCAAATATAGTTTATCAAGTAGCCAACACATGGTTTCCTGGTAGAGAATTAGGTCCCAGATCGGTATCTGTTACAGGCACTGAGAAATAGGCTCCGGCGAAAAAAAAAATAATAATAACTAGACCTGCATAGCAGTGCTGAATCGGCTTTCAGGGTCCTTTAGATCATTGCCATGCTTTTAAATTTACCTTTATACCCTAAACGACCGATAGGACTCGGGGTAACAGAAGTTTAAGAAGTGAAATAGAAGTAGTTTTCGAGATAAACGAGTTTGAAAAGGCTTCAAAAAAAGAGGAAAATACTATATTTTCGGCATCTCATAATCTATTGCCTAACCATCGAATTTGTATCATTCTGATATCATATAAAAGTCCAAAAAGGAAAATACTAGATCTTCAGCGTCCCGTAATATTTGTCATTGAACACGCCATCTTGAGTCGGATCGCGCAAAATCTAATTTTGGAGTAAAATTTTATTTTGAAGTCTAAAAATACGGTTTTTGCAAATATGACATTACTTCCGGTGATAATGGAAATGTTAAATCAGATCATTGCAATCATAAATGGCATAAGGCATCACATGGTGAAAATTGTATGAAAATTGAATAATAATTGACACTTTTATAGACCAAAAAGCTTGAAAAGTGACTTGTAGAAAATCGTCTATTTCTCGGCAACCGTACAAGTTAGAAACTTGTTTGTGGTATCTGTATGATGGTATGGGTTCATGCTATTCGGTGATGGGATTCAAATATCATAATTTCAAAAATATTATAAACAAGACTCATTTGAATAAAATATTTGTTTTCTACGTTAAAAATACAGTTTTTGCCAAAATGACGTCATTTTCGGTCACAGTGAAACTGTAAATTTGGCTTAACCTAGTCCAAATTGGCATTAGGCATCGAATGAAAAAACATTATTGAAAATCGGATAATAATTTACTATTTTACAGGCAAAAAAACGTGAAAAGTGATGCATGCAAAATTGCATATTTCTCGGCAACTGCACATGTTACAAACTATTTTTCGCATACATTCTCTTCGTCTGGATTATGGCTACGAGTTTATGAAAGTTACGAATAAATAGTTCAAAATATAAAGACGTTCAATGGGTTGTAATAACTGAATTTTACCCTTTTTTTTACATTTTATTCGAAATTGCCCGAAAATGAAATTGAAATTTAAGAATCTCAGCCAAACATTTTATGCGCCTTTACAGGGCGCATACTTTTTGTTATATCAGTTTTCGAAAAAAAAAATATTTGCTGTCAAAAAGTGGTACTTAACTCTCAAAATTGTAGTTTTTGTTAATTTTACGCCACTTCCGTTGCGTGCAGAAAAATGTCACCGTAACAAATATTACAATTGACATTACGAATCATATGCACTTTGTTTTATACAAATCGAACAATAAATAATTAATCTAGGTACGAAAAACTAAATTAGCCAATGGCGACTAAAGAAAATTACTGAGACAAAATTCTTTCTCACTTATGCTCAAGTAGGGTGATACTTTAACTCTGTGTAAACTACCATCAAAAAATATTCATAAATAAAAAAGTTTTCTGTAAAAATGTAAAAAAAAATCAATATATCGGATATTTTTTCGACTACTTCCGGTTTTTCGATCATTGTCGGAATTGCTTTAACAAGTTGATTAGATACTTAACTTCCTGTAGCAGAAATATCAGAAACATTCATTAAGTAATTTTTGAAAAAAAGATAAATAAAAGAGCATTTTCAATAATTTAATGATTTTTCAACTTTTTTCAAAGATTGAGGTCATTTTTGGACCGCCTATAATATTGCAACGCTTTTATTATTAAATGCACACGCTAGGCCACCGATAGGACTCTGAGTAAAAAATGTTTAAGAAAAATCGTAGGCGTCGTTTTCGAGAAAAAGGCGTCTCAGAATGCTCCAAAACGGAAAATACTTAGTTTTCGGCGTACCATAATTTATTTCGTAAGAATCAAATTCGTGTTATTTAGATGTTATACGATCGTCTATTAATGGAACTATCCAAAGACACTTTCATTGTTTTGGTCCGCTAATATGTGACGGAGAATTCGAACTTTTGGCAAGAGCTCCAATTTTTTTTCATCTTTTTTACATTTTTCTTTGTTTTTTGAACTACTTCCGGTATACGAATCATTGTCGAGTAGTTTTCACATCCAGTTTTGGAGTTTGCATGGGAACAGGGCTCTCTAATGATATACGACACTATACGATCAAATAAAATACTTCTGAGAAATTATATGTTCAAAAGTGTTAAAAATGTCAAAATGTCAAAATATTGAAAATTAAATTTCAATAACTGCATACATATTATACATCATTAGAATCGTAATTAGGTCAGCTTTTTAAATATATATCTTTTTTTTGAAAATCTCTTAAAATAAAAAAATAGTAGAGCATTTTCCCAAATTTCACGATTTTTCGACTTTTTTCGATTTTGAGTCCCTTTTTTGTCTTATTCCAATTATATAATAGTCTTAATGGATGGATCCATGCTAAAGACTACCGGAAGGACCATCGATAGATAAAGTTTAAGAAAAATCGCTGGAGCAGTTTTCGAAATACAGGCGTCCAAAAACGCTCCAAATCAGAAAATACTTGATTTTCAGCGTGCCATATTTTGCTTCCAGCTCATCGTATCCGTACGAATTGGGTATCATTCAGTGGTCCAATCACCGCTAGACCAAATGATACCTTAATTTGTTTAATCCGTTGATATCGGACGGAGAAATCGTGTTTTTACCCAAGACACCAATTTTTCACGATTTTTTCAAAATATCGCATATTATTTCGACTACTTCCGGTTTACGGATTGTTGTTGAAATTGCTTTAAACGGTGGTTTGACAATATTGCTTCATGTATCAGGAATTTCAGAAACGTTGATCCGGCCGTAAAACGAAACTTAAGCTCACAAAATGTGAAGAAAATTCGAAAAAAATCGAAAAATAAAGGGCGATAACTCGGAATGAAACTTATATTACTGGAACCAGATTGCCTTCAGGTATCCAAAAATGTAGGTCAAATTTCAAAATTTTGAAAAATAACAAAAATTGTCTCTCAAATAAAATTTTTCATTTTTCGATCGCAAGAAGTCAGCGATGAAGTTTCGAAATATCGAAATTTTCAACTGCTATCGTCCGAGAAAAGACTCAAGGTTTCCGAAAATGTCATTTGTATGAAAATAGGTACAGAATTGACGAATCTACGGCCGTTTTTTAATTTTTTGACAGAGCACAAAATTCGACCACTTCCGGTCTGCGCAGAAGTTTCAAAAATAGTTTATCAAGTAGCCAACACATGGTTTCCCTATAAAGAATTAGGTCCCAGATCGGTATCTGTTACAGGCGCTGAGAAATAGGCTCCCCCGAAAAATAAAATAATAATAATAAATAATAATAATTTTAGTAAAAACAATAGTCTTTCAGACGAAAGTCTGAAAGCCTAATAAACTAGATCTGCTACTGTCCCATGCAGATATGAAAGCTTTCATATTCATCGTCACGTGTCATTGATTGTATCAAGTATCCTAAATAAAAGGATAAGAAGAAAAAATTATCAAAATTGGTCAAAAACTCTCGAAGTTACAAGTCTAAATATAGTATGAAACATTGCACCCAGGCATAACAATAATCTGAAAACTAAAGGGAAATAACTGAAACTTGTATTACTGTAATGAGACGGATGAGAAAATGAAATGAAAATGGCGGGAAAAACAAATTAAAAATGGCAGGTTGGACAGGCGACCTTACTCCTTGTCACGTACAACCGGGCATTTGAAAATAGGTTGCCAGGCAACGAAACATACGCCCACACAGCAGCCAAATCGTCCGGGCAGTCAACAAGAGTTGTTGCATTTCAAGTAATCATCAGAAAATCATAATTCAAACTCACCCATAACTACGTTGTAACTGTGATATAATTAAACTTTTTTTTAAATCAGATAATAATTGTGACATCCAGAGGGACCACAAGCTAAAAAGGGTGATTTTTCGTACAATCAGGGGCCATGATTCAGGAAGTTACGATCCGATATGGGCAAATATGCAATGGAACCAAGATCATTAGGTTATAAACATGTATTTCAAGTTTCATCAAAATCAGTTCAAAATTGTGACCTCTGTAGGGTCCCACAACCTTGACAGAACATATTCTTACACAATTCGCGTACAGACGGCGGCCATTTTATCCGTCAACTCTGGTCCGATTTTCACAAAATTAAAATTCTCTCTTCATTAACATGAAACCGTGATATAATCAAACAGTTTTTTAAATCGGATAATAATTTTGACCTCCAGAGGGATCACAAGCTAACAAAAGCGATTTTTTGGACAATCAGGGGACATAATTCAGGAAGTTATGATTCGATGGGCGCAAATATCGAAAGGAACCAAGATCTTTGGGTTATAAACATGCATGTCACGTTTCATCAAAATCGGTTCAAAATTGTGACCTCTATAAGGTCCACAACCTTGATATAACATATTTTCACACCATTCGCGTACAAAAGGCGGCCATTTTGTCCGTCAATTTTGGTCCGATTTTCACGAACTTCACACTCAACCTTCATAACCATGGAACGGTGATATAATCAAACGGTTTTTTAAATCGGATAACAATTTTGACCTCCAGAGGGACCACCAGCTAACAAAAGCGATTTTTCGGACAATCAGGGGACATAATTCAGGAAGTTATGATTCGATGGGCGCAAATATCGAAAGGAACCAAGATCTTTGGGTTATAAACATGCATGTCATGTTTCATCAAAATTGGTTCAAAATTGTGACCTCTATAAGGTCCACAACCTTGATATAACATATTTTCACACCATTCTCGTACAAAAGGCGGCCATTTTGTCCGTCAATTTTGGTCCGATTTTCACGAACTTCAAACTCAACCTTCATAACCATGGAACGGTGATATAATCAAACGTTTTTTTAAATCGGATAACAATTTTGACCTCCAGAGGAACCACAAGCTAAAAAGGGCGATTTTTCGGACAATCAGGGGCCATAATTCAGGAAGTTACGATCCGATGGGCGCAAATATCGAAAAGAACCAAGATCTTTGAGTTATAAACATTACATGTCAAGTTTCATCAAAATCGGTTCAAAATTGTGACCTCTATAAGGTCCACAACCTTGATATAACATATTTTCACACCATTCGCGTACAAACGGCGGCCATTTTGTCTTTCAATTTTGGTCCGATTTTCACGAAATTCGAACTCAACCTTCATAACCATGGAACGGTGATATAATCAAACGTTTTTTTAAATCGGATAACAATTTTGACCTCCAGAGGGACCACAAGCTAAAAAGGGCAATTTTTCGGACAATCAGGGGCCATAATTCAGGAAGTTACGATCCGATGCGCGCAAATATCGAAAGGAACCAAGATCTTTGGGTTATAACCATACATGTCAAGTTTCATCAAAATCCGTTCAAAATTGTGACCTCTATAAGGTCCACAACCTTGATATAACATATTTTCACACTATTCGCGTACAAACGGCGGCCATTTTGTCCGTCAATTTTGGTCCGATTTTCACGAAATTCGAACTCAACCTTCATAACCATGGGACGGTGATATAATCAAACGGTTTTTTAAATCGGATAACAATTTTGACCTCCAGAGGGACCACAAGCTAAAAGGGCGATTTTTCGGAGAATCAGGGGCCATAATTAAGGAAGTTACGATCCGATTGGCGCAAATATCGAAAGGAACCAAGATCTTTGGGTTATAAACATGCATTTCAAGTTTCATCCAAATCGGTTCAAAATTGTGACCTCTACACTGTTCACAAGCTAAAAAACGTGATTTTTCGTACAATCAGGGGCCATAACCCATGAAGTTACGGTCCGATACATGCCAATATCGAAAGGAACCGAGATCTTAGGGTGATAAACCTATATTTTAAGTTTCATTGAAATCGGATAAAAATTGTGACCTGTAGACTGTTCACAAACAATTGTGGACGGACGGACGGACGGACGGACGAACAGGGGCGACGACAATATACGTCCACATGAAACTGTGGGCGTATAAAAACACGCTAGTTAACTCAATGACAGGCGCGCGTGCTAACCATTCAGCCACCCAACCCCCCTTTGAAATCAGACACGTGCAATATGTCATATAGGAAGAATAAGAAGAAAATGGTAAATTAATGAGTTTAGGTCAAAAGGTTGAGCTACTGTTTTAGAGTATTTAATAGTTTTAAAGAGACACGTTAAGGGTTGTTCATAGTTAAATGAAAGTTTAATTTTAAATAAGACCAATAAAATTAGGATTTAATAATGCCAGACTAATATTTCCAATATGTTTGGTTATAAGTAGGAAATCGTGACGACTTCTTAAGCATGTTTTAAACAAAGGATCATAGACTGAATTATACAAGAATGGCACTCTGCAATAAAAAAACTGGCCAAAGCAAGATTTCTATGCAGAAATTAAATAATTGCTAGAACCAGAAAAATATTTATCCACTATAATAAATAAGCAACATAGAGAAAATGAAATGAAATTGAATGGGGTTTAACGTCCTACTGTTCTGCTCCTAAAATGGGCTAATGAAGACGGGCATATGCCATAAAGTGTGCAATGAGGGAAATTTTACCCGGGCAGCGGCGTTACGGCCTACGAAGTTGGACAGGCGAACATACTCCTTGTCACGTACAACCAAGAAATCGAAACAACGCCAGTTGACTCAAAGACAGACGTTATTCAGCCACGCAACCTCCCTAAAATCGGCAAATTGCTGACCTGCAGCGAGAAACAGTTCAACCGGGCCAAATTTTCTATTTTAACAGTTTAATTTGCACGGTACCTTTAGTTATCAACCGAATATTACAAAACTTTTAAAAATAAGCTCCCCTTGACCAGCTTAATCGTTCACAATAAACGTTTGCCCCTTAAAATCGGCAAATTGCTGACTTTAAAGTGAGAAACATTACAACCGGGCGAAATTTTCTGTTTTATCACTTTTACAGTACCTTTGATTACCAACCGTTTATTACAAAACTTTAAAAATAAAAGAGAAAGAGAGAAATGCGGCCTAATGTCCATTAGACACAAACTAGGTCATTTCGTGACTAACATATGTTTTTTAATTTTATTTAAGAACTCCCCTTGCGCTTACTGGTCTCTAGCCGTTGGGGGGAAACCGAAGGACACGGAGAAAACCCACGAGGTTGGACATCATACTCCATGTCACGTGCAACCTGGAGATCGAAACGACGCCCGTTGACTCAATGACAGACGTTACGATACAGCGCGCACATGCTAACCATTCAGCCTCCCTGAATTCGGAAAATTGCTGACTTATAGCAAGAAACATTTCAACCGGGCGAAATTTTCTGTTTTAACAGTTTAATGTGCACGGTACTTTAATTACCAACCGATTATTACTAAACTTTTGAAAATATGCTCCAACTGACCAGCTTAATCGTATGCAATAAACGTTTGGCCTGAATTGAAAGCTCTGCACGGAAAAAGTTCATCTCGATTTCCCGGCGTGGTTCCCCGTTGTCAGTGAGGCAGAACGGAGGGCCTGACAAGCACAGCTGTCTAGTCGTTCGGATGGGACGAAAAAAAAATATCCCTAAGCAGTTGGAATTCGATACTGTTGAATAAGCTGTATACAATGACTAAATGTGTAGATTGTAGTCACCCACACTGCATGTTTCGCTTAACAATGAAAGGATGCCGTTTTCAATGTTCGATCCTTTTGTTCTTCTACTCCTGATATGTTGGATTGTTGATCGATGGTTTTATATAAAAGACTACCAATAAGACTCTTTGTAGAAGAAGTTCCCAAAAAATATTAAGTTGACTTTACGAGAAAGACCTCTAAACATGCTCCAAATTGTAAAAATACGACTTTTTGTATTTTCAATCTCTTTTTTTCGCCTATCCCTGATATTTAAAATAAATGATACAATGATTTCACACAACAGGCTAGCTATTGGACTCTCTATTGACAAAAGTTTCACAGCCCTCCCTTCATTATAACCGAAGTTATCGTGCCCTAAAGAATCAACAAATCAGCATGCCTATCTCTGCTTACCCTAGGCAGAAAATGCTCATCTTTGAACTCAATCATGACATTGACCTAGTGAACGTCTACACCAAGTTTGAACATTCTAGCTCAATTAGAAGGAGAGTTATTGTGTTTCAAAGTCTCAGCCCTTCAAATTGCTACTACTTTTCATTTTCAATTCAAAATGGTGACCATCACGTGACCGAAATCAAAATTCTGCTCCCTACGATTTTTGGGCCATCCTTCAAGGATTCAGAAAATATAACTCCCGTGTCTGTAAGTAAAATAGCAAAAAAGCCTTAGGGATTTTTCATGTTTCAAGATGGTGGCACTTCCGGTTCGATCGACAAACTCCATATTTTGTGTAGGAATCAGTAATTACTTGTCGAGTATCGAAAATTTTTTTTAGGTCAGTCTGACCTATATTTCGACGTTTTTTTTGAAAACTTTGATCCTTAATTTCACCAAGGGGGGATAATTTAGAAAATTTCTCATTATAATTTTGAAGTCACATTGGTAAGATCTACTTAAATACTAAATTTCATGAAAATCGTACAACTATTAAAGAAGTTGTCAAACTGGTCTAAACTTCCGGTTCGAAATCACAGCGACGAATTTTCGAAATTCGAAAATGTGAAACTGCAGATGAAAATGATTTTTGTCAAGGTATTCAAAGAAAAAAGAATTAGTAAAATCGGTCAAAAAATAGCAAAGTTACGACTATGCATTGTCAGTTTTTTCGTTCGTAAAATTCGGTGATTTCGGATTCGTAAAACGTTTTGAAAATATATTTAATCAACGTTCGCACCCCATTTTTGGGGGGGTAGGTCAAAGTTTCAGAAAGATCCCGTGGTTAGATTCTGAGAAATCCGATTTGCAGAAAATACACAAAAAAAAAAATAATAATAATCTTAACAGAAACAATAAGCTTTCATATGTAATATGAAAGCTTAATAATAATTTTAGTAATCACAATAGGCTTTCAGACGAAAGTCTGAAAGCCTAATAATAAGAATAATAATTTTAACAAAAACAATAGTGTTTCACACAAGCTACGCAGTGTGAAACCCTAATAATAATAAGAATAATTTTAACAAAAACAATAGTGTTTCACACAAGCTACGCAGTGTGAAACCCTAATAATAATAACCATTTCTAAACACAAAGAACAACTTTTATCGTAACTCCATTTGAATATGGAATTTTTAGAAGACTATGCATCACAATAGATCGCCCTCATTTCTCAGCCAATCAATGCTGGGAATCTTATTACCCTGTACGTTTCCATGCACTCGGGCGAAAATTGCACGGGATCCATGGACATGAATATCAGATACACTTGATCAAATGTGGGTTTTCTGGTGCCGTTTGGTGAGTGATTAAACTGTCGATGTTATTGTAACATACCTTTATTATTTAAAAAAAGTTAAACGATGTTAGACATTATATCCTTATCTATTCACAAACGTATATCCATCCAATGATTTATATTTAGATGTTTAAACACTAATGAACAAATAATACGAGGCTACTTTATTACAAAAACATCGGTGAACAAAGCTAATTAATCTGGTCGGTGTAAAAAAACCTAATCATCTCTGTGCAACGTTAGTCTGATTGATTTATGGCAGGTATAAACGACAAGATGTATTTGCACTGTTAATTCTGACGTATATTGAGATATTTTTTCGTATTTCATTTTTACGGTCTATGAAGTCAAAGTCGCATGTAGAAAGAAAGGCGCCATACGACGATAACGGATTGTCATTTACAAATCATGTTTCAATCATTTTTGATGTTTATGATACATTTGCCATGACCATATCTTTTTACTTCCGTACTCTTTTATTCTGGATAAATTAGAACAACAATACTCTTCTGACGAAAATGTATCTCAAATCGTTTGGACTGCACACACGATGGTAGAGGGTATTTAGTCGCTGCCGTGAGAAAAAAGAACGATCGTACATTATGAAACAAATTCTAAATTAGAACAACAATACTCTTCTGAGGAAAATGTATCTCAAATCGTTTGGACGGCACACGATGGTAGACGGTATTAAAATCACTGTCGTGAGAGATCAAAACGACCGTAAATTATGAAACAAATTCTAAATTGGATCTTAAATTAAAATGAATTACAAAAAAAAAATTTTCCGTAGTCAATTGTTTTATTTAATTTGGGGGATTAAGGAATCAGTCAGGCGTTAATGAATACACAAGCCGGCCGTATATAGGTAATTAAGGAATAAACATTCGAAATATGCATTCGGTCACTGTGACGTCACTGGCGTCTGAGGGGATTAAGAGCGTTTTCAATAATTGGCCAAGTCGTTTTTACGCGAGGTCTATATTTGAGACTTTGAGTGACGATATCTGAATTAATTTTCATCAGATTGATGTTAAACTGCCGTAAAATGCATATAGTAACCAATGTCTATAAGTTCAATCAATTTATTTTTTCTCATTTTATGTGCTCTTTAATACTTTAAATCACTGTCATAAGTTTTAGGGAAGACCCAAGATTAAAGAAGGGCTGTCATGTTGCTCTATCCAAGTGATAGATTTGATTGAATGGGAAGAATAGACACACTCCCTCAAAAGTTCAAGTATCAGAAGCCAATCTAGCCATGGTCAGGGAGGGATTTCTTGGGACATTGCTTCCAGGGAATATTTTAACCGGGTTCGTATCGCAATTTGCGACTCAAACGTCCCATTTTGCCAATCAAATACATATTTGATTAGCATTATTAGCATAAAACCCTGCTTCAGCGCGAATCAAAGTTTTGAAAATTAATTTTAACTTTAAAACCATTCAGTATCGTAAAACACATCAAAACAAATCTCAAATCTCGCAATTTTATTGTCTTTACGTGCCTCTGCAACGGTCCAGTGGAACGAGAGCAGATGTTGTCGTCTGCTATTTATAGACGTAAAAGGTTTTGATACTATCTGTATCTGTGGTAGTCACAGTCGTCAAGACAGACATTCAAAACACTACAAGATAAAATTACCGGATGATCGAGGGTACGTCGCGAAATACAAGATGGCAAGTCAAACACATGATAATGTTTTGTCGTCAAATTCGACATTAAAATTAGCAACAGTTCAAGATTGGGTGAGGAAATATGACCCAGAAAAGATCTGGCTAGAGTATGAAGTAAATAAAGAATGTCCAGGTTTCGTACAAAGAATAACATGTGGCTTGTGCAAAAGACATGAGTCGAAGATAAATATTATGCGAAACTTTAGTCGCTGTTTTATTGACGGTTTAACTGGCAAAGCACTTAAAGCAGATACAATCAGGAAACATATGGTATGTGAGCCCCACTTAAGAAGTAAAACTCACGATATAAATTCATGGAACAAACATCAGAAATCAGAGACAAACTTTATGAGTAAATTTTTTGAAACTTCAGAAAAGATAGGCTGGCACTGCCAGGCAGGATACGCCCACATTTTCGAGAGATGGATAGAGAACGAGCAATACCGAAAGTGATTTTTCTTACATCATTAAGTTAGAATATGATATGTGCAAATATCGAAATGAATTAAGATCTTTGGGTTATAAAGGTGCATTTCAGTAGGCTTCAAATTCGACTGGGAATAATGTTGCTAAGTGGGTAAGATGCTGGCTCGGTAGCCTTGAGGTTGGGTGTTTGATCCCTGCATTGGGTGACAAAGTTCATCTAGATTTTCTGGCGTGGTTTCCCCTTGTTAGTGATGAAGGATGGATGGCCTGACAAGACAGTTGTCAATTTTTGTTCTATTTTCACGAAATTCGACCTCAACCTTCATTACGATGTAACGGTGATATAATCAAATGTTTTTTTAAATGGGATAATAATTCTGACCGCAGAGGGACCACAAGCTAAAAAAAAGGTCATTTTTCGGACAATCAGGAGCCATAATTTAGGAAGTTACAATCCAATGGCGCAAATATCGAAAGGAACGAAGATCTTTGGGTTATAAACATGCATGTCAAGCTTCATCAAAATCGGTTCAAAATTGTGACCTCTATAGGGTCCACAACCTTGATATAATATATTTTCACACTAATCGCGTACAAACGGCGGCCATTTTGTCTGTCAATTTTGGTCCGATTTTCACAAAACTTTTAACTCAATCTTCATTACCATGTAACGGTGATATAATCAAACGTTTTTTTTAAATCGGATGATAATTTTGACATCCAGAGCGACCACAAGCTAAAAAGGTCATTTTTCGGACAATCAGGAGCCATAATTTAGGAAGTTACAATCCAATGGCGCAAATATCGAAAGGAACGAAGATCTTTGGGTTATAAACATGCATGTCAAGTTTCATCAAAATCGGTTCAAAATTGTGACCTCTATAGGGTCCACAACCTTGAAATAACATATTTTCACACTATTCGCGTACAAACGGCGGCCATTTTGTATGTCAATTTTGGTCCGATTTTCACGAAATTCGAACTCAACCTTCATTACCATGTAACGGTGATATAATCGAACGGTTTTTTAAATCGGATAATAATTTTGACCTCCAGACGGACCACAAGCTAAAAAGGGCGATTTTTCAGACAATCAGGGGCCATAATTCAGGAAGTTACGATCCGATGGGCGCAAATATCGAAAGGAACCAAGATCTTGGGGTTATAAACATGCATGTCAAGTTTCATCAAAATCGGTTCTAAATTGTGACCTCTATAGGGTCCACAAGCTAAAAACATGATATTTCGTACAATCAGGGGCCATAATCCATGAAGTTTCCATCCGATACATGCCAATATCGAAAGCAGCCGAGATCTTATGGGGATAAACCTATATTTCAAGTTTCGTCAAAATCGGATAAGAATTGTGACCTGTAGAGAGTCCACAAACAAATTGTGGACGGACGGACGGACGTCCGGACGGACAGGAGCGACGACATAATACGTCCACATGAAAATGTGGGCGTATAAAAAGTGAAAGAGAGAGGGTGGCCAAATTATTTGAATTAGCTTATGCCTTGGCCTCCGAAGAGATAGCATTCTCTAAGTTTGAAACTTTTGCTAATCTTGAGAAAAGACATGGGGTTACTCTTGGTAATACATATATAAATCAAATAAAATGTCAACAGTTTACAAATATTATTGGGGAAGATTTGAAACAGCAATTAATTTTTGAAATAGACCAATGTGAATACTTTTCTGTTTTAATGAATGGTTCTACTGATGTCAGTGTCATTGAGAAAGAAGTTATTTACATTTTATTTATTAACAAAAAAGGTGAAAGACAAACTAAATTTTTTAGACTCAAAAATGCCAAAAATGCCACTGCTGTTGGTATTAGAGACTGTTTAATGGAGGCATTACAAGAGATGAGGGTTACAGATTTGGACAAAAAACTTATTGGCTTTATGGCTGACGGAGCCAGTGTAAATCTAGGAACGAGACGTGGTGTTGCTGCATTATTAAAGGAAGAGTTTGATTGGTTGATAGTCATACATTGCCTCAACCATAGGCTGGAATTGGCTGCCAAAGATAGCTTCAATGACACTCATTTTTTAGACATTATTAGTATGTTAAACAGTTTACACTCAATGTATCAACACAGTCCCAAGAAAATCAGAGAATTAAAGGAACTTGGAGAAATAATGAATGAAACTGTCACAAAACCCGAAAAGGCCATGGGAACTCGTTGGCTACAACATAAGCTCAGTGCTTGTCAGTCATTAATACAGTCATATCCCGTTATTATAAATCATATGGAAAATATGATCGAAGATACATCAAACAATATTAAAAAAGAAGATAAACAAAAATACAAAGGTTATTTAACTAAATTGAAAAGCCTAAATTTTGTTCTGTATTTACTGTATTTTGCTAAAATACTGACCCCATTGGCAAAACTATCTCTAGCCCTTCAGGGTGACAGTATTGATCTTTTATATGCTTTATCGTGTCTCGAAACATTTTATTCAGTTTTACAAGAAGACAATATCGATGACACAAGTGAACTTGGGTATTTAGTTCAGGATGTGAATAGTGATAATTTGTTGTTTAAAGGTGTTGAACTATACAAAGGAGCAACATCAGTGCATTCCTTTTTAACCCACATTCAAACTATTAAAACAAAGATAGAATCTTGTGTAAAGAATAGATTTGCTGATTTGGAGTCTAACGATGTTTTTAAAGTATTGTCTCTAATAAACACTTCCATGTGGCCCACTACAAAGAGTGAATTAGACAAATTTGGTAATATCGAAATTCAAACATTCATATCTCATTTCAGAACAATTCTTGAAAAAAAACAATGTAGAGATTGAAAGCATTCATTTTGAATGGTTAGTGTTAAAAAAATTCTGGTTAAGCTGCCATTCTTCACTTAGCTCCAAAGAATTTTTTCAGGCAGTTTTAACTACATATAATGACAAATTTAACAATATCAAACACATCATATTAATCTTAAAAATGTATCCAGTGTCTAATGCAAAACTGGAAAGAGCATTTTCAGCAATGGCCAGAATAAAATGTGACTGGAGAAATAGACTTGGGGAAGATATCCTTGAATCTTTATTGAGAATACAACTAGAAGGGCCAACCCCTGATTTATTTAATAGCTCAAAATGTGTCGATGTGTTTTTTTTCATCAAATAGACGCCCAAATGTTCAACCTTATGGTTCAAAGTCAACATCTGTTGATATTTAACTGACAAAATAAGTGATAAGATTTTTTAAGAATGACAGCCAAATAAAACTTACCTGTTATCATATAATTTATATGTTTAGACAAATGTGAACAATTTAATCCTTTTACAACGTAGCAAGTAGCTGCAACTAATTTTATTTTGTATGTGTGTATATTTGCAATGTTAATGTGCCAAAAGAACAGCTTTTGCAATGTTTATGTGCCAAAAGAACAGTTTGTTCTTATTTTTGACAGTTTTGTTCTGAAAATAAAAACTCTTAAAACATTCACATACTTTTTATTTTCATTTTATATATAAATATAAATAACAGTTTGGTAATACAAATAATATGGGTATTGTTATTGTCACATAATTATGTGAAATAAGAATTCTATTACATACTAAAAAAACTGCTAATCAATTGGTAAATTTTGCTACTCAATTATACAATTGATTAGCATTCTTATACAATTTTTCTGGAAACTGCTAATCAAATGTAAAAAAGTAAAATATTCCCTGATTGCTTCAGGAATATGTATGAAGGTCTTCACAGTAGATTTTGAGCTTTGACAAAAGATTCATGTTGCATTATTATATTTTACCTAAATAAATACTACCGATTACGTATACATAGGAATAAATTACGCCTTGCTTCTATCGATAGTATAAATAATTTCTGAAATCTATAAAGCCATGCCATTACAAATGAATTAAATTTAATTAAATGGCAGTCGTGGAAACATGATTAAACAATATGAACATGATAAATGGTCGGAAAAGATATCTTTAACTGTCTCAGTGGTAATAACTTTATACTCTATTATGGCACTACAACATCAAAACTTGTCTTGGTTTCAATCTGAATCCCCTAACTTTTAAAATCGCCATTACGGTACTGCCACTACAGCGTTAAAAGAAGTCGCTATAATCTCACTTAACTGTAAGGTACCTCCCATAGGTCACGTAAAGTTAAGTGGATATTTCTCACTTAAACTAGCCTTTGAATACCACTTACAGAGTAACATGTTAAGCAGCTTTGATACTTAAAGGAGCTAAATCGCTAACATTTAGGACGTGGAAATTGGCTCAAGTGGGTCGCAACGTATAAAATACTGTAATATGAATGTATCTTAGCCGATTTACATTCAATGGTTTCCGTTTTTACTCTTATTTCAAATCATCTATGTTCGGCGAAATAAGCCAGCAGTGTCAATCGCGTGGCTATTTCGAGTGTCTGGTTATTCCAGTCTATATATGCCGTTTGATTTGGTGCAATGTTTCTAGCCTTGTTCCTCGAGTCTCTTGCTAGAACTGGGGCTGAAACGCATTGTGGTACACGATTCGTGTACCAATGGTAAAATGTTTATTTTGTCTTAGATATTGGATAACAAAAGCCCATCCTTTTCCCGTAAGATCACAGCATCAATGTTGAATTAAATTGACAAATAATTCGTGTTTTCAATGTTGAAGATTTTAGATGATATTGAGTTAGAGACTTAGCTCCTTTAACAGCGCCTTTGAATACCACTTGCCCCTAACTTAGTTACGTATATTTAAGTGAATCCTACTAGTTGACTGACTATCTTTGAATACGGACCCATATCTATATTTCGTTTCGTTTTTTTATACTATCGATGGCCCAGGGGCGGATTGGGCCGGGAACCGGCATAGGCTTCCGTGTCGGAGCGGTCACTTTACTGACCGAGGAGCCCGGAGGGGGGGGGGCTCTCCCCCTGGACATTTTTGAAAAATGAACCCCAAATATGCGATTTTGTGCAATATCTGATTATAATCTCTGTCAAATAATATATTTCATAAATGGATTGCCTTAGGCCAAAACCACGACCTGCAAGTAATTTACAACCATCAACCTGTGAAATTATCATATCGTCATATTAACAATAATTAGAGTAAGAAGTTTAAACCAGTGATATTAATTAATTAAGACAGACTATAGTCCTACACCCACGGTCTACTAGCCTCCTAATCCTTTATCAAAGCATTCAAATGTGGGGAAAGTGAGGTTAAACGTATTAATTAACGTATTATCATCGTATCGTCAAGAGTGAAGAGAATTTAACTGGTTGAAAAATGGGACTAGTTGAGAAAATTTTGACTATTTGATTAACCAGTTAGAAATATTGAATCAGCAGGAATATTTTCATTGAAAAATGTCCCATTTTTGTTGCCGGGAGTGCTAGTTGATTCCTCCTGTGATGGAAGGCCACGAAACACATTGGTACAGAGTGACGAATAAATGAAAATCATAAAAGCTGCTTTTTAAGTTTGGATTCTGGCGTATCCCCGCAAACAGGGTGACTTAATAATTAGTATATTTGCGGGAGACACTGTCTGGTGAATCAGATGAAATGTGCGGTTGAAATTCGTATCCCCATTGCAGGATTCCGAATTCTGACCCACATGCAGCACACCCGGTCCAGAAAGTCTATTATACCAGCCTATAAAGCCAGTTAACGGGCCGCCACGCCATCACTGGAGTCTCATGGCCCCGTGGTCGGTCCAATACCCCCCTCTCCCGTAAAAGATTGTTTTTTTTAGACGAATTGGACAAAAAATTTTTTTTTCATTTTTTGTCCGGTCGAGCGATCGTCCGACCGGCCCTTAGCGCGATAATTTTAGGGCAATTTTATGTGCACTTTAAGTCTAAGATAGTCACTTTAACCACGTGTTCTGAATGATGTGAGGCATTAGCCAATGAGACGGTCCGTATCGGCGACTTCTTGACCTTTAATAAAAACGGAACTGTGGGTAAACCAATAGAAACGACAAAGCCGATTATCAGATGGTTACGTAGTGTAGTCCATCGCCGGGGGCCGGGCGGATTGGGAGATGGCCCGGCGGCCCAATCCACCCCGGCGATGGCCTACTAACCTTGGTTTAAATTAGTCTCACTTAACCACTCTACCGACAATTCTACGTCTGATTGACGGGTCGGGATAATCAAGACTACATTCTTACGAAACCTAACAGGAGGCCGGAACAAGAACTTGAATTTAGTAAACGCGCTCATTAGGCATCCCAGCAACTGTTTTACGAACACATAAAAGTAAAATGAAACTACTGCTAGTATCATGTTCTTGCTAATGAAAGTGCTTCAGAGATGTAATTTGTATTAAACCAAAAGATGCCGCTCCTAACGGTGCAGTTAATGATAAAGCAATTTAAAAAAGTAAAACGAACGTAATTTCTAAAGCAGCTGTAATAACCAAAAAGCTGAATTTTACTGCTATTCAAAATCGTCAACATTACTATTGTACAAGTTGATAGATTTGTCGAGAATTGCATTTGCGAAAGCTATTTATACTATAGTCTCATAAGCTCCCCTACAAGTAATAATTATCATACTGCGGAGTAAGCGAGAAACAGTTGATATAAGCGTGCACATTCACCGTGGCGAGACAAACTTTCTGTATGGGCCACCTTAACTCAAGTATGCAGTTATCATAACATTGTGGTGCAATCACGGCCAAATAGTAAGTCACGTGATAACGACCTCAAAAAATCTACAATGGCGGATAGCAGGCTACTGAGAGATGACGATTATAATACTCATTTTGATCCAGATAGCTTTATTAAAACATATTATACTGTTTTAGAAGATACAGTCGTGGGTGGAATGGTGCCCTTTCTATTAAAAGGTGAACACGATGTCTTTAAAGCAGGTAAATTCAAATTGATATATAAAATGGTTTCTAAATTGTTTTTAAAATCTTATAAAGATCTTTATATCAGGGCCGGCGGAAGCAATTCTTGATTGCGGGGAGGGGGTCTACCATCCCATATTGAAATTCAGACACTCTCGCGAAAAAATCGGCGGGGGTCTTTGCCCATTGAGGAAAAAATTGACTCCCCAATGGACGTTTGTTCCATTATTGGACGCAATGCGAAGCCAACGTGCCCATATCAGTATGGGTGCCACATAAAGCCGAATGAGATTGGTCGAGCCAATAATGTCTTTATATATCAGGCGCCTCCTAATGACTCACACTAACCCTTGATTGATGGGGTGCACAAAACTGCTTGATCTGTGGGGTGCCTTTCCCAGAGGTGCGCCAATGATGACATGATTGGCGGGGCGCCTTATATTGACAATATTTGATTGTCAGGCCGCATATGCTCAGGGACGGATCCAGTAATTTTTGCAGGAGGGGGTTTGCCAGGTATCGGTTACAGAAATCTGCCATCATCGTCTCTCAATAACATAGGCATACATACAAATTGGGCTTTTTAAACAGAGAAATCGTTTTTATACTGATGTAGGATTACTTTGTGATGTAATTTCATTGATGCAAGGCATGATTTTTTTATGTATCTGAGCAGGGTGGGGGGTGGGTGGACCCCCCAAAACCCACCCTCTGGATCCGTCCCTGATGCTGCATATTGCCGAATAAGATTATGCCGACGAGATCACTGTTACATAATGGCAGGTTATAGACACTTCGTGTCATCTTGACACGTGAAACTGAATCAGAAGAAATTTCATCCTACAGACAATATTTGGGGTTTATTTTAACATAATATGATAACGCTTACCATAAAAACTTCATTCATCAACAACGAATGTCGTGCAATGTTTGATTTTCGAGGATATTACCATCTGGACGTGTTTTAAAATTGTTAAAAAAGTTTTCAGCTCCCATTCGCAAGGGAGTTCACTCCTAATGACAAAACGAGTTATGATTCTTGGTTATAATAAAATTTGGAACTTTTCTCCGGAAAAGAAAATTAATGGACGTGTTTTAAAATTGCTAAAAAAGTTTTCAGCCCCCATTCTCAAGGGAGTTAACTCCTAGTGACAAAACGAGTTATGGTTCTTGGTTATAATAAAATTTGGAACTTTTCTCTGAAAATGAAAATTAATTCGGAATTCTTCGGTTTTTAGACTACGTTCAAATAACGATTACATTTAACGCTTCTACGCATGCACAGTTCTTAGTTTTTGAACAGAAAGAGAGACAGAAATGGGGTTGAACGTCTACTCAACACAAACTAGGTGATTTCGGGACTAACATATGGTTTAATTTTATTTCAATAATTCGCATGCGCGTAGCAATCTTTAGCAGAGGGAGGAAAACGGAGTGCCCGGAGGAAACCCACGAGGTTGAGAAGGCGCCCCTATCTCCATGCCACATACGCTCACACCAGGGGTCGAAACCACAGTCGCAAGCCAGAGGTGTCCGGCCAGCTAGAGGTCGAAGCGCGGCACTCTAGTCCACTAGGCCATCCTAACCCCTCAGTTCTTGAACAGAAGAGACAGAAAGAGAGAAATAAAACTAAACAACTCAAAATACCAGTTACATTTAACGGTTATATTTTCGTCTGATTTTTATCAATGGACTTGACCCTAGCCAAAATATTTTAAATTGGCAGTTGACCTTATAAACCCAGTATAGATAAAGTACTTACAGTACACATTGTATACGTTAAATATCCTCTTATATTTCCAATAATTATCACAGACAAATATAAAAGTTACAAATAACGTTAAAAAAAAAACACTTTCGGATTTCCGCAATTACGGAAACACCCGACAATTAATGAGCTGAAGCTAAATCATACGACATGACGTAATAGTCGACACTCGGGTGGCAGTCGATGTATATTTCAATGTGGCATGGGCAGAAAGTGAGTTTGTCAGACATTGATTTCGCCCCGAATGTTCTTCCCTATCCTTAGTACGAGCCAATTAGAAATGCGAGGAACAACTGTGCGATGATGGTTCGAAACATTCTATCATTTCTATCGAAGAATGATAAATGGGCACTAAAAATAGCGTGGACAGCTTATCTTATCACTTTATCATCAGTAGGGTCTATCGTCGACATCGCTGTGTCTGGACCTTTCTGCGTGTTGTCTCGCTTGGAAATTTAAAAAAAAAATGACATGTGCTTCCTGATTTATTATTGGTGCTATTAGTACGTACGTCCCCATGCAACGCAATTGACCATGTTTATGGTCCCATTTAGTTTGCGGTAGTATAGTTGTAACGGTGGTCAAATCATAGGGGTACCAATGCTGGATAGCAAATCATTGGTGAAAGCCATTTTGCAGGGTTCAGTCTCAGATCTAGAAAAAACCCAACTATTTCCTTCGATCAAGGCTTAAGTCTACACAATAATTAAATAAGATACTATGGTTATGAAAATAATTTACCGAAAGTGTCTGGAAAATAAAGACTAAAATTTTGTTTCGGTTATTATCCGGTCTTAAATAGTTCTGCGTATTTAGAGCTAGCAAATATTTATTTCTTAACATGAAGTGATCGCCCCGTAAACGAAGGGTGTAACCACCATATAAAAGTAAATCCAAAAATGTTGTAATGAGTTTATCTTGACGTTCTCATGTACCGGAAAGTTGGAAATGAAACGAAGCTATTACAGCTAGCTCTGTATCGAAATCGCCGAAATCAAAAATTAAATCAGAGTGCAATTGAAATCTTTGCTCAAGTTCGTTTTTATACGCCCACATTTTCATGTTGACGTATTATGTCGTCGCCCCTGTCCGTCCGTCCACAATTTGTTTGTGGACTCTCAACAGGTCACAATTCTTATTTGATTTTGACGAAACTTTAAATAAAGGGTTTATCCCCATACGATCCCGGCTGCTTTCGATATTGGCATGTATCGGATCAAAACTTCATGGATTATGGCCCTTGATTGTACGAAAAATCACGTTTTTAGCTTGTGGACCCTATAGGGGTCACAATTTTGAACTGATTATGATGAAACTTGACATTTCGATATTTGCGCATATAGGACTAAGACTAGTAACTATTTCCCCTTATTTCATGATGGACGAATGTAGTGCGAGTTATAAATAGACAATTTTTCCCTTATTTTTCTCCCCTCTTCCTGCATTTTTGGGTTGACTTTTTGGTCTAGAATTGGAGAAAAGGCATCAAAGTTACTGATTATCAGATAGATCACTTTGTGGTCTGAGAAGTAATTTTCCTGAACTCCAGACCTTGTGTGATCTTTTGGTAGATCAGTATATATCAAATCTATCACTGTATCTGAATCAGTGGTAGGTTCATCAATCAGCTGGTTCATGTCCATAAACATTTCCCCGACCTTAGAGGTTTTACACTTTTCAAATTGCATATTGAAATCACCAAGAACTATAGTGAAATCAGTTTTATCTGAACTTTTGTTCATATCTGTAACAGTTGAACAAAACTGACTTTCAGACACTTTAGGGGGTTTATATATCCCAAGTATCTTGCAAGATTTCTTTATATTGCTAATTTCAATATTTAACGTTATAACGTTCATTTCAATACCATTCATATTAAATGGTTCAACAACAATTTCTTCCAGTTTCATGTCATTATTGACATATACAGCCATGCCATGATGGTTTTTCATTTTTTCTGTACAAGCATCATTTCTATACAAGGTATAACCAGGTATGTTATACATATCTGAATTTACACTTGCTTTTACTCTTGTCTCTGCCAGTATGACGACAGATGCATTTATTTTACCAAGACTTGCTTTTACATCTTCAAAATATTTCTGCAGTGATCTAACATTATGATAAACCACAATTATTTTATCTGAGCTCACAGAACTCAAATCTCGCGTTCTGCACACGACTTTACTTGTTGTACGCAATTCATTCATTTCTACTTTGACATCATTACTGATTGATATTTTGTTTTCGTTAAGGTTTATGATGTGTAAACCTTCAATAGTTTTCACCCTGCTTAATCCAACATAATGGATATGTGGAGTTTTCCTACCTTCGAAATCAACGACCACGCTCTCTAAAGTATCCCCTTGTGATCGGTGATCAGTTTTAGCAGCAGCTGGTCTCAAAGGTATTTGCATTCTCATTTCTTCTGCATTTTTGTATTTCCCAACTCTAAACTGTCGTGAAACAGCCAGAATAGGTGTCCACAGGGCACCAATTTCGACACTAAAATGATTCTTATAATAATTTCTAGTTAACATCCCAACATCTGGATTTTCAAACTGGACCCAGACTATGGTGCTACTTGCTGATCTAGAAGCGCCTGACCGGATTTTTTTTACCGTGCAAGACGCCCCATTTGTCAATCCATCATCCAATCTAGCATTTAAAGCTATTTCACATTTCAAGACAATTACCAACCCTAAAGTTGAATGTAATTGCATGGTTTTTCTCGGATCTTCTGGAATTTTCTCTAGTACAGCTTTGCCCACAGCTTGCGAAGCAGACCCAACTATACTATCTTTTGCTAAAATTACAATTTTTTCACCCACCATGTTATCAAAAACTTTATCATTAAAGTTTTTCATCTTTTCATTACTTAAAAAGAGATGTTGTATGTCAAAAGGATACTCACTCTCTTCATTAACTTTCAACAATCTTGATTTAAGAATGTTCATATCATTATATTTTACTTCTTCAGATATATAATTGCCTTCTCTTAATCTATTCAATAGCTCAGCAAAGGCTTTGCTATCTTTTTGCCTCATAATTTCTGTAAGTTCATACATGCAGAAATTATCTTTCCATATATTACTCGCTAATGGCCCATAGGCACTGCCGAGATTTTCAAATATATAACCATCAAACACAGGTTTCAATTGAAACAGATCTCCAACACAGATAACATGACATCCACCGAATAACAGTAGACTGCCTTTGATATCTTGAAGTCTTTTATTAACAAAATTCATCATTCCACATCCTACCATGGATATCTCATCAATAAAGACAACTTTCAAACCTCCAAGGCTACTTCTTAAAGTATTTAATCTGCTACTATCTAAGCTTTTATATTGCAAAGACTGACACACAGGGATCTTTAGCGCACTGTGCAACCGCGCGCGTAGCTATCACATCATCAAATCGATGGTTGTGTTGATTTTCTACGCGGTAGTTGGTGTTGCGTTTTGATTTCGGCAGCTCCAGGCGCATACCTATCCACACAGTACATTCTTCACTATCGAACACACGTCTGTCTATTTTAGGCGACACACGCACATTTTTAATTGACACGCATAAATATTGGTTTAAAAAAATAAAATAATATCGTAATTTGCATACAGAAAGATTTGAAAACAAATCACAGTCATAAATTTAAAACGTTATTACATTACTCCATGTGTCAGCACGCGAACTTTCGATGCCACGTAGTCCTTGGTTACATGTATACATAGACTTGTTTGTCCTGACACGCGCTGACTTCTAATAAAAGTTTAACGGACTGGACAATTTTTTTTTTATTTACTATTATTTCCGGTACAGCGCGACTTTTTTCAGTATATTAAAAGTATTTGATATAAATTCATTCATTTTGTAGTTTTTTTTAAATTATTGTTAAATTAACAATCCATTAGATGTGGATGGCAGCGCCACTGAACTACAATGATAATACCAATAGACCAGTTTGGCTCAAACTTTGAGTGCCCCCAGGGTGTCCTTAAAGTGCAGGACCCTGTTTCACGAAATTTTAACTTAAGATAAAATCCAAATTTTAGTAGATACTTCAATTTTGATTGGCTAAGCACTAAAATCAATCTAATATTATCCAATCAAATTACTAAATTGGGATCTTATCTTAGTTAAAATTTTGTGAAATAGGCCCCAGTTCTACATTATTTTATAGAATATGACATCCACACCTGATGGATTATCTAGTAAGAATCTTCCTGAAAAACAATCCTGGAGATGGCTTGGGTATATTCATAGAAATAGTATATATCTCAGGGTTCAATTTAAGCGGTATCGCATCGCAAAAAGCGACCTAAATCATGGTAAAGGCGATAGAATTATTTCATTCATTAGCCAAAAAAATGCTTTCAAACTTGTGAAGTGCGATTCATTAGATTTTGGATGAATGTGGAGTATAGTTAGGCCTATGAACAAATCAATTATTAAATGCAGGACTAACTAATATTCCAAGTTGTGGTCGTGATTAATTTGAACCAGTTTTTATTTCAATATATCCGATAACTAGAAGACAATGCAGACTCCGTTTTTAATCACACGTGTTTATAAAATATGTTACTAAAAATAGAATAAAACAACGCAGTATAGTATGATTGGTTAACTTAACTGTAATCTAAAAGTAGACATCTCGTGAGACGCGTGAAACGAGGGCATATTCTAAGGTTGATAATATTTTGAAGGCGGAGAGGGGGATGTTTTTAAATAAAGAAATAAACAAGCAAAGTCACGTCTACAAATATTCCGATTGGAATGGTGTAACTTGAAGTAGAAGTAGTTTTGTTTTAGACGAGTAGTGCGTCCGGCATCGTGGAGAGACAGTATGCATTATAGTCTAGATTATCACATGACTTTAGATTGTATTTACTGAGATCTATATTTAGCCCCACTATAAATAGAAGAGGTACAACCTTCCCGAGTTCACTACAGTCACAGAAAAAACTATTGTTATGCTATGCTTCCTTTGGATTGGAAAAATAAAAGTGCAGTATTTCACATCTCATTTATGTAGTTTAAATCACAGAAAAAATGTGAAATGAAAGGGCATTAGCCCAGGACTAGTACGGCTAAATAGGTCACTAGCCCGTAGGTTATTTTTGGTAGTCCCGGGCGTCGGGACCCGAGCGGTATTCAATGGTCATTGAGTTCTATCTATATATTCTGAGTTTGTGTTGTGTTAAAAAAATTGGGAGGTGTGTTGTGTTTACCTCCACCCCCCATTGAATTCTGGTGACCCTTAAACCTGAATGAAACACAGAATTTAACATGGCCTAACCTAACAGGCATCATAAAAATAATATACTATAATTTATGCAAAATATCATTAGGATTGTACTGCAGACATTTACACTGGCATGTAAATGATTTAGTAGAATCCTCATATTTATTCTATGGAAACACAAAAACTGTAAATCCCAGAAATCCCTAAATATCAAAAGGTACCACTACAGTAATAGGTCGAAGTATGTACAAAGCTCCATGAAGATATCTTGCATGGTTTATGAAATATGTCCCAGAAACAAAATTGTACACCAAAAACTAAGTCAATCTTGTTTCCATGGAAACACAAAACATATAAATCGTAGAAATTCCTAAATAGCAAAAGGCACAACTACTGTAATAGGTTGATGTGTGTACAGAGTTTCAGAAAGATATCTCAAACGGTTTATGAGATATGCTCCAGAAAAAAATTAGGGACGGACGGAAGCCGTTTCAATATTTTTCCAGACATAACATTGCACAATCACAATCTGCATTTACACGGCAGTAATTTAGTAAAAGATTAAGATAAGAAAATATAGCCTAGCCTAATAAACTACATAAAGGCATGTTAGTTTTCTGAAATATTTCCCTCCAAACCAAAGACAATGCAGCTGGCTACGTATTCAGTTACAGTAAATGGTCTTGACACCTGGCGCTAACGAGGCTAGTTCGTAATAAGAGAAAAGAAATGACATCTTCAGACTTCATGTGATCATTGACATTCCATTTCTCTAGCGTAGTCCTACTAGACACCCCATTTTTGACCTTTTCAACGCAGATTGAATTTGAAGATTGATTGTAAATTATTCCGAGAATGTGCTTTGAAAGAACCTTGCAATACGTTAATGGACATATGTGTATTTGTAAGAAAATAGTTATTAATAATAAATACCTCACTATATATATAATAACCTACAACAGTCTACGGAGAGTAAAATAGTCCACGATAGAGACTAACCGCAAAGAGCAACCGTCTGACGATATTTGAAAAGGTTTGTGGTTTTTCCAAAATTTCAGATCGGTAAGACGGAAAACGAAATTATAAATTCCACCCGACTTTCCATTCCAAAGCTTTTAAATTCTGTTGCATCTATTTTAAGCCATGAATTATTGGCATAGCAATAATTAATATTTCAATAATCATTGGTAAAATATTCCATTGTCATTTACCGAGACAGAAGATCGAATAAAAAATGCGTATCAAAATTTCCGATCCGATTAGACGGAAAACGAAATTATCAATCCCCCGACCACCTCCCCCCAATATATTGTAAATTTCTTTTGCACCTATTTTATTTTGAATCAATGAATTATTGGCAAAATAATAAATTAAATGTGATAGCAATAATTCATATTTCAATTATCCTGTAGTGTAATACTTATAATCCATTATGTCATATCAAAAAGCAAGAAGGAGAAATGAAAAAGACAGATTGATAGGCCGGGGTTCAATTAGTTGTTTTCATAACTGTTCAATTTGTTTACTACAATTTATTCAACTCTGATTAAATATCATGTTGAATTATTTATGTATATTTTCCACACTGATGTTGACCGTGATATAATCATTATCATTTTTTTCTGTAGGTCATGTGGCAAATAAATCAAAACTAATTAATTTTGAGACTAATATCCTTTATTACCCAATAATGTACAAACTAACAGACAGTTGAAAAGAAAGATTATAATATGACAAAATCATAATATCACAAAGAATGAATATCAATTTGAAAGTAAAATAAAATGAAATTGTTGTTTACAATGATATATGAAATTACAGTCTGATATGCGCAAAAAATCAAAAGTAACCAAGATCTTTGTTTAATAAACATATATTTTAATTTTCATCAAAATAAGATAAAAATTGTTACCTGTAGAGGATCCACCACCTTGTATTCCATACTGTATCAGAGGCGGCTTGTCCGTCAGTTTTGGTCCGATTTTCATGACATTCGAACTCAACTTTCATTACGATGTAATGGTGATATAATCAAACGTTTTTTTTAAATCGGGTAATAATTTTGTCTTCCAGAGGGATCACAAGCTAATAAAGGCGATTTTTCGTACAATCAGGGGCCATAATTCAGGAAGTTTTGTTTCGATATGCACAAATATCAAAAGGAACCAAGATTGTTAAGTTATAAACATGTATTTCAAGTTTCATCAAAATTAAATTAAGATTGTGACCTCTACAGGGTCCACAACCTTGATATACCATATTTTTACACTCTTCGCGTACAAGCGGCGGCCATTTTGTCAGTCAATTTTGGTCCGATTTTCACGAAATTCGACCTCAACCTTCATTATGATGTAACGGTGATATAATCAAACGGTATATTAAATGGGATAATAATTCTGACCCCAGAGGAACCACAAGCTAAAAAAAAGGTCATTTTTCGTACAATCAGGGGCCATAATTCAGGAAGTTACAATGACCCTATAGACGTCACAATTTTGAACCGATTTTGATGAAACTTGACATGCATGTTTATTACCCAAAGATCTTGGTTCCTGTCGATATTTGCGCCTATTGGAACGTAATTTCCTGAATTATGGCCCCTGATTGGCCGAAAAATCACCTTTTTTAGCTTCCGGTCCTTCTGGAGGTCACAATTATTATCCGATTTAAAAAACCGTTTGATTGTGTCACCGTTACACCCTAAGAAAGGTTGAGTTCGAAATTCGTGAAAATCGGACCCAAATTGCCATACAAAATGGCAGCCGTTTGTACGCAAATACTGTTAAAAAATGCTATATCAAGGTCGTGGACCCTGTAGAGGTCACAATTTTAATTCGATTTTGATGAAACTTGAAATTCATGGTTATAATCCAAAGATCTTGGTTCCTTTTGATATTTGTGCATATTGGATAGTAACTTCCTGAATTATGGCCCCTGATTATACGCAAAATCGCCTTTTCTTAGCTTATTATCCGATTGATAAAAAAAAACTGTGATTATATTACCGTTACACCGTAAGGAAGGTTGATTTCGAATTTCAGGAAAATCGGACCAAAATTGCCATACAAAATGGCCGCCGTTTGTGCGCGAATACTGTTAAAAAATTGTATATCATGGTTGTGGACCCTGTAGAGGTCACAATTTTAATTCGATTTTGATGAAACTTGAAATGCATGGTTATAACCCAAAGATGTTGGTTCCTTTCGTTATTTGCACATATCTGATCCCAACTTCCTGAATTATGGCCCCTGATTATCCGAAAAATCGCCTATGGTCCCTCTGGAGGTCACAATTATTATCTGATTCAAAAAAAACGTTTGACTCTATCACCGTTACACGCTACGGAAGGTTGAGTTCGAATTTCGAGAAACTCGGACCATAATTGCCAGACAAAATGGCCGCCGTTTGTACGCGAATAGTGTAAAAATATAGTATATCAAAGTTGTGGACCCCTGTAGAGGTCATAATTTTAATTCGATTTTGATGAGACTTGAGACCTGGATGTCACAATTATTATCCGATTTAAAAAAAAAACGTTTGACTCTATCACCGTTACACCCAACGGAAGGTTGATTTCGAATTTCGAGAAAATCGGACCATAATTGCCAGAAAAAATGGCCACCGTTTGTACGCGAACAGTGTAAAAATATGGTATATCAAAGTTGTGGACCCTGTAGAGGTCACAATTTTAATTCGATTATGATGAAATCTGAATTGCTTGTTTATAACCTAAGGATCTTTATTCTTTTCGATATTTGCGCATATCAAATTGTAACTTAATGAATTATGGCCTTTGATTGTTGGAAAAATCACTTTCGGTATTGCTTGTTCTCTGTCTATCTCTCGAACAATTATTATCTGATTTAAAAAAAAACCTCTGATTATATTACTGTTGAACGGTAAGGAAGGTTGAGTTCGAATTTCGTGAAAATCAAATCGTACCAAAATTGCCGGACGAAATGGTCGCCGTTTGTACGCGAATAGTTTAAAAATATGGTATATCATGGTTGTGGACTCTCTACAGGTCACAATTCTTATCCGATTTTGACGAAAAGTCACATTTCTAGGTTGTGTACCGTCACACCATAATCATTGTCGGCTTCGAATTTCATGAATATCAGACTGGAACTGACCAACAAAATGGCTGCTCCCAATACAGTATGAAATACCGGACTTAATGATGTAGGAAAAATCACTTTCGGTGTTGCTTGTTCTCTGTCCATCTCTCAAAAATGTGGGCGTATCCTGCCTGGCAGTGCCAGCCTATCTTTTTAGCTTGTGGTCCCTCTGGAGGTCACAATTATTTTCCAATTTAAAAAAACGTTTGATTATATCACCGTTGCACCTTAAGGAAGATTTGAGTTCGAATATCGGGAAAATCGGACCAAAATTGACAGACAAAATGGCCGCCGTTTGTACGCGAATACTGTTAAAAAATGGTATATCATTGTTGTGGACCCTGTATAGGTCACAATTGTAATTCGATTTTGATGAAACTTAAAATGCATGGTTATAACCCAAAGATCTTAGTTCCTTTCGTTATTTGCGCTTATCGGATCGTAACGTTCTAAAATATGGCCCCTGATTGTCCGAAAAATCGCCTATGGTCCATCTGGAGGTCACAATTATTATCCGATTCAAAAAAAAACGTTTGACTCTATCACCGTTACCGGCTACGGAAGGTTGAGTTCGAATTTCGAGAAACTCGGACCATAATTGCCAGACAAAATGGCCGCCGTTTGTACGCGAATAGTGTAAAAATATAGTATATCAAAGTTGTGGACCCCTGTAGAGGTCATAATTTTAATTCGATTTTGATGAGACCTGAAATGCATGGTTATAATCCAAAGGTCTTGGTTCCTTTCGATATTTGCTCATATCGGATCGTAACTTCCTGAATTATGGCCCCTGATTATACGCAAAATCGCCCCGTTTTAGCTTGTGGTCCCTCTGGAGGTCACAATTATTATCCGATTTACAAGAAAGTTTGATGATATAATACCGTTGCACCGTAAGGAAGGTTGAGTTAGAATTTCATGAAAATCGTACCAAAATTGCCGGACGAAATGGTCGCCGTTTGTACGCGAATAGTGTAAAAATATGGTATATCATGGTTGTGGACTCTCTACCGGTCACAATTGTTATCCGATTTTGACGAAAAGTCACATTTCTAGATTGTGTACCGTCACACCATAATCATTGTCGGCTTCGAATTTCATGAATATCAGACTGGAACTGACCAACAAAATGACTGCTCCCAATACAGTATGAAATACAGGACTTAATGATGTAGGAAAAATCACTTTCGGTGTTGTGAGTAAGAGAAGATGCCGACCCTCTCCACACGACGTGTTATTCGGGGTGGGCTGGCAGACTAATTTGACAGGACATTGGACATCACTTGAATCACAAGACAACACTTGAAATGATAATTTTAATGAATATTTATGTAAATAAATATTATATACAGAAAACAGTAGTTACAGCACAAAACATTTATGTAAACAAGCTGACTGTTTTCTTTGTTGAACTTATTCAATAACACAAAGTCCATGGTTCACAGCTAGAGTTCACGGATGAGAGTTCACGGTTCACAGTTCACAGAGTTCACTGGTCGAAGAGGTCACGCTTCACATAGTTCACAGTTCACTGATGAGAGTTCACGATTCACGGTAATCCGCCATGTTTTAAAGCCCCAATAACACTCTTGTTGTTACTGAATAATATGTCCCAATCTTCATTCTGGTCAACAAATCGTATTATTTTAGAATATTCCAATTAAATGATGATATAAATTTCATCTTAACACACCTATTTTGAAAATTGGAAAAATTCAACCAATTGATTTGAAAAGTCTAACGTAAATCTTTTCAAATGTGACTTGGATTTTAAAATATTTTCGAACCCTCTGGACAAGTAAAATAGGTTGTAATGGATAATTTACACAACAGGTAGGGCACTTAAACATCTAGTACTTAGAATAATGGTATTATTTATTTTCTGGAGCTACCAAGCCAGCAAGAATGTTATTGTCCCTTTAAGGACATGGTGTTTCCCGGAGGAATTACAAAAACAGTTACGGTTGTCAGCTCATGATACGAACATATTTAATTTCTATGTTTATTCACACACAGTTCACCATTCTCTGGTCGTATATCACAATCGTCCTAAACATAGTTACCAAACTCCAACCGCGATGGGTTTCAAGCCCTGGTGTGAGCGTATGTGGCATGGAGATAGGGGCGCCTTCTCAACCTCGTGGGTTTCCTCCGGGCACTCCGGTTTCCTCCCACTGCTAAAGACCCCTACGCGCAAGCGAATTATTGAAATAAAATGAAACCATATGTTAGTCTCAAAATGACCTAGTTTGTGTCGAGTAGACGTTAAACCCCATTTCTCTCTCGCGCCAACCGCGATGCGGTGAAAAACGGTATCAACACACGCCATTACACAACAACCTCATAACGAAGAAAGTTCTAAGTCAAGATTACAAGATCGCTTTCACACAAACTTATAACACTACAGACACGATCACCCAGTCACTCAATACTAAAAGACAAACGATTTCACAAACATAACATACAAACAATATTTTGGACATTGCATTCGGTATTGCTTGTTCTCTATCTATCTCTCGAAAATGTGGGCGTATCCTGCCTGGCAGTGCCAGCCTATCTTTAAATAAACACACAAGTCGAAGCCCCTAATGAGTGTATTTTTTACTCGGCTTTATATAACAATACATGTGTTATATAAACATATAACACAACTAGGCAGATAAGTGGGTCAGTTTTTATAAGTGTCTCTGAACCACTCTACCTGCCTGGTGTTCTTAGTAGCTTACATTAGTCATTATGTGACAAACTTGTGGGTGTCTAATGAGATCATTTGTCTAGAAGGGTTTATAAACCTAGAAGACAAACGAATCGACAGTTAGGTCCAGGCAAGGACGCAGAGAGTCTAGTCTAGGCGGGGACATCTAAAGGTGCAGGTCTCGAAGAGAGAGAGAGAGAGAGAGATGGGGTTTAACGTCCACTCAACACAAACTAGGTCATTTCGGGACTAACGTATGGTTTCAATTTTATTTCAATAATTCACTTGCGCGTAGGTGTCTTTAGCAGTGGGAGGAAACCGGAGTGTCCGGAGGAAACCCACGAGGTTGAGAAGGCGCCCCTATCTGCATGCCACATACGCTAACACCAGGGCTCGAAACCACAGCCGCAAGCCAGAGGTGACCGGCCAGTTAGAGGTCGAAGCGCGGCACTCTAGACCACTAGGCCATCCCACCCCCCCCCCTGGTCTCGAAGATATGAGTCGAGCGTCTATAAGTTATTGGTGCCAAGCTAAAATATGGCTTCCTCAACACAAGTTAGTTCTGGGGTTGTTTGTACTTATGTAAGAAGCAGAATAAAAGTATTATTTGAAGTTAAACCAGTGTTGTCAAGAACCTGACTAAAAGACCCAAATACTGTCACATCATGGGCTAGCTACGGACCTGACTTTACTCAGCATGTGACCCACAATAAATAAATATCTCCAAATATCTAGACAATTACACCACAATATTTGATAAGACCCAAATACTGTCACATCCTGGGCGCCCTAATATAATTGGCGTGGCGCCCATAATGCGACTCGCACGATTAACACCAAAAATTGATTTGGGTCCAAAACGGTATGATCTGTGGAGTGCCTTATCCCAGAGGTGCGCCCATAATGACATGATTGGTGGGGCGCCTTATAATGTCAACATATGACTGTCGGTCCGCAAACGAAGCATAATGCCAAGTTATATTGGTTGGACGCTCACGATGCCATGAAATAAACAATGGTAATTGTATTTCGATAAAAGTATGTTTTTTATACGCCCACATTTTCATGTGGACATATATTGTCGTCGCTCCTGTTCGTCTGGACGTCCGTCCACAATTGTTTGTGAACAGTCTACAGGTCAAAATTTTTATCTGATTTCAATGAAACTTAAAATATAGATTTATCACCCTAAGATCTCGGTTCGTGTCGATAATGGCATGTATCGGAGTGTAACTTCGTGGGTTATGGCCCCTGATTGTACGAAAAATCAGGTTTTTAGCTTGTGAACAGCGTAGAGGTCACAATGTTGAACCGATTTGGATGAAACTTGAAATGCATGTTTATAACCCAAAGATCTTGGTTCATTGCGATACTTCGGCCCATGGGATCGTAACTTCCTGAATTATGGCCACTGATTGTCCGAAAAATCACCCTTTTAGCTTGTGGTCCCTCTGGAGGTCAGAATTGTTATCCGATTTTTAAAACCGTTTGATTAAATCACCGTTACATGGTTATGGAGTTTGAGTTCGAATTTCGTGAAAATTGACAGACAAAATGGCCGCCGTTTGTACGCGAATAGTGTGAAAATATGTTATAACGAATAACAATACCATTTCAAGGCAAACTATCATACCACCTCAGAAGACTTCTAACCCCAACAGGCATCCAGGTAACGTTTTTTAAAGGAAGAACCCTCCAAGATCTCCTGAAAGCCAGTGGCAAACTTAACCTAACCAAACAACCTAATCCGAAAGAACGTGTTTATGAGAACACCTGCACATGTGACAGCGAATACATAGGAGAAACGAGACAGCCTTTAGACAAGAGAATCAGTCAGCATAAATCGAAATACTCCACTACCAACTCAGCTGTGGCCCAACACATGCAATCCAACCCAGGCCATAGAATTAAAACAAATAAAACTCTGGCAGCCCATCTATATGGTGGCTGTTAGCGGCCACTCTACATCGTCGACTTGTCGGGTTGTGAAGGCGACAAGTCGCGGCACGACAAAGCGAAATAATTGCATTTCGTCGACTTGTCGGGTTGTGAAGGCGACAAAGCGACAAGTCGACAAAATCAACCCGACAACGCGACAAACTAACCCGACAATCGTCGCACTCATTTTGTCGACTTGTCGGGTCAATTTTGTCGACTAGTCGCCTTCGACTTATTCAAAACCCGAAAAGTCGACAAGCCGCCGAAATGCAATTATTTCGCTTTGTCGACTTGTCGCCTCGGAAGTCAATCACTGCGCATGGGCGAGAATTCTTCGGTTAAGTATGGAAGCCCAATCTTAACATTAATATTTATTACTCTCATTTTTTATATCATTCTAAATATTATCTGTTATATTAACCCTTTTAATTCAACAATGAGAATTAGTTCTTCTGTACATCTAATTAGAGAAATATGATAATTGCTTAAAGCCAATTACTGTTATCTAAACAAAACAAGGTATATCATAACTGTATTGTGTTGTTAGTATTGTACATAACATCATAGCTACTTGACTGCTTAACCCCACTCATGGCTTCACTTAAGCTTAATGTTAATTAGTTTGTGTCGAATAGCCCCCTTTGATCTTGTTGTTGTCCTGTATGGTTTCATGAATTGTTGTTATAGTTTTTCTGTATATATTGATCTCATAATTCTTGTTTTACTATATTAGCTTGATAACGTCGAGGGAATACTCTTCGAAACGTCGCCTTAATAAATTAAGTAGCTGTTATTCCATAAGTATGTGTTTTTGTGTATTGCTCTATCCAGTTACTAAATGCCTCTAAAAGATTATCGACGTTTAAACTTATATTTAAATCTTTAGGTGATGTGAAGGGTAGACGACTACTGGACATTGGAACTGGTCCTGTCCCCCATTCTGTCATTCCTGCAGTTCCTTTTGTTCAAGACATATACCTAACAGACTTCTCAACGGTTAATAGAAAATATTTGTACGATGCTTTATTTGGATCTGGTAAACAAGATTATTCCAATCTTTTTGAATTTTTGGTAAATTTAAGTGATAAAAGGTAAGTTCCCAACTGCATGGGTAAATTGATAATCCCGGTAATAACTCAACGAAATGTAATGAAATGTAGTTAAACGTCCTGTTGTTCTGCCCCATAAGCCATACAGTATGCTATGGGGAAAATTTTTCCCTGTAGCGACACTATGACCTACTCTTATATCGAATTTCAACTGCAAAGGGATATTTTACCTGCAGTTACACGGGGCCTCCACTAGACAGCTGCCCTTTACATAAGTTTCTTTACGTTCACGCCAATGTGTACGTGGGAACTCGTCCCACCCTTACGGCTATACGTTAACACTCGACATGTAGGATCTCGTGTACAAATTTTGTATTAATGCAAACAAAATGTTTATATATATATATATATATTATATATATATATATATATATATATATATATGAAAAGTTGAAGATAACTACTCATAGGTATTGAATACACAAAAATATAGAAGTTTTTGAAAAAAAGAACTACATTATTTGTCGATTACTAGTTCTTTCGCTTATTTTATTAAGCTCTTCAGATAATCAACATTTAATTTTTGTGTGTATATATATATATATATATATATTAAAGTAAATAAAGTACAAGTACTTCTTTGTTTACGGTATATATATATATATATATATATATATATAGAGAGAGAGAGAGAGGGGGAGGGTAAAAATGGGGTTTAACGTCCACTCGACACAAACTAGGTCATTTCGGGAATAACATATGGTTTCATTTTATTTCAATAATCCGCTTGTGCTTGGGGGTCTTTAGCAGTGGTAGGAGGACCCAGAGAAAACCCACGAGGTTGGACAGGCGACACTACTCCTTGTCACGTGCAACCGGGGAATCGAAGCCACGCTAGTTCACTCAATGACAGACTTTATGATACACCTCACATACGATAACCGTTCAGCCACCCCCACCCCAAAATGCTAGTATAAACAGTCTAGTAATTCCTTTGGATGGATAGGCGATGCATATTTTGGTTTACAAGCTAAACCACAAGAAACAGGAAAATAATTGAAACAAAACTTGTATCTTTTTCAGTCAACCGTGGACAAAACTTTCTGATGATTTGAAAGACAAGGTCCGTGGAATATTTCCTTGTGACCTGCTACAAGATGATATATTTAAAGGAAGTTACTTCCCCTTGTTTGACGTCATTACAACAAGTTTTTGTATAGACTCTGATGTAGAAACATATGGGAAAATCGTCAAGGAAATATCGAAATATCTTAAAATTGGTGGACATTTGGTTATCGTTGGTGCATTGGACACAACGTATTATTTTGTCGGGGAACATAAATTCTTCTCCTTGAATGAAAGTGAGGGTGAAGTGAAATCATGCTGGAAAAATGCTGGGTTTTCGATACAGAGCTGGAATCAGATGGAAGCGTCCGAAGAAAACGAAGAATGTGATTTTGGTGCCGTCTATGTTATGCATTGTATTAAGGAATCTTAATTTATTGTAAAACAAAATTAATTATGTCAACCTATGGTTTCCATAAGAATAAACGATCCTGAATGTCAACCGGGGATTCGAAACCACGCCAATTGTCTCAATGACAGGCTTTATGATACAGCACACACGTGCTAACCATTCAGCCATCCACCCCAGCCCCTTCAAGAATTTTCAAGCTTATCCATAACTTGCCCTCAATAAACAATGCCAATTGTGTTGGGACAGCTACTACCACGTAAACAGGGCTTGCGCTAACACTAACCCTTGTCCACAATCTTCGGCAACAGTCACGTGCCTTTATCCTGTTTATATCTCGTGACCTTGACAAGATCTGCAGATGGCCTTAATGTTGAGATCCGACCCATCCACGAACTATCCATATATCTATCTGTTAATTCTCTTGAACGTAGATGTCCTTTGGTCGTGGGCCAACCTCGTGGGTTTCCTCCGTGTCCCTGTTTCCTAGGACAAGGAGTAGGGTCGCCTGTCCAACCTCGGGTTTTCTTCGGATTCTCTGGTTTTCTCCCACTGCTAAAGACCCCAAGCGCTTGCGAATTATTGAAATAAAATTTAACCATATGTAACGCTGATGGCCTGGCTGTAGTCTCCCATGATGAAACGGACGCCTCTACGCTGTACTGCCTCCAGGGTGTTGATGTGGGTTTTGGTGGTGTTGTCCCACACTATGGCAGCATATTTCAACTGTGGCCGTACTAGGGTCTTGTAGCATGTGGCCTTAATATTCAATGGGCATGATGATACCAGGCGAGTTCTTGGCCTTTAAAAAACGGAACTGTGGGTAAACCACTAGAATCGTCAACGCTGATTGATTAATCAACGGCTGACGTCATAGGGTCGTTTGACCTCTGACGTGAACTCCCACTACAACTTGTCAACTTGTCATGTAGTGTAAGCCTCTATAGTATAAAAAACGAAACGAACTATAGATTTGGGTCAACGATATCTTAAGTCTAAGACAGTCACTTAACTATATGTAACTTCCTGTAAGGGGCAAGCATCAAATTAACTATAAAGTGTTGTAAGGTTAAAAGATGAATTGCACGGTTCTCGGTATAATGAGGTCAAACCCATAAAGTTCTATCCTTTATTTATTTGTGTTGTTTGTCAATCATTTCCTTCCTATCTTTTTTTTTGTCCTGTCCCGTGTCCTATCCTCTCCGTCCATCTTTCTTTTCTTTCCTCCCCTTCTCCATTCTTTCACTTCTTTTTTCTTTCTTTTTTTGTTTATAGGCTTAGACCCCCTTTTCTGTATGAGCTTAAGCCCACCTGTCACGGACAGTCCGGCACTGGCTATGACCATTTAACAAACTATAAATAATAGACCGAGAAATGGTTCCGAATATCGCCCATAACACCGACCATTCTTCGTCTGATTGACAGGTCGGGGTAATAACAGGAAGCCGGAAGAAAAAATTGAATGTAAACACGCGCTCATTAGGCAGCTCAACAGTTGTTTTAAGAACTTGTAAACGTAAAATAAAACTACTGCTACTATCATGTTCTTGCTAACGAAAGTGTTTCAGAGATATTATTTGTACTAAACCAAAAGATGCCGCTCCTGACGGTACAGTCAATGATAAAGCAATTTAAAAAATATAACGAACGTAATTTCTAAAGCTGCTGTAATAACCAACAAACTAAATTTACTGATATTCAATATCGTCAACAATAGATTTCTTACGGTTGTAATAGTTGATAGATTTGTCGAGAATTGAACGTGCGGTGGCTGTTTATAGTCTCATAGACTCCACCGATGATAATTATCATACTGCGGGGTAAGTGAGAAACAGTTAAGATAAGGGTAGGGTGCCCCACCATAAATAAATATCTCCAAGTAGCTCAACAATTACACCACAATATTTATATATATACCAAGCCTTAAATCAGTTTCACACATTTATAGTCACTAAATAAACGGTCATGTTGTACTTAATAAGCTATGACCATTTAACCATCATAAATGGTTCGGAGTGTCGTCCATAACATCCAGACACTTTCGAGTGAAAAATAGGTCACGTGCCCTTGTTTTGAAAATAGTCTCACTTCACCAGTATGCCGACCATTCTCCGTCTGATTGACGGACTACTTTTTGACGAAACATGAAAGAAAGCTGGAACAAGAAATCAGATTTAGAAATGACGCACGGTGAGCGACTCAACAATTGTTTTACGAACCTTGTAAAAGTAAAATGAAACTACTGCTGGTATCATGTTGCTGCCCAACCCGAGTTATTCAGAGATATTATTTGTACTAAACCAAAATATGTCGCTCCTTACGGTCTTGTTAAGGATAAAACAATTAAAAAAAATAAAACGAGCGTAATTTCTAGAGATACCGTTATAACCAAAACGCTAATTATTACTGCTGTTCAGAATCGTCAACAATAGATTTTTTACGACTGTAATAGTTGAGAATTTCCCTTTGCTGTTGCTATTTATAGATTTAAAGAGTGTGCGAGACTGTCATAAAATTCGTGCACATTCCACGTGGCTAGTACAACTTTTCAGTAAGCGCGTGGGGCAACCTAATAAGGGTGCACATTCACGGTGTCGAGACAAACTTTCTGCATGGGTCACCCTAACTCACGTAATTTTCCGTGCATTGGTATGCAATTATCATACATAACATTTTGGTGATAACGGCTTCTAAAATTACTCCACTGTTTACGATGGCGGATAACAGGCTACTGAGAGATGAACATTATAATACGCATTTTGATCCAGATGCTTATGTTAAAACATATTATACTGATTTAGACGACACATACCAGAGTGGAGTTTTACCCTTTGTATTGAAGGCTGAACATGATGTGTTTAAAGCAGGTAAAGTTATATATAATATTGTTTCTAAATTGTTTTAAAAATCTTCAAAAGATCCTTATATCAGGGCAGGCGGAAGCAAATCTGGAAAAAATCGGCGGGGGTTTTTGCCCATTGAGAAAAATATCGGCTCGCCCAAGGGGCGTTTGTTCCATTATTGGACGCAATGCGAAGCCAACGTGCCCATATCAATATGGGCGCAAAATAAGGCCGAATGGGATTGGTTGATGTTGTTTATTACAGATTTAACGTCCAATACATTTAATATGATATTATGGACAGGTTGATTAAATTAAATAATTTACACTTCATGGTTGAAAGTTGGTAAAAACATAAATTGCTTAACACACAAAATAGAAAGTCCTTGTATATTAAAAAAGTCAATGTAAATGTCGTGAGAAGAGAGGGCAGGTTAGTTCCAGCTGACAGATGTTTGGCGTCATCAGTGCGGATGGAAAAAAGCTGTGGGAAAAAAGAATCCGCTTGCGTTATGTGGAAAAGCGAAGTGCTCGCAGTGAAAACCACATAGCTGTACCCGTTGATTATTTAAATATTAAAAACTGTTCGTCCAATAAGATACATATGGTTAAAAGTTAAAATGTCCCGTAATACGATTCACAGCGTCGAGATTGGTTGAGCCAATAATGTCTTTATATATGAGGCGCCTCCTAATGACTCACACTAACCCTTGATTGATTGGGTGCACAAAACGGCTTGATCTGTGGTTGCCTTATCCCTTAGGTGCGCCAATGATGACATGATTGGCGGGGCGCCTTATATTGACAATATTTGATTGTCAGGCCGCACATGCTGCATATTGCCGACGAGATCATTGTTACACAATGCCAGGTTACGGACTTTCGTGTCATCTTGACACGTGAAACTGATTATATTATAAAACCTGTCCGCTATCTACAACCCCATAATGGGGGGTTGGGATGGCCTAGTGGTCTAGAGTGCCGCGCTTCGACCTCTAGCTGGCCGGTCACCTCTGGCTTGCGGCTGTGGTTTCGAGCCCTGGTGTGAGCGTATGTGGCATGGAGATAGGGGCTCCTTCTCAACCTCGTGGGTTTCCTCCGGGCACTCCGGTTTCCTCCCACAGCAAAGACCCCTGCGCGTGCGCTAAGATAATGAAATGAAAAATAAGACATGTCTGCGATATCACCTTCGGTGGAAGCGGACGTTAAACACCAAGAAGAACAGAAGAGAAGACAACCCCATACTCCTCGCAGTCTTCCGTTTGATTAGGGCTAATCGCACTACTCACTGCTGTAAATAGAGAAAATTCGTGTTCTAAATTATCATTGGTTAACAGTCCCATTAACACCCAATGGCTTACTGTGTAACAAAATCGTTAAATTTGAAACAAAGTTCCAAATTGTACCAAATATGTTTACATAACGTCACGTCATGGCTCACGATTTTTATGCCCAATTAACCAGTGCATAGCAGAATATTGTAGGAAAACTAATTGTGTGCCAAACGAGGCTATCAACAATGTAAACAATGTGTGACGCAATACAGGCTATACGCTGGTAGGATTCCTTCATTTTTCTTAGACTGACTCACGGTTCCTGCTACCAGTTATTTCTGGAAGAGGGCTACTGTTGTGTCACAGTTAGTTTAAAGTGATATCCTATTACGCTAACGATCAGACATCAGGTCAGAGGTCTACGCACCTTTGGTAAAGTACAAATTAGCCCAATTTCATAAAATTAGGGTTGACGTAACGGCGTGCTCTACTGCCGCACTAGCCCAAATATGGTCAAGGATCCGCTCTGATAGTGGACGCCCCTCACCTTTTTATATAAATTAGACGAACGCGTTTTCCCGGGAGACGGTTGGGCGAAATAGCCAGAGTAGACAACATAGGTTTTAATCGTGGTTAACGTTTATATACCTAAAGAACAATAGTTGTATCTGTGCTGTAGAATATATTATTGTAACATATAATAAAGAATATCTCAAGAGTACAGATAGAGTTGAATTCTTATTGATCACAACGCCAAGTCCTACCTAGACAAACGACAGTGTGACACAGAACATTTGGCCGTCCGGCCGCAGGGTAACTCGTCCTTAAGAGTGTCACAAATGCTGTATGAAGACGAACAATACTTTCACTGGTTTTAATACCTTAAATCACTGTTTTAGGGAAGATCCCATATACTAAACGAAGGGCTGTCATGTTCCTATACATGAAATAGATTTGATTGAACGGAGACTACACACACACTCCCTCAAAAACTCAAGAATCAGAAATCAGAAGCTAATCCAGCAATGGGCAGAGAGATATTTCGCGGACAATTGCTTCAGGAATATGGACCTCGTTGTGTCTGACGGCATAATTCTGTGCGTGCAATAAACTGGGAAAAGGAAGAATTGCGACCGGACCCATTATACTACATTCTGACGTAAAATACGATTTGTATATCGTGTTAAGGTATACGAAACTGTCTAGTCATTCGACTGGGACAAACCCCCCAACCCCCGGTCGTTGAATAACAGACGATAACCCCACCAACATATTCTCTTTTCAGTTTGTTTAAACGACCTTGAAATGTGCTCGTAGGTTTCCATCGTCCACTAATTCTTGTGAACAAGCTACAGAAAGGTTTCACGCTTTAGATCATTAGATCTGTCACTGAAATAAATAGTATGGGATTCAATGCCGCGCCCGTACGTAACATGGAATAAGATCTCCTATCCAACCTCGTGGCTTCTCTCCGGGTTCTTCTGCTAAGGACCCCCTACGCGCTAGCAATATATAGAAATAAAGTTTTAGCACGACTTAGCCGCCATGCGCGCATGTTTCATTGCCTAACAACAGGTCTTTTGTTATCGACGTTTAAACTTATATTGAAATCTTTAGGTGATGTGAAGGGTAGACGACTACTGGACATTGGAACTGGTCCTATCCCCCATTCTGTGATTCCTGCAGTTCCGTTTGTTCAAGATATCTACCTAACAGACTTCTCAACGGCTAATAGAAAATATCTGTACGATGCTTTATTTGGATCTGGTAAACAAGATTATTCCAGTATTTTTGAATTTTTGGTAAATTTAAGTGATAAAAGGTAAGTTCCCAAATGCATGGGTAAATTGATAATCTCGGTAATATGTTACACAGTGTGAGAGAGTGATAGGAAAATGATTATAATTATCCCATGACAGCATGTGTAATAGGTGTATTCCCGCGAAGGCGCAGTTACAGAGCGTGACCAAAATTAATCCTTCCCGCGAAGGCGCAGATATCGACTTGTCGGCTTTCGTTTGAAGAGAGACATGTTGTTATAGAATACAATTAACGGTGTTAAAGATTTATGGATTTATGTTCACTCTGAATTTTATTCACCAATTGGCAGCTAATGATTAAAATGATGAAAACGATTTTATGAATTTATGTTCACTACAAGTGCAATATAGAGAAGACAAAGATGGTACGGGGATTTGCAGCTCTACCGTTGATACCGGTAGAAAGGGTAGGTGTATTATATTATGTCTTGATGTATTGATCTTCGATTTCTCTTATTGGGGTAGACGTGGAACGTTTTGACCACTCTCGTCGTCACATTTGTATTTGTTATCAAATTTATTTACCAAGTCTATTTTACGTGCAGGTAACCGATTTGACCGACTACATAACAAATCAATGGTTCGAGGGTGAATTTTCAATTCGTCAATGGTACCACTACGACACCAAGGAGCACAAAACCAACATTCAAGAGTCAAGAAACTAGTTGGAAAAGCCCATCCGAATGTGTTTGAAATGATCGCATTTTTGCAACAACAACAAAATATTAATGCGATAAGAATCGTCCAGTATGCAGGGGGACAGGAACCACCAAAGAAGAGGCATAAATATACCCAAATCCAAAGCCAGCTCCAAGAATTAACAGGAAGACACGAGGGAGAAGGATTGAATTTAATCGAGTGTTTAGACAGGGTGTCGTATTTGGCGAAATTAAACTAAGTTATGTTTCGAGGGTGAATTTTCAATTCGTCAATGGAACCACTACGACACCGATGAGCACAGAACCAACAACAATCTGGAAGGATGGCATTCAAGAGTCAAGAAACTGGTTGGAAAAGCCCATCCGAATGTGTTTGAAATGATCGCATTTTTGCAACAAGAACAAAATATTAATGAGCTAAGAATTGTCCAGTATGCAGGGGGACAGGAACTACCAAGGAAGAGGCATAAATATACCCTAATCCAAAGCCAGCTCCACGAATTAACAGGAAGACACGAGGAAGAAGAATTGAATTTAATCGAGTATTTAGACAGGGTGTCTTATTTGGCGAAATTAAACTAATTTGTTATAGTATAGTTATGTTTTTAATTATTTGGCGAAATTTGTTATATACTATTCAAAAAAAGTAGGGGGTATTTGATTTTTAAGTGTTATTAAAGTCACCTAATGAAACTGACGAAGAAACAAACGACAAAATGGAATGAAGTTCACATTCATCGATTTATTCCAAATGATCGTTAGACTAGGTAAGGCACAGACTGGCCATTAAAAGGGTAAAATGATACCCGGGATCAAACAGCAAAGTTACCACAGCATCACAACAAAGTCAGTAACGGGTAAATCCTCCTCTGTTTGCCAAACAAGCATTGATCCGACGTGGCATACTCCTAATGAGACGTCTAAGGTCATTTTGGTCCAGATTGTCCCATTCCTGTTGCAACGCAGCAGCAAGTTCTTGGACATTGGCAGGACGTTGTCGACGTTGACGTAACCTCTGTCCAAGCATGTCCCAGACATTCTCGATGGGGGAGAGGTCGGGACTCCGTGCTGGCCAAGGTAATGTGGTGATGTTCTGTTGTCGGAGGTAACCTGTAACGATCCTGGCCCTGTGACATCTTGCATTGTCATCCTGGAAGATGAAACGGCGGCCATGACGTCGTGCGAACGGCACAACATGGACTGCCAAGATGTTGCCCCGGTAGTACTGGCCTGTAACACGCTCTGCAACAACATGTAAAGCCGTTCTTCCAGCAACAGCGATGCCTCCTCACATCATAACAGAACCACCCCCAAATCGATCATGTCTGATGACGTTAACGTCTTGGAAGCGCTCGTTTCGACGACGCCACACCCTCCTACGTCTGTCCAAAAAATCAACAGTGAACCTTGACTCATCTGAAAACATCACATTGCTCCAGCGTCGATTATCCCAGTGTTGACGACCTCTACACCAACGACGTCTTGCCTGAATGTGATGATCTCTCAAACAAGGGATCACGCGAGGACGTCGGGCGCGAAGGTGATCCCTATTCCGAATCGTCTGGCCACTCACTCTCACACCAGTGTCTGTTTGTAGACGAGCGCTGATCTGATTTGCTGTGATGGCACGATTTCTCAAGGCCAAGGTACGGATAAATCGATCCTGGGCTTGAGTTGTCGACCTGAGCGTGGTCTGTCCTGTACAGATTGTGTATCACGGTATCTGGACCATAGCCTGCTTATGACAGACTGGGAAACATTCATCGTCCGCGCCACAACCGCCTGTGTTGTGCCGATCTGTAGCATGCCAAGGGCACGTAACCTTTCATTTTGGGTAAGCCGACGCATATCAAAATTTGTTTTCTGGTCACTAAAACAATTAAACTGATGTTTCCACCCTGGAATTCAATGCCACAATGACTGTTACATTCAAAGTCAGAGTCGTTCAAATCTTGGGTTGGACCCCCATGATGATCCCAAGCATCACCTGCATTCCATGCGGTAGCTATTGGTGCGTTTGGGCGTCACGTGTAACTGGGAATGTTTCTTCTGTTAGGTTCTATAGTGACTTTTTTCGTAGTCATTTGCATATTTTAGTATTATGCTCCCAAAATCAAATATCCCCTACTTTTTTTGAATAGTAGTGTAAATTCTTATCATAACAGTCTATAACACAATTGTTACGTTTTTAATCCATTTTAATCCTAGGAGATGGATTCGCGCGAAGTCGTCGAAAACGACCTCTTTTAATCCGTTACGGTCAATAACTGCGCGGGAATAAACCGTGTAATAAACTCCCCACCGTTCTCTAATTGACCACATTGTTTCATTTAATAAAGAACCAGATGCTGCCATATGTATAATGGTCAAGTTAGATAATCCGCTGATCACTAATGACGTTTACTTGCGTTAGCTGTCACACATCAATTGTTCTGTAGCCTGTCATATGCTTATAGTGAGATAATCTATCAATGACAAATGTTTTAATTATGTAGTCTTTACATAAGTCCTTTTGTTCTATATTATTAATTACCCGTGTTATCAAAGTGAATTTAATATAAATTGGCTTTTGTTTTTCATGTAAATGAGACCAGCTTTGGTGGCTGACCAGATACGACTTTATAGTATATCTAGTATGCTAGAATAAATTGTTGCATCCAGATCATGTTTTATTTCTGTTAACTCAAACTATTTTATAAATAACTCAACGAAATGTAATGAAATGGAGTTAAACGTCCTGTTGTTCTGCCCCGATTAGGCATTAGCCATACAGTGTGCTACGAGGAAACTTTTGCCCGGTAGCGACACTATGGCCTACTCTTATATCGAATTCCAACTGCAAAGGGATCTTTTACCTGCAGTTACACGGGACCTCCACTAGACAGCTGCCCTTTTCATGGGTTTCTTTACGTTCACGCCAATGTGTACGTGGGAACTCGTCCCACCCTTACGGCTATACGTTACACTGTAAAACTTTTCCGTAAATTTTACGGATATTTCGCCGTAAATGCGTGACAGAAAGTAACCGTAAAATTGTTTACGACAAAATAATTCGAATTACAGCGGTTCTACCGTCATTGATCGTAAAATGGGCACTAAGAGATCATCCGGGTATTTCGCGCAGCCGCAAGAAAAGCACAGTCCTGGCGCGAAACCTAATGACTTGGAATCCATCTGGCACTGCCACTGCTCTTTTACGAAAACGAATCTTCATATATCGGTAAGTAAAATCAACCATCACATATTGAAATAGAAACTAACAACCAGTTGAGTCACCAGGTTGTTGGTTATACATACATACATGTGACCCTGATGATAAAAGATTGAACTTTCCATTATTTAACATTATCATTTTTGTTATTCTAAGTTTGAGACTTGGTCGGTAGGCCTAGCCTATAGCCTAGGCCTATACTGATTGTCTCTATATCGTGGGCTGAGGATTAACTGGTTCTATTCTATGTCCACTTTTCAGTAAAAGTGAGATATTTACATAAACATAATCTGTGAATCAACAGGTGTTATGTCCCGTGAGCATGAATTAATACAGATGCGCCTCCTTGGTTAAATTGCCAAAAAACACATAGGCCTTTGTTTAAATTTTGGGTCCATGTCCACTCACAAAGTTCCATGTCCACTTTCACCAATAGGATTCCTGGATCTGTGTCATGTGATCTCGTAACAAAATGGCCGTAAAGGAAAATAGCATGGCCAGCTGTACACATACTCCGCGCAGCGTTTCGTTTGATCATAGAACTGTACTAGAAAGGAAGTCCGACTGGTGGTTTATGTTATTTATCGCATGCGCGAAAACACAGAACCTAAGTTACTTCCGGTTAAACAAAACCCTGAAGAAATCCGTATGGAGTCCTGTGAGCTTCGGAATAAAATAAGAAAAAAACATCGTCTGCACAACTTCCAATTACCAAGATATATCCGAAATTAATGTTTAACCATGTGTAAGTTATTTTGTATCAATACGGTTAGTTGTCAGTACATGTTTCGTTCGTATAAAAATTAAAAGGATACGACGGTACCCAGCCGACACAGGCCTACAACAATAACACTAACACATAAAAAGTATGATAAGTTAATGAATAATCATTTTCAGACATAATGCGTCCAGGACGCATTCTATTGTATTATAAAACCTCAATTTGTTTCTATTCGATATAATAATATTTCGTCAAACGTAATAAAAACTATGCAGCTAGTCTAGAATCTACAATTTTCTAATTATATAGGCCTTTATACATGTAGGCCTATAGTCATGTTTTATCTTTGCTTTAGGCCTACGTTTTTTTTTTTGGTGTATCAATATTCATTACTTCAAGGTGTCTTCATAGCCCCCCCCCCTCAAAAAAAGTAAGTTAATAGCTAAAATTTCCCTTTTAGTTTTAGATTGTAAGAAAAACTGTTTTGATAATTAGATATACCGTATATATACGTCTTTACATGTATAAATAAATAAAAAATCTGTCTTTATCAATTAAAGATGTAGGAAAAATCAAATAATATCCTAAGGAAATTTTCTATAAAATTTAGACTTTAATGAATGGTCTCAGCATTTTGTCAAATTCAAATGTGCTATCAGTATTTTAAAACAATATGTTTGCACACTGAAATTTCAAGGTAAACTTTAAAAAAAATCATTTGAATAGATGTTCTGTTTCTAAGCCCTCATTTAGTATTGAAAACATTATATGTGTAGGTGAAAAATACCGATCGCTATCAAGTACAGCACATAGGCCATTCACTGTATTATAGACCTTAGGGAATCGATTTTCAGGTCACCCAACGAAAAAAAATGACGCAAAATTTTAAAAGCGTAAAGTGTCCGGATAAGCAACTTAGCCATTCTTAGTCAAAACAACTCAATATTTTTTATCTCAAATTTTGAGACAAGGTATATACACCATTGCTCTATATTTTTACGTTGAAATTTCATAGGTACCCAGACCTTTATTTTTTCGACCATGTTCAAATTAGGATAATTCTTTTAAATATTGGTCGTATTGACATTATAAAATTTGCATGAATGTAAATCTAAATGTCAGATAGTGTCATGTTTTTTTCCATTCTTACACCATATTTATTTAATGATACATAATTATTGGATCTGAAAACTGTCTGTTAGGATTATGTTGAAAATATTATTATTAATACCCCTTTAAACTCCTCAATTTCTTTATGAAAATGTTAATACCAGTTACCCTGTACTTTCTTTCTTTTGTAGGCCTCTGAATATAAGATAAGCTCTTCACTGCTACAACCTTCCATAAATAATAAAGTGTGAAAAATACTTTGTCAGTAATTTCGGAAGAGGGCCTGGCAAGGACATTGTCTATTCGATTCGTTGGAGTACATGTAAAAGAATCCTTGACAATTTTCGAAATAAGAGTAGGTAATTAATTAGTCTGCTGTCTGGACAAAATTTACTTCATAGCACACTGTATGACAAACACTTGTCATTATTTGCCAAACCATGCAGAAAAATAGGAGATAAACCTCCATCTGTTAAAATATGCAGCCTCTATCGTGTTCAGAAAAAACTGATCCTCTATTGCTATTCAGAGGTTTTCAGGTTATTTTTTTTTAATGTCTGTAATTGTTAAAATAAATAAAGGGGTTCTTTTTTTTATGTATCTTATTGTTGTTGAAATATTTGTTAGTAATATTCTTCTAACAAGAAAAGACCCCTGTACATATGTACTTCAAAATTGGGGGGTTGGGATAGTATCGAGTGCTGTGCATCAACCTCTTCTGGCCGGTCACCTCTGGCTTGCTGTTGTGATTTCGATCCCTGGTGTGAGCGTATGTGGTTTCGAGATAGGGGCGCCTTCTCAAATTCATGGGTTACTCCCACACGAAAGACACCTGCGTGTGCGCTTTGATAATAACAATGCAAAATAAGACTTGTCTACTATATCACCTTCGGTGGAAGTTGTCGTTTAACTCTTAAGAACAACAGTTCAAAATTGAAGAAGCATGGACAGGAAGATGCTGTCCGGGCAAAATTCTCCTTCCTTGGATTTTGCAAATAGTCATAGAATAAAGACTACCATATGTTATCGTAACGAAATACTGAAGGATTGCATGTGTTGACAAGATAATGTTAAAACCCAATTCCATATAGTTCAAAATTGAAGAAGCATGGACAGACAGATGCTGTCCAGGCAAAACTCTCCTTCCTTTTTTTCATTGAAAATTGTTTTGAAGAATCAGTTTGTTTACAAAATTATGATGCCAATGTGTACCAATGAGCTTGTGTTTTTTGTCCCATCTAAACAACTAGACACTGTTCTTTGCCATGTTGTCCCTCCTACACTACCGACTGGGAGAAATCATGCTGCAAAATGCTGGAGAACTTTATTGAATAACACCAGCATACATAATCCTTATATATTCAGATTGGTATTTTTTTTCTTTGGAAAAAATTATAATGAATCAATTTGAATTAAAAAGATTAAGTATGAAGACAATGATTCTAATATCAAGATTTTTATTTTTGCTACGAAAATATTTTAAGTGCATCTTTTCTTTTGTGTGAAAATAGATTTGAAGAATGAGTTTGGTTACAAAAATACACATGATATTTACATCCTTAAATAATGGACCCAAAACAAAAAAGTAGTTTTATTTTTACAAGAAATTCTGTAGATCGATAAAATATAAAAAATTATTTATAAACGAAAATATTTTAAGTGCATCTTTTTTTTTCTCTGTGAAAATAAATTTAAAGAATCAGCTTGGTTACAAAAATACACATGATATTTACATTACATCCTTAAATAATGGACCCAAAACAAAACAATTCAAGAAAATCTGTAGATCGATAAAATATAAAAAATGAAGTAAAAAAATACAGTATTCATGTTATTATTAACTTCATAAATATAGGAAAGTTGTCTCAAAATTTCCAGTCGCTATTTCAAAATTATTACAAAATAATAACAAAAACATCAAATATCAGTTCACGCATGCATAGGCTTTGCAATCTAGTATCTACTGCTATATGGCCCATAGTATGGGATCTATATTTAAGTACTTTTTAAAAATATAAATACCGAAGTAAAAAATACGGTCTTCGTGTTATTATTAGCTTCATAAATATAGGAACGTTGTCTCAAAATTTCCAGTCGCTATCTCAATTACAATTATTACAAATTAATAACATTAATATCAGCTCACACGACTCCGCTTCATTATAAACAATAGCAAAGCCTTCGACCGGAAGTAACTTAGGTTCTGGGGACTTCGCGCATGCGATAAACAACATAATTCATCGTCCAATGACAGATACTGCAGGGTCAGTTATCCATATTATATACGATCTATGGTTTGATTACACACTGCTATTATGAGTGGATATTGTTGTTTTAAATTTTGATTGGTCAGTAGTCCGACTACCAATCAATCACTAGCTGCCCTACAAAAGCTTTACAAACGAGTGCCAATATTGGACCAAATAATGTTTACATAACGATAACGTTACGTCATGGCTCACGATTTTATAATTAACCCGTGCATAGCAGAATACTGCAGTAAAACTAATTGCGTGACAAACGAGGCTATCAAGTCGAATGAAATGTAAACAATTACAATAGGCCTACTGTTTGGAAACGAACATACTTTCACCGTTTTTAATACCTTAAATCACTGTCCAAAGTTTTAGGGAAGACCCAGGTTAAACGAAAGATTGCCATGTTGCTTTACTTAAGTGATAGCTTTCATTGAACGGAAAGAATAGACTCTGGCCATTGCTTCAGGAATATGTGTTTCGTGCGCATTACAATAGTTTAAGCCATGCTTGCTTGTCTATTGAGCGATTGAGAAAGTGGACTTTACACAAAGTTTAAGATATTTATAACGTAGGCCTATAAATGATATGTATGATTGTCACATTTCGATTAATAATTGATCAGTGTTTTATTTACCATGTTTTAATAGGATTGGTTAATGGTACTAATCTCGCAATTATAATTGCTCAATTAGCCCAGCTTTATTCTAGGCTAGATATATATTTTCAGATAATTCTTTTGTCAGTCATGCCTGTTATTGTTTCATTCTATCAATGAACCACCTTTTGGTTATTTGAAGAATATTCAAGATAATAGGCCTACTTAAATTAAAGAGAAAAGCTTTTGCTATATGCATGAATAAATCTGCCTATTGCAGGTCTTTCTTTGGGCCTGAAATTTTTTCTAAATAATTAATTTTAAACATTAATTTAAACAGCTCTCGATGACATCTGATTTCTCCGATATTAAATAGGTAAAACAACGCAGCCGTATCTTGATTATTTTAAAAATGGTGTCACTTGTTCGAATCAATGGGTTTAACGGAATGAAAAATAAAATGAATCCAAGTAGAATGCAGAAGTGTTTTCATTTACATAACAACATTTACAGACAACCAAAACTTTAATTTTGCTGAATTCCGGACTGACAATCGCGCATCTCGAATAAAACAAAGTGCGAAACTAAATGCGGAGCATAGCTTTACTACTTGTAATAAGTGTTTTTAACAGATGTCCTGGTTGGTTTATTTGCGCAGTTTCCTTCCAATTACGGAGGGAATAAGTGAGTCTCCTCCATTGTCCCAAGTATTTGTTTACGAATGGCGGCCACCAGAGACAATTTGGTGTATGGTGTATGCATCAATATGTTTCTGGTGTATTATTGTTGCGACAATGGGGCAATTCCGCGCAAATATGGACATGGTTAGTAAAAATGAAACAGCAGTTAAAACTTTTTTTTGTCGTTTGTCTGGTCTATATTTCTTTAGGGTTTGGGATTGTTGTAAAAAAATTCAAATTGTGAAAATTCTAGTGAACTTTTTATATAGCACCATTGGGCACCATTATTATTTAACTTGGCATATATATAGTTCTCTGTTAATTGTGTCAATGCTAGGAAGATACATGTATTAGTAATTTTATTTCATCAGTTCTCAATTTGTTCTCTTTGACTTTGACAAAAGAGCTAATTGTCAGTACTGTGTGTATATTGTAGGAAACAACAACTGCAAGACAAGTGGAAAAACAAAGATCTGACAGTCCTTGCATTGCCGTATTAGGTAAGTGCAAATATGAGAAGGAAGGGTGGTCTAGCATGTACGCTTTAGATCAGAACGTCTTTCATTGAGTCTATTAGCTTAGTTTTGAGCCGCAACCTGTACATAACAAGGAGTAGTTCGCCTGTCCAGTCTTGTGGGTTTTCTTCGAGTCCTCCTATTTCTTCCCACTACTATTAAAACACATATACAGGCGGCCCAGTTTTTGTGGAGTGCATGTTAAACCCGATTTCTCTCTCTCTCTCTCTCTCTCTCTCCTGAAGATATAAATCAAAGGTATTGCTGAAAAACATGTTCAGCTGGTGAAACAGGAATATCTGAATAGGTAAAGCATCTTGTCATTTATATGATGTAAAAAATGGAAGTCCTGTTAAAGCTCCCTAGACATTTGAGAGTAATTTTCTTTTTCATTTATTTTTAGGAACATCTCCGGAGGATGCTACAAAATTTATGATCGTAATAGACAATGTTGTAACAACGACAACCAATTCCTTCAAAAGAGCATTTACTTTATACTTTGGACTTTATTATGTCTTAAACATTGAATATCCCATTCAGTTGAGTGGCATTTTGGAGTTTGTACAAAGGTAAATATGTGTTCTGTCTCTGCAGGGTTGAAATCTCCTAGTGGTCTTAAGTGTCGCATTTTGACATCTAGCAGACTGGTTGCTTATCGCTTTGCACTTGAGGGTCTGGCCCCTGGTGTAATGTTTGCGGTTTGGAGATAGGTAGTGCTGATATCAAGTAAAATTTTATGCATCGGGAGCTAACATCGATATAGTATCGATCGATGCATTAAGTAAATTTTCCTTATCACTGAAAAAATTGCTATTGGAACGAAAACTCTGTGCTTCAAATCTCCAATAGGAATTCTTTAACCGAGCCAGTCTACCTTGTTATGTATTCGGTAATATGTATCCCTTTTTATACGCCCACATTTTCATGTGGACGTATATGTCCGTCCGTCTACAATTGTTTGTGGATTCTATACAGGTCACAATTCCGATTTTGACGAAACTTGAATATAGGTTTATTTCCAAAAGATCTCGGCTGTCTTTGATATTGGCATGTATGGGATCGAAACTTCATGGATTATGGCCCCTGATTGTACGAAAAATCACGTTTTTAGCTTGTGGACCCTATAGAGGTCACAATTTTGAACCGATTTTGATGAAACTTGACATGCATGTTTATAACCCAAAGATCTTGGTTCCTTTTGATATTTACGCCCATCGTATGGTAACATCCTGAATTATGACCCCTCATTTTCCTAGAAATCGTCTTTTTATACGCCCACATTAAAATGTGGTCGTATATTGTCGTCACCCCCGTCCATCGTTCCGGCTAATATCTGATTGACTTCAAATTTGTACACAGTGTTTAAGGTCATGAGACGAAGAAGCCTATTGATTTTCAGCGATTTCCGATAATTAATGCCAGAGTTATGGCAACAACTCTTGTTAACTGCCCAGATGATTTAGCTGCTGTGGGCGTATGTTTTGTTGCCTGGCAACCTATTTTTTATTTTTTCAAAAGTCTAATAATATACTGAGCGCCATAGAAAACGCATCACTTAGTTTTTCGTATAACAAAATGATCCTGTAAATTGTCAGTAGCGCGTGTGTCCTCCACTGGCTCTTACGCATGTACTTTTGGTTTTGACCCCTCTGACTTTGTACCGTTAATTACAGATTAAACATCCATGTACAAATGTGTTGTTATTGATGTGTTCCCATTTGAATATTGTTCACAATAGAAGCAAAATAAATAAGATATGTTTACAGGATCATTTCGTTATACGAAAAACTAAGTGATGAGTTTTCTATGGCGCTCGGTATATATCGCGTGATTTTTCAGGTGAGATGGGACTCTGCGTAATATAGAGTGCGCTTTAGCAACATGGTAGCATAGACCCCTTGTGATCATGACAAACCTTTGCCAGCCTTGACTTGTATTAGTATTTTGGGCATGAGCAGACAAAAGACATTGACAGCTTCCTATTACAGTTTTTACCAAGAGGTCACTTGAAAATTATAAATTGAAGAAGTGACATATGCAAAAGTGTTGTGGTCAAAATATAACACCAAACTGACACTATTCTACGCAGTCCAATAAATCTTCAAAGCAAGAAAACAATTTGACCTTTCATTTGAGTTTCATAGAATTTTTCAAAATATTGTTAATTCTTGTTGTATTTCGGCCATGTCCACCCCTCAACGTCACTTGTGGAAGTCATTGCTTGAATAGCAAGAGGTAGGGTGTAAGTAGAAAATACTGATATATTTACTTTTCCACAATCTGATCAGTGCTTATACAGTGAATATTTTTTATTTTCAGATGTTTCGTTGGTATTAATCCAGATGACTGCAAAGCAGCAAAGTCATCGAAAAGAAATAAAAGTGCTGTAAATACCAATGTGCTTAGGCTTATAACCGAGTGGACAGAATGAAAAGTCTTACCAATTTAAAATTTAATTATTAACATAACGGACACATTTTCATCAGACTACATTTTCATCAGACCGTAACTTCCTAAGTTTATAGACCATGACTTTACATTAAACTTTGTACACTTTTCAATAGTATCTATTATTAAAGCCTGTTATATGTCCTCTTTTATCTATTTTTATATGCCACATTTCAGTGTGGGCATATTTTGTGGTCACTCATGTCCGTCCATCAGTCCACTATGACCTTGTTAAAGGGATAGAAGCTACAGATTTTAACAGATCTTTTTGATATTTGGTGTGAAACACAGGGGTTATGAGTTGAAAATGTAGACAGAATTTTGTGACACATTTTCAGATTAGGACTAAATGACAGGCAGCAAGATTTCCATGGTTTTGGCATAACGAGTACGACAAATCTGTAACCATTGGATTACAGCGAGTCGTAAATTTTACGATTAATTTGCTGGCAGCTAGGTTGCCAAGGTTTCTTCGTAAAAATTACGGTATGGCCGTAAAAAATACGGTATGGCCGTAAATATTTGTTTACGACACATCGTAATTTTTACGATAAAACCTTGGCAACCTAGCTGCCAGCCAATTAGTCGTAAAAATTACGGGAAATGAATTAAAGTGTAACACTCGACATGTAGGATCTCGTGTACAAATTTTGTATTAATGCAAACCAAAATGCTTTATATATATATATAAGCATTTTGTTTGCATTAATACAAAATTTGTACACGAGATCCTACATTTGTAAATATATACCTGGATCTTCGATGCAAATGTTGTGACCATATAATACCAAATAACCAATATAAATTTCGTAACATTACGTTTAGCGTCAACGACAATATGAATTGTGACACAAAAAATCTCATATATGTCTTGACGTGTCTGGGTTGTGATTTTTTCTACATAGGCGAGACATCTACTCATCTACGGGATAGAGTACGCAACCATCGACGGGATTGCAATATTGAAAACGGGCCCTTATTTGTAAATAGACATATCTTTAAATATGCACATCTACAAATAAAATTTCAAATTTTCCCTTTTTATAAAATGAAAGTCGATGACACCACGAAAAGGAAATTAATGGAAAATCATTTTATTAAAAAATACATTCCTCGACTTAATAGTCAATAACGTAACAATTGGCAATTAGCCTCATTTATTTATTAATTTTCTTTAATCTATCTCATGATAATCTTTCATTCATTGTTCCCAAATTGAACCCATATACTACAGATTAACACACGTGTGTACATGTTTTGTATTAGTTAACGATATGTAACCATAGACAATGGTAACTATAGCTAATTAAAACCACAGTGTTACTATGTAAATATGTATAAATATACTATAATGTCCATCTTTATACAATGACATAATTTATGAATAGTCCCAAGACGGACGAAAAGTACTTTAAAATGTTATTAAACCAGTGTTGAAATCAGTTTGTGTTGGCATACCTTTTATCTTTTTATCATTTACCGTGAAGCAAAGTAGTGCAACTTTGCGGTTGTCCTAATAATTTTGGATATATATATCCTATATACTATATGTTTACTATATATATATATATATATATATATATATATATATATATATATATATATATATATATATATATATATACTAAAAGGTTATATTTAAAGCTACTCTTAGGTGGTAGATATTGGAATTGTTGGAATTGGTAACATTTGTCTGATGAAGCTTAATAAAGCGGAAAGTACTCACAAAACACCAAGTTTTATTTCCTAAAACATCTTTATTTCGAATATATATATATATATATATATATATATATGATTAAGGCATTAGGCAGACCATATTATATTTTGGGCATTAGGTAGACATTTATGAAAATCCAAACTTATTACTTTTTGAAGATAAAAATTTTAAAAATGACACCTTTGTGACCGTCTAATTGATTTTCAAAATTTGAAAAAAAAAAATTCTCAAAAATATAAAATATACATTTTTTGTGGTCTGCCTAATATTTGTTAATATATAACAGTCATTAGACAGACACGTACATATATATAGTCATTAGGCAGACACGTACATATATATAGCCATTAGGCAGACACGTACACATATATAGCCATTAGGCAGACACGTACACATATATAGCCATTAGGCAGACACGTACATATATATAGCCATTAGGCAGACACGTACATAAAAATAGTCATTAGGCAGACACGTACATAAACATAACGCTAACGCTACAATATACGTCCACATTCCTGCTTTGATTGATATGGTACTTTGTCAAGAAGGCTAGGCGTTTGGTTTGTTTAGCGTTGAGGGTCGTGCCTCAACATCAATAGTTGCCGTCCTTAGAGTATAAGGAATAAATATACCAAGATAATCCATTCAGAATTGTGCCTTCCTAACGCTAAAGGCAAAAAGTGGGCGTGGCCCTGCCCCTGGGGGTCGGGACATTCATCAAAATCAAGTGGACGCCCTCAGGCTATAAGGAATACAAGTACCAAGCTGCTTCATTCAGAATTGCGGCCTGTAAACGACAAACACAAAAATTGGGCGTGTCTTGCCTGTGGGAATCGGGACATGCAGTTGACGTCCTTAGGCTATAAGGAATACATATCCCAAGTTTAAAGACGATCCATTAAGAATCGTGGCCTGTAGACAACACACACAGACACGAAGTAAAAATGGGCATGGCTCTGCCCCTGGGGGTTAGGAAATCACCAAAAACAATACGGGTCATCTTTAGGGTATAAGGAATAGGTATGTAAAGTTTTAAAAGGATCTGTTAAGAATTGCATCCTGTAGGCGACACAAAAGCATTGGGCGTGGCTCTGTCCCAGGGGGTCCGGCATGCACCAAAAATAATAGTGATCAGCCTTAGGGTATAAGGAATAAGTATAAAAAAAGGTTTTCAAGACGATCGATTAAGAATTGTGGCCTGTAGCTGACACACAGACAGACAAAAAGAAAATGGGCGTGGCACTGTCCCTGGGGGTCGGGCATGCACCAAAAACAATAGAGATCTTCCTTAAGGTACCAAGAATGAGCATTCAAAGTTTCAAGATGATACATTAAGAAATGCAGCCTGTAGACGACAGAAAAACAAATACAAGAAATGGGTGTTGCTGTCCCACGGGGGTCGGGCATGCACCCAAAACAAAAGGGATCATCCTTAGGGTATAAGGAATAAGTATTTTAAGTTTCAAGATGACCAATTAAGAATTGTGGCCTGTAGGCGACACACATAAAGAAAATGGGCGTGACTCTGCCCCTGGGGGTTGGGCATGCACCCCAAATGATAGGAATGTTCCTTAGGGTACAAAGAATAAGCATTCAAAGTTTCAAGATGATACGTTAAGAAATGTGGCTTGTAGACGACAAACAAATAAATACAAGGAATGGGCGTGTGGCCCTGCCATTGGGGTCGGACATGCACCAAAAAACAATAGGGATCATCCTTAGGGTGTAAAGAGTAAGTATACAAAGTTTTAAGAAAATCCAGTTAGAATTGCGGCCTGTAGGCGACAGACACACAAAAAGAAAATAGGCGTGGCTCTGCCCCTGGGAGTTGGACATGCACCCCAAATGATAGGGATCATCCTTAGAGTATAAAGAGTAAGTATACAAAGTTTGAAGAAAATCCAGTACGAATTGCGCCCTGTAGGCGACACACAAAAAGAAAATGGGCGTGGCTCTGCCCCTGGGGATTGAGCATGCACCCCAAATGATAGGAATGTTCCTTAGGGTACAAAGAATAAGCATTCAAAGTTTCAAGATGATACGTTAACAAATGTGACTTGTAGACGACAAACAAATAAATACAAGAAATGGGCGTGGCTCTGTCCATTGGGGGTCGGGCATGCACCAAAAAACAATAGGGGTCATCCTTAGGGTGTAAAGAGTAAGTATACAAAGTTTTAAGAAAATCCAGTTAGAATTGCGGCCTGTAGGCGACACACAGACACACACAACAAAAAAAATGGGCGTGGCTCTGCCCCTGGGGGTTGGGCATGCACCCCAAACGATAGGGATCATCCTTAGAGTATAACGAGTAAGTATACCAAGTTTGAAGAAAATCCAGTAAGAATTGCACCCTGTAGGCGACACAAAGACACACGAAAAGAAAATGGGCGTGGCTCTGCCCCTGCGGGGTTGGGCATGCACCCAAACGATAGGGATGTTCCTTAGGGTACAAAGAATGTGTATGCAAAGTTTCAAGATTATAAGTTAAGAAATGTGGCCTGTAGACGACAAACAAACAAATACTAGAAATGGGCGTGGCTATGCCCCTGGGGGTCGGGCATGCACCAAAAACAATAGGGATCTTCCTTGGGGTATAAGGAATAAGTATACCAAGTATAAGGAATAAGTATACCAAGTTTGAAGAAAATCCAGTAAGAATTGCGCCCTGTAGGCGACACAAAGACACAAGAAAAGAAAATGGGCGTGGCTCTGCCCCTGGGGGTTGGGCATGCACCAAAAACAATAGGGATCTTCCTTGGGATATAAGGAATAAGTATACCAAGTATAAGGAATAAGTATACCAAGTTTGAAGAAAATCCAGTAAGAATTGCGCCCTGTAGGCGACACAAAGACACAAGAAAAGAAAATGGGCGTGGCTCTGCCCCTGGGGGTCGGGCATGCACCCCAAATGATAGGGATGCTCCTTAGGGTACAAAGAATGTGTATGCAAAGTTTCAAGATTATAAGTTAAGAAATGTGGCCTGTAGACGACAAACAATCAAATACTAGAAATGGGCGTGGCTCGGCCCCTGGGGGTCGGGCATGCCCCCAAAACAATAGGGATCTTCCTTGGGGTATAAGGAATAAGTATACCAAGTTTGAAGAAAATCCATGAAGAATTGCGCCCTGTAGGCGAACCACAGACACACACACACACACACACACACACCCACACACACATACACACACACACACAGACAGGGGCGACGGCATAATACGTTCACATTATGAATGTGGACGTATAAAAATAGTCATTAGGCAGACACGTACATATATATATAGCCATTTGGCAGACACGTAATATAGACAGAGAAGTACATATAAATAACCATTAGGCAGACACATGCATATAGAAAGCCATTAGGCAGACTAAATAGCCACTGGACAGGCTAGTATTTATATTTAAAACACAGACGCGACATCACTCGTTCATGTTGGCGTAAGAGCACCTTGTCAATCGTACATTCGTTATACTAGTAGTAGGGTGCCCCACGTGCCTACTGAAAAGTTGTACTAGACACGTTGATTATGCACGCTTTACTTGGTTCACTACTACTTATTTTCTGACAGTCTCGCACACTCGTTGAGTCTATAAATAGCAACAGCCCGTGGAAATTCTAAACACACTAGTAACTATTACAGTTGTAAAAAATCTATTGTTGACGATTCTGAGTAGCAGTAATATTTATCGTTTTGGTTATTACGGCATCTTTAGAAATTACGTTGTTTTATTTTTTAAATTGCTTTATCCTTCGCATGACCGTTAGAAGCGACATATTTTGGTTTAGTACAAATAATATCTATGAATAACTTGGGTTGGTCAGGATCATGATACCAGCAGCAGTTTCGTTTTACTTTTACAAGGTTAGAAAAAACAATTGTTGAGTCGCCCACCGTGTGTTATTTATAAATTTGATTTCTTGTTCCAGCTTTCAGTCACGTTTCGTAAAAAGTAGTCTGGATTATCCCGGCCTGTCAATCAGACGGAGAATGGTCGGTAGGCTGGTGAAGTGAGACTAGTTTCAAAACAAGGGCACGTAACCTATTTTTTACTCGAAAGTGTCTGGATGTTATGGACGACGCTCCGAACCATTTTTCAGTGTATTATTTATGATGTTTAAATGGTCATAGCTTATTAAGTTTAACATGACCGTTTATTTGTGACTATAAATGTGTGATATAGATTTAAGACATGTTATATATATAAATATTGTGGTGTAATTGTTTAGCTATTTGGAGATATTTATATATGGTGGGGCACCCTAACTAGGTGCAATATAAGATTCACGCGAGGTATTCATAGAAGGCACGTGCGAGATAGTGTCTGTATTTTAAATTGTTTTAAGGTCTATAACATGATCATTAGGTAGGACACCATGTCTATTAAGAAGCAATTATGTGGAATGTGGATAAGGAAACATTGCTAGACTTATATAAAGAGAAGGACTTTCAATGTGGTTTTCAAAATACACTATATACGTTGATTCTGTCATACCAAGTGATACTGAGTTCCAAGAACTATGAGCCAAAGAGTATAGTCGAAGGAGCGCTTTGTTACCCTGGTTAGATCTAAGCTAATAGATGACACTGATCAGAGTTGTTTGATGCACACTTAATCTTGTTTGCAGCAACAATAAATTTCAGAAACAACATTATACTTAAAAACATAAAATTTATTCAAGTATTTGAAACGATTGCCAACAACCCAAATATATGACCTGTGGCACATGTACAACAAAAATAAAGGTTTTTACAAATCAATCATTTAGTCTTAATATATATGTTTGAGAAATTTAGAGCTAAACATAAACTCAGTATTAGCCATAATAATAATTAAACACGAATCAAAATTTAATTTTCTTCCATTTCAATTGCACGGGTGTATAGCGGTTGAATAGAGAAAAAACTAAAAACAAAAGCGATTTTCCGTACAATCAGAGGCCATAATCCAGAAAGTCATGGCCTGAAATGGGCAAATATCAAAAGGGGTTGAGATCTTTGAAATTTAAAGATATATATTTCATCAAAATCGGATAAAACTGTGACCTCTCGAGGATCCACAACCTTCACAGTATGGTCCACAACCTTCATTATGGTGGAATGGTGATATATTTAAATGGTTTTTAAAATAGGGGGAAAAAATTGTGACCTCCAGAGAATGCACAAGCTAAAAGTGACATAATCAAGGAAGTTACATTCGGATATGCGCAATCATCAACAGGGACCAAGATCTTTGTGATATAAAGAAAAATCGGGTCAAAATTGTGGCCTTAGAGGGTCCACAACCTTAATATACCATATATTTTTTTACATTATTTGTGTACTAAGAACCGCTTTTCCCCTGTCAATTTTAGTTCGATTTTCTCGAAATTCGAACTCAACTGACATTACGGTGTAACGGTAATATATTCGGGCGTTGTTTTAAATAGGACAATAATCATGACCTCTATAGAGGGACCCCACGCTATAAACGTGATTTTTCGTACAATCAGGCAGGGACGGCGACAATATATGTCCTCATGAAAATGTGGGGATATAAAAAGGGTCGATTCACAAAACAAAATAATTATAAAAAGCCAACAGCGAGATTGATGTTCCCCGCCGAAATCCCAAAATAAATAGATGACATATTAAATAATCGCACATTTATTTTCTTTTTCAAAAGTTATCGAGCAACTATACCTCTAAGTTTCATCATTCTCTATCAGATAGAATCAATGATAAAATGAATCTATATTCGGAGTTTTATCGCACTCACTTCATTATAACCAATGTTATCGTGTCCCAAAGCATCAACCAAACATCTTTGCTTACCGTAAGCAGACAATGTTCATCACCGAACTTCATCAAGGCATTCGCACAATGAACGCCTACACCATGTTTGAACATTCTAGCTTAATTAGAAGGAGAGATATTGTCCAAGCCAATCAAATTGCTTATCGATCTGCATGTAATCACTCTCACTTAAAGTTACATTATGGGAGATAAGATAAAGAGATGGCAGTTCTCACTATAATAGTTAAAAACTACATAGTGTAAAGGTAATTTGCTGAAAATTTCAGTCAAATTGATTCACCATTAACCGAGGAAAAGGCGTTTAAAATATTCACATAGCCTCGGTCATCATTACTCAAATCATTAATATAAACAGCATAGTCTCGATTACCCACTTGATTGACTTAATAATCAACGGCCATTAAGCGGCATATAGGATTTTAATCCGCCAACATCGAAGGCTAGTCTTGACATCAAGAGTTTATTATGGTCTGGATATGTTAATTAATGTCTAATTGATTATTTAGATAACATTTTAGGCCTAACGAAAGACCTGTAATAAGCAGATTTTGCTCTTGCATAATGCTATTTTAATTAGAACTAAAGTTATCGTGTCCCCAAAGAATCAACCATTCAAATTGCTTATCTGTGCTTGCCCTAAACAGTAAATGTTCATCTCCGAACTCCATCAAGGAATTGACCTACACAAAGTTTGAACATTACAGTGACAGACAGACGAACCGATTCTAATAGTCCCCTGCTTTCTTCGAAAGGCGCGGGACAATAAAATCGCGTAGAATGAACTAACAAAGAACAAACGTTTGCCATTCAATTTGGACTGCTGGCGTTTTTACGAAACATAACAGATTAAAAATCATAATAATATTTTAAACATTGAATATAGTTCATTTTATATACATTCATACAGTAAATTTCTTGAGAATAGACTATCCCCTTATAGCGACAGCTGTCATCTCTTTACCGAGGCAATTTTTTAAGGGCTTTGGATGCTTTCATTCGGTATATTTTTCGTGCATTGAATAGTTTTACTCGTGTTTTTTGTAAGCATCGGCTGCTGATAGACACTTTATCGCACTTGTTTGTTTTCACTCAAACACTTGCTTATTTCCTTCTTACCTGAAAGAAAGAAATAATTCTGATTTATCTAAAAGTCTAATAGAGCATTACCCAAATAACTACTAAAGAAAGTGTTTTCAAATATCCACTGCAACCCATACATCAGTATTCCACATCAGTAATAAAACATAATATGTCCATATAAGCCATCCAAATATATACTATTCAAAAAAAGTAGGGGATATTTGATTTTAAGTGTTATTAAAGTCACCTAATGAAACTGACGAAGAAACAAATGACAAAATGAAATGAAGTTCACATTCATCGATTTATTCCAAATGATCGTTAGACTAAGCAAGGCACAGACTGACCATTATAAGGGTAAAATGATACCCGGGGTCAAACAGCAAAGTTACCAGAGCATCACAACAAAGTCAGTAACGGGTAAATCCTCCTCTGTTTGCCAAACAAGCATTGATCCGACGTGGCATACTCCTAATGAGACGTCTAAGGTTATTTTGGTCCAGATTGTCCCATTCCTGTTGCAACGCAGCAGCAAGTTCTTGGACATTGGCAGGACGTTGTTGACGTTGACGTAACCTATGTCCAAGCATGTCCCAGACATGCTCGATGGGGGAGAGGTCGGGACTCAGTGCTGGCCAAGGTAATGTGGTGATGTTCTGTTGTTGGAGGTAACCTGTAACGATCCTGGCCCTGTGACATCTTGCGTTGTCATTCTGGAAGATGAAACGGCGGCCATGACGTCGTGCGAACGGCACAACATGGACTGCCAAGATGTTGTGCCGGTAGTACTGGCCTGTAACACGCCCTGCAACAACATGCAAAACCGTTCTTCCAGCAACAGTGATGCCTCCCCACACCATAACAGAACCACCCCCAAATCGATCATGTCTGATGACGTTAACGTCTTGGAAGCGCTTGTTTCGACGACGCCACACCCTCTTACGTCTGTCCAAAAAATCAACAGTGAACCTTGACTCATCTGAAAACATCACATTGCTCCAGCGTCGATTATCCCAGTGTTGACGATCCCTTCACCAACGACGTCTTGCCTGAATGTGATGATCTCTCAAACAAGGGATCACGCGAGGACGTCGGGCGCGAAGGTGACACTTATGCAGTCGATTCCGAATCGTCTGGTCACTCACTCTCACACCAGTGTCTGTTTGAAGACGAGCGCTGATCTGATTTGCTGTTATGACACGATTTCTCAAGGCCAAGGTACGGATAAATCAATCCTGGGCTTGAGTTGTCGACCTGATAGTGGTCTGTCCTGTACAGATTGTGTATCACGGTATCTGGACCATAGTCTACTTATGACAGACTGAGAAACCTTCATCGTCCGCGCCACAACCGCCTGTGTTGTGCCGATCTGTAGCATGCCAAGGGCACGTAACCTTTCATTTTGGGTAAGCCGACGCATATCAAAATTTGTTTTCTGGTCACTAAAACAATTAAACTGATGTTTCCACCCTGGAATTCAATGCCACAATGACTGTAACATTCAAAGTCAGAGTCGTGCAAATCTTGGGTTGGACCTCCATGATGATCCCAAGCATCACCTGCATTCCATGCGGTAGCTATTGGTGCGTTTGGGCGTCACATGTAACTGGAAATGTTTCTTCTGTTAGGTTCTATAGTGACTTTTTTCGTAGTCATTTGCATATTTTAGTATTATGCCCCCCAAATCAAATATCCCCTACTTTTTTTGAATAGTATACAATGTTTAAATATTTTGATAATTACATCAATATTGCCCAGTCTACCGTGTATTATCGGTGTATACTCAAATAACGTATTGTGAATATAAATGATGTAATTATCATTATAAAGTACGATACAATACTCCAATGGTGTTTTAAAATTTTTAAAGGTCCTTATGGGGAGACCGACGAAATAAAATTGCACAATATATTAGTCCTGATCCAATCGAACTGAGAAATATTAAAGGGTTAAGGACCCAAAAGCTCCAATTTAATACATTCATTATGTAAAACACTTTTGTACCATCGCCGATAACGTGTGAGTCTCTAACAACTCCGTTAGTTAATATGCTTGTCTCAAATCAACTGCCGTTAGTGTTGCATTAACTATACTAGAACGATCGAGTTCAACTGATTCAATCATTAAGAAAACAAGTATCTAACTTACTGGGCAAAGAAACTTTATTGCTGTTTTCACATACTCCGCGCAGTTTTGCGTTTGTTTAGAGGTAATCCAACTACACACTGCTATTATGAGTGGATATTGTTGTTTTAAATTTTGATTTGTCAGTAGTCCGTCTACCAACCAATCACTAGCTGCCAATATTGGACCAAATATGTTTACATAACGTTACGTCATGACTCACGATTTTATTATGCTTAATTAACCCGTGCATAGCAGAATACTGCAGTAAAACTAATTGCGTGACAAACGAGGCTATCAAGTCGAATGAAATGTAAACAATACTGTTTGGAAACGAACATACTTTCACGGTTTTTAATACCTTAAATCACTGTCAAAAAGTTTTAGGGAAGACCCAGATTAAACGAAGGACTGTCATGTTGCTGTACTTAAGTGATAGCTTTCATTGAACGGAAAGAATAGAGACACTCCTGCAAAAGTTCAAGAAACAGACGCTATTCCATCAATGGTCAGAGAGGGATTTCTCGGGCCATTGCTTCAGGAATATGCTGTTTTCAGTGCTGTATACTGTTGTACTAAAAGTCAAAGAATAGACTTGTTTCCTCACTATTCCATTTAACTGAAGAAATCATTATGCAAACATTATTTCATTGAATATTCTGCTGTATCAAAGATTTTGAAATCCTAATATTTTAATTAGTCATAAATACCAAGAAATGAATTTGCACAATATTTGGAACCTCTAGAAGATGCAGTCTGATGTGTACTATTTTCAAATTCATCTACTAATAAGCCCCAACGTAACTTTATATGCCAAAGATCTTGGGATGAGTTCGAATTATACACATATATATCGGTCTTTACCTTCCTGAATGACTGAAACTCTTTAATATTGTGGATTACTTGAGAGAGAGAAATGGGGTTTAACGTCCACTCAACACAAACTAGGTCATTTCGGGACTAACATGGTTCAATTTTATTTCAATAATTTGCTTGCGCGTAGAGGTCTTTAGCAGTGGAAGGAAACTGGAGTGCCCGGAGGAAACCCACGAGGTTGAGAAGGCGCCCCTATCTCCATGCCACATACGCTCACAACAGGGCTCGAAACCACAGCCGCAAGCCAGAGGTGACCGGCCAGCTAGAGGTCGAAGCGCGACACTCTAGTCCCCCCCCCCCGATTACTTGATATTAAGTAATGTTCAAATATAATCATTGCACAACAATCGCACTTAAGTTTGAATTGCGCGAAAATCAGACTAACACTTCTCAACACATTGTCCCTCCCACCTTTACGCAAATAACTTTCTTGGTTATGTCCCATGCCTTATACGCAAACTTTTGACACACAATAGATAACCTATATTTTCGGTCCGATTTAGATGCAACTTAAAATATACACGTGAAAAATAGGTTGCCACGCAACGAGACATACGCCCACACAGCAGCTAAATCGTCCGGGCAATCAACAACAGTTATCAGGTTTTTATAAAGTTCTGCCCCATGCTAATGTTTAGTATACGAAACATTTAATATTATGGATTTAGCTGTTCAATTATCGATTTTCAAGAAATTCAAACTCAACCATCATTAATGTGTAATGGCGATAAAATGGTGACTGGACCTCCATAAGGTCCACAAGGCAAAAATCATGATTACTTGTACAATCAGGGGCCAAAATTCAGGAAGATATGGTCCAATGTGCCCGAATATCGAAAGGAACCGCGATCTCTGGGTTATACACTTACATTTCAAATTACATCAAAATCGGATTAAAATTGTGTCCTCAACAGGGTCCACAACCTTGATATACCATATTCTTACACCATTCGTGTAAAAGTGGCGGTCATTTTGTTCGACAATTTTGGTCCAATGTTCATGAAATTCGAACCAAACATTCATTACAGTGTAATTTTTGGTACAATCAGAGGCCATAATTCAGGAATTTACAAACCAATGTGCGCAAATATTGAAAGAAACCAAGATCTTTAGGTTATAAAGATGTATTTCAAGTTTCATCAAAATCGAATTAAAATTGTGACCTTTTTGGGGTCCACAACCTTGATATACCATATTTTTTACACTATTCGCGTACAAACGGCGGCCATTTTGTTTGTCAATTTTGGTCCGATATTCACGAAATTCGAACTCAACCTTCATTACCACGTAACAGGGATATAATCAAACGGTTTTTTAAAATCAGTTATTAATTAATAAAGGGCTATTTTTCGAAGAAATCAGGGGCCATAATTCAGGAAGTTACTATCTGATGGGCGCAAATATCAACAGGAACCAAGATCTTTGGGTTATTAACATACATGTCAAGTTTCATCAAAATCGGTTCAAAATTGTAATTTTTCGTATCAGGGGCCATAATCCATGAAGTTTCAATCCGATACATGCCAATATCTTACGGGGATAAATCTATATTGCAAGTTTCGTCAAAATCGGATAAGAATTGTGACCTGTAGAGAGTCCACAAACAAATTGTGGACGGACAGGGGTGACGGCATAATACGTCGACATTAAAATGTGGGCGCATAAAAATGAGTTTGGGTTTGGTGTGCATCAGACCTTCATTTACGGGGTTATACTCTCTTTGCCAAAAACCTTGTGAACGCGAAAGGGGCTCTTCCTTTATCAAACATTCATTACAGTGTAATTTTTGGTACAATCAGAGGCCATAATTCAGGAAGTTACAATCCAATGTGCGCAATTATTGAAAGAAACCAAGATCTTTAGGTTATAAAGATGTATTTCAAGTTTCATCAAAATCGAATTAAAATTGTGACCTTTATAGGGTCCACAACATTGATATACCATATTTTTTACACTATTCGCGTACAAACGGCGGCCATTTTGTTTGTCAATTTTGGTCCGATATTCACGAAATTCGAACTCAACCTTCATTACCACGTAACAGGGATATAATCAAACGGTTTTTTAAAATCAGTTATTAATTTTGACCTCTAGAGGGACTACCAGATAAAAAGGGCTATTTTTCGAAGAAATCAGGGGCCATAATTCAGGAAGTTACTATCTGATGGGCGCAAATATCAACAGGAACCAAGATCTTTGGGTTATTAACATACATGTCAAGTTTCATCAAAATCGGTTCAAAATTGTAATTTTTCGTATCAGGGGCCATAATCCATGAAGTTTCAATCCGATACATGCCAATATCTTACGGGGATAAATCTATATTGCAAGTTTCGTCAAAATCGGATAAGAATTGTGACCTGTAGAGAGTCCACAAACAAATTGTGGACGGACAGGGGTGACGGCATAATACGTCGACATGAAAATGTGGGCGCATAAAAATGAGTTTGGGTTTGGTGTGCATCAGACCTTCATTTACGGGGTTATACTCACTTTGCCAAAAACCTTGTGAACGCGAAAGGGGCTCTTCCTTTATCTATCTATGTTATGGTTATCAAAACTGGTTTGAAACAACGGGTCGCGATAGAGGCTACAACATTTAACGGATTTCTTTCATATTTTGTGAGTAGCATTCGGATCACGAGGTAACAGTGAATTTCATGAGAAGCATTAGGCAAATGGGTGAAAGCGCTTTCTTATTTTCATTGTTTCCCACCCGCCAATTGTGCCCGTATATTGCATGACAACCACTTTTACTTTTATAAATGAAATGAAATGGGGTTTTACGTCCTACTCTTTTGCACCTAACCTGGGCTTATGGAAGACGGACATGCGCCATACATGTGCTATGAGGGAAATTTTGCCCGGAGCGGCGCTACGGCATACTCTTATATCGAATTCCAACTGCCAAGGGATCTTTTACGTGCACTCCAATGTGTACGCGGGACCTCGGTTTTTCGTCCCACCCGGATGACTAGGCAGCTGTCCTTTCGGGCCCTCCTTCTGCATGACTGACAAGGGGAAATCACGCCGGAAAATCGAGATAAACTTTCTCGGCCAATGCAGTTATCGAACACCCGACCTCCTGGAAAGCGGATCAGCGCCTTATCCACTTAGCTGTTACTTTTAGACAATAGAATAGAATATGTATAACTTATTTGGAGTGCTTTATTTTTAAATTAAACATACGTTATGCAAGAGCTAAAACTGCCTGTTGCAGACCTTTCTGTAGACCTGAAATATTATCTAAATTATTAATTGGGCATTAATGAACTTATCACTAGCCTGAGATATTTACTGGATTTGGAACCGATTTTTTTCTCAACTTTCATTCATGATTTAATCATGAAATGGATAATCGAGACTGTGTTTTTATCGAACAAACTTTAGTAATGATGATCAAGGCTATGCCGAAAATTCAGTCGCTAAAATCTCGGTTCAAAGTTGGTCAATTTGACTGAGATTTTCAGCAAAACCTCTTTACATTACATGTATGTATTTAGTTTTTAACAATTATATAGTTAGAACTTTCAGCTGTTTATTATCTCGCATAATGTATTTTTAAGTTTTTATTTTAACATTGTTTCCTTATTGCGCTGATCACATCGGGAGAAACGGTGCACTGTGTAAGGCAAATTATGTGACTCAAATATATTTGCATTGATTCACTTTACTAGTCACTTGGCTCACTGTGTTACTCATCTCCTGTGTCACTAGACTCACTAAAGTCGTCACTAGACTCACTAAAGTAGTCGAAGAACTCACTTTACGTGACGAGTCACTTGACTCACTTAACGAGTCTTTTATGGATTTTTTGGTGAGTCACAAAAATGGGTCTTTTGACTCATTATTTGAGTCCCAAGTAAGTTCCAAGTTAGTCCCAAGGTAGTCAACGAAAACTGAGTCGTTTTATGGATACTCATCCAAATAAGTCAACTGGCCCACTTTTTCTCTCTGTGTACTCCTTGTCACGTACAACCGGGACTCGAAACCACGCCAGTTAACTCAATGGCAGGCTTTATAATACAGCGCGCATTATACTCATAAAGTTCTAATTCAATTTACATACATTTTTTGTTTATAACAGCTACTTCCACACAAAATAGAAGTGTGAAGTATCTACCAATTAGATTGTCTGCCGATTAGAAATTACGATTATGATCTAAAACTTCTGAAGACCGAACAGAAATTATACAATGAACAGTGTAGGGCTTAGCACCGAACCCTGCGTGACGACCATTTCTGAACTTGCTTGAATGGAAAGGCCATTATTGGTTTTAATTATACATATTATGAAATTGTGGTGGCTCGAAATGGAAACTGTAGACTACTTTAGGTCTATTCGAGATAGCTAGGCCTGTAGAAATTCCGCAGGCTATGCCTAATGTAAATTATGGGTATGATCATTCATTAAATATAGTATTAAAGTGAGCCCCACACCGTCCTGTCAAAAATAAACCCCACACAAGACTAATCCATACTCAAACATACTCACTTTGATTTAGTTTATTTACTTAAAATTCTTTCGGTATTCGAAATAATAATTTTACTTACCACCCATTTTCCATATGGAAGATACACTGGCATTTTTCACAAGCAAAGAAGAAAAAGACCAAAACTTCCGAAAGTTCCCGGGTTGACACCTGCCGTTTACGTCATCGAAACATTGACGACATCGACGTCATATACCCGTGCATGTTTCAATTAATAATGATCGCTCACGTCAAAACGAAATTTAGACGGTAAAAAAATGACAAAATATTATTTTCGAAATTAATTAAAACCACGAAACAAATTTGTTTTTAATATTAAAAGCAACGTTTCCTGAATGAAAAAAAATATAGACATTCATATGTTTTAAGAAAGCTGTTTAGGGTCAAAGCCTGCCTGCCTAATGCCTATAATAATAGATAAAGAAATATACTCAGGTCAAAACTTAAGGTAATAAAATAAATTTCATTGTTTTGTATTTTTAAAATCCAGATGCCTAAAATTACTGCGATGGACAACTAAAATCCATTCCAACTATAGAAATGTGGTTTCTCACTTTTTAACTTGTAGAATTCATCGGTTAAAATATTAGGCAGACCGGTTTTTGTCTGACTAATCCATCGGTCTGCTTAATGGCTATATATACTAGGGGATATTTGATTTTGGGGGCATAATACTAAAATATGCAAATGACTACGAAAAAAGTCACTATAGAACCTAAGAGAAGAAACATTTCCAGTTACATGTGACGCCCAAACGCACCAATAGCTACCGCATGGAATGCAGGTGATGCTTAGGATCATCATGGGGGTCCAACCCAAGATTTGCACGACTCTGACTTTGAATGTTACAGTCATTGTGGCATTGAATTCCAGGGTGGAAACATCAGTTTATCCGTACCTTGGCCTTGAGAAATCGTGTCATCACAGCAAATCAGATCAGCGCTCATCTTCAAACAGACACTGGTGTGAGAGTGAGTGGCCAGACGATTCGGAATCGACTGCATAGGGGTCACCTTCGCGCCCGACGTCCTCGCGTGATCCCTTGTTTGAGAGATCATCACATTCAGGCAAGACGTCGTTGGTGTAGGGATCGTCAACACTGGGATAATCGACGCTGGAGCAATGTTATGTTTTCAGATGAGTCAAGGTTCACTGTTGATTTTTTGGACAGACGTAGGAGGGTGTGGCGTCGTCGAAACGAGCGCTTCCAAGACGTTAACGTCATCAGACATGATCGATTTGGGGGTGGTTCTGTTATGGTGTGGGGAGGCATCACTGTTGCTGGAAGAACGGCTTTACATGTTGTTGCAGGGCGTGTTACAGGCCAGTACTACCGGGACAACATCTTGGCAGTCCATGTTGTGCCGTTCGCACGACGTCATGGCCGCCGTTTCATCTTCCAGGATGACAACGCAAGATGTCACAGGGCCAGGATCGTTACAGGTTACCTCCAACAACAGAACATCACCACATTACCTTGGCCAGCACTGAGTCCCGACCTCTCCCCCATCGAGCATGTCTGGGACATGCTTGGACAGAGGTTACGTGAACGTCAACAACGTTCTGCCAATGTCCAAGAACTTGCTTCTTTGTTGCAACAGGAATGAGACAATCTGGACCAAAATGATCTTAGACGTCTCATTAGGAGTATGCCACGTCGGATCAATGCTTGTTTGGCAAACAGAGGAGGATTTACCCGTTACTGACTTTGTTGTGATGCTGTGGTAACTTTGCTGTTTGACCCCGGGTATCATTTTACCCTTATAATGGTCAGTCTGTGCCTTACTTAGTCTAACGATCATTTGGAATAAATCGATGAATGTGAACTTCATTTCATTTTGTCATGTTTCTTCGCCAGTTTCATTAGGTGACTTTAATAACACTTAAACATGACGCTAACGCTACAAGATACGTCCACATTCCTGCTTTGATTGATATGGTACTTTGTCAAGAAGGCTAGGCGTTTGGTTTGTTTAGCGTTGAGGGTCGTGCCTCAACATCAATAGTTGCCGTCCTAGGGGTTAGGAAATCACCAAAAACAATAGGGGTCATCTTTAGGGTATAAGGAATAGGTATGTAAAGTTTTAAAAGGATCTGTTAAGAATTGCATCCTGTAGGCGAACACAAGACACAAAAGCATTTGGCGTGGCTCTGTCCCAGGGGGTCCGACATGCACCAAAAATAATAGTGGTCAGCCTTAGGGTATAAGGAATAAGTATAAAAAGTTTTCAAGACGATCGATTAAGAATTGTGGCCTGTAGGTTACACACAGACAGACAAAAAGAAAATGGGCGTGGCACTGTCCCTGGGGGTCGGGCATGCACCAAAGACAATAGGGATCTTCCTTAAGGTACCAAGAATAAGTATTCAAAGTTTCAAGATGATACATTAAGAAATGCAGCCTGTAGACGACAGACAAACAAATACAAGAAATGGGTGTTGCTGTCCCACGGGGGTCGGGCATGCACCCAAAACAAAAGGGATCATCCTTAGGGTATAAGGAATAAGTATTTTAAGTTTCAAGATGACCGATTAAGTATTGTGGCCTGTAGGCGACACACAAAAAGAAAATGGGGGTGACCCTGCCCCTGGGGGTTGGGCATGCACCCCAAATGATAGGAATTTTGATTATTGTACAAAGAATAAGCATTCAAAGTTTCAAGATGATATGTTAAGAAATGTGGCTTGTAGACGACAAACAAATAAAGACAAGGAATGGGCGTGGCTCTGCCATTGGGGGTCGGGCATGCATCAAAAAACAATAGGGATCATCCTTAGGGTGTAAAGAGTAAGTATACAAAGTTTTAAGGAAATCCAGTTAGAATTGCGGCCTGTAAGCGACAGACACACAAAAAGAAAATGGGCGTGGCTCTGCCCCTGGGAGTTGGGCATGCACCCCAAACGATAGGGATCATCCTTAGAGTATAAAGAGTAAGTATACAAAGTTTGAGGAAAATCCAGTAAGAATTGCGCCTTGTAGGCGACAAGATGACCGATTAGGAATTGTGGCGTGTAGGCGACACACAAAAAGAAAATGGGCTCTGCCCCTGGGGGTTGAGCATGTACCCCAAATGATAGGAATGTCCCCTAGGGTACAAAGAATAAGCATTCAAGGTTTCAATATGATACGTTAAGAAATGTGGCTTGTAGACGACAAACAAATAAATACAAGGAATGGGCTTGGCTCTGCAATTGGGGGTCAGGCATGCATCAAAAAACAATAGGGATCATCCTTAGGGTGTAAAGAGTAAGTATACAAAGTTTTAAGGAAATCCAGTTAGAATTGCGGCCTGTAGGCAACAGACACACAAAAAGAAAATTGGGCGTGGCTCTGCCCCTGGGGGTTGGGCATGCACCCCAAGCGATAGGGATCATCCTTAGAGTATAAAGAGTAAGTATACAACGTTTGAAGAAAATCCAGTAAGAATTGCGCCCTGTAGGCGACACAAAGACACACGAAAAGATGGGCATGGCTCTGCCCCTGGGGCTTGGGCATGCACCCCAAACGATAGGGATGTTCCCTAGGGTACAAAGAATGTGTATGCAAAGTTTCAAGATTATAAGTTAAGAAATGTGGCCTGTAGAAGACAAACAAACAAATACTAGAAATGGGCGTGCCTCTGCCCCTGGGGTCGGGCATGCCCCAAAAACAATAAGGTTCTTCCTTGGGGTATAAGGAATAAGTATACCAAGTTTGAAGAAAATCCAGTAAGAATTGCGCCCTGTAGGCGACACAAAGACACACGAAAAGAAAATGGGTGTGGCTCTGCCCCTGGGGGTTGGGCATGCACCCCAAACGATAGGGATGTTATTTAGGGCACAAAGAATGTGTATGCAAAGTTTCAAGATTATAAGTTAGGACATGTGGCCTGTAGACGACAAACAAACAAATACTAGAAATGGGCGTGGTTCTGCCCCTGGGGTCGGGCATGCCCCAAAAACAATAAGGATCTTCCTTGGGGTATAAGGAATAAGTATACCAAGTTTGAAGAAAATCCAGTAAGAATTGCGCCCTGTAGGCGACACAAAGACACACGAAAAGAAAATGGGTGTGGCTCTGCCCCTGGGGGTTGGGCATGCACCCCAAACGATAGGGATGTTATTTAGGGCACAAAGAATGTGTATGCAAAGTTTCAAGATTATAAGTTAGGACATGTGGCCTGTAGACGACAAGCAAACAAATACTAGAAATGGGCGTGGTTCTGCCCCTGGGGGTCGGGCATGCCCCAAAAACAATAGGGATCTTCCTTGGGGTATAAGGAATAAGTATGCCAAGTTTGAAGAAAATCCATGAAGAATTGCGCCCTGTTGGCGAACCACAGACACACACACACACACAGACAGGTGCGACGGCATAATACGTTCACATTATGAATGTGGACGTATAAAAATCAAATATCCCCTACTTTTTTTTTTGAATAGTATATATGTATTTATGGTCTGCCTAATGCCCCGGTTATATATATATATATATATATATATATATATAGATCCCCTTAGTGGGTGTCGGGGGGTTGGGATGGCCTAGTGGTCTAGAGTGCCGCGCTTCGACCTCTAGCTGGCCGGTCACCTCTGGCTTGCGGCTGTGGTTTCGAGCCCTGGTGTGAGCGTATGTGGCATGGAGATAGGGGCGCCTTCTCAACCTCGTGGGTTTCCTCCCGGCACTCCGGTTTCCTCCCACTGCTAAAGACCCCTACGCGCAAGCGAATTATTGAAATAAAATGAAACCATATGTTGGTCCCAAAATGACCTAGTTTGTGTCGAGTGGACGTTAAACCCCATTTCTCTCTCGTTCTCTCGTTCTCTCTCTCGCTCTCCTTAGTGGGTGAAAGCGCTAGCTAAGATGAAATTATTAGTTTTTTCTTTCTAGAAACTTCATATTTGTGTATATATATATATATATATATATATATATACACAAATATATATATATACACAAATATGAAGTTTCTAGAAAGAAAAAACTAATAATTTCATCTTAGCTAGCGCTTTCACCCACTAAGGGGATCGTCAGGCTTTTAATAATGAGATAGTATACAATTGCATGACGTCATGGCGTTATAAATACATAATGTACATGACAATAATAATATAAATTATGAATATTTTACAATATCAAGATATCATATAAAATTATGAAGCATTTAATTTAGGGTGATACTTGTTAATAAAATGCCGTTCTTTATTTTCTAGCAAATTATTATCCGACCAGTTGAGTCTATATAAGGGGAATACCCTAAATTTTCCCTTTCCACGTGTATCTAAGTGTTCACTTAAAGGGATCATTCTATTTTTGGGATTATCAATGTGGGATCTGTGTAGGTTCATCCTTATGTTTAGTTGTGATTCAGTTTTGCCGATATATTCTTCATTACAACCTGGACATATTATCAAATATATACCATTATTACTTTTACAGTTAATAGATTGTTTTACTTTAAAATGTACATTTCCATTAATTTTTACTGCTTTACCTTCAATAATGTTGTAAAATGTTTTACATTTATTGTCACCACACTTTGTGACACTCGATTCTGTGACTTTAGAATCAAATTTTGAAGACGTAAGTATTCGTCGTAAATTTAGGGGTTGTTTGTAAGAACTGATATTTTTTGTGGTATCCCATATTTCCGACATTTTTTGCTATTTCTTAATAAATATGTATGTGTATTTATTACATCACTGGCTTTTTCTTGAGTTGGATTATAAGTTGAAACTAATGTTAAGACATTTTCTTCTATGTTTGTAATCGTATGTCTATCCTTAGGGATTCTCAACTCTTTTGGATCCATTTCTATATAAGGCTTTGCGATTAGCTTCCTGAATGAGTTTTATGGGGTAATTTTGTTTAACTAAAAATTGTTTCAGTTCGTTTAATCTAACTAATTTGGTTTGTGGATTAGATACAATAGTGCAGACCCTTCTAGCTAGATTAAATGGTATATTTCTTTTAGTGTGTGGAGGGTGACATGAATTAAATTTAAATATTGGGGTGTATCGGTTGGTTTGTAATATAGGTCAGTTTGTATTACGCCATTATTTGATACTATAACTGTGATATCTAAAAAGTTTAAAGATATGTTACTATTTTCAATGGTGAAGCAAATATTTTCATCTAGCTCGTTAAGCGATCTATGTAATTTATGGATTACTTCCTGAGCTGCTTATATATATATATGGGGTTTAACGTCCACTCGACACAAACTACTAGTAGGTCATTTCGGGAATAACATATGGTTTCATTTTATTTCAATAATCCGCTTGTGCTTAGAGGTCTTTAGCAGTGGTAGGAGGACCCAGAAAAAAACCCCCACGAGGTTGGACAGGCGACACTACTCCTTGTCACGTGCAACCGGGGAATCGAAGCCACGCTAGCTGACTCAATGACAGACTTTATGATACAGCTCGCGTTCAGCCATCCCCCACCCCAAAATGCTAGTATAAACATTCTAGTAATTCCTTTGGATGGATAGGCGATGCATATTTTGGTTTACAAGCTAAACCACAAGAAACAGGAAAACAAATAAAACAAAACATTTATCTTTTTCAGTCAACCGTGGACAAAATTTTCTGATGATTTGAAAGACAAGGTCCGTGGAATATTTCCTTGTGACCTGCTACAAGATGATATATTTAAAGGAAGTTACTTCCCCTTGTTTGACGTCATTACAACAAGTTATTGTATGGACGTTGCACCTCCAGATGTAGAAACATATGGGAAAATCGCCAAGGAAATATCAAAATATCTTAAAATCGGTGGACATTTGGTTATCGTTGGTGAATTCGATGCGACGTATTATGTTGTCGGGGAACATAAATTCTTCTGCTTGAATAAAAGTGCGGGTGAAGTGAAATCATGCTGGAAAAATGCTGGGTTTTCGATAAAGAGCTGGAATCAGATGGAAGCGTCAGAAAAATGCGAAGAAAATGATTTTGGTGGCACCTATGTTATGCATTGTATTAAGGAATCTTAATTTATTGTAAAACAAAATTAATTATGTCAACCTATGGTTTCCATAAGAATAAAACGATCCTGAATGTCAATATTACCCGTCGCAGGTAAATTTCAACGTCAGCGCGAGAGAGAAATGGGGTTTAACGCCCACTCGACACAAACTAGGTTATTTTGGGACTAACATATGCTTTTATTTTATTTCAACAATTCGCTTGCGCGTAGGGGTCTTTAGCAGTGGGAGGAAACCGAAGAAAACACACGAGGTTGGACAGGCGACCCTACTCTATGTCACGTACAACCGGGGATTCGAAACCACGCCAGTTGTCTCAATGACAGGCGTTATGATACAGCACGCACGTGCTAACCATTCGGCCATCCACCCCAGCCCCTTCAAGGATTTTCAAGGTTATCCATAACTTGCCCTCAATAAACAATGCCAATTGTGTTGGGACAGCTACTACCACGTAAACAGGGCTTGCGCTAACACTAACCCTTGTCCACAATCTTCGGCAACAGTCACGTGCCTTTATCCTGTTTATATCTCGTGACCTTGACAAGATCTGCAGATGGCCTTAATGTTGAGATCTGACCCATCCACGAACTATCCATATATCTATCTGTTAATTCTCTTGAACGTAGATGGCCTTTGGTCGTGGGCCAACCTCGTGGGTTTCCTCCGTGTCCCTGTTTCCTAGGACAAGGAGTAGGGTCGCCTGTCCAACCTCGGGTTTTCTTCGGATTCTCTGGTTTTCTCCCACTGCTAAAGACCCCTACGCGCTTGCGAATTATTGAAATAAAATTTAACCATATGTAACGCTGATGGCCTGGCTGTAGTCTCCCATGATGAAACGGACGCATCTACGCTGTACTGCCTCCAGGGTGTTGATGTGGGTTTTGGTGGTGTTGTCCCACACTATGGCAGCATATTTCAACTGTGGCCGTACTAGGGTCTTGTAGCATGTGGCCTTAATATTCAATGGGCATGATGAAACCAGGCGAGTTCTTGGCCTTTAAAAAATCGGAACTGTGGGTAAACCACTAGAATCGTCAACGCTGATTGATTATCAACGGCTGACGTCATAGGGTCGTTTGACCTCTGACGTGAACTCCCACTATAACTTGTCAAATTGTCATGTAGTGTAAGCCTCTATAGTATAAAAAACGAAACGAACTATAGATTTGGGTCAACGATATCTTAAGTCTAAGACAGTCACTTAACTATATGTAACTTCCTGTAAGGGGCAAGTATCAAATTAACTTTAAAGTGTTGTGAGGTTAAAAGATGAATTGCACGGTTCTCGGTATAATGAAGTCAAACCCATAAAGTTCTATCTTTTATTTATTTGTGTTGTTTGTCAATCATTTCCTTCCTATCTTTTCTTTGTCCTGCCCCGTGTCCTATCCTCTCCTTCCATCTTTCTTTTCTTTCCTCCCCTTCTCCATTCTTTCACTTCTTTTTTCTTTCTGTTTTTCTTATGCTGTTGCTATTTATAGATTCAACGAGTGTGCGAGACTGTCATAAAATTAGTTGTAGTTAAGCAACTCAATCGTGCACATTCCACGTGGCTAGTACAACTTTTCAGTAAGCGCGTGGGCCACCCTAATAAGGGTGCACATTCACGGTGTCGAGACAAACTTTCTGCATAGGTCGCCCTAACTCACGTAATTTTCCGTGCATTGGTATGTAGTTATCATTACATAACATTTTGTTGAACTGGGTGCGTGTACGTCATGGTTAAATAATAAGTCGAGTGATAACGGCTTCAAAAATCACCCAACTGTCTACAATGGCGGATAGCAGGCTACTGAGAGATGAAGATTATAATACTCATTTTGATCCTGATACTTTTATTAAATCATATTATACTGATTTAGACGATACGATCGTGAGTGGATTGGTGCCCTGTGTATTAAAAGGTGAACACGATGTCTTGAAAGCAGGTAAATTGATATATAAAATGGTTTCTAAATTGTTTTAAAAATCTTATAATGATCTTTATATCAGGGCCGGCGGAAGCAATTCTTGATTGCGGGGAGGGGGTCTACCATCTCAGATCGTCAGAGACGCTTTCTGGCTATTGGAATTCAGACACCCTCCCGAAAAAATCGGCGGGAGTCTTTGCCCATTGAGGAAAAATTCGGCTCCCCAATGGACGTTTGTTCCATTATTGGACGCAATGCGAAGCCAACGTGCCCATATCAGTATGGGTGCCAAATAATGCCGAATGAGATTGGTTGAGCCAATAATGTCTTTATATATGAGATTGGTTGAGCCAATAATGTCTTTATATATGAGGCGGCCCCTATATTGTCAGGCGCCTCCTAATGACTCACACTAACCCTTGATTGATGGGGTGTACAAAACGGCTTGGTCTGTGGGGTGCCTTATCCCGGAGGTGCGCCAATGATGACATGATTGGCGGGGTGCCTTATTTTGACAATATTTGATTGTCAGGCCGCACATGCTGCATATTGCCGACGAGATCATTGTTACACAATGCCAGTTTATGGACGCTCGTGTCATCTTGACACGTGAAACTTATTATAATATAAAACCTGTCCGCTATCGACAACCCCATACTCCTCGCAGTCTTCCGTTTGATTAGGGCTAATCCCACTACTCACTGCTGTAAATAGAGAAAATTCGTGTTCTAAATTATTATTGGTTAACAGTCCCATTAACACCCAATGGCTTACTGTGTAACAAAATCGTTAAATTTGAAACAAAGTTCCAAATTGGACCAAAAATGTTTACATAACGTTACGTCTTGACTCACGATTTTATTATGCCCAATTAACCAGTGCATAGCAGAATATTGTAGGAAAACTAAGTGTGTGACAAACGAGGCTATCAACAATGTAAACAATGTGTGACACAATGCAGGCTATACGCTGGTAGGATTCCTTCATTTTTCTTAGACTGACTCACGGTTCCTGTTACCAGTTATTTCTGGAAGAGGGCTACTGTTGTGTCACAGTTAGTTAAAAGTGATATCCTATTACGCTAACGATCAGACATCAGGTCAGAGGTCTACGCACCTTTGGTAAAGTACAAATTAGCCCAATTTCATAAAATTAGGGTTGACGTAACGGCGTGCTCTACTGCCGCACTAGCCCAAATATGGTCAAGGATCCGCTCTCATAGTGGACGCCCCTCACCTTTTTATATAAATTAGACGAGCGCGTTTTCTCGGGAGACGGTTGGGCGAAATAGCCAGGGTAGACAACAAAGGTTTTAATCGTGGTTACCGTTTATATATCTAAAGAACAATAGTTGTATCTGTGCTGTAGAATATATTATTGTAACATATAAAGAATATCTCAAGAGTACAGAAAAAAAATGAATTCTTATTGATCACAACGTCAATTCCTACCTAGACAAACGACAGTGTGACACAGAACATTTGGCCGTCCGGCCACAGGGTAACTTGTCCTTAAGAGTGTCACAAATACTTTCACTGGTTTTAATGCCTTAAATCACTGTTTTAGGGAAGATCCCATATATTAAACGAAGGGCTGTCATGTTCCTGTTCCAAGGGATAGATTTGATTGAACGGAGACTACACACACACTCCCTCAAAAGCTCAAGTATCAGAAATCAGAAGCTAATCCAGCAATGGACAGAGAGATATTTCGCGGACAATTGCTTCAGGAATATGGACCTCGTTGTGTCAAACGGCATAATTACGTGCGTGCAATAAACTGGGAAAAGGAAGACATGCGACCGGACCCATTATACTACATTCTGACGTAAATTACGATTTGTATATGGTGTTAAGGTATACGAAACTGTCTAGTCATTCGACTGGGACAACCCCCCCCCCACCCCCCGGGAATTGCCGGTCGTTGAATGACAGACGTTAAACCCACCCACATATTCTCTTTTTAGTTTGTTTAAACGACCTTGAAATGTGCTCGTATGTTTCCATCGTCCACTAATTCTTGTGAACAATCTACAGAAAGGTTTCACGCTTTAGATCATTAGATCTGTCACTGAAATAAATAATATGGGATTCGATGCGTGACATGGAACAAGATCTCCTATCCAACCTCGTGGCTTCTCTCAGGGTCCTTCTGCTATGGACCCCCTACACGCAAGCAATATATAGAGCTAAAGTTTTAGCACGACTTAGCCGCTATGTGCGCATGTTTCATTGCCTAACAACAGATCTTTTGTTATCGACGTTTAAACTTATATTTAAATCTTTAGGTGATGTGAAGGGTAGACGACTACTGGACATTGGAACTGGTCCTGTCCCCCATTCTGTGATTCCTGCAGTTCCGTTTGTTCAAGACATCTACCTAACAGACTTCTCAACGGTTAATAGAAAATATCTGTACGATGCTTTATTTGGATCTGGTAAACAAGATTATTCCAATATTTTTGAATTTTTGGTTAATTTAAGTGATAAAAGGTAAGTTCCCAACTGCATGGGTAAATTGATAATATCATTACATGTTAAACATCGATTATCATTACATTTAGAAACTGTGGGTCGTCTATCACTGTCACAAATCATCAAATATTTACAGTCAAACAAAATATGAATTGTAAATCAAATAATGTAATTTATTTGATGATATGTACAGGTTGTGAGGGTAGATACATAGGGAAAACAGAATTACAATTAAGTAGACGAATGAACCTCCATCGTTCTCAAATAAAAAACGCAGAAAATAGAACTATTCCTTTAAGCGAACATCTAGATCTCTGTGGCGGAGGTAAATACACGGTTTTCCCTATGTATAAATTAAATGTATCAAATCAAGCGCTATTAGAAATAAAAGAAAGCGCGTTTATACGGAAATACAATCCCGAACTTAATGTTAAAGTTTAACTCATCTATTTTATAAATATATTTCATTACATAAATATGTATATTTCATTGTATATTTAACTAAATTTCAACGTAAATTGTTATTAACAGTAGTAACTCAACATATTGTAAACGTCGGATGTGACGTCTTTCTATTGTTAACATTTTTGTTTATATAGTTACGCTATCATATTAAAAAGTCTGAAGAGGTTCCGACGGAACTGAAAGCGCTAGCTTTAAATATGTAGTCTGTTTTCTTTTCAAACATCTTATTTATTTATATATATATATATATATATATATGAAAAGTTGAAGATAACTACTCATAGGTATTGAATACACAAAAATATAAACGTTTTTGAAAAAAAGAACTACATTATTTGTCGATTACTAGTTCTTTCGCTTATTTTATTAAGCTCTTCAGATGATCAACATTTAATTTATATATATAGAGAGAGGGGGAGGGTAAAAATGGGGTTTAACGTCCACTCGACACAAACTAGGTCATTTCGGGAATAACATATGGTTTCATTTTATTTCAATAATCCGCTTGTGCTTAGGGGTCTTTAGCAGTGGTAGGAGGACCCAGAGAAAACCCACGAGGTTGGACAGGCGACACTACTCCTTGTCACGTGCAACCGGGGAATCGGAGCCACGCTAGTTCACTCAATGACAGACTTTATGATACAGCTCGCACACGCTAACCGTTCAGCCATCCCCCAACCCCAAAATGCTAGTATAAACAGTCTAGTAATTCCTTTGGATGGATAGGCGATGCATATTTTTGTTAACAAGCTAAACCACAAGAAGCAGGAAAATAATTGAAACAAAACTTGTATCTTTTTCAGTCAACCGTGGACAAAACTTTCTGATGAGTTGAAAGACAAAGTCCGTGGAATATTTCCTTGTGACCTGCTACAAGATGATATATTTAAAGGAAGTTACTTCCCCTTGTTTGACGTCATTACAACAAGTTTTTGTATAGACTCTGTTGCTTCTGATGTAGAAACATATGGGAAAATCGTCAAGGAAATATCAAAATATCTTAAAATTGGTGGACATTTGGTTATCGTTGGTGCATTGGACACAACGTATTATTTTGTCGGGGAACATAAATTCTTCTCCTTGAATGAAAGTGAGGGTGAAGTGAAATCATGCTGGAAAAATGCTGGGTTTTCGATACAGAGCTGGAATCAGATGGAAGCGTCCGAAGAAAACGAAGAATGTGATTTTGGTGCCGTCTATGTTATGCATTGTATTAAGGAATCTTAATTTATTGTAAAACAAAATTAATTATGTCAACCTATGGTTTCCATAAGAATAAACGGTCCTGAATGTCAACCGGGGATTCGAAACCACGCCAATTGTCTCAATGACAGGCTTTATGATACAGCACACACGTGCTAACCATTCAGCCATCCACCCCAGCCCCTTCAAGGATTTTCAAGGTTATCCATAACTTGCCCTCAATAAACAATGCCAATTGTGTTGGGACAGCTACTACCACGTAAACAGGGCTTGCGCTAACACTAACCCCTGTCCACAATCTTCGGCAACAGTCACGTGCCTTTATCCTGTTTATATCTCGTAACCTTGACAAGATCTGCAGATGGCCTTAATGTTGAGATCTGACCCATCCACGAACTATCCATATATCTATCTGTTAATTCTCTTGAACGTAGATGGCCTTTGGTCGTGGGCCAACCTCGTGGGTTTCCCCCGTGTCCCTGTTTCCTGGGACAGGGAGTAGGGTTGCATGTCCAACCTCGGGTTTTCTTCGGATTCGCTGGTTTTCTCCCACTGCTAAAGACCCCTACGCGCTTGCGAATTACTGAAATAAAATTTAACCATATGTAACGCTGATGGCCTGGCTGTAGTCTCCCATGATGAAACGGACGCCTCTACGCTGTACTGCCTCCAGGGTGTTGATGTGGGTTTAGGTGGTGTTGTCCCACACTATGGCAGCATATTTCAACTGTGGCCGTACTAGGGTCTTGTAGCATGTGGCCTTAATATTCAATGAGCATGATGAAACCAGGCGAGTTCTTGGCCTTTAAAAAAACGGAACTGTGGGTAAACCACTAGAATCGTCAACGCTGATTGATTAATCAACGGCTGACGTCATAGGGTCGTTTGACCTCTGACGTGAACTCCCACTACAACTTGTCAAATTGTCATGTAGTGTAAGCCTCTATAGTATAAAAAACGAAACGAACTATAGATTTGGGTCAACGATATCTTAAGTCTAAGACAGTCACTTAACTATATGTAACTTCCTGTAAGGGGCAAGCATCAAATTAACTATAAAGTGTTGTAAGGTTAAAAGATGAATTGCACGGTTCTCGGTATAATGAGGTCAAACCCATAAAGTTCTATCCTTTATTTATTTGTGTTGTTTGTCAATCATTTCCTTCCTATCTTTTTTTTGTTCTGTCCCGTGTCCTATCCTCTCCGTCCATCTTTCTTTTCTTTCCTCCCCTTCTCCATTTTTTCACTTCTTTTTTTCTTTCTTTTTTTGTTTATAGGCTTAGACCCCTTTTCTTAATGAGCTTAAGCACACCTGTCACGAACAGTCCGCCACTGGCTAGGACCATTTAACAAACTATAAATAATAGACCGAGAAATGGTTCCGAATATCGTCCATAACACCGACCATTCTTCGTCTGATTGACAGGTCGGGGTAGTAACAGGAAGCCGGAAGAAAAAATTGAATGTAAACACGCGCTCATTAGGCAGCTCAACAGTTGTTTTAAGAACTTGTAAACGTAAAATAAAACTACTGCTACTATCATGTTCTTGCTAACGAAAGTGCTTCAGAGATATTATTTGTACTAAACCAAAAGATGCCGCTCCTGACGGTACAGTCAATGATAAAGCAATTTAAAAAATATAACGAACGTAATTTCTAAAGCTGCTGTAATAACCAACAAACTAAATTTACTGATATTCAATATCGTCAACAATAGATTTCTTACGGTTGTAATAGTTGATGGATTTGTCGAGAATTGTACGTGCGGTGGCTGTTTATAGTCTCATAGACTCCACCGATGATAATTATCATACTGCGGAGTAAGTGAGAAACAGTTAAGATAAGGGTAGGGTGCCCCACCATAAATAAATATCTCCAAGTAGCTCAACAATTACACCACAATATTTACATATATACCAAGCCTTAAAGGGGAAGACCAACGATTTTCAACAAGGTTTCCATAAATAATAAATATATATTTAGAAATAATCCCACGTGTAACATGCAAAAAAAAATTTGTAAGCGAGAAATTAATTTTTATTAATATCGGAAGTGACGTAGTTGGTTCAACACGCTCACTGGTCTCTATTGCAAACATTCAAATTTGGAGTAAGTTTAGCGCTGTATTTTGTGATCGTTTCGACGTTTCGCAGAACATCTGATGAAAGGAAATCTTTCTTAGGATATTAAAAACATTAACTTACGGTTTTTTAAAGGTATAATACACAAAACCTATGCGTAAATTAAGTTTCTAAACTGGACACTGTGACCCAATTTTGACCCAATTTAAGCCACACGTTTAGTTGTTTATATCACGTGATAGCTGGCACGTGACAGATATTTGTACATCACGTGATAGCTGACACACATTTATTTCGTCTGCACCGTTGTTTAGTAACTTACTGCGTATCTTTTTACATTTAAAAAAATTACACAGACCTATATTAGCGGCCTGTGAATAATATTGACTTTTGGCAATTAATGTTGAGGTTTATGACTTGTTCTTGTTGGGTTAAAAAAGCAGGCTTCACATAAACAATAGAAAATGCCCTCTTGTAATGTGCCAGGTTGTGAGAACTACGAGATTACAAGAAGCATAGGCGTGGCATTTCATCGGTTTCCATCAGATGCAAGGCGTCGTAGAGAGTGGCTTGTGAAAATTAGAAACAAGAATCTCCCAATATATTCCTCATTTAAAAAAGTAAAGAATTTGAGAGTGTGTGGCAAACATTTTGTACCATCCGATTATGTCAGAGATTTACAGCATGAACTGACTGGATCAAAAAGAAAATCTATATTGAAGAAAGAAGCTATTCCAAGTATTTTCCCTTTCTTACTAGAAATTCAACAAAATGACAGGTCAGCATTTGCAAAAAGGGAAATGATGCGAGTTCAGTCAGAGTCACGGGTGACACCACTACCATTTGCATTTGGCTCATCGAAACAACAAAGTGAATGTTCAACTTCAAGTGTTTCGCACTCTCAGACTGTACCTAGCATCAGCACTGAATTGAAATGTAGCTCTCCTTTTAAAATAAATGCAACTCACAAAGTCCATTATTTACACCAGTTATAAACAGCGAGACTGATTTTAACATGGTGAAGGGGGCATAAATGACAATGATTGTGTATTGGTGTCGAAAAAAACCTAGCAGAATTATTTAAAACATCGACATAATATTTATTTCCACGCGTCAGACAACACAAGCAGAAGAAATACAAAAAAAAACCAGTCAGTCGGTAGGCACAAAACAACGATGCAGACGAAATATTGAGTCACGTGTCTATCACGTGATGTAACACCTGTCACGTGCCAGCCATCACGTGATATAAACAACTAAACATGTGGCTTAAATTGGGTCACAGTGTCCAGTTTAAAAACTTAATTTACGCAGAGGTTTTGTGTATTATACCTTTAAAAAAACGTAAGTTAATGTTTTTAATATCCTAATAAAGATTTCCTTTCATCAAATGTTCTGCTAAACGGCGAGACGGTCACAAAATACAGCGCTAAACTTACTCCAAATTTGAATGTTTGCTATCGAGACCAGTGAGCGTGTTGAACCAACTACGTCACTTCCGATATTAATAAAAATTAATTTCTCGCTTGCAAATTTTGTTTGCATATGTTACAGAGGGGATTATTTCTAAATATATATTTATTATTTATGGAAACCTTGTTGAAAATCGTTGGTCTTCCCCTTTAAATCAGCTTCACACATTTATAGTCACTAAATAAACGGTCATGTTGTACTTAATAAGCTATGACCATTTAACCATCGTAAATGGTTCGGTGTGTCGTCCATAACATCCAGACACTTTCGAGTGAAAAATAGGTCACGTGCACTTGTTTTGAAAATAGTCTCACTTCACCAGTATGCCGACCATTCTCCGTCTGATTGACGGACTACTTTTTGACGAAACATGAAAGAAAGCTGGAACAAGAAATCAAATTTAGAAATGACGCACGGTGAGCGACTCAACAATTGTTTTACGAACCTTGTAAATGTAAAATGAAACTACTGCTGGTATCATGTTGCTGCCCAACCCGAGTTATTCAGAGATATTATTTGTACTAAACCAAAATATGTCGCTCCTTACGGTCTTGTTAAGGATAACACAATTAAAATAAATAAAACGAGCGTAATTTCTAGAGATGCCGTTATAACCAAAACGCTAAATATTACTGCTGTTCAGAATCGTCAACAATAGATTTTTTACGACTGTAATAGTAGAGAATTTCCCTATGCTGTTGCTATTTATAGATTTAAAGAGTGTGCGAGACTGTCATAAAATTCGTGCACATTCCACGTGGCTAGTACAACTTTTCAGTAAGCGCGTGGGGCAACCTAATAAGGGTGCACATTCACGGTGTCGAGACAAACTTTCTGCATGGGTCACCCTAACTCACGTAATTTTCCGTGCATTGGTATGCAATTATCATACATAACATTTTGGTGATAACGGCTTCTAAAATTACTCCACTGTATACGATGGCGGATAACAGGCTACTGAGAGATGAACATTATAATACGCATTTTGATCCAGATGCTTATGTTAAAACATATTATACTGATTTAGACGACACATACCAGAGTGGAGTGTTACCCTTTGTATTGAAGGCTGAACATGATGTGTTTAAAGCAGGTAAAGTTATATATAATATTGTTTCTAACTTGTTTTAAAAATCTTAAAAAGATCCTTATATCAGGGCAGGCGGAAGCAAATCTTGATTGGGGGAGGGGGTCTGCCATCCAAGTTCGTCAGAGACGCTTTCTGGCTATTGAAATTCAGACACAACTGGAAAAAATCGGCGGGGGTCTTTTCCCATTGAGGAAAATATCGGCTCGCCCAAGTGGCGTTTGTTCCATTATTGGACGCAATGCGAAGCCAACGTGCCCATATCAATATGGGCGCCAAATAAGGCCGAATGAGATTGGTTGATGTTGTTTATTACAGATTTAACGTCCAATACATTTAATATGATATTATGGACAGGTTGATTAAATTAAATTATTTACACTTCATGGTTGAAAGTTGGTAAAAACATACAATTGCTTAACACACAAAAAAAGTCCTTGCACATTAAAAAAGTCAATTTAAATGTCGTGAGAAGAGAGGGCAGGTTAGTTCCAGCTGACAGATGTTTGGCGCCATCAGTGCGGATGGAAAAAACCTGTGGGGAAAAAAGAATCCGCTTGCGTTATGTGGAAAAGCGAAGTGCTCGCAGTGAAAACCACATAGCTGTACCCGTTGATTATTTAAATATTAAAAACTGTTCGTCCAATAAGATACATATGGTTAAAAGTTAAAATGTCCCGTGATACGATTCACAGCGTCGAGATGGGTTGAGCCAATAATGTCTTTATATATGAGGCGCCTCCTAATGACTCACACTAACCCTTGATTGATTGGGTGCACAAAACGGCTTGATCTGTGGTTGCCTTATCCCTTAGGTGCGCCAATGATGACATGATTGGCGGGGCGCCTTATATTGACAATATTTGATTGTCAGGCCGCACATGCTGCATATTGCCGACGAGAACATTGTTACACAATGCCAGGTTATGGACGTTCGTGTCATCTTGACACGTGAAACTGATTATAATATAAAACCTGTCCGCTATCGACAACCCCATACTCCTCGCAGTCTTCCGTTTGATTAGGGCTAATCGCACTACTCACTGCTGTAAATAGAGAAAATTAAATTCGTGTTCTAAATTATCATTGGTTAACAGTCCCATTGACACACAATGGCTTACTGTGTAACAAAATCGTTAAATTTGAAACAAAGTTCCAAATTGGACCAAATATGTTTACATAACGTCACGATTTTTATGCCCAATTAACCAGTGCATAGCAGAATATTGTAGGAAAACTAATTGTGTGCCAAACGAGGCTATCAACAATGTAAACAATGTGTGACACAATACAGGCTATACGCTGGTAGGATTCCTTCATTTTTCTTAGACTGACTCACGGTTCCTGCTACCAGTTATTTCTGGAAGAGGGCTACTGTTGTGTCACAGTTAGTTTAAAGTGATATCCTATTACGCTAACGATCAGACATCAGGACAGAGGTCTACGCACCTTTGGTAAAGTACAAATTAGCCCAATTTCATAAAATTAGGGTTGACGTAACGGCGTGCTCATCTGCCGCACTAGCCCAAATATGGTCAAGGATCCGCTCTGATAGTGGACGCCCCTCACCTTTTTATATAAATTAGACGAGCGCGTTTTCCCGGGAGACGGTTGGGCGAAATAGCCAGGGTAGACAACATAGGTTTTAATCGTGGTTAACGTTTATATACCTAAAGAACAATAGTTGTATCTGTGCTGTAGAATATATTATTGTAACATATAATAAAGAATATCTCAAGAGTACAGAAAGAGTTGAATTCTTATTGATCACAACGCCAAGTCCTACCTAGACAAACGACAGTGTGACACAGAATATTTGGCCGTCCGGCCACAGGGTAACTCGTCCTTAAGAGTGTCACAAATGCTGTATGAAGACGAACAATACTTTCACTGGTTTTAATACCTTAAATCACTGTTTTAGGGAAGATCCCATATACTAAACGAAGGGCTGTCATGTTCCTATACATGGAATAGATTTGATTGAACGGAGACTACACACACACTCCCTCAAAAACTCAAGAATCAGAAATCAGAAGCTAATCCAGCAATGGGCAGAGAGATATTTCGCGGACAATTGCTTCAGGAATATGGACCTCGTTGTGTCTAACGGCATAATTCGGTGCGTGCAATAAACTGGGAAAAGGAAGAATTGCGACCGGACCCATTATACAACATTCTGACGTAAAATACGATTTGTATATCGTGTTAAAGTTGGGTTCCCAGATAAGTATTTATCGGGTGGTTATTGCCTATAAAAGTATGACAATTTTGGTATATATGGAAAGAAGAGATACCCAATCTTACTAGAAAAATACTGGATTCCCTGAAAAACACTCATGGAGCGTAAACAGGACAAAAATGTAAGGGGTTCCCTTAATAGTCAACCCGACTAATAAGGGTACCCGCACGCTTGGCGTTGAAGGCTGCACACGAACTTGAGTGATTTGTGTACATGTTGAAAAACTTTATGAAGAGTTAGACATACAACAATTTTTGGGGTAAAAATTACGGAAAAAGACGCGGGCAGTGGATAATCCGAGAATTTAATTAGGATTCGATATTTGTAGTAAATAGTCAGCGCTTACACTAGTTACAGACAACATCGTCTTGTGTATGCAATGCATTCTCCCCTGTCGTCTGCCACCGTTGCCATTGGTTACGGCGAGGGGTGATCGCCTGACGCAAACATGGTCTCTTTCGATAGATTTTTATAGCAGGCTATTCTCGTCAATTACAATGTTTTGAGAACGATTTGAAGCAAAATTATGATAAAATAATTAGTTTGAATATGTTTTTAATTCTAATATATCATCAAATCACACAGTTTGTATCCGGGAACCCAACTTTAAGGTATACGAAACTGTCTAGTCATTCGACTGGGACAACCCCCCCAACCCCCGGGAATTGCCGGTCGTTGAATGACAGACGATAACCCCACCCACATATTCTCTTTTCAGTTTGTTTAAACGACCTTGAAATGTGCTCGTAGGTTTCCATCGTCCACTAATTCTTGTGAACAATCTACAGAAAGGTTTCACGCTTTAGATCATTAGATCTGTCACTGAAATAAATAGTATGGGATTCGATGCGTGACATGGAACAAGATCTCCTATCCAACCTCGTGGCTTCTCTCAGGGTCCTTCTGCTATGGACCCCCTACACGCAAGCAATATATAGAGCTAAAGTTTTAGCACGACTTAGCCGCTATGTGCGCATGTTTCATTGCCTAACAACAGGTCTTTTGTTATCGACGTTTAAACTTATATTTAAATCTTTAGGTGATGTGAAGGGTAGACGACTACTGGACATTGGAACTGGTCCTGTCCCCCATTCTGTGATTCCTGCAGTTCCGTTTGTTCAAGACATATACCTGACAGACTTCTCAACGGTTAATAGAAAATATCTGTACGATGCTTTATTTGGATCTGGTAAACAAGATTATACCAATATTTTTGAATTTTTGGTAAATTTAAATGATAAAAGGTAAGTTCCCAAATGCATGGGTAAATTGATAATCCCGGTAATAACTCAACGAAATGTAATGAAATGGGGTTTAACGTCCTGTTGTTCTGCCCCGATTAGGCATAAGCCATACAGTGTGCTATGAGGAAAATTTTGCCCGGTAGCGACACTATGGCATACTCTTATATCGAATTCCAACAGCAAATGGATCTTTTACCTGCAGTTACACGGGACCTCCACTAGACAGCTACCCTTTACGTGGGTTTCTTTACGTTCACGCCAAAGTGTACGCTTGTGCTTAGGGGTCTTTAGCAGTGGTAGGAAACCTGAGGACCCAGAGAAAACCCACGAGGTTGGACAGGCGACACTACTCCTTGTCATGTGCAACCGGGGAATCGAAGCCACGTTAGTTGACTCAATGACAGACTTTATGATACAGCTCGCATACGCTAACCATTCAGCCATCCCCCCACCCAAATATGCTAGTGTAAACAGTCTAGTAATTCCTTTGGATGGATAGGCGATGCATATTTTGGTTTACAAGCGAAACCACAAGAAACAGGAAAATAATTGAAACAAAACTTGTATCTTTTTCAGTCAACCGTGGACAAAACTTTCTGATGATTTGAAAGACAAGGTCCGTGGAATATTTCCTTGTGACCTACTACAAGATGATATATTTAAAGGAAGTTACTTCCCCTTGTTTGACGTCATTACAACAAGTTTTTGTATGGACGTTGCACCTCCAGATGTAGAAACATATGGGAAAATCGCCAAGGAAATATCAAAATATCTTAAAATTGGTGGACATTTGGTTATCGTTGGTGAACTCGATGCGACGTATTATTTTGTCGGGGAACATAAATTCTTCTGCTTGAATAAAAAGGCGGATGAAGTGAAATCATGCTGGAAAAATGCTGGGTTTTCGATACAGAGCTGGAATCAGATGGAAGCGTCAGAAAAAAGCGAAGAATGTGATTTTGGTGGCAACTTTGTTATGCATTGTATTAAGGTATCTTAATTTATTGTAAAACAAAATTAATTTTGTCAACCTATGGTTTCCATAAGAATAAAACGATCCTGAATGTCAATATTACCCGTCGCAGGTAAATTTCAACGTTAGCGCGCGAGAGAAATGGGGTTTAACGCCCACTCGACACAGTCTAAGTTATTTTGGGACTAACATATGCTGTGATTTTATTTCAACAATTCGCTTGCGCGTAGGGGTCTTTAGCAGTGGGAGGAAACCGAAGAAAACACACGAGGTTGGACAGGCGACCCTACTCCTTGTCACGTACAACCGGGGATTCGAAACCACGCCAGTTGTCTCAATGACAGGCGTTATGATACAGCACGCACGTGCTAACCATTCGGCCATCCACCCCAGCCCCTTCAAGGATTTTCAAGGTTATCCATAACTTGCCCTCAATAAACAATGCCAATTGTGTTGGGACAGCTACTACTATGTATACTCTTAGGCAACATTTTAGATACTCGATGGAAGCGGAAATGAAATAATGAACCCCTTATTCATGTTAGATCTAAATTTAAAGGCCACTAACCGATTTCGTCAAGGTCAGGAGATGTAAACAGGGCTTGCGCTAGCACTAACCCATGCCCACAATCTTCGGCAACAGTCACGTGCCTTTATCCTGTTTACATGTATATCTCGTGACCTTGACAAGATCTGCAGATGGCCTTAATGTTGAGATTTGACCCATCCACGAACTATCCACACGTGAATCAAACAGTAGGCTTAGTATACGCCCATAGTTGGGTACGAGACCTAAAATACGTGACCAATTTGCGGGGAAGTTGTTTTGAAGGTGGTTTCTATAAGAAAAAAACCTGCTGAAGCGATTAAGCTTGGGTGCCTCTCTCTAAAATGCTGGCGGAAGCCGCTAGAGGGCCAAATTCAAAATGGTGATCAGATGTGGCGGGAAAATATAAAATTATGTAATATAGGCTTCTGATGTGTCTATTCGTATGTTTTAAGGGTCTCTGAATCGAAATATTGTAATCAAAAATCCATCCAGCCACTAGTTTTGCCAATATGGCCGAAAAATCCAAGATGGCCACCATTTTTGGCCTGGTAAATAGTTTCCGAGTCGATGTCTTCAATTTTGATGAATTTGTGTCGATAGATGGTAACCAACAATAATACTCACCGATATTTATCATGTGATATACTCTGTAGTCAACTGATTTTGATTTTAATTTAATCAACGCTTAATAATGGACCCATGTAATATTTAATCACGCATGATAATCAACATCACCAACTTATCCAGTCAAAGTTTTACTTATCAGAATCACAGTCACCCGATTCAAAAGATAGGTCCAGTTTTGATTGTTCAGATTCAGAAGTTGAAGTTTCATCGGAATCTTCATCACTTGCACTATCCCTGCAGTGAACAAGTAGGTCACTTAAACGTCCTGGTAATGCTGGGTTCACATATCTAATTGAGCCGCACTGTCCATTCCAAACATTACCAACTGAAGAGTGTGTGATCTCAGACTTTCAGTAATTAAGCATTAAATAAGCCGGAAAATAAAATAAACACAAGACACAACTATCGTTATGCGAACAGTTGTTTTATTGATAGCTCGACGATGAACTTAACTACTGAAAATCGGAAGGATGGGGAGAATGCCGCTATTGCATTTATTTTCCTTGCTGGTGCTCATCTCAGAAGACAACATTGTCACGGTCGTATTACATTAGTATATCACTATCGGTTGCCTAAACTCTGCTGCGTGGCTCGCCTAAACTATTTACCTGTAATATATTAAGGCGCGCCCAAACTTTCTACCTGCAATGCACGTGCATACAGGTAGTATATAAGCCGGCCAATCGAGCTTGTTTGGGAGATGAATTATGACAGTGGTACTGAGGACTCGATGCTGCCACCAGGTACTTGGGTGAGTGAAATTATACTTTTAACTTTGTTGTCTTGGGTTTCTCTGCTTAGGATTCGTATGTTGTACTCATCGTTGTATATTTTAGTATGAGTAAATACGTTAGTATGAGTAAATTTATGTACAAATGTTGACTAATTTTACAGGTCCCCTTTGGGTACCTACTGAATGTTCCTGGAATGGTATCGTCTAAGAATAGTCGCCGATAAATGGTATCGTCGTTGAATAGTAGCCGATACATGGTATCGTCGTTGAATAGTAGCCGATACATGGTATCGTCGTTGAATAGTAGCCGATAAATGGTATCGTCGTAGTATGATCTTGCCGATGGGTTGACAGTTTCTTCTTAGAATGGTATCGTCTAAGAATAATCGCCGATAAATAGTATCGTCTAAGAATAGTCGCCGATAAATGGTATCGTCGACAGTTTATTCCTGGAATGGTATCGTCGATGACTGGTCGGCGATACATGGTATCGTCGTTGAATGGTCGGCGATACATGGTATCGTCGTTGAATGGTCGGCGATACATGGTATCGTCGTTGAATGGTCGGCGATACATGGTATCGTCGTTGAATGGTCGGCGATACATGGTATCGTCGTTGAATAGTAGCCGATAAATGGTATCGTCGTAGTATGGTCTTGCCGATGGGTGGACAGTTTCTTCTTGGAATGGTATCCACTAGAATAGTCGCCGATAAATGGTATCATCTAAGAATAGTCGCCGATCAATGGTATCGTCGACAGTTTCGTTCCTGGAATGACTGGTCGCCGATAAATGGTATTGTCGAAGTATGGTCTTGCCAATGGGTCAACTTTTTGTAACGTCATAATTCATTTAGTGTGCGCGCACTCGTGAAAGAATTGTTATGTTGTATATATTTATGTTGTACTATATAAACTGAATTCTTTTTTATCTTAGTTTTCTTTATTCCCCAAAACGGTCACGCCTCGCCCATCATGTGACAAACATGTCTTCAGACAACGCCCACGGTGCTGGGTCCGGCCAATTTTAGAACTCGCAATGAACTGGGTGAATTTCACACAAGTTTCCGTTCCTTGAAACGACCGGGAGATGCATCTCCATACAATATCGTACTGGTAATTGCGTGCTCCCTCTTGTGCAGCTGCAAATGAATTGACATGTTCATTGTCTGTGTTCCCGGTCACAAGACCACATGTTCTCTGCGCGAGGCCACGTGTTCCCTGGGTACAACCTATGGGAACAGGCACATTAAAAAACAAAGGTTCATTGTCCTTGTGGCGTGTCACACGGTCACAAGGGAACACGCCACAAGGGAACAGCCTATGGATACAGGGCCTTACATGGGTCCATTATTAAGCGTTGATTAAATTAAAATCAAAATCAGTTGACTACAGAGTATATCACATGATAAATATCGGTGAGTATTATTGCTGGTTGCCATCTATCGACACAAATTCATCAAAATTGAAGACATCGACTCGGAAACTATTTAGCAGGCCAAAAATGGTGGCCATCTTGGATTTTTCGGCCATATTGGCAAAACTAGTGGCTGGATGGATTTTTGATTACAATATTTCGATTCAGAGACCCTTAAAACATACGAATAGACACATCAGAAGACTATATTACATAATTTTATATTTTCCCGCCACATCTGACCACCATTTTGAATTTGGCCCTCTAGCGGCTTCCGCCAGCATTTTAGAGAGAGGCACCCAAGCTTAATCGCTTCAGCAGGTTTTTTTCATATAGAAACCACCTTCAAAACAACTTCCCCGCAAATTGGTCACGGATTTTAGGTCTCGTACCTAACTACCATACACAGAAAATTCATTCCTGCCCTGGTGTGAGTGTATGTGGCATGGAGATAAGGGCGCCTTCTCAACCTCGTGGGTTTCCTCCGGGCACTCCGGTTTCCCCTCCCACTGCTAAGGACCACTACGCGCAAGCGATTTATTGAAATAAAATGAAACCATATGTTAGTCCCAAAATGACCTAGTTTGTGTCGAGTGGACGTTAAACCTCATTTTTCTCTCTCTCTCTCTGGTTATTATTGCCCTTATTTTCCTAATATATACACCCGCTCAAAAATTAAGCACCACCAGATTTTTTTGATATGATTGAAATGACCCCCACTGCTGCAAAACTTTCCTTGAATGTGTTATCTCTGTGTTTGTATGACAGCAAACCTGTATTACACATGATAAATGACTACATAAATTGACAAAGAAATGTTTAATGAACAATATTTCAATACATAAATATTTCAGCAAATTTGATAGCTAATAAAGTATCCCTGTCCATAGTAACCGGTTAACTGTTTTTCATCCGAAAGGTCTTAAAATAACTTGTTAATTGTTTCTCTTCCTTCACTCTAATTGTAGTTAATATCGGGTGTAACCTCCTCTGACACCGATGCAATTTTCAACACGCCTCCTCATGCTGGAAATGAGTCGTCTGATTTGATTTTGTGGAATAATATTCCATTCCTCTCGAAGAGCCTGCGTAAGTTCAGCAAGATTTTGCACACCAGGGACCCGTGCTCGCACCCTGCGACCCAAAATGTCCCATAAATGTTCAATCGGATTGAGGTCAGGGCTTCTTGCCGGCCAAGGGAGAGTGTCAATGGCATTACGTCGAAGATATTCCCTCACCACATTGGCTCGGTGGGGCCGGGCATTATCGTCCATAAAGATTGGTCGACTCGCCAACGGGTGGTTGTCGAAATGGGGCTCAATTTCCCTTTGGAGGATTTGATTTTGATATCTGTCGCCATTGAGGTTGCCTTGAACTTGAATCAGCTCAAGTTTGCAGTCATATGAACAGCATCCCCAGACCATCACAGAACCACCACCGAATGGAATCTCTGGCTGGATGTTATGCTGTTGGTAATCAGTGCCTCGTGGACGCCAAATCCGGGCTCTCCCGTCAGTTACATGTAACAGAAACCGACTTTCGTCCGACCAATGGACACGTCTCCAAGACCGGATGTTCCAACCACTCCTTGCGTTGCACCACTGTAATCGCTCTTGGATATGTCTCTGAGTAAGGAGAGGACGTCTGATAAGTCTACGTGCTGCCAGTCCACCTGCTTTTAGTCGTCGTTTCACCGTACTAAGGGACAATCGGGTGTTCCACCTGTCTGAGACTCCGACTTGTCGATCTCGGGTCCTGCCTGGCATGTCTTACAAGGAGTCGGTCATCACGAGGTGTGGTTTTTCGTGGTCTTCCACTTCGTTGACGATCTTTGACATCCCCCGTAGCTCTGTGCTTCCTTACAAGACGACTGATGACGCTGTGGTTTATGTTACGTTGCCGTCCAATTTCCCTACATGACATGCCAGCATTTCGCATTCCGATGATTTGCCACCTCTCATTGTTATTAATACGCCGTCGAGGCATAGGTCCAATGCGTTTTTCAATCGCTTTACGACTCTGGAACCTCTTAGCAATGACAGGACTAAACTTCGATTTTTACACTTGTAGGGTCATCTTGCTGCAGTGACTTTCATCGGGCACGTGCATGTCATGCAAAGTTGTTTTTGCATCTTACCTCTCTATATCGTAACCTAGTTTTAAACATCATTGACCGTTTTCTTCTATGTTGAATTTTCGCTTCAAAATTTATTATTGAAGTTGGTGGTGCTTAATTTTTGAGCGGGTGTATATAATAGTAAGTGCAGGGGGAGGGGGGCTGCACCACACACAATTTACACAAAATTAAATATCTTGACAAGACATCATAGCCAGAGACTACAAACAAACAATTCAAAAAGAGTGAATGGATCCGGTGGCTAACATCAAGGATCGCTGCTTGTTAAAGAATTGGTTGATCTAAAGTTAGTTCCTTTTTTCGTCTCCAGTGTATCCTGAGTTAACATAGATTTAATAATCGAGATCCCATTTTGGTGTAGGTATACCCTGAGGAATGAAAACGTCATTTCCGAGGCGTGAATATAACACGGCGAAAAAGGCGCCGATAAAGTTATTTATATCGTAACAATTAGATGAAATAAAATTCGTTTAACGTCCTACTAAATGGTGCAGGGCGGAAGACCTCACAAGAACAGCTGTCTAGTCGTTTATAGCACTTGTTAGATAGTATTGTATTGGTTGTTGATCGGATTGGTAACCAGTCATAATTTGGGATAGACCTTTGTGGCAACGTGAAGTTGGCACGTTATTCGGGATTCGGGATTCAAATAACGAATAACGTGTTGGAGTGCACGGGGCAGTAAGTGAACGTTGGGTGACCGACTAGCAAGGAGACGACCGTTTTTTTTATGCGAACAGGGCACGTTATTCGGGATTCGCCACTAAGAACTGAACGTTCTATCTTAAGAGCCAGCTAGTTATTCGGGATTCGGGATTCGCAACTAAAACAGACCGATTTACTGGGCATCCGATCATTTCCTCGCTACCCCGACCGTAGTTGGGTGACCGACTAACAACTAGACGACCATTTGTCCAGCGAATAGCGTGTTGACTGGTTTGTCGGCTTGCACTGGGCAGTCCTGTCCTGCTCTCACCTGTTTTATTGTCGAATCCCGAATCCTGAATAACGTTATTCGTGATTCGGGATTCGACAATAAAACAGGTGAGAGCAGGACAGGACTGCCCAATGCACTCGAAATAACCAATCAGCACCGTATTTGCTTGACAAATAGTCGTCTCCGTGCTGGTCGGTCACAAACTAGTTAACGCGCTTTTCGCTAGACAAATGGTCGTCTAGTTGTTAGTCGGTCACCCAACTACGGTCGGGGGTAGCGAGGAAATGATCGGATGCCCCGTAAGTCGGTCTGTTTTAGTTGCGAATCACAAATCACGAATAACGTGCTGGCTCGTTATTCGTTATTGGCGAATCCCGAATAACGAGACAGCACGTTATTCGTGATTCGGGATTCGACAAAAAAACAGGTGAGAGCAGGACAGGGCTGCCCAGTGCACTCGAAATAACCAATCAGCACCCTATTCGCTTGACAAATAGTCGTCTCCGTGCTGGTCGGTCACCCAACGAGGAAATGGTCGGATGCAAGATAGATGGTTCTGTTTTGATGTCGAATCACGAATAACGAGCTGGCTCGTTATTCGTTATTGACGAATCCCGAATAAAGAGCCAGCACGTTATTCGTTATTCGTAATTCGACAAAAAAACAAGTGAGAGCAGGACAGGACTGCCCAGTGCACGCCGACAAACTAGTCAACGCGCTATTCGCTGGACAAATGGTCGTCTAGTTGTTAGTCCGTCACCCAACTAAAACAGGTGAGAGCAGGACACGACTGCCCAGTGCACGCCGACAAACCAGTCAACGCGCTATTCGCTTGACAAATAGTCGTCTCCGTGCTGGTCGGTCACCCAACGAGGAAATGATCGGATGCAAGATAGATGGTTCTGTTTTGATGTCGAATCCCGAATCCCGAATAACGAGCTGGCTCGTTATTCGTTATTGACGAATCCCGAATAACGAGCCAGCACCTTATTCGTGATTCGGGATTCGACAATGAAACAGGTGAGGCAGCACGTTATTCGTGATTCGACAATAAAACAAGTGAGACCAGGACAGGACTGCCCAGTGCACGCCGACAAACTAGTCAACGCGCTATTCGCTGGACAAATGGTCGTCTAGTTGTTAGTCGGTCACCCAACTAAAACAGGTGAGAGCAGGACAGGACTGCCCAGTGCACGCCGACAAACTAGTCAACGCGCTATTCGCTGGACAAATGGTCATCTAGTTGTTAGTCGGTCACCTAACTACGGTCGGGGGTAGCGAGGAAATGATCGGATGCCCCGTAAGTCGGTCTGTTTTAGTGGTGAATCCCGAGTAACGTGCTGGCTCGTTATTCGTTATTGGCGAATCCCGAATAACGAGCCAGCACGTTATTCGTGATTCGGGATTCGACAATAAAACAGGTGAGAGCAGGACAGGACTGTCCAGTGCACGCCAACAAACCATTCAACAAGCTATTCGCTGGACAAATGGTCGTATAGTTTTTAGTCGGTCACCCAACTGTCGGGGTAGCGAGGAAATGATCGGATGCCCCGTAAGTCGGTTTGTTTTAGTGGCGAATCCCGAATCCCGAATAACTTGCTGGCTCTTAAGATAGAACGTTCAGTTATTAGTGGCGAATCCCGAATCCCGAATAAAGTGCCCTGTTCTCATAAAAAACGGTCGTCTCCTTGCTAGTCGGTCACCCAACGTTCATTTACTGCCCCGTGCACTCCAACAAACCAGTTAGCACCGTACTCGCTGGAGATGCTGCTGTCTCCGTGCTAGTTGGCCACCCGATGTTCACTTGCCCTTAGGTTCGGAGGTATCGAGGAAATGGTCGCATGGAAGGTAGACCGCTCTTTTAAGTGTCGAATCCCGAATCCCGAAAAACGTGCTGGCTCGTTATTCGTTATTGGCGAATCCCGAATAACGAGCTGGATCGTTATTCGTTATTTGAATCCCGAATCCCGAATAACGTGCCAACTTCACGTTGCCATACACAAATACCAAATAAAACTCATTTGAATGTTTTACCCCCTCCCTACCCGACCCGAATTCTCCATTCGCCAGTTTTCGAGTACATATAAAGTATTACAAAATTGCTTTAGGCAGAGAATTTGAAAACTTACGTGTATGAAAGCGAACACTCTCGATTTTTGTCCGTTTTTTATAATACATGTTGTCAAGAACGGGCTGCGTGTCAAACGTAGTTTGGAAGTCGCAAGAGGTGACGCAATTTCAACATCTAAATCTGATGGCATATTCGTGGCCTCTCTTTTTTGTCTGTCTGACATAGATTTAAAGCTAGCATTAGCAACGGAAACTTTAATGTTAATGGCATCTGAAATAGTGAAATGAAAAGGAGTTTAATATAATATTGAATATATTTGTTTCTAGTTTAATGAATTTTGTTTATAGTTTAATGAATTTTGTTTATAGCAAAATGTATATTATTTCAATATAGTAAAATGTATATACTGTATTTCAATATAGTAAAATGTATATATTTCAATATAGTAAAATATATATATTTTATGTAAAATGAATATATTTACTTATAGTAAAATGAATATATTTTATTATAGTAAAATGAATAAAATATATACATTTTACTATGATAAAATATATTATACATGAAAAAAATATATAAAAATTTAAAAAAATATATACAAATTTAAAAAAATATATAAAAATTAAAAAAAAATATATAAAAATTAAAAAATAAAATATACTCATTTTACTATTAACAAAACATACTCATTTTACAAGAAAATATTTATATCCATTTTACTAAAATAAATCTGAGGTAAGTTGAAGATAGAGAGAGAGAAATGGGGTTTAACGTCCACTCGACACAAACTACGTCATTTTGGGACTAACATATGGTTTAAATTTTATTTCAATAATTCGCTTGCGCGTAGGGGTCTTTAGCAGTGGGAGGAAACCGGAGTGCCCATGGGGTTGAGAAGGCACCCCAATCTCCATGCCACATACGCTCACACTAGGGATCGAAACCATGCAGCCGCAAGCCAGCTAGAGGTCGAAGCGCGGCACTCTAGACCATTAGGCCATCCCAACCCCCTGGTTAAATAACACAAGAGAATAATATGAAATGGGGTTTAACGTCCGATTGTTTTGCTCCGACCGGGCTAATGGTTAAATTACACAAAAAAATGAAATGAACGGGTGTTTAACATCTCTATTTTTCATCCTATCCGAACGACTATACGTTGTTCCTTTTCCAGACCCTTTGTCATTCATCACTAACAATCGGGGGGGGGGGGAGTTATGAACTTTCTAAGCCAACACAGAGATCGAATACAGGACCTCTAGGTTAGTGAACAAACATCCTACTCATCGTCCTATAGTTTTGCTCCGACTAGGCTAATGGTTAAATTACACAAAAGAATAAAATGAACGGGTGTTTAACACCCTACTGTTCTGATCCGACTGGGCTAATGAAGAAGGGCATACACAATACAGTGTGCTGTCGGTGAAATTTTGCTAGCTCCCGCCTACTCTTATCTCTAGTTCTAACCGGCAAGGGATCTTTTACGTGCACGTCACTTTGTACTGGGTACATTCGATTTTCATTCCATCTGAACGACGATACAGTGTCCCTTCCCAGACCCCTGTCCTGCACTACTGGCAAGGGGGGAACTACAGAAGTGATCAAAATTACTCTCCTAAACTCGGGGGGTTGGGACGACCTAATGGTCTAGAGTGCCGCGCTTCGAACTCTAGCGGGCCGATCACCTCTGGCTTGCGGCTGTGGTTTCGAGCCCTGGTGTGAGCGTATGTGGCATCGAGATAGGGGCGCCTTCTCAACCTCGTGGGTTTCCTCCGGGCACTCCGGTTTCCTCCTACTGCTAAAGACCCCTACGCGCAAGCGAATAATTAAACCATATGTTAGTCCTGAAATGACCTAGTTTGTTTTGAGTGGACGTTAAACCCCATCTCTCTCTCTCCTAAACTCGCATTGAATAAAGAAAATGATAGTACTTAAAATAGTATTATTCTTTAATTAAGGCACAACACTGGAAGCCATCTCCATCTAACGGATACTGGGTGGTTCGAAACACGACATTGCTGTAAATATTCTACAAATATTAAATATGTCCGAAAATTAACACATGATGTTTTAAAGTGCAGATTTGTTGCTTTTGTTTAAAAAAAAACCCTTCAAAACAACATAAAACGGAATTAAGCTACTACGCCCATGATATCGTAAATAGATTTTAATTGTCAAGATTTGTCACCGGCTAATAAATGAAAGACAATTAGAACTGCACACTTTCTACAGAATGTTTGCAATTTGAATCATCGAGTTCGTTGTTGAAGAAGAATTCAAACGACCGTTGTTACAAAATACTGTTGGGTATTTTGATAATGGTTTATTTTACATATTCAATGTAAGCACTTGCACTATTTGTTGTACATGTACATGTTAGATTTAATTTGTATGTAAGATGTGATGGGTTGTTCAAACAATGTTTAGCCGACAAGTATATTATGATATAAGATTTGGGTAACAAGCATTAACACATATTGTCTAGAGATAGGATGTGTGAACCTTGTTAATTAAGTCTCATTGTTCTGATTACTAATGGTATTAACTATGGCATACCATAGCCGATATAAATAAGCCTAGTTTGGAACACAAGGACAGACGAGGGCAGAGAGAGGGAGACGAAGGCATAGAGAGACGTAGAGAACTTGCCCTCAGACCATGAGGCGAGGGGTCTGCCCTTGGACCCCGGAAATAAGGTCTTCGCAGACCTAGGGACAAGAGCCAGACAGATTTCACCATATGTACCTGTAAATATGTTATCCAGCATTAAAGTATATTTCTAATAAAATGAGTTTATGTATTATGTTACACCGTTTAGGACTTCGAATTTTGTGTAATGGTTTGAATTAATCGTACTTGGTTTTATTTTGTGCAGTTCTTTTTTGTTTTTGTTTTTCTGCTTAGTATAGCTTGGTTTCGACAATCTTGGATGTCACAATGATCTCGAGCGTTTTTCATCTGGTTGGTGGTTTTAAAGGACTGTTTTACCTCTAAAACCTAAGGATAGACACAAAACTTGTTCCCCTAACATGAAGAGTACGAGCGTTATGGTCAGTTGTATGGAATGGTGGCCATCTTGGGCGCCATATTGAATTCACGTCAATGTGTTGTCCTAGCGTGAAAGTGGTGGGATATTTGAAATCCGTGGTATCGATTAACTATAGGTAGACACCATACTTGCCGAGTTCATAGGTCAATATGTCGTACCGTACAACCCGAACGACTAGACAGCTGTCCTTATCAGTCCTACCGTCCTGCACCACTAACCAGAGGAAATCACGTCGTCAACTCCCGGTAAACTTTCTTGACCAATGCAGGAATCGAGATTTGGTATCACTGGGGGTGGTCTCACTACTGAGTGAGCATGCTCAAGGCTATTCCAACGAACAACAGACACAGTGTTATGCAAATTATAGAAATGTACTTTATTAGTCTAAGACGACAAAATAATGTAATGTAGAAACAGCCCTAAGAGCACCCGAGACCCCTTTTCAAAGGGAGGCGTGTCCACGGTACTGTTCGCCGTGGACCCCATCGCCCCCCACCCCGACGTCTGTGCCCCCCCCCCCCAACAACTGTGAGTTAGTTACTTGCCTGATAAATGAACGTTGATCATCAAATGGGATCACAATCCAGTAAATATCACAGGCTATCGATGTCATTGAGAGCTGATTATGGTCTAGATACGTTAATTAATGTCTAATTAATAATTTAGACAGCATTACAGGCCTGAAGAAAGGTGGTTATTGGCATATTTAGCTCTTGCATAATGTATGTTTAAGGGACAAAAAGTATAAAAGGAAATAGTTTAAAGAAATCTAAAGATAGAAATCTAAATATTAATTAATTACATAATTATCTTGCAATAAACAATAATTAAATTACGAATAGATATATCAATATCATATTTCACGTTTGTTACATTACATAATAATGATAACACAAAATTACATATATACAAAAAGACCTGGTTAACATTAATTTCGGAAATACACCAAATTAAAGTAAAACTTAAGAGAGGGAAATGAGGTTTAACATCCACTCGACAGAAACTATGTCATTTCGGGACTAATACATGGTTCAATTTAATTCCCTAGCGCGTGGGAGTCGGTAGCTGTGATAGGAAACCCGATGACACGTAGGATTCCCACTAGGTTGGACAGGCGACTTTACTCCTTTTCACGCACAATCGGTGACGCGAAACCACACCAGGTGGCTGAATGACAGACATTATGATACAACGCGCACGCGCTAACCGGATGTTTAGGGTCATATATGCAATAGACTAGATACTAGTCCTTTACATGTCCTGCGGTGCCGAAATGTATAATGTTAAAGGGAGAATTCCATATTTTCAAAAGTTGTCTCAATAAGTTGTCAACTCAGTACTATACGATCATAGGCATTATTTCCCACACTTAAAAATCTTTCACGACGGATATAATAACACAATTACCCCCCCCCCCCGTTTTCTATCCCCTCCCACCATGCAATATAGTTATCTTCAAACGTTTGAATTTGAAGTCGAAAATGACATTTTCGCCAATTTCTCAACTGGCAATAGGATTAATAGGATTATTCTTTAACAAGGTAGGCTGTTTATAGATATTATCTATTTTAGGGCTTTATTTTAATACATTTTAAAAATATAAATTAGAAATATGAAATTGGAACTTTATTTACATGTTTATGTTAATCAATTTCTTAGCAATTTTAAATATATGTGGGTTAAAGAAGCGTCGGACATATTTTCATTCCAAAAATTATCGATTTCAGAACCATTCATTGTGCCCGTTAGAAAGCTGCTGGTGCAACCGGGCTGACTACCATACCACCACCCACCTGCATATACCCTGGGACACTTGTAGGCTCCAGTATAATCAACGTCATATGTAGAGAAAGGATTGTTGTTTAAGTTGATACTACCAGTGAAACTATCACCACATGATATCCCCTCATCAGTGTAGCCGCCGATACTCAGTTTGTAGGATGTTGATTTGTTACCAATAGTAAAGTTGTAGTAATTACTGATGCACATCGAATCATTGGAGCTGTAGAGATGAACCCCCATCGTGTAAGTACTATTAAGATTATCAAGTAGAAACAGAACGTTTTGAAAACCTAACCATTTGTTAGATGCAACATTACCGAAACCCGCTTCATATTCTGCTAGTGTTCTCTTAAAGTTCTCGTTTGAACAGTATTTATTACGATTGAGTATCCCTGTCCACCCACCACCATCGATAAATGTACACAGTACTTCAAAAGACTTGGGAGATGTAACTGGTTTTATATTGGTCAATACATCGTTAGTTGAATTGAAGCCTTTCTGGAAACCTTCTGTACAGTCTGTAAGTTAACAAACAAAAACATAAAATTAGACAAAATGAAATGAAATGAAGTAAAGTAGTTAAGTCTCTAACTCATTATCATCCAAAATCTTCAACATTGAAAACACGAATTATTTGTCAATTTAAATCAACATTGATGCTGTGGTCTATTTGTCTTAAATATTGCATATCAGAATCCCACCTTTTTCCGGTAAGACCGTCTTACCGGAAAAAGGTGGGCTTCTGATATGCAATATTTAAGACAAAATAAACAATTTACCTTTTGTACACGAATGGTGTACCACAATGCGTTTCAGCCCCAGTTTGGCAGATGGAATTCAATATAAGGTTGGGTCGCAGTGCCCATTTTCATTTGCCTAGTTGCAGCAGAACAGTAGTACGTTAATCCCCGATTTCATTTCATAGTTATATTTTTATATCACAAGTTACCATGAATTACATATATATAAATTTAATTTTGCAAAGGTTGTATCTGGAAGTGTAAATGCTAAATGGATATTTATGACAAGTAAAATAAAATAGCGTCTCCATAGAAACCTAAAAGACAAGTACTAAACACTATATTATAACTTTACCTATAATGGTATCTTGACAACGGTCTCCATAGTAACCTAAAGGACAAGTACAACCGGAGTTCTCACATGCTATATTCTGTAGAAAGGAAACAAGAGAAAACAATCTGAAACTTGTGTCATGCGTATAATACATATTATCATTTTTACATACCGGTGTTTACACTTTTGACATAACACATATTAGGGTTTACAATTTTTACATAACACATATTGGGGTTTACACTTTTGACATAACATATATTGGGGTTTACACTTTTGACATAACATATATTGGGGTTTACACTTTTGATATAACATATATCAGTACTTACACTTTTGACATACCATATATTAGTGTTTACCCTTTTGACATAAAACATATTAGTGTTTACATTTTTTTACATAACACATATCGGTGCTTACACTTTTTTCATAACACATATTGGTTCTTACATCACTTTTGACATAACACATATTAGGGCTTACACTTTTGACATAACACATATCGGTGCTTACACATTTGACATCAGTGTCTACACTTTTTACATAATACATATTGATGCTTACATTATTTTTTTTATATAATACTTTGCTGCAACGACGCCATTACCTTGTGTTTTATTCATTCTTTTAAATGTTAGGTTCGTGAATGGGGTGCAAACGTCCCACTTTTCTGCGTTAACAGTTCTAATGACAACAGACGTCAACATCTGATTTTAGTCTGCATCGAAATCCAGTCAAGTTCACACCAACGTGACGTGTATGTGTGTAGATCGTTTTGGTCCCATTGGAAGGACCTACCTATGTATTTTACCAACCTTTGTGTAACAGGAACAACCAGTTGTATCATCAGACATAACACAATCTCTACCATCGTGATATAATCTACAGGATGAATCCAGCTTACAATAAAGGTATCGCTTACAGTTTACTTTCTCTGTGCAGGCTCGAGGACAATCCATTCTTCGTGAAACAAAAATGGTTTCAAGAAATGTACTAGGATCACAAGTATTAATGACAACATTAGATTTACTGTATGAGGCATAGCGATGACCAGAAGCTGAAAAAAGGAGACAGATAATGGGGTTTAACGTCCACTCTCGACACCAACTAGTTCATTTCGAGACTTCAGCAGTAGAAAAAACACACGAGGGTAGACAGGCGATCCTACTCCTTGTTACGTACAACCGCCCCACCCCCTCGCCCGCTCCCTAGCTGAAATAAAAACATGTAGTGCACTCATGCACTGGGCCTTATCAAATCTTACAAATACATTAATGAGCAATAAACTACTGGACAGTGTCAAGGTGCGTTAAAAAGAAATGAAATGAGGAGCGAACACGATCTGTCAGCTGGAGTTTCATAGGGTTGTGTATTATGATCTATCAGCTGGAGTATCACAGGGTTGTGTGTTAGGACTTATCAGCTGGAGTACCATAGGGTTGTGTATTAGGACTTAGCAACTGTTCACCTACTATATTGTAAAGAGTAGCGATGTCACGTCGACACGCTTTGCAACGCCTTGCATGTTTAGTTACATCTATTGTTATGGTTCGCTCCCATTTAAATACTGACGCGGTATGAATATATATACTATTCAAAAAAAGTAGGGGATATTTGATTTTGGGGGCATAATACTAAAATATGCAAATGACTACGAAAAAAGTCACTATAGAACCTAACAGAAGAAACATTTCCAGTTACATGTGACGGCCAAACGCACCAATAGCTACCGCATGGAATGCAGGTGATGCTTGGGATCATCATGGGGGTCCAACCCAAGATTTGCACGACTCTGACTTTGAATGTTACAGTCATTGTGGCATTGAATTCCAGGGTGGAAACATCAGTTTAATTGTTTTAGTGACCAGAAAACAAATTTTGATATGCGTCGGCTTACCCAAAATGAAAGGTTACGTGCCCTTGGCATGCTACAGATCGGCACAACACAGGTGGTTGTGGCGCGGACGATGAATGTTTCCCAGTCTGTCATAAGCAGGCTATGGTCCAGATACCGTGATACACAATCTGTACAGGACAGACCACGCTCAGGTCGACCAAGGGCGACAACTCAAGCCCAGGATCGATTTATCCGTACCTTGGCCTTGAGAAATCGTGTCATCACAGCAAATCAGATCAGCGCTCGTCTTCAAACAGACACTGGTGTGAGAGTGAGTGGCCAGACGATTCGGAATCGACTGCATAGGGGACACCTTCGCGCCCGACGTCCTCGCGTGATCCTTTGTTTGAGGTATCATCACATTCAGGCCAGACGTCGTTGGTGTAGGGGTCGTCAACACTGGGATAATCGACGCTGGAGCAATGTGATGTTTTCAGGTGAGTCAAGGTTCACTGTTGATTTTTTGGACAGACGTAGGGGGGTGTGGCGTTGTCGAAACGAGCGCTTCCAAGACGTTAACGTCATCAGACATGATCGATTTGGGGGTGGTTCTGTTATGGTGTCGGGAGGCATCACTGTTGCTGGAAGAACGGCTTTACATGTTGTTGCAGGGCGTGTGACAGTCCAGTACTACCGGGACAACATCTTGTGCCGTTCGCACGACGTGATGGCCGCCGTTTCATCTTCCAGGATGACAACGCAAGATGTCACAGGGCCAGGATCGTTACAGGTTACCTCCAACAACAGAACATCACCACATTACCTTGGCCAGCACTGAGTCCCGACCTCTCCCCCATCGAGCATGTCTGGGACATGCTTGGACAGAGGTTACGTCAACGTCAACAACGTCCTGCCAATGTCCAAGAACTAGCTGCTGCGTTGCAACAGGAATGGGACAATCTGGACCAAAATGACCTTAGACGTCTCATTAGGAGTATGCCACGTCGGATCAATGCTTGTTTGGCAAACAGAGGAGGATTTACCCGTTACTGACTTTGTTGTGATGCTGTGGTAACTTTGCTGTTTGACCCCGGGTATCATTTTGCCCTTATAATGGTCAGTCTGTGCCTTACTTAGTCTAACGATCATTTGGAATAAATCGATGAATGTGAACTTCATTTCATTTTGTCATTTGTTTCTTCGTCAGTTTCATTAGGTGACTTTATAACACTTAAAAATCAAATATCCCCTACTTTTTTTGAATAGTATATTTGGCTGGTGACCATAGACTATTGTTATATATATAGTGACCTCCCCTTGTTAGTCAAGCGTGTCAAGTCTCTTGTATTGGTAATACGTTGTGGATGAATTTAACAAAGACCGTGATGAAATGTTATAATGCTATAACATCCCTATAAGTTATGGAAGAGTGGACCATGCCAACGACAGCTCAGTAGGCGTTACAAACGCTACCGAAGAGCGTGACCGCTACTACGTCCATGCGTTTGGTGTTTTACGACATACTAAGATATTTCATAGACAAATGGTACAAACCTGAACAGGGTGGTTGAGTACAGTTCACAGTGTCCGTAAAACTACCATTACAACTAGCGCCACCATTAGTTGGTGTAGGATTGTTGCACTCCCTGGTTCTGTCCATCATTCCTTCACCACATGAAACAGAACATGGACTGTTTGTCCAAACACTCCATCCACCAGCAATCGCTGTAATAATAATAATAATAAATATTATTTAAAAAATTCGCTTGAGGCTAGCAGCAGAATTACCAGCATTTCCTATTTACAATATCTATATTTTTTTAACCATTATAGCGAGAACTGTCAACTCTTTATCTGGACACAGATCACCAAATATTTCTGGGCCGAAACAAGGGCCAAATTAGCCTTTCTCTCCGTCCCCCGCCCCCTTTTGCATGGCGATTTTTGTTGACTTGTTGGTGTAAAATGGAAAAAAAGGGATGAGGATGCTCGTTATGTCAATGGACTATCTTACCATATATTATAGTGCTGTTTGGGGTTATTATTTTTTTTTGGGGGGGGGAGGGCTGGCCGAATGGTTAACGCGTGGGCTTTGGATCATAAGGTCTGTTATTACGTCAAGCGGCGTGGTTTCTATTTTCCACTTGTACGTGACAAGCGTTAGGGTCGCCTGTCGAGAGAGAGAGAGAGAGAGAGAGAGAGAGAGAGAGAGAGAGAGAGAAATGGGGATTAACGTCCACTCGACACAAACTAGGTCATTTTGGGACTAACATATGGTTTCATTTTATTTCAATAATTCGCTTGCGCGTAGGGGTCTTTAGCAGTGGGAGGAAACCGGAGTGCCCGGAGGGAACCCACGAGGTTGAGAAGGCGCCCCCTATCTCCATGCCACATACGCTCACACCAGGGCTCGAAACCACAGTCGCAAGCCAGAGGTGACCGGCCAGCTAGAGGTCGAAACGCGGCACTCTAGACCACTAGGCCATCATAACCCCCGGTCGCCTGTCGAAACTCAAGGGTTTTCTCCGTGTCCCCCCGCGTATTTATATATTCAATTACTTACCTTGTTCATAACAATCACAGGACACCGCTTTGTTATGGAATAGAAAACCCATTGATATGATGATATTTATTTTGATATAAAGATACATTATATAAGAACTAAATCTTGACTGCTATACATTATTATTAAAAAAAAATATTCCACTGGAAAAGCCAATAATCTAGAGAGAGAGGGTTCCTTTTTTTATTTGGTTGTGTGCTGCAGATCTACACCATCAACACCATATTTCTTCAGAGTATCACTTATGTATGGATATATCACGACTTCTATAAAATGACTATGAACTATGTGCTATTATTCTACGCGAGTTGGTCATCGCGGTGGCTAAGTGGGTAAAGCGCTGGCGCGGTAGCCTGGTGGCCGGGTGTTCGATCCCTGCATTGGCCGAGAGGTTTATCCATATTTTCCGGCGTGGTTTTCCTTTGTCTAGTCGTTCGGATGTGACGGAAAACCAATGAAGCAATGTACACATTGGCGTGCACGTAAAAGATTCCTGAGCAGTTGGAATTCGATATAAGGGTCAGTCGTAGCACACTGTATGGTGTATACCCGTCTTCCTTGGCCCAGTTTAGGAGCAGAACAGTAGGACGTTAACCCCCATTTCATTTCATTTCTTTAATTTCAATACGAGTTAATACGAAATATATTACCACGCCCTATTTGGAGAACGATAGATCGAAAACGCCCCTACGAATTTTAGCACATATGACGTCATATATAGATTTTGGGTTAGGGTTAGGGCTAGGACCTGTAGATTTTGTGGAAGTCTTGAGATGTAAACAGGGCTAGCCCTTACCCGAACCCTAGGCCAAGCCTAACCCTTATCCTAACCCACACTCCACATATGACGTCATAATATGCGTAGGACCGTCTCCGATCTAGCGTTCTCCGCCCTATTATCATGTTATAAACCTTCCAGGTTGAGACAATCTGATTAAAACACAGATTCTATTTCGTTTCGCTATTTATAGTTTAAAATTTCATATTACATGTCTTTACTACACTAGGATCTGAAAGAGTTGTTATATAAACCGTGTTCTGGTTGAAGTGGGAGATTAGCAAATGAAATAATTATGACTTGTTTAGTACTTACCCTCAAATGTCGGGAACCACACTACGTCATCAATATTAGAGGTATAATTCTGAAACTGTATATTGGCCGTTTCACCATAGTAATCTTTGTTTTCTAAGAAAATGTCATCTGAACTACAGTTAAATATGGACAGACCATCTACTGCTAATGTAACACCATTGCAGGATTCATCACTCAAATATACATAATGTAAATGGAAACTATCCATGTCGGTTATATTACAGGAACACGTTAGATTACTAGTTGGGGTTAATGCACCCGAGAGATATAATTCCGCAAAATAGCCTCCTAAGGTTGTGATTTCCAGAATGTAGTTAGCATCGAAGCCTGCAAAATATTGTATTAGTTCATCATGTATTTTGTACACGACGAACAGTCCATTTGCTGATTACAATTATAATATGTCGCTTAATAGTTTGGATGCAGCTATGGCGGGTGTGGCGCCAGGCAGGGTAAGCTTACTCTTCCGGACACCTGTTACGACTGTTCGTCATGTATTTTGTTCATGGTGAACAGTCCATTTGCTGATTACACTATGTCGCCTATAACGTTTTTTAAGGCCTTCGAATTATGTTTAATGGTTTGGATTCTTCGTGCTTGGTTTTATTTTATTATTAACGCATTATTCTAAACGGCTGATCCAGTTGTTGGGGGTTGGGATGGCCTAGTGGTCTAGAGTGCCGCGCTTAGACCTCTAGCTGGCCGGTCACCTCTGGCTTGCGGCTGTGGTTTCGAGCCCTGGTGTGAGCGTATGTGGCATGGAGATAGGGGCGCCTTCTCAACCTCGTGGGTTTCCTCCGGGCACTCCGGTTTCCTCCCACGACTAAAGACCCCTACGCGCAAGCGAACTATTGAAATAAAATTGAAACCGTATGTTAGTCCCGCAATGACCTGGTTGTGTTGAGTGGACGTTAAACCCCATTTCTCTCTCTCTCTCTGATCCAGTTGTGCCGCGAGGGTGTTGGATGACCGAATTTTTAACGGTCTGCCTTTGTACGTGACAAGGAATAGGGTCGTCTGTACAACCTCGTCGGGTTTCTCTGGTTTCCTCCCACTGTTAAAGACCCCTCCGCTCAAGCGAATTTTTCAAAATAAAATTGAACCATATGTTAGTCCCGTAATTATCTAGCTTGTGTTGAGTGGACGTTGAGCCAATGAAACCGTCTGTTACGGCGACTTCTTAGTGTGCCATGCAGTGAACTGTGGGTAAACTACTAGAAATAAAATAAAACCAAGTACGAACAATCCAAACGTCGACGCTGATTAATTAATCAATGTCTGACGTCACATGGTCAAAAGCCGCTCGTACGATCCATGACACGACCTTCCACTACAACTGGTCAGATCTTCGTGTAGTGTAGGCCATCGAAAGTTCTTTTCTTTAAAAAAGAACTGAAATACAGATCTGTATTGAATCAGATTGATGAGAAAGTGTCTTGAAGCGTACATCAATTCAACGACAAAACTAGCCTATAAGTGAGGTTCGATGGTTGAGGACGAGAGAGAGAGAGAGAGAGAGAGAGAGAGAGAGAGAGAGAGAGAGAGAGAGATCGACCTCTAGCTTGCCGGTCACCCTTGGCTTGCGGCTGTGGTTTCGATCCCTGGTGTGAGCGTATGTGGCATAGAGATAGGGGCCCCCTCTCAACCTCGTGGGTTTTCTCCGGGCACTCTGGTTTCCTCTCACTGCTAAAGGCCCCTACGCGCAAGCGAATTATTGAAATAAAATTAAACCATATGTTAGTCCTGAAATGACCTAGTTTGTGTCAAGTGAACGTTAAACCCCATTTCTCTCTATGTCTCTTATTTCAATATATTCCACAATGTCTTAAGCTCTAGACCATTAAACAACTTAAAATACAGACACTCGCACGTGCTTTTCCATGAAATTCGTCATTCGGGTCCAAAAATTTCAACTAGTATAAATAATGTATGCTTGGCATATTACTCTTATCATTATTTGAAATAATGCTAAATGTTAAAGCCATCTCATTCGTCATAGGTCACGAGGTGTAAACAATTCTAGAGCTAATCCCAGCCCTAGCCCTAAACCTGGACCTAGTCCCAATGCTTATCTTGACCTATTTCATCCCTGAACGTAGATCTAATTACACTCACCCTGTACGTTCAGGGATCGTTTTCATGAATCCTTGGCGAAAACGTTTGGCTTCCCAGTCAATTTTACTGGGCAACTTTTTACTTCTCAACGGTCGCGTTTCAGTCCCTGTGAACGCCTGGCAAATGTAACTAAACATCTTAGTGAAAAAATAAGACCTTGCTTACCTCGCTAGAACCAGAATGCGCGACACAACACGCTGTTAAAAAAGTAAGTCCCCGTCTTCTGACCGATTTGACCGACTTCATTGAAAGGGTAACGCACAAATTTACAAATTCGGTCATATACGATGAAACGAAATTTAGGTGGCCTGGACAAAAATTGTCTTACATTCAATTCCAGCTGACAAGGGATCGGCTTTTCGTCTCAACCGAATGACTAGATAATTGTCATTGTCCCCCCCCCCGTCCTGCATCACTGACAAGGCGAAACCACCTCGAATCATTAAAGTAGCCAAGTCTCTAACTCAATATCATCAACAGTCGCCGACGTTGTAAACACGACTTATTTGTCAATTTGAATCAACATTGAAGTTGTGATCTTACCGGGAAAAGATTTTACCATTAGTACGCGAATCGTGTGCCATAATGCGTTTCTGTGCCATTTGTAAAAAGGGACTCGAAGAGGCTAGACATATTCCACAAGTCACCGTGACGCCATATTTTATCTAGAGAGCATGCGCAATAAATAATATCAGGGTAGATTGGAATAACCAGACGCCAGAGATTGTCATTCGATATCAAGTTGTCGTATATTTAACGACTTTGTTGTTCTTTTCTTTTTTTTTCTTTTATCTTTTTGCTTTTTGCGGGGGGAGGGGGGGTAAGGAGTGTTATACGTTAATGTCTGACGTCACATATGTATTATAACATTACTTACCACAGTAAAACACGTATTCAACATAATCTATACGAGCATCGGGAATATAAGCCGAGGTTACAGAACAGGATTCTTGGTAAGAACAGGCTTTGAAAACTGGCAAGGCATCTTGTTGAGTGAAGTTTTGTTTTGTATCAGTGATGTTATGTGAACAGCACGGACTAGCTGTACAATCATCTTCATCGTGTACTACTGAAGGACAGGTTGTAGATGATGTTTTTTTGGTAAAGTAATATAATCTTTGAATGCGGATTTTAGTTCCAGAACAAGTTATGGTATGATTGGAACATCGAGTTCCGGGTTCTCTGTAACAGCCATAGGTAATAGTTGATACCGTTACTATAATAAAATTTGTTAAGCATGCATTATGCAAGAGAAATGAAATGAAATGAAATGGGGCTTAACGTCCTACTCTTTTGCACCTAAACTGGCCTAATGGAAGACGGGCATACGCCATACAGTGTGCTATGAGGAAAATTTTACCCAGGCAGAGGCGCTACGGCCTACTCTTATATCGAATTCCAACTGCAAAGGGATCTTTTACGTGCACTCCAATGTGTACACGTGACCTCGGTTTTTCGTCCCATCCGAACGACTAGGCAGCTGTCCTTGTCAGGCCCTCCTTCTGCATCACTGACAAGGGGAAATCACGCCGGAAAATCGAGATGAACTTTCTCGGCCAATGCCGGGATCGAACACCCGACCTCCAGGCTAGAGCTGAATCAGCCTGTTACAAGTGTTTATTTAGGTCTGAAATGTTATATACATTATTAATTAAACATTAATTAACTTATCTAAACCATTTGAATCCTATCTGCTGCTGAACACTCATTGATAATTAAATCAAAAATGAATAATCGAGACTATGCTGTTTATTTTACTGAATTTAGTAATGATGATCGAGGCTAAGCGGCAAATTTAATCGCCCAGTTATCGGCCCATAATAGATCAATTTGATTGATATTTTCCTCAAATTACCTTTACATAAGCTAGTTGTTAACTATTTTATTGATAACTGCCAACTCTTTATTTAATCGGGGGGGGGGGGGGCATTTTCGTTTGCTTTGTTACTGTTGTATTTCACAGTTCTGCTCTTTAATAAATGATATAAACATGATTTACGCATTGTCTCCGCCCAAACAATCCAAGGTAGTAACATATCACCCTTTACTCCAATGTGTCCCCCCCCCCCCCTCGACAAAATCCTGGATCCGGGCCTGGTAACATTAACGAAAATGAATTGAAATAAAATGGGGTTAAGTGATACCGTCACTATTATAAGATTGTTAAACTTATTAAAGTTGCAATTTCATATCTTTAAGTTATATTTTTAAAATGTATTAAAATAAAGCCCTATAATAGATTGTATCTATAAACAGTCCTACCTTGTTAAAGAATAATACTTTTAATCATATAATTCACAATTGCCAATTGAGAAATTGGCAAAAATATCATTTTCAACTTCAAATTCAAAGGTTTGAAGATAGTCATTCCATGGGAGTGAATGGAAAAACAAGGGAGGTTATTGTGTTATTATTTCCTGTGTCACTGATTTTAATGCCTGGGAAATAATGCTCATGATCGTATAATAGTGAGTTAACAATCTTTTGAGCAAAAGAAATAGAAATAATTATGTTTTGACTTTCTTAGAAAATATGAAATTCCCACTTTAAAGAAAATGAAATGAAATGGGGTTTAACGTCTTACTGTTCTGTTCCGACTGTGATAATAAAGACGGGCATGTGCCATACAGTATGCTATGCTATGAGGGGAATTTTGCCCGTGCAGCGGCACTATGGCCTACTCTTACAACGAATTCCATCTGTCACGGGATCTTTTGCGTACACGTAACGTATACACCTGGCTTCGGTTTTTCGTCTCGCCCGAATGACTAGACATTGATGTAGTGATCTTACCGGGAAGAGATGGGCTTATGATATCCAACATTTAAGACAAAATAAACATTTTAGCATTGGTACTTGAATCGTGTCCTATAGTACGTTTCAGCAACATTGGTAACGAGGCTAGACATATTCCACAAGTCACGGTGACTTCATAAGATCATAAGATCTGTCACTGCGTCAGATGGCATGGTATCGATTTCCCGCTTGTACGTGACAAAAAGTGAGGCCGCTGTCCAACCTCGTAACTTTTCTCCGTGTCCTGCGGTTTCCTCCCACTGCTACAGACCCCGATGCGCAAGCGAATTATTGAAATAAAATTCAACCATATGTTAGTCCCGAAATGACCTAGTTTGTATCGAGTGGTCGTTACCACCTCTCTCTCTCTCTCCCTCCTCTCTCTCTCTCTCTCTCTCTCTCAAGTCCGATACTTACCTTCTACGTAAATAAATGTAATGTATATGACGGCTGGTATTACTTTAACCCAATTCATCTCGACCTATCTAACGCTGTTATGAGGATCATTGATCTGAAAATAGTGTTTCTTCTATTAAACAGGAAGGGAATCAAATCAAAATTCTACTGCCCACATGGCCTGCAACAATCTGACTTCGTTTCGTTTTTATAGTTCAAAATACCGTTTTACTTGTCTTTGCTACACTAGGATCTGGAAGAGTTATCATTGACCTGTTCTGGATGATGTGGAGAATTATACTAATTTGGGGAATAAGCCAATGAAACAGTCTTTTACGGCGACTACTTAGCGTTCCCTGTGGGTAAACCTCATGAAACGCCATCTCCGATTGATTAATCAATGGCTAACGCCATAGTGTCAAAAGCCACTCGTTTGACTCCTGACGTGAACTCCCACTTTTACTTGTCAGATCTTCATGTAATGTAGCCCATCGAAAGTATAAAGAAACGAAACGAAATATAGATCTGTATTTTTATCAGATTGGCTTTACAAAAAAAAAAAAAAAAAAAAAACAAATCCGCAACTCTAACCTATTAAAGCAATGTCATGGTCAAAACCAATCTATACGGATTCAAAACTGAGCAATAAGCAATTCTCAAACCCCTATCACTAAACGTTCGCCGTAAATTATAAGTCAATGAATTCGAAAATGAAATTAAATACGATTTAACGCCCTTGTGGGTCAGTTAAGACGGACATTGGCTGTAGCGGTGGAACGTTTGATCGAAACGATTTGGCAAGCGATCATCTTACGCCACGGGGGCTCCCTGAATAATACAAGAACTGGAATGGAGTTGGGTTTAACCTCCTACTCTTCTGCTCTGATTGGGCTAATGCAGAAGGGTATACGTCATACAGTGTGCTTCGAGGGAAATTTGGCCCTGACAGCGGCACTATGTCCTACTCTTATATCGGGATCTTTTACGTTCACGCCAATGTATACACGGGACCTCGGTTTATTCGCCCCATTCGTACAACAAATAGCCTTGTCAGTCCCTCCGTCCTGCACCATTGACAAGGGAGCACCATGTCGGAAAATCCCGATTAACGTTTTCGGCCAATGCAAGGATGGAACACGCGATCTCCTGTATAACGAGCTAGTTTCTTACCCATTTCCCCACCGTGACTTCTCCCTGAATATTACAAATTAATAATAATGACATTGACAATGATAATGTCTTGGATATTGTAAAATATTTTTCGAAATCAAATGCAATAAACACAATCAACATTGTATAAAACTCACCTTACCGAAGTTTCCCTGGCAACAAAAACTACTCTATGGTAATGCCAAATTATCCTCAGACGTCAATAGCGATATTTTGAAATGTCTTTACAAATATATTAAAGACACGAAACGTCTTACTCTGTAAAATACAACCTTGGGGTGAGGTTTTTTTTTTGTTTTTTTTTCTTTAAATTAGCATTATTATTTATTTTTTTATTTTTTTTAATTTTTTATTTTTTTTTTATTTTTCATTTTTTTTTAATTAATTGATCTATTTTTCTTTTCTTTTTCTTATTTTCTTTATTACTATTCATTTTTTCTATCATTTTTCTCATATATTTTTTATTATTATTATTTTTCTAATTTTTTATTTAATTAATTTTTTATTTATTTACTCAAAATTAAAATCTTATTTATCTGTTTATTTGTACCATAAATAAAATAATGTAATTAGTTTTTTGTCTGTATCATATATAATTCGACATTGTACACGAATTATACACCCAAACCAGAAGGAAGTAAATTAATATAAGCCTACTTGGCTTGTTTTTGTATCCTATTATTTATGCTTTTTTATACTGTATAATATTCTCGAAATAAATACTGTTTAAACCAACAAAAACTCACCTTACAGAAAACTCACCTTACATACGTTTCCCTGTCAACAAAATCTCACTTTACCAAAGTGTCCCTGTCAATAAAAACTCACTTTACAGAAGTTTAACTGTGTTGTTTACTGTTTCGAAGGATTATGCTATTTGGTGGACCCAATACAGAATTCATTTGCTGCTAATAACTAAAACATTTGATTATATAGGCATGTGTACCGAGGCCCTAGTGGGTGTTGACGTTTCCAAATATCAAGCCAATCATTGGCTAATCTTAGAAAGCCTCGTCATGAAACTAACTACACGTTGTTCGTTTTCAATTGGTTGGTTCAATTAAAATAAACCCGCCTTTTTAATTACTTTATCGAATGGATTCATTTAACGTAGTAATTTTTTTTTTATTCGCTGAAAATTGGATGTGATATAAATTATAAACAATGACTCATTTAATTTTACAATCACTGCTTTAAAATAATTATAGCTTCCTGACCCCCTACTGTCTTGTGTCTTGTGTGTATGTGTGTGTGGGGGGGGGGGTGTGCGCATGGCATCGTAAGGTCTGTCATTGGGCCACGTGACAAGAAGTAGGGTCGTCTGTCTAACCTAGTCTAACGTCGTAGGTATTCTACGGGTCTTCCGGTTTCCTCCCTCTACGTTCAAGAGAATTAATGTAATAAAATTGAACCATATGTTAGTCCCGAAATTACGTAGTTTGAGTCGAGTGGACGTTAAACCCCATTTTCTCTATATTTTTAAAATATATTAATATAAAGCCTTAAAACAGATGGTAACTATAAACAGTCCTACCTTGTTAAGGAATAATCCTATAATTCACTTTTGCCAAAAATATCACTTTCAACATTAAATTCAAACGTTTGAAGATGTTTAATGCATGGGGGGGGGACAAGGGAGGTAATTGTGTTATTATTTCCGATGTGAAAGACGTTTCAGTGTGGAAAATAATGCCTATGATTGTATAATAGTGAGTTGACAACCTATTGAGCAAAAGCCATAGAAATAAATATATTTTGACTTTTTTGGAAAATATGAAATTATCGCTTTAAAGCCCCAATAATATGTCCCAATCTTCATTCTGGTCAACAAATCGTATTATTTTAGAATATTCCAATTAAATGATGATATAAATTTCATCTTAACACACCTATTTTGAAAAATTGGAAAAAATCAACCAATTGATTTGAAAAGTCTAACGTAAACCTTTTCAAATGTGACTTGGATTTTAAAATATTTTCGAACCCTCTGGACAAGTAAAATAGGTTGTAATGGATAATTTACACAACAGGTAGGACACTTAAACATCTAGTACTTAGAATAATGGTATTATTTATTTTCTGGAGCTACCAAACCAACAAGAATGTTATTGTCCCTTTAAGGTAGTTAATGTAATGATGGTATTATTTATTTTTTGGAGCTAACAAACCAACAAGAATGTCATTGTCCCTTTAAGGTAGTTAATGTAAGACATAAGTATTTTTTTCAATTTTATATAAACAATATTTTTATTCGGGTTGACTGAATGGGATTGTGGAACAGACTTAGCCTATGTAAAACCATTCTCACCGTAAGTATTACTGTTTAGTGAAAAATTACATTGAACAAAAAGGAGGCAAATCTTACTATTGTACGTCTTTATTTAGGCCTGAAATGTTATATAAACTATTCATTAGACATTTATTAACATTAAAAACCTTAATCAACCCTCGATGTCATCTTATATGTCCGATGCCATCTTATATATGGTAAACGTTTTTTTCCATCCACAGGAGCCTGGTCTTATGACGTCATATGTGGATTGTGGGTTAGGATAAGGGTTAGGCTTGGCCCAGGGTTAGGGTTAGGGCTAGCCCTGTCTACATCTCGAGACTGTGACGAAATCTGCAGGCCACAGCCCTTATCCTAACCCTTATCCTAACCCACAATCCACATATAACGTCATAAGACCAGGCGATAGTGGATGGAAAAAAACCCTTACCCTTATATATCCGATCTGTTGTTCAACGTCCGCTAATGATTAAACGTAAAAACTGGATATTCGACAGCGGTAAGAATGACATTCGAGGCTACAGTGATTTTAGAATAAGTTACTTAATACATATTTAATTGGTTTAAATTTCGTAAGAAAATTGACATTACTACTTGATTAATACTTGAACATCAATTATTTTCAATGATTTAGCACTAGGGGGGTTCTTCAGACATAACGTGGGTCTGGAATGTCCCTCCTGTCTAGGGGAGTAACTAGTTCAGAGCAACGAGGAGGATGGGGGTCGGGGCGGGAAATGTTTTCAGGATGTAGAACGTGTTAGGTAGTCACTATAGAATAACCGACACAATCAACCCTGGGCTAATGGAAGACGGACATACGTCATACAGTGTGCTATGAGGAAAATTTTGCCCGTGCAGCGGCACTACGGCCCACTCTTATATCGATCTTTTACGTACACGCCAATGTGTATACGGGACCTCGGGTTTTCGTCCCATCCGAACGACTACACAGCTGTCCTTGTCAGACTCTCTGTTCTACATCACTGAAAAGGAGAAACCACGCCGGTAAATCTGGTTGAACTTTCTCGGCCAATGCAGGGATCGAACACCCGAGCCAACGTCTTACCCACTTAGCCGCGTGAATCCCGTCTTACTCTCGACTATTAAACCATACTTAACATGATATCTTCTGCGTGTTACATTAAATCATTTATAACTTGTATTTATGAATCTCCGTTTGTCTAACATTTTTCTAGTTTTTCCGATAAGCGTCATTTATTTTTAATAATTTTGATACTGGGGAGGGAGGGGGGTCTTCATGTTTATGGCGGTATATTAGTGCCAAAATTCTAACATGCTATCGTCTAACTTCTTACTTCTATTCGTGTAATTTCTAACCTCCATTCATGTAACTTCTAACTTCTATTCATGTAATTTCTAAATTAAGACAATGTATAATCAAACTTCTTTATTTGTTCAGTGTAAATATCAATTTTATTTCATCTTATTTCTATTATTGGGGCGAAGAATGTCTACTTCATTGTGGTATTGCATGTTAAGCATGAACGGCAACCAAATTTAGAATTATGATATTTCTACTTGGCAACCATCATTATGATGTCGTTTGGTGTCGCCACCATGTGCTCAGTTTGGCGATTGAGCACCTGATCGGGACCGTTCTATTGATACAAACGACTCTCTCTTCGTCAGATTGAGTGGCTTGCCTGAGTGTTAAGATTGAAAACAACATCGGGAGAGAGAGATGGGGACATGGGGTTTAACATCCACTCGACACCAACCAGGTCATATCGGTATTAACACCGTTCAATTGTATTTCAATAATTCGCTTGCGCGTAGGAGTGTTTAGCAGTGGGAGGAAACCGGAGGACCCGGAGAAAACCCACGAGGTTGGAAAGGCGGCCCTGCTCCATGTCACGTAAAAACGGGAAATCGAAACCACGCCAGTTTATTCAATGACAGACCTTATGTTACAGCGTAGACGTGCTAACCATTCGGCCATCCTACCCTCTAAACAATATTGAACGTGATATAAATGTATGGTTTGCAAATACTATTTCGAATACCGTGGCTAAGTGGGTAAGACGCAGGCTCGCTAGGCTGTGGGTAGGGAGTTCGATCCCGGCATGGGTCGAAAAAAGTTCATCCAGATTTTCTGGCGTAGTTCCCCCTTATTAGTGTCTTGTCGTTCCGATGGGATGAAAACCCGAGGTTCCATGTACGTGTTGGCGTGCACGTAAAAGATCCCGTGACCGTTAGACTTCGATATAAGTCCGGGTCGTAGATCCGCTCTCCGGGCAATATTTCCCTAAAGCACACTGTGTGGCGTATGTCCGTCTCCATTAGCCCGGTTCGGAACATAACAGTAGGGCGTTAAACCCTCTTTCATTTCATTTCATTTTCTATTTCAAATATAAGCTAAACGGGATTTGGAGAATTTTATTTTATTTTTATTACGGTTGAGCCAATAATTAATATTTATATGCAGTTGGTCTATATTAACACATTGTAATGTTATGGATAGACATACACAGATACTGAGTTTAATATTAAGTGACCGCTCTCTCTCTCTCTCTCTCTCTCTCTCTCTCTCTCAGCACGCCTTCCAACCTTCAACCAAACGAAGAATGGGTCTACCAAATAATGGTCCCCATCAGGTGCGCAATCACCCAATTGAGCACGCAGTGGCGACACCAAACGTCTTCATAATGATGGTTGCTAGGCAGAAATGTATAAATTCTAAATTCGTTGATGTTGATGCTAAACATGTAAAGCATCTATTAAGAAGACATTTTTCGTTTAAATAATAGAAACAAGTTGGAACAGAATTGAAATTTACACTGAACAAATAAAGAAGTTAGATTATACATTGTCTTAAATTAGAAATTACATGAATGGAAGTTAGAAGTTACATGAATGGAGGTTAGAAATTACATGAACAGAAGTAAGAAATTAGAATTTTGGCACTAATATACCGCCATACAGGTTGTACAATTCAGTTTCTTATACAACAAATCTATATACATACATTTATAGGACCGACCGCTAACTGATTGTACAAGACTCTTGAATTCGTCTTCAGTCTCATACACTTACAGGACCGACCCCCAACTGACTGGTACTCAAATGCCACCACTAAGACTCATTCACCATGCCTTGGTATGTACTTAGACTGATTTGTTAATGGGGGTAATAGAAGTGTTGGAGATAGCTTAAATATTCCCTGACGTTTACTATTAAGCTTGGAGAGTGAGAGAGGGGGAGAGAGAGAAATAAGAGAGAGAGAGGGAGCGAGATAGAGCGAGTGGATAGAGGAATTAACGTCCAATAGACCCAAACTAGGTCATTTCGGGACTAAAATGTATTGTTGTACAGGCGACCCTACTCCTTGTCATGTATAACCTGGGTATCCAAACCACGTCAGCTGACTCAATGATACAACGCGCAGCGCGCAAACCATTCGGCCATCCAACCCCCTAAATTTTATTGGATTTGGTATATAACAACACAGGTATTACAATATGAGCTTATTTTCAAACTGGCGGCCATATTTGTGGTAAAATAGTTAGAATTTTTGCTCTTTAAATTAATAATGGCATTATATTGTATTAATTAATATCTTTGGCCAATTATTAGAATCACACATGGTATAGAAGTCATCTTGTCTGGTATGAACTTGAATCAAAATGAGTGACAGATTGTTATATAAAAAAGAGTTTTAATTTGGTATACATATTCAATTCGAGGTTGATACATATATCGCGTGTGAAATTGTTACTGTAAGTCTCGGTTTAATCTCACTGTGCCACCTAATCAACTGGTGTTATAGGGTAGTGGTGTGAAAATTTAAGTAAACAAAGGATTATAAACTGTGTCCTTATTAGTACTGTTCACCTAGTTAAGATTTAATTATTTTAATTCTCAAGGAGGTCAAAATTTAGTTAATTTGGCACAGTAAAATGAAGACCGGAACAAGCCACCCAAATATATTCAAATTTATTAACATTGCGTTGAAAGAGCGGACTTGTACTGAAAATAAAATATATTCAAAAAAAGGGATATTTGATTTTTAAGTGTTATTAAAGTCACCTAATGAAACTGACGAAGAAACAAATGACAAAATGAAGTTCACATACATCGATTTATTCCAAATGATCGTTAGACTAAGTAAGGCACAGACTGACCATTATAAGGGTAAAATGATACCCGGGGTCAAACAGCAAAGTTACCACAGCATCACAACAAAGTCAGTAACGGGTAAATCCTCCTCTGTTTGCCAAACAAGCATTGATCCGACGTGGCATACTCCTAATGAGACGTCTAGGGTAATTTTTGTCCAGATTGTCCCATTCCTGTTGCAACGCAGCAGCAAGTTCTTGGACATTGGCAGGACGTTGTTGACGTTGACGTAACCTCTGTCCAAGCATGTCCCAGACATGCTCGATGGGGGAGAGGTTGGGACTCAGTGCTGGCCAAGGTAATGTGGTGATGTTCTGTTGTTGGCGGTAACCTGTAACGATCCTGGCCCTGTGCCATCTTGCGTTGTCATCCTGGAAGATGAAACGGCGGCCATGACGTCGTGCGAACGGCACAACATGGACTGCCAAGATGTTGTCCCGGTAGTACTGGCCTGTAACACGCCCTGCAACAACATATAAAGCCGTTCTTCCAACAACAGTGATGCCTCCCCACACCATAACAGAACCACTCCCAAATCGATCATGTCTGATGACGTTAACGTCTTGGAAGCGCTCGTTTCGACGACGCCACACCCTCCTACGTCTGTCCAAAAAATCAACAGTGAACATTGCTCCAGCGTCGATTATCCCAGTGTTGACGATCCCTACACCAACGACGTCTTGCCTGAATGTGATAATCTCTCAAACAAGGGATCACGCGAGGACGTCGGGCGCGAAGATGACCCCTATGCAGTCGATTCCGAATCGTCTGGCCACTCACTCTCACACCAGTGTCTGTTTGAAGACGAGCGCTGATCTGATTTGCTGTGATGACACGATTTCTCCACGCCAAGGTACGGATAAATCGATCCTGGGCTTGAGTTGTCGCCCTTGGTCGACCTGAGCGTGGTCTGTCCTGTACAGATTGTGTATCACGGTATCTGGACCATAGCCTGCTTATGACAGACTGAGAAACATTCATCGTCCGCGCCACAACCGCCTGTGTTGTGCCGATCTGTAGCATGCCAAGGGCACGTAACTTTTCATTTTGGGTAAGCCGACGCATATCAAAATTTGTTTTCTGGTCACTAAAACAATTAAACTGATGTTTCCACCCTGGAATTCAATGCCACAATGACTTTAACATTCAAAGTCAGAGTCGTGCAAATCTTGGGTTGGACCCCCATGATGATCCCAAGCATCACCTGCATTCCATGCGGTAGCTATTGGTGCGTTTGGGCGTCACATGTAACTGGAAATGTTTCTTCTGTTAGGTTCTATAGTGACTTTTTTCGTAGTCATTTGCATATTTCAGTATTATGCCCCCAAAATCAAATATCCCCTACTTTTTTTGAATAGCATAGTTCAATTGAATAACGGTGGACAATTGCCCCCTAAAAGGCGAAAATATAAAAGAGTAAAAGAATCTATTCATGATCTAAAAATCGAACGGTTAAATGGAGTAAAAAGGTGCAATTGAATATACTGACTTCATATCACATTTAGTAGGGTTATGATCTATGTTTGATACATGTGGGGGTGGTGGGATGGCCTAGTGGTCTAGAGTGCCGCGCTTCGACCTCTAGCTGGCCGGTCACCTCTGGCTTGCGGCTGTGGTTTCGAGCCCTGGTGTGAGCGTATGTGGCATGAAGATAGGGGCGCCTTCTCAACCTCGTGGGTTTCCTCCGGGCACTCCGGTTTCCTCCCACTGCTAAAGACCCCTACGCGCAAGCGAATTATTGAAATAAAATTAAACCATATGTTAGTCCCGAAATGACCTAGTTTGTGTTGAGTGGACGTTAAACCCCATTTCTCTCTCTCTCTTTGATATATGTATTTGTTGTTACTTTAATGTAATTTATTGCGAATAAAGTTGTTAATCAGTTTAAACCTAGTAGTTTTAAAAAGCGGACTATACTTTTAACACCATTGTATTCGATAATCCACTTGCTTGATTAATCCCCCCACCCCGTCAGAACAATAGCGGTTGGCACAGTGAGATGTCCCCTAAGTCTCCACTATCAACTGGTTTTAACGCCATTAGGCTGATTAACCAATCATTATAATTAATTACGTCATTTTTAACCAATTAGATAATTGAAGGTGTAAAAACTCAAAGCTACAAGACCATCATATCTTGGGGTATTCGTCAGGCAGCCGCTTGATTCCGAAAGGAAATGTTGTAGCAGACTTGCCCCAGTCTGACTGGATGGGATTTGAGAGAATGGCTTTATTGTAATCTAATATGCGCTGCACCATATGTAAGCAGCTTGATATATAAAATGTAAAAACGAACTGTTACATTGCGTCTGACTGAAAGACCCATGGTCTGTAGGTTTTCGGGGTCACCAAATAAGCATAACTTATTAACTGTGCTAATGAAGAAATGCATACGCCATACAGTGTGCTATGAGCGAAATTTTGACCGGAGAGCGGCGCTAAGGCCCACTCTTATATCAAATTCCAACTGCCAGTGGATCTTTTACGTGCGTCTTATTCATTTAGCCACCTTCGAACCTCTATTTTCGATATTTTAAAATGTATGACAAATGGAAACCGCTTCGTAAATCGCGATGAATTTTCTCGGCCAACAACTGGAGCAAACCCGCGACTTCAAGAATAGCGGGCTAGCGTCTCACCCTCTTAGCCACCATGGTCCCCGATTCAAACGAGGATGACAAAGACAAAAATATACCGTTGAGTAAGATAAATATGTAAGCACAACCTACGTTTTAGAAACTCACGATGGTCCGATGCGTAATTGTGTTTGGCTATGTTGAATTCCGGGAAACACACTAAATACCAGAAAAAAAACCCTAAATAACGTCCACTAAACACAAACCAGGTCATTTCGTGGGTTTTCTCCGAATCTTCTGGTTTCCACCACTCATTGTATCCTTGATAACATATAAAATTGAACCATATGTTAGTCTCGAAATGATCTATGCTGCGTCGGGCGGACGTTAAGCTCCATCCTTCAATTTCTCTCTCTTTAAAATATTGAGCTGGAGGTCTAGGTCCTTTAAAACAAAGGGAGATAATAATACCAATAATATGGCCACAGATTACTAATAATTTCCCCCATTGACTTTAAAGCGGGAATTTCATATTTTCTAAGAAAGTCAACACATATTTATTTCTATGTCTTTTGCTAAATGGGTTGTCAACTCATTATTGTACAATCATAGGCATTATTTTCCACACTTAAAAATCTTTCACATCGGAAATAATAACAGACTTACCTCCCTAGTTTTCCATTCCCCCATGCAATAGCTATGTTCAAACGTTTGAATTTGAAGTTGAAAATGATATTTTTGCCAATTTCTCAACCGATAATAGTGAATTATAGGATCAATAGGATTATTCTTCAACAAGGTAGGACTGTTTATAGATACGTTCTATTTTAAGGATTTATTTTAATATATTTTAAAAACATAACTTAAAAATATGAAATTACAGCTTTAATGATAATTCTCGTCTCCTAGATGGCTCTAACTTTCCCCCATACTTTCGTTGTGTAGAAAGTTTTTCTGTCACAGACGTAGCATCGTGTGGCAAGCATGTCTCATACTTGAAAAAAGTTGAGAACCACAAGTTGGAAGTAGAGACAAATAAACATTCGATTGTCGGCTCTACATTTCAACCTAATCAATCTCTCGACTCATGTATACTTCCGCCTCAAAATCATGACTGTTCACCAAAACTTGACAAAAAATATATTTTCAAATCCTTTTTTTTGATTCTACACCGAAAAGTCAACAAAAATCGCCATGCAAAAGGGGGAAAAAGGAAAGGGAGAGAAAGACTAAACATAACATTCGCCCTAGGGCCACGTTTCTCAACCTTTTCTCACCGCTCACCCCTAAATGAATTCTCAACCAACACATTTACCCCCAGAGTTTTGAGGAGGTTACAGATCGCGGAGCCGTGGTCGGCGAAGCTGGTCACTGCGAGCGCCATGGGCGCGAAGCCCGTCGAGGAGGATCAAGGGGCTCCCCCCCCCTAGGAAATTTTTAAGAAATTGGAACCCGGAATTGTGATTTCCAGCCATTTCAGGCACTCTTCAGGCGTTTCAGAGGAACTTGGAAATTTCTTTTATCTATAGAAGCCATCCGACATGAACCGCGGATCCTTGGACGGGCCTGCACCCCATGACCACATTGAAATTGAATATGGAATGAATACGGATCGAAGGTGATATTCAATAATCACCAAATTTATATTTTAATGAAAATACGTTGTTTCCAGTTCAGTGCGAAATTTTCTCCTGGTGATTGTCACAAACGATTTTTTTTATTCTCGGGACAGTGTTTGAGAGTTCTAATCTCAACTGCACAACGTTTATATGATCATTTTTGAAGTTACTGGGAGTGTGGTCATTCACCCCCTGGACGCGAGCCATTCCCTCCTTGGGGGTTAATTCACCCCAGGTTGAGAAACGCGGCCCTAGGGTAATGGCGTAGAAATATTTGGTGAGCTGTGTCCGCATGCGCAACTGGTTTACTCATTGTGATCATTTGATAATTACTAAATGAAATGAACATACACAAAGAAATCAAAGATCAAGAATTTATTTTTAAAATTTATTAAAATAAATGTAGGAATTTTGTTAGCCCTAGTTAGTTGAGATATAGATATAACATGAAGAATTTAAAATGTATCAAAATAAATCTTTGAATTTGGTTATCTCTACTTAGAAGAGATAATAGAACCACGAAGAGTTTTGGGTCACGGATAACCTATTAAGATTCCTTAATACAGTGCATAACAAAAGCGCCACCAAAATCAGATTCTTCGATTCCTTCTGGCACTTTCATGGGATTCCAGCTCTGTATCGAAAACCCAGCATTTTCCCAGCATGATTTCAATTCACCCTCACTTATATACAAGGAAAAGAATTTCTGTTCCTTGAGAAAATAATAAGTCACGTCAAATGTACCAACGATAACTAAATGTCCACCAATTTTAAGATATTTTGATATTTTTTTGGCAATTTTCCCATATGTGTCTACATCTGGAGGTGCAACGTCCATGCATAAACTGGTTGTGATGACGTCAAACAAGGGGAAGTAAGTGCCTTTAAATATATCATCTTGTAGCAGGTCACACGGAAATATTCCACGGACCTTGTCTTTCAAATCATCAGAACGTTTTGTCCAAGGTTGACTGAAAAATATAAAAGTTATTTATTTTCTTGTGGTTTAGCTTGTAAACCGAGATAATATGCATTGCCTATCATATCCACCCAAAGGAATTACTAGACTGTTTATATTAGCGTTTTGTTTGCATTAATACAAAATTTGTACACGATATCTTACACGTCGAGGGATAACATATAGTTGTAAGGATGGGACGACAAATCAAGGTCTGCAGTACACATTGGCGTGCACGTAAAATAACCCATGGCAACAATGTGCCTCAAAGCACACTATAAGGCGTATGCTCGCCTTCATTAACCCATGTTAAGCAGAATAGTAGCTGTAAGAGGACCTGGCAAGGGCAGCTGTATAGTCGTTCGGATGGTCCGAAAAAATCAAAGTCTCGTGTATAATTTGGGGTGCAGCTAAAAGATCCCTTTGCAGTTGGAATTCGATACAAGAGTGGGCCATAGTGTCGCTTAAATGGGACGTTAAACCCCATGTCATTACATTTCGTTGAGTTATTATCGGGATTATCAATTTACTCATGCAGTTAAGAACCTGCCTTTTATCACTTAAATTTACAAAATATTGAAAAATACCAATTTATTTTCTTACCTTTTATCACTTAAATTTGTAAAAAATTTAAAAATACTGGAATAATCTTGTTTACCAGATCCAAATAAAGCATCGTACAGATATTTTCTATTAACAGTTGAGAAGTCTGTCAGGTATATGTCTTGAACAAAAGGAACTGCAGGAATCACAGAATGGGGAACAGGACCAGTTCCAATGTCCAGTAGTCGTCTACCCTTCACATCACCTAAAGATTTAAATACAATACTTGAGTGGCATTTAGTGATTTAAATACAATACTTGAGTGGCATTTAGTGATTTAAATACAATACTTGAGTGGCATTTAGTGATTTAAATACAATCCTTGGGTGGCATTTAGTGATTTAAATACAATGCTTGTGTGGCATTTCGTGATTTAAATACAATCCTTGAGTGGCATTGAGTGATTGAGCACATAAAAAAGCACAACATAATTTATATGGAAAACAGAGAGAGAGAGAGAGAAAGAGAGAGAGAGAGATAAATGGGGTGTAAATTCGGGACTAAAATATGGATTCAATTTTATTTCAATAATTCGTGGGAGTGGGAGGAAACCGGAGAACCCGGAGAAAATCCACGAGGATGGACAGGCGACCCTACTACTTGCCACTTACAACCGGGGATTCAAAACCACGTCAGTTGTTGACTGACACTGTAGCCATCTTTCAGTGTATTATTTATGGAGGGTTAAAGGTCATGGCTAATTAAGGACAACATCACCATTTATTTAGTGACTATAAATGTGCGAAACCGATTTAAGGCTTGGTATAATTGTCAAGATATCTGGAGATATTTATTTATGATGGGTCATATTGCAGGCCCCGATAGAAGGGTCTTTATAATGTACGATAGGGAACATATAAACACATTTATGTAAAAACAAAACGAGTTTTCTTTACTTAATCAACGAGTGTTGATATATTTTGATATCAAAATAGACGAGTTTCCTTTCTTACATGCACAAATAAATAAATATAATTCTTTGGTACAGAATTTTTTGACAGCAGTTTACCTAATGCAAAGTCCTATATATTGACCCAGTATTTCCTTCAAGGTCAATTATATAAAAACAGTTTCTTTTTTAAAAAAAAAGAAGTTACTTTTTTATTTAAAATAAGTGGTTTCTTTAAAATAACGGAAAGTAGTTCCTTTTCGATTGACCAAAATTTTTCATGTAAATCGGTATCTCCTAAGGAGATATCACAGTATATTATGGAATTTATCACACAAGCGATATCTACTAACTGTCAACTGTGTTATTGGGTGATAAACCGTATTATATATAACTTTACCCGCTTTAAACACGTCGTGTTCACCGTTGAATACAAAGGGAATTAATCCACCCTCAACTGTATCGTCTAAAACAGTATAATATGATTTAACATAAGCATCTGGATCAAAATGAGTATTATAATCCTCATCTCTCAGTAGCCTGCCGTCCGCCATTTTAGTAGGTTTCTTTTGGCTTCTTTTAACCTCGACCTACATATACGTACAGAGGCGGATCCAGTGCTGGCGAGGGGCGCACCCCCCCCCCCCTCCTAATTTTCGACAGTCCCCTTTTTTATTGCTGAAAGTGACTTTTTTACTGCTGAATTTCAGACCCAAATATGTCCTCTCCAAACGTTTACTTAGACGAAAATATCAACCAAATAGCTCTTGGAATGCCTATAGATGCAAGGAAATGACAGATAACTGTCTTGGGACCCCCTTGCAGCGGCGTGCCCCGTATCCCCAGTAAGTGACCTTATTTTGCTGCCCCCCCCCTTTTCAAAATTCCTAGATCCGCCCCTGACGTACATATTTTAACCTCGAACTATATACGTACCAGAGCACCACAATGTTTAGTAATGACAACAGCATACTTGAGTATAGAAACTCAATGAACGATGGGGATAGGTTGTTTTAATTTACAACTGGAGGGTAAATGCTGGCGTATAGTAGAGAGAGAGCAAGAGAGAGAGAGAGAGAGAGAGAGAGAGAGAGAGAGAGAGAGGGAGGGAAGAATGGTTTAAAATCTTACGCTTATGCTTCTACGCTAAACTCTGTTTTATTTGATTTAGGACCAGGAATAACCCCATAGCGTCGGACAAGCGAACTACTGAATCGCAACTACACAAAAACAGGCCTTTTGATGTAACGCGCACACATTCAGCCGTTCGCACAAGCTACCCCCCCACACACACACACATACCCACACCACCCCACCCCACAAACAAGTTCTGACATCACATATATATTTATAGGCCTCATGTAGAAGCATGTTTTAGAATTTAATTTGTCGGATGAAATAAGTTAATATTTCTGACGATGTCATCCTTATATATCCTTATCAGTGACTATAGCGCGCGGTCCAGCGAATACTCACTGCGGATCAGTGTGGGTATATATGTAGACCAAGGAATAAAGAGTTCACGAGTATTCATGTAGGCCAAGGATAAAAACAATCACGTGTGTACATGTAGGCCAAGTTTAAAGGTTGAAAATAACGAGTTAATGGCCCAGCTACAAAATCAACCGATTAACATGGCGGAAAGCAGCTTACGGAGATATGAAGATTATAATACTCATTTTGATCCAGATGCTTATATTAACACATATTATACTGTTTTAGACGATACATGTGAGGGTGGATTAATTCCCTTTGCATTAAAGAGTCTACACGACATATTTAAAACAGGTAAAGTAACATAGATTATGTTTTAAATCTTCCCTATCGTACATAATAACGGTCTTAAAGGGACAATAACATTCTTGCTGGCTTGGTAGCTCCAGAAAATAAATAATACTCTTATTCTAAGTACTAGATGTTTAAGTGTCCTACCTGTTGTGTAAATTATCCATTACAACCTATTTTACTTGTCCAGAGGGTTCGAAAATATTTTAAAATCCAAGTCACATTTGAAAAGGTTTACGTTAGACTTTTCAAATCAATTGGTTGAATTTTTCCAATTTTCTAAAAAAAGGTGTGTTAAGATGAAATTTATATCATCATTTAATTGGAATATTGTAAAATAATACGATTTGTTGACCAGAATGAAGATTGGGACATATTATTCAGTTACAAGAAGAGTGTTATTGGGGCTATAATATGTAATATACAGATAAAAGGGTGTGCAGGTACACGGAACAGTACCTAATCGTTTGAATGGGACAAAAAGAAACAAGGTCACGTGTGCACATCTGCATGCAATTTGATACTCTTGAAATTGCCAGGGGATGTTAGAGGAGAGGGGGGGGGATGGCGTTTAACGTCCATTCGACGCAACTATTTCGGACTTTTACCCATGATTTAAGGATATAACAATTATTCGCTTGCGTGTAGGGGTCTTTAGCAGTGGAGGAAACTGGAAGACCCGGATAAAACCCACGCGGCTGGATAGGCGACGCTACTCGTTTTTACGTACACCTGGGGAATCGAAACCACGCTCAGGGCGGATCCAGGATATTCAGACGGGGGGGGGGGGGTCGTGTTGCAACCACTTGGGAGTGCGAAGCCCGGCCCTTGTTTTTTTGAGTGGAAAAAATGCCCACACGGATTTCCAACCTTAACTATTTTGTTCTTCTTTCCTGCGAGAATATATGGAGCTAAAAACTGTTCGCCACCTCAAAAAATAGACGGAGCGTACGCCGGGTGCGCCCCCTGTAATCCGCGCCTCACGCTAGTTGACGTATTATGATACAATGCGCACGTGCTAACCATTCAGTCATCCAACAACCCCGGGATGTTACGGGGGACTAGCCTTGACCTCACACACAATTTCAGCCGAATCGATCAATAATTAATTGTTCACGTATGAAGGTTGTGGACCCTCTAGAGGACACAAATTTGAACAGATTTTGATGAAACTTTAACTTTATCTTTATATCACAAAGATCTTGGTTCCTTTCAATATTCGCGCATATCAGATCCCGAATTAAGTTCCTGAATTACGGCCCCTGATTGTACGAAAAAATCACGGTTTTAGCTTGTGGTCCCTCTAGAGATCACAATTATTATGTCACCGTTACGCCCTAATGTCAATTGAGTTAGAATTTCGTGAAAATCGGACTGAAACTGACGGACAGAATGGCCGTCCCTCGTGCGCAAATAGTGTAAAAAATATGGTATATCAAGGTTGTGGACCCTCCTCTAAAGGCCACAATTTGATCCGTTTTTGATGAAACTTTAAAATTATGTTTACATCACAAAGATTGTGGTTACTTTTGAAAATCGCGCATATCCAAACGTAACTTGCTGCGCATTATGGCCCCGATTGCTCTAAAAATCGCATTTTTAGCTTTTGGGTTCTCTAGAGGTCACAATTTTCTTTTATTCTATTTTGAAAATCACTTACATATATCACCATTCCACCATAATAAAGGGCTGATTCCTATTTCGGAAAAAAAGGAAATGAAACTACCCGACAAAATGGCCGTTCTTTGTACGTAAATTTTGTAAAAGTATGTAATCTGAATGTTGTGGACAGGTCAATTTTTTTACGATTTTGATGAAACTTTAAATATACCACAAACATCGTATGGAAAATCGTATTTGTTTTTAGCTTGTTCTCTATTCATCTCTTGCAAAATGGCATGGTTTTGTTGACTATTTAAACTCGAATAACACGACACTAAGCCGAATTCCGACTTAATGCGCTTAATGCATAACGAAATGGAATAGAGTTTAACGTCCTACTGTTCTTTTCCGAACTGGGCTAATGATGACGGGAATACGCCATACAGTGTGCTATGAGGGGAATTTTTTTCCGATCAGTAGCGCTATGGCCTACTCTTATATCGAATTCCAACTGCCAAAGATATTTTATGTGCACGCCAATGTGCACACGGGACATCGGTTTATCGTCCCATCCGAACGACTAAACAGCTATCATTGTCGGACCCTCCGCCCTGTATCACTGACAAGGGGAAACCACGCCGGAATATCGGGATGGACTTTCTCGGCCAATGTAGGAATCGAACACCCGACTTCCAGGCGAGCGAGCCAGTATCTTACCACTTAGCCACCGTGACCCCCTTCATGCATAGCGCCGCAGTTCCAAATAGTATTAATAATTTTCGCATATTTTAATATTTGCGCTAAGACACAATTTTCTATAAACCACTATTTGGCGTTGACCAGTTGTATTGGCCTTCTGAGAAATATCGGCGTGACCTTGACTTTGAACCGGACTTCATATTTCCCATTGAGTTTGGAACGGGCTTTTCTATATACCGGATAACAACCGAAAAACATAAGAAAAGAAGCGGAAAACAACGGAAAACTACCGGAAACACCATGTTATACTAAGTACCCGAATCACCGGAAAAACACTAAATACCGGAAAACACCCTAAATAGGCAACCTGGAGTCTGGTCATCTGGAAAATACCAGGAAATCCTAACACTGACCCTAAACCCACGCACACAGAGGACCTGGTCTTCTAGAAAACACCGAAAAAACCTCCCTACCCCTAGCACACAGAAGACAAGGCTCACCCCTGCACACAAGGGACCTGGTCTTCTGGAAAACACCGGAAAAACCACCCTACCCCCAGCACACAGAGGACCAGTATCTGGGTTACCAATTTAGGGTGTTTTCCGGTATTTAGTGCGTTTTCAGGTATTTCGTTTTTTTCCAGTGTTTTCCGGTATTCAGAATAACACGGTGTTTTCCGGTAGTTGTCTGGTGTTTTCCGGTATATAGTATTGCCACTTGGAACCTTTGTGCTTATGTGTGCTATATGCCCTTATTTCTAGGAGAAATCAGAGAAGATGCCCCTCTCAAAAGATGATTGGGTCCTAAGGTCATGTTAGAGAAATCTGATCTCAAACGCCTGTACGTGACAAGAAATAGAATATTCTATCAAACCTCGTGGGTTTTCTCCGGGTCGTCCGATTACCCTCCACTGCTAAATACTCAACGCGCAAGCGATTTCTTGAAATGAAATTGAAATAACTTAGTTATCGGAGTTATATCGAAAGCCGGAATGCATGGACAGCCGTTTATAATTTAGGTAATGTGGAGGGTAAACAACTACTGTACATTAAGACTGTTCATATTCATTGTTCTTACGTTAAATCCTTATGGATAATTTCGAATCCCCGGTTGTACGTGGCAAGGAGTAGGGTCGCCTGTCCAACCACGTGGGTTTTCTCCAACTCCTCCGATTACCCTTCACTGCTAAAGACCTCTACGCGCAAGCGAATTATTGAAATAAAATTAGTCTCGAAATTCCCGAGTTTGTGTCGAGTGGGCGTTAAACCACATCTGTCTCTCTCTTTCTCTTTCTCTCTCTCTCTCTCTCTCTCTCTCTCTCTCTCTCCCTCTCTTATGGATAATACGGACGACTTAGCGGCCGTGTGCGCATGATTCATTGTCTGGCAACCCATCTTTTGTTACCGAAGTTATACAGAAGCTTAAACTTGTATTTAAATCTTTAGGTGATGTGAAGGGTAGACGATTATTAGACATTGGAACTGGTCCTATTCCCCATTCTGTGATTCCTGCTGTTCCGTTTGTTCAAGACATATACCTAACATAATTCTCAACAGTTAATAGAAAATATCTGAACGATGCTTTATTTGGATCCGGTAAACAAGATTATTCAAATATTTTTGAATATTTGGGTAATTTGGGCGATAAAAGGTAAGAAAATAAGTCACTTTTTATGGGAAGGTCCCAGTGGTATGGGTAACTTGATAATCACGACACAAACTAAGGAAAAGTAGAATAATTAAAAAAAGTATTTACCAACTAATTACGTGTACCTCCAAATAACAACCAAATATTAACAAATATTAACTAAATACTACTAAATGCCAACTAAATACCTCCAAATATTAAATAAATACTACCAAATACCAACTAAATACCTCCAAATATTAACTAATGCTACGAAATACCAACTAAATAATTCAAAATATTAACTAAATACTACCAAATATTAACTAAATACTACCAAATATCGACTAAATACTACCAAATACCAACTAAACTAAATACTACCAAATATTAACTATTTGCGATACATATTTTGTCCGTTGCTAATCAAAAATTAAAACCCAACGTTTATGATTCACAGTAGCTGTGAATCATTAATATGCCTATCATTTTGGAGATTTATCCATATTTTGAAGACAAGAATGCTTTCTTAACACTTTTAACGTGTTTATGTCGAATAAAATATTTAAAATGAAACTGAATTCTAGGTGTGACATCTTCTTCTCGAACTACCCAGACACTATTCATTATACATGTACTATAAAATAGAGGGACATAACTCTTAGAATGGAGACTATTAAACCGGAAATAGGGAATCAAGATGGGGTTTAAGGTCCACACGACACAATCTGTGTAATTTTGGAACTAACATGGTTCAAGTTCACTTCAATAATACGTTTACGTGTTTGGGCTTTAACTTTGGGAGGAAAATGTAGGGCCAGGAGACGACCCACGAGGTTGGATCAATCACAGAACTAGTGATACAACCCCCACCCCGATAGACAGGAAAATGAATTAATCAAAACATTTATATTTTTCAGTCAACCTTGGACAAAACGTTCTGATGAGTTGAAAGACAAAATCCGCGGAATATTTCCTTGTGACCTGCTACAAGATGATATATTTAAAGGAAGTTACTTCCCCTTGTTTGACGTCATCACAACCTATTTTTGTATGGACGCTGCTGCTCCAGATGTAGAAACATATGGAACAATCGCCAAGGAAATATCAAAATATCTTAAAATTGGTGGGCATTTGGTTATCGCTGGAACATTGGATGCGTCTGCTTATTTTGTCGGAGAAGAGAAATTCTTTGTCACGAATACCAGTGCCGATGACGTGAAATCATGCTGGAAAGATGCTGGGTTTTCAATACAGAGTTGGTATCACATGAAAGGGCCGGAAGTAGTGGGTCAATCTGATTTTGGTGGCGCTTGTGTTATGCATTGTATTAAGGAATCTTAATCGGTAACACGTGACCTAACCCTCTTCGTGGTTCTATTTTCTCTTCTCACTAGAGTTAATCCAATATTTATTTTAATACATTGTAAATTCATTTATCGCATACTAACAAAATTCCAACATTTATTTTAATTCGATGAAAGGGGGGTTTAAGGTACTACTGTTCTGCTTTGACTGGGCTATAGTAGACGGGCATACGCCCCGTGTGCTATTTAGGAAATGTTGCCCGTACAGCGGCACCATGGTCTACTACGAATGTATAAACGGGTCCTCGGTGTATAGCTTAACACCAATTACCATCTATTATCAAAACCAGCTGAGGTCAATAAGTTCACTGCATCTAAATAACAGTTCTTATTTCATACGATAGACAATTTATGAAAGTTATTGAGAACTTTGTCACACACATGGAGAAATTTGTTTGAAATAAATTACTGAAAGGCAGTTTGTTTGAATTTTAATTATTGTTAGCCTTATTGAAATTATTACCTGTATCCCAGATCCAACAAAATCTGGTTTGACGTCCCACTTTTTCGCTCCGACTTCGCTAAACAACACAGTATGCTCCGAGTTAAATTTTGGCCCGGACAGCGCCAGTGCGACCGTCTATTATGCTCAATTCCATCTGCCAAAGGATCTGGTGGGTTAGATGGATGAATGGTTAGCGCCTGCGGATTGTATCAGAATCTGTCATTGAGTCAGCTCTCCGTGGTTTTGATTCCCCGGTTGTACGTGACAAGGAGTAGAGTCGTCTGTACGGTCTCGTGGGTTTTCTCCTGACGCTCCCACTGTTAAAGACGCCTATGTACAAGCAAATTACTGAAAAAAAATGAACGATGTGTTAGTCCCGAGTGGATGATACATTAGTTAGTGAAACGAAAAATTGCAGCCCCGTCAAAATCGAAGATAATAATATTTTAATAAGACTTTATTTAATAGGTCGGCGACTGTCGATCGACTTTACTACCTCCGGTAATTTATAGGCTAGGCACTTGATCTTGGTAGTTCACTGGCATCATGCTGTAACAGAACTAAGCTCAGCTCATCTATTCAAAAGTACGCGACGCGAAAATCTGCTAAACCCAATTGACGCAACGTATCACGTGACGATACGGATACGTCATACGTATTGGAAAAATTCCGCTTGCCAAAAGTCTCTATATATTACCTCGCTTTTCGCCCCATCCTAAAGACTATACCTTGTCCCTTGCACCAACTGGGTTAATGAAGGTGGCAATGAAGTGAGATTTAACGTTGCACTTCCGTGCACCAATCAGGCTAATGAATATGAATATACGTGAACGGTCGGTCCTATTATTAGTCTGAATCCTGGAGAAAAATAAATGAATCTGTAATTATCTCCCTTTTTGTTTAACACTGTATTAGATCAATCAAAACTTAGGGCACTCACTGAAACAAATTATATATCACATTTATCAGAGTAACAGAAGTCGACATTTTGCTAACTTGACATATTTATGAACATAGACCACGTGCTTTGGGTTATAGAAAGCAGTCTCGGTCCCACCCCGGGATGATCACGTGAACGTTTTAAAAGGACGACATTCAGGGCAGTGATGTATTCTCGAGGTACGAAGTAGATGGCCCGCTACGTGCAGTATGTGTATTCGAGGTCAGAAAAGGTTGCAGTTAGCCATGTGTTACACAGTAGCGGATTTTCATTGAGGCTGGTGAGGCTGCAGCCTCAGGCCGAAAGATTTTGTAAAAAAAAAATTTTTTAGACTTGTCTGATACGATTAAAAACGCATAGACAATGAATGTTAGGGGGTGGGGTTTAGGCCCAACGGGAATCAACACAGGCCCTGACCCGAAATTAATTAGGCCCACGCCTTTTTAAATAGGCCCTCCAGAAACTGTCGCCTCGGGCCTTGGTGGAGCTTAATCCGCCACTGGTGTTACATCATGTCAAAATAGAAAAGAAATGAAATAATGGACTTTCACCTCCTGCTGTTCAGCTTTCACTGATCAATGAAGACAAGCATACGGCATACCTTACACTGTACGAAAAAAAAAACCTGAGATAAAACACTCTTCGATCTCCATGGTCGCCGTCATTTGTAAATCTGGAAACTTGAAAGTCGTTCCAGTGGTGGATGTTACATAGAGGGTACGGGAGTATGTTGCCGAGGTATGTTGAATGTTAATCCAACGGTAAACCCCGAGACTGTGGCGGCCATTGAAATAGTCGGGGATTCATTAATTTCACATTTACAGGTAATTCGTTCATAATTCCATATTTTAATTTTTATCCCAAAAGGTAAAATTCAGGCAAAACGGGTAGAAAAAAGTTTACAAGAGATATTTGGATGAAAAAGGCGCTTTGCATGACTGTCTCATAATTTCACATTCTTGTTTATAACCTCACCCTACATCTAGATTCTACTGTATGACGATGATATGTGCCTACGCCTATAATATTGTGATGTGGCATCGGTTTACTTATTACTTCCACTTTTAGGAAGAGATTTCCACAATTGCATATTTGTTCTAAATACAATCAGATTAACTTGAAAGAAAAACATCTTCAAACTTTGAAATCTTTGTATGGTAAAACATTCATCAAAGGCGTCGTCATGGAACTTGAGAGTAGTTTTAATGGCGGACTTCGTCATACAGCCGAGGTTAGATGTAGGGTACTGGAATCTGCTGAGGTTTGAGGAGTGTCTAAAACCCGTACAATATTAACACTATTTTAGTGACGCTTAAACACTATGGGGTGCAATTATGAATCATCTATATTTTACGACATGTGCAAAGAACAATATATAATTGTTTTAATTATAGGAGTCACGGTGGCTGAGTGGGGGTCATGGTGGCTGAGTGGCGGTCATGGTGGATGAGTAGAGGTCATGGTGGTTGAGTGGGGGTCATGGTGGATGAGTGGGGGTCATGGTGGATGAGTAGAGGGGGGCACGGTGGTTGAATGGGTGTCATGGTGGCTAAGTGGTTGGGGTCACGGTGGATGAGTGGGGGTGTTCATGGTGGGTAAGACGCTGTCTCGTTAGCCCGGAGGTCACGTGTTCCATCCTTGCAAAGTTCATCGGGATTTTTCCGACGTGGTTTCCCCATGTCACAGGTACTGGACGAAGGGCATGACAAAGACAGCTGTAGTTCATTGGGACAGAAAACCGAGGACCTGGATATACATTGGCATGCGCGTAATAAATACTTTGGCAGTTGATATTCGATGTAAGAGTAGACTATAATGCCGCGGTCGGGGCAAGGTATCCATCATAGCCATTACAATTCCTTCTGGATCACCCTATACATGTCGAATTTATTTAGTTAGACTCGCATTTTGCAAGAGCTAAATCTGACAATTACAGATCTTTCTTCAAAACTCATTTCAATTCCGGACGAAGACTTTGTTGGATCTTGGGTGGGCCCGTAGCCAGCTCATAATTTTTTTATTTTTTTTTTTGGGGGGGGGGGGGGAGCTACGGAATTTTTTCGAGGGGCGTTGGATGTGGTGTGGCCGGCTAAGAACATTCCTAAGAAATCATTATTGATGGCGAAATATTTGTGGGGACTAATACGTTTTGTTTTTTTTTTGTTTGGGGGGGGGGTCCTTGGATACAGTTAATAATTTCAATATGGCTCAATCTAATTAAAATATAGATCTATCATATTTCGTTTCGTTTTTTATACTTTCGATGGCCTACACTCATGTAGATCTAACAAGTTATAGTGGGAGCTCACGTTCTATGACGTCGGGTATCAAGCACGGGACATTTGACCCGATAACATCAGTCATTCGATTAACCAATTAGCGACCGCCATGCTTTGTAAAATCTACTTTTGTTTTGTTTTGATTTCTATCCGCTGGTGTTAGTATAGACGTCATTGGCTGGTAATATCCACCCACAGTTCCACGAATGAAAAGGTCAAACGGTCGATTTCACAGACCATTTGATTGGCTGACCCCTCATTTCAGACAGAACACGAGTTAAATAACAAGTCCTCCTGATCCAAGATTAGTAAAGACAAGTAAAAAGCGAAATTTGGAACTATAAAAAACGAAACGAAATTGGATCTGTAATTTAATCAGATTGAATATGGCTAACAATAATTAAAAGTCAATCAAATTGCCTTTCAGTAATTTATTTCAAACAAATTTCTCCATGTGTGTGACAAAGTTCTCAATAACTTTCATAAATTGTCTACCGTATAAAATAAGAACTATTATTTAGATGCAGCCAACTTATTGACCTCATTTGGTTTTAATAATAGATGATAATCGGTTTTCAGCTATACACTGAGGAAACGTGCGTATACATTTGCTGCTTGAATTCGATATAAGAGTAGGCCATAGTGCCGCTGTACGGGCAAAATTTCTCTAATAGCACACGAGCGTATGCCCGGCTTCATTGGCAGTCGTACGTTAAACCCCATTTCATTGAATTAAATAAATATTGGGGTTTTGTAAGAATGAGATATTAGAATCACTAAGAATTTAAAATGTATTCAAATAAATATTGGATTGAGATTAACTCTGGTAAAATAGAACCATGAAGAGGTTTAGGACACGCACAACCGATTAAGATTCCTTAATGCAATGCATAACAAAAGCGCCACCAAAATCAGCGTGACCCACTACTTCCGGTCCCTTCATGTGATTCCAGCTCTGTATTGAAAATCCAGCACCTTTCCAGCATGATTTTACATCATCCGCAGTGGTGTACAAGCCATAGAATTTCTCTTCCCCGACAAAATAATAAGTCACGTCCAATGTTCCAGCGATAACCAAGTGTCCTCCAATTTTAAGATATTTTGATATTTCCTTAGCGATTTTTCCATATGTTTCTACATCTGGAGGTGCAGCGTCCATACAATAAAAGGTTGTAATGACGTCAAACATGGGGAAGTAACTTCCTTTAAATATATCATCTTGTAGCAGGTCACAAGGAAATATTCCACGGACTTTGTCTTTCAAATCATCAGAACGTTTTGTCCAAGGTTGACTGAAAAATATAATATTTTTGTTTTACTAATTTTCTTCTCTTCATTGGGTGGGGGGGGGGGTCATTGATCCAACCTCGTGGGTCTTCTCCGAGTTCTACATTTTCCTCCCAACGTTAAAGCTCAAACACTTAAACATTACTGCAGTAAAATTGAACCATATGTTAGTCCTGAAATGGCACAGTTTGTGTCACGTGGTTTTTAAACTCTCTCTCTCTCTCTCTCATTCTCTCTCTTTCGTGATTTAGCTTGTAAAGCAAGATACACATTGCAGACTATTTCTATTTGCATTTCGCATTTATTATCGGAGCAAAAACCCTGAAAAGTGAGGGAGCCCCAAACAAATTACAATAGAAAGTAATGAAATTGGGTTCAATCGTGCACATATCAAACAACTTCATACTCAAATTCAGCCGAAATTGAATGCAATTCAATGCGATCTCATCTTGAAGCCGTGATAATAATAGCTGCAAAAATACAGAGAATTTATGTACGGTTAAATTCAGAAATTATTTGTTTTTTACAATCAACAGTCAAATATGTAGTATTTGTGATAAATGAAACGGCTAAAAATTGAATAAATAATTGATCTTCCACAGATAAACGTATTTTTATTCTAATAATTGTACTTTTATCTCAATTTTTAGGTAATATTTGCCCATTATTTCACAGAAATGTGTTGATTTCTGATGGGTTAATAATATTTGTTAGTATTTGCTGATCAAGGGAGGTAACTGGAACATCTTGGGTTTGGCCATCATCTTTTCCGTATCATTTTGCAAGTATTCTAAGAATTAACGCATTTTGTTTGATGTAAATGAAATATTCCGTTAGTTTTCCACAATAGTGAGGTATTAAGATAAAATCTGGGTGTTATCATGGAACATAATCTATCCATGGAAAATCAGATCAATTTCCTCTGCAAAACATGTCATTACCACATTCGAAACATTAGTTCAGTACGTCATTTCAGATTCTGCAACAACTCTGGTCCGATGTCTCATTCTTTCTCGACTAGACTATTGCAATAGTATCCGATATAACGAAAGAGCAAGGATATCGACTTCAAAGGATACAATATTCAGCGGCAAGAATTGTTTCACGGACAAAAGTTCGTGACCACATTTCACCTGTTTTATGCTCTCTTCATTGGCCTAGCAATAACTGTGTAATGTACTCGTTTATTTCTTGACTACCCGATACATGCCGAATTCATTCTAATTAGTTTTTGTCGCGATTAACACATTACCCATGCAACTGGGCCCTACACATAAAAAATGTGATTTATTTTCTTACCTTGTATCACTTAAATTTGCCAAAAATTGATAAATATTTGAATAATCTTGTTTACCAGATCCAAATAAAGCATCGTACAGATATTTTCTATTAACCGTTGAGAAGTCTGTTAGGTAGATATCTTGAACAAACGGAACTGCAGGAATTACAGAATACGGGATAGGACCAGTTCCAATGTCCAGTAGTCGTTTACCCTTCACATCACCTAAAGTTTTAAATAAAAGATGGGTTGCCAGACAATAAAACACGCACACACGGCTTCCTAGTCGTTCGTATTATCCATAAGGATTTTACGCCAGAATAAGGAATATGAACAGTCCAATTGTCCAATAGTCGTGTACCCTCCACATTGGGGGTAAGGGTCTTTAGCAGTGGGAGGAAACCGGATTTTATGTTACTTTACCTGCTTTAAATATATCGTGTAGACTCTTTAATGTAAATGGTATTAATCCACCGTCGACTGTGTCCTCTAAATCACCATAATATGTTTTAATATAAGTATCTGGATCAAAATGAGTATTGTAATCTTCACCTCTCAGTAGTCTGCTCTCCGTCATGTTAGTCGGTTGATTTTGAAGCGGGGGTCATCAACACCTTACATGTACTTTTAACCTTTAAACTTGGCCTACGTATAGATAGTAACTCCACACGTGATTTCTTTTAACCTTGGTCTACATGTATACCCAGTGCATGTATACCCAGAGCCGCACACGATTTAAAACATGGTAGATTTTTTAGACCTGATCGAGACTACTTATTATTATGAACGGGAATATTTTTGACAAATCGGAAGTGATCAGACGTAGAAAATAGAGGCGGGTGGCACTCGGCAAACCTAGGCAGATTCTGGAACCTACATCTAGCCTCGGCTGTATGACAGTAAGTGATATGTACCTACGCCTATACAATTGCGACGCGGCACCGGTTTACTTATTAGGAAAACTTTTAGAAAGAAGTTCTCAAAATTGCGTCGTTCGAAGGGTGTGTAGAATTTTCAGTGCAAACTTGTCCTTGTTTAAAGAAAATCGGATAAACTTGAAAGGAAAACAGCTTAAAACTTGTAAGATAAAACAGTCTTCAAAGGCGTGGTCATGGGCAACGCCGTTGGTAATCTGGGAACTTGAAAGTAGTTCCAATGCCGAGGCTAGATGTAGGGCATTGGTAACTGCTGAGGTTTCCCGAGTGAGACGGATGTTACGTCAAGGAAGAAGGCCCAGACGTTCGGGTGAAACGAAAACCAAAGATCCCGTGTTACACAGTGGTGTGTAATGAGAGAGAGAGCGAGAGAGAGAAATGGGGTTTAACGTCCACTCAACACAAACTAGGTCATTTCGGGACTAACATATGGTTCAATTTTATTTCAATAATTCGCTTGCGCGTAGGGGTCTTTAGCAGTGGGAGGAAACCAGAGTGTCCGGAGGAAACCCACGAGGTTGAGAAGGCGCCCCTATCTCCATGCCACATACGCTCACACGGCCAGCTAGATGTCGAAGCGCGGCACTCTAGACCACTAGGCCATCCCAACCCCCCTTGGTGTGTAATGACAGTTAAACATCGAAATAAAATAAGGCCGGGCAAAATGCTACTCGTAGCACACAGTATGACGTTTACCCGTCTTAGTCGGTCGGTTAAGAAAAGTATGAGTTTAAACCACATTTCATTTTATCTATTTTATTTTAAGACTCATTTTGAAAGTATTATTTAAAGATACGTTATGGGGCATTAGATACCGGGTTGGCAGTTTTCACTATAATAGTTAAAATGTCAATAATGTAAAGGCAATTTGCTGAAAATTGAAGTCAAATGAATCCACTATAAACCGAGAATTAAGCGAATGGAAGTTTTACCTTTCGACAGTCGGAACGACAAAAAGCATTATCGATTATCCATTTCATTAAATCGGGAAGAAAAGTTATGCAGTAAATCGGATCATAACCCACTAAAGATAGCAGGCATTTATTTTCAGAAATATTATAGGGTCTATGATTCTTGGGCTGAACTTTTAACTCTTTGACTGTATATTGCTTCTACACTACTACTACTACTACCTGGTGTTTTAACGTCCGCTTCCACAGAAGTGATATCGCAGACAAGACATAGGAGAGCCGAGGCTTCTTCCTGTTTTTAGAATATGATTTTGTAATCTTTCCATTTGCGGCCTCGGGCCATGGGGTAGGTTTAGTGAGAAGTTCTTCCCTTTATTTAATAAAAATAAAACACATATTGTTTGGTAGTTGATCTGTAGAGACAGCATTTATGCAAACATATATGCGTCTCGTCTCTGGATTGGTAGAAGTCATCTTTTGGGGTTTAGTGTTTAGGTGCCAGGCCCGTCTTATCGTGGCCTCCCCTTATCCCACTTTGCAGGTTTGGTGTCTTTGTAGTGGATTAGTGTTTGCTTCTACATTGAAATCCCTCTATTAAGACTGTAGAGGGGTGTCAATCGAGCAGATTGACAGTTACTCACGGCAGTGTCGGATCGGATATGTCATCCATCTATACCCATTGTTTCATAAAGGAAGTACACTTACCTAAGATAATAATTTAGAGTCGGTCTATTGTTTCTCACTATTCAACCAGCACTAAAGGATTAAGTTTAACAATACGGGCAATTAAGCCCTAAAGCTGTGGCTATCTATGTCACGTGACATCTCTCAGCGAATCATCCGTCGAGGATGAGCACAATGGTTGACTGCCTTTAAATAGACATGCTTAGCGGGAATTCAACACATTCCAACTTAGCAGAATATAGACCTTCTCTCGTTTTATTTTCAAGGTAAGAACGTACTTTTGATCGTTATACGCTAGTCCTCCTTAGTTAAATATATGTATGTATTGTATCTATCTCTATGCTTAGATTTTTATTTAATGCCACAAATACGCAAGTGGATATATTTTATACTCACGCTTAGTAGAGTAAGCTGTTTAAGCCACATGTTATCGGGATTACATGTATTTCTATTTTTCCACATGTATTCGTATTATTTTACGAATATTCGGCATTGTCACGTTGAGGGTCCTTTAGCACCTAATTACGTTGTTATACGCATACCTATCGAGAGACTTGATTCTATCTACACGTATTAAGATTTTGTATACTTACAAGGCATTATTAGCTAAGTATGTTTATAGTCAGCGTATTAACGTTAAAGGTCATTATTATCCACTGAAGTATGTTTATATTTACACGTTTCAAGATATAGATCAACTAAAGTATCTTCCCAATCACGTGACGTACCTGTCGGGATTCCCGTGTCGTCACATATATCGCATGACATTTAGCTTGTCCACAGGGCGTGAATTCCCTGCCCCCAGTGACGTCACACCTCTCGGGCTTTCAACGGATATCCCATGACGTCACAAAATCATCACGTGATCTACAAGACAGGAATCCCTTTCCTCGATTGACGTCATACCTCACGTGATCTTCACTGATATGCCATGACGTCACAAGTCATCACGTGACCTACCTATTAGGAACGCCGGGCGATGAATGTCAATATCACTTGACGTCATGTGACACGCATTATTCCAAATAGTGCCTCTTGCAGTCAAGCGAGTATACTACCCCCCCCCCATCCTGTTATATATATTATATATACATGTATATTGATTTTTTGTATTTTTGATTGTATATTTCACTTATTACATATCTGACACGTTCTGTCAAACATTGTAACCTATTCTTATACAATCATGTTTTTGTTATATTAAACACATTCCAACTTAGCAGAATATAGACCTTCTCTCGTTTTATTTTCAAGCTTGCTCATCAGCAATAAAGTAACTTTTAAAAGACCACCTAGCGGACAGTCTAGATTTGGTCTCACTGGGGTGGTCTCACTACTAAGTGAGCATGCTCAAGACAATTACAAAGAAAACATTATGTAAATTATATAAATGTACTTTAATAGTCTAAGACGAGAAAATAATTTAAGTAAATTAACATAAAAGTTGCCCTGAGTAAATAATATAGTGTAAATTAAACTAAAAGATTCCCTGAGTAATGACTTCTAAGACGAGAAAATAATGTAAGTAAATTAAACTAAAAGTTTCCCTGAGTAAATAATGTAATGTCAATTAACATAAACGTTGCCCTGAGTATAAATGACTTGAACCTTTGTTGTCAATATTATTAAACAATTAATCAACTCTACGGTATAAATATACACAACCGTATTCTATTCTATAACTACATGCAAATACAAGCAAACATCATAGAATACAGCCTTAAATAACCTATGTTTGTATTCAACGGCTTGAAAACGTTTGCCCATAATGACATCAAACTGTAATGTCGTCACAACTAGGCACCACAATTTTTGTAAAATAGAAAGAAAAAAGGGCGGAACCAATGATGAATTTAAACGTAATTGGTAATGACTTATTTAATAATCGGCACAGTACAGAGTATTTGAGATTTGCATGTAGTTATAGAATAAATACAGAACTCAATGGTTAAACCCAATTTCATTTCATTTCAGAACTCAATGAGCACTGAATACCGCGATTTACTAACATAATTCAGATCTGTTTAACCACGAAGTCTATATTGTTTATTACGATTTGAACTTCCGATAGGGGGCCTACAATTATTACGATATTTGATTTAATTAATATTATTTACATTTGACGGAGGCATAAAATAAGGAAAAATATATTTTGTTATTCTATCGGCCGTGTATGTCGCTACATCACGTGTAACCGGTTAAGATTCCTTAATACAATGCATAACAAAAGCGCCACCAAAATCAGCGTTACCCACTACTTTTGGCCCTTTCATGTGATTCCAATTGTGTATTGAAAACCCAGCACCTGTCCAGCATGATTTCACTTCCTGTTCGGTAATATCCAAGGCAAAGAATTTCTGTTCCCCGACGTTATAATAGGTTTCAGCCAATACGCCAACGATAACCAAATGTCCACCAATTTTAAGATATTTTGATATTTTCTCGGCGATTTTTCCGTATGTTTCTACATCTGGAACTGCTATGTCCAGACAGAAACTGGCCGTGATAACGTCAAATAAGGGGAAGTAACTGCCTTTAAATATATCATCTTGTAGCAGGTCACAAGGAAATATTCCACGGACTTTGTCTTTCAACTCATAAGAACGTTTTGTCCACGGTTGACTGAAAAATACAAAAGTTTTGATTTATTCATTTTCCTGTCTATAGGGAAGGAGGCGGGGCGTTGCGCGTTGTATCATACGTCATTGAGCAAACTGAGGTGGTTTCGATTCTCGGGATGTAATGTCTAAAACACACTAGTTGCGGGATATCCCTACGCGAAAATTTCGATATTTCGCTGGGACAGACTTTGGCGGAATCTGGGTATCACAATATATCCAAAATCATTAATACAACCGCAAAGCTGCACTACTTTGTTTCACGGTAAATGATTAAAGGTATGCCGACACAAACTGATTTCCACACTGATTTAATAACATTTTAAAGTACTTTTCGTCCGTCTTGGGACTATTCATAAATCATGTTATCGTATAAATATATGATCGAACACAGAGGCATTTATTTCTTTGAAATTTGTTTGTGGTAAAAAAACTCCCCTCCCGACTTTTATACCTATTTCTGCACGAGATCTTACATTTCTAAGGATGGCATATAGCCATGTGAATGGGGCGGAAAACCGAGCTCCCATGGATACATTGGCGTGCACGTAAAATAACCCATGGCAGCTAGAATTCGATATAAGAGTAGGCGTAGCGATGCTGTTTGAGCAAAATTTCCCCCGCACTGTATGGTGTATGCCCGTCTTCATTAGCCTAGTCGAATCAGAGCAGTAGGACATTAACCTCCATTTTATTTCATTTTACGGTGAACTAGACAGTGTTTGAGTGAGATTTGGTCTATTCAAACGAAACGCTGTGAGGGTGTATGGCTGAAATTACGCTAAAGTATTTATTCCCATCTGTACTGAAAGTCATGTCCAATATGATCAAATACCACCCAATGAAGACGTAAAGTTGATATGAGACTGTTTGAGGATATCTGACAATTCTTCATGCCCCAATACAACTAAACTGGTGGAATTCATTGAGTTAATTCCTTTAATATTGCAAACATTATGTATGATAAATGAAACGGCTAAACATTGAATAGATAATTTATTTTCCACAAATGAACGTATTATTATTCTAGTAATTGTACTTTTATCTCAATTTTTGGGTAATATTTGCCCATTATTTTACAGAAATGTGTTCAGTTCTGATAGTATGGGTTAATAATATTTGTTAGGGTTTGCTGATCAAGGGAGGTAACTGGAACATCGGAAGATTAGCCATAACTTTTTCCGTATTATTTTGCAAATTTTCCACGAATGAAATCATTATGTTCTATATAATTGAAGTATTCTGTTAGTTTTTCACAATACTGAGGTAAATAAATCATAGCCTCTTGTCGCCCCTTCTTAGTATTTGTTGATTAAGGGAGGTAACTGGTACATCGGGAGATTAGCCACAACATTATTGCAAGGTTTTTTTTCACGAATGAACGCATTTTGTTTTTGTATAATTGAAGTATTCCGTTAGTTTTACACATTTGGTGGTATTTAGTTAATATTTGCTAGTATTTGGTTTGTATTTGATAGTATTTAGTTGGTATTTGTTAGTATTTAATTGGTATTTGTTAGTATTTAGTTAATATTTGGAATTATTTAGTTAGTATTTGGTTGTATTGGGTTAACATTTGGTAGTATTTAGCTAATACTTGGAAGTATTTAGTTAGTACGTGTTAGTACTGGGTGGATTATCCCGTCCCGATTGGACGATTCCTGTACAGTTTGGAGTGCAGTTGTCAAACATCCATAATTTAAATACTTTTTTGAATCATTATTCTTGAAATAATGTGTTCGTATATTTGTTGGCTACCCGAAACATGACAAATTCATTTTTATTAGTTTTTGTCGCAATTATCAAGTTACCCTTACAAAATCATTTATTTTCTTACCTTTTATCGCTTAAATTTGCAAAAAATTCAAAAATATTGGAATAATCTTGTTTACCAGATCCAAATAAAGCATCGTACAGATATTTTCTATTAACCATTGAGAAGTCTGTTAGGTATATGTCTTGAACAAACGGAACTGCAGGAATCACAGAATGAGGAATAGGACCAGTTCCAATGTCCAGTAGTCGTTTACCATTTACATCACCTAAAGCATTAAATACAAGTTTAAACTTCTGTATAATGTCGATAACAAAACATGGGTAGCTAGATAATGAAACATACGCGCACGGCCGCTAAGTCGTCAATATTATCCATAAGGATATACATAGTCCCAGAAAACTCGCCTGTTCATGTAAATGAAGATGTATTGGTGGCTTAGAAGAGAAATTAGTACAAATACATGCTGACTATCCTAATTGTGATGTTTTACTCCGTGGTGATTTTAATTCGAGAACTGGAAATGCTAGACTTAGTGACTGTATATTGGACGATTCCACAGCCTATCTTCCAGGTCTAGGCGAAGCCGAATATAAATACGACGATTTCTGTATACCCCGACATTCAAAAGATAAAGAAGTAAACAATTTTGGCAGAGACCTTTTAAGGTTATGTTCAACATTTAATCTACACATTATAAATGGGAGAAGTGCAGATGACCCAGCTGGTGAATTTACTTGTGTTAAATACAATGGTGCCTCCGTGGTGGACTATGTCTTGGTATCAACTGATATTTATAAGCTTATTCGATCCTTTCGTGTCGATTTTAGAACTGAGTCGGATCATCTACCCCTTATTTGTTCATTATCATACTATATCGCTAAAAATAATTCTAAATCTTGTTTCGATGATGGTACTCTCCCTTATAACAAACTAATTTGGAAAGGTAAAGAAGCTGTCACTTTTAAAGATAATGTTGCCAGGAATTTTGACAATCTCAAGTTAAAGTTCCCTATTCTTTTGCAAAGCAGTGCTGAAAATGCGCTAAGGCTCTTGGGATCCTTTATTTACTCCTGTGCTCAAGGTTGTATTGTTAAACCGTCTGGTAACACGAGACATCCTGACAAACACCAACCCCTTGGTTTGATCACCAATGTTTAAATTTTAAAGCCAAAAAGTACACTACTTTGAAATTGTTCGGTACTAAACTCGAGGCTTAAAAGTTGGTCAGAAACACAGGGTAAAATGGTGAAGCTTAGGCTGGATTTCGCAAAGGTCGATCTACCATTGATCATGCGTTTACTCTTCAAGGGCTTGTGCAAAAATATCTATCCAAATCCAAAGGGAGGCTATTTGTACTGTACGTTGATTTCAGTAAGGCATATGATTGTTTAAGCAGAATTAAACTGCTCTCTGTATTAATAAATAAAGGTCTCCATGGGAAAATGTATGCTACATTGACTTCTATGTATAAATCTGTTACCTCCTGTGTAAAACTTGATTCATATGTAACACGATTGTTTAATTGTGATTTCGGTGTAAGGCAGGGATATATTTTAAGGCCATTGTTATTTTGTTTATATATTAATAATCTTGTTGAAATGCTAAATTCTGCAAACTGCAGGGCTATATTTACCATTCCAGAAGCACCAGAAATTGCTTCGTTATTATATGCTGATGATGTGTCAATGATGTGTCATTGTTCTCTGATTCAATCGGGGATTTACAATATAAAATTAATTTGTTTGACAAATTTTGCTCAAAGTTTAATCTCAAGGTAAATCCAGATAAAACCAAAATAATTATTTTTAGAAACAGTGGTGTAATAGAGCAAAATGAGAAATGGTTCCTGAATAATCAACAAATAGAAACTGTAACTTATTATAATTATCTGGTCCTAATATTTTCCTCAAGATTGAACTGGAATAAAAATATTACCAACTTATCAATTAAAGCGGAAAGAAGTTTAATTAGAAAGACGGAAGATTTAGATATCAACTTGTGTTTTAAGAGTTTGGATCATGTTATAAAACCTGCCCCCCTCTATGGAGCCGAGTTGTGAGGTTTTCAATATCGGCACGAAATTGAAAGGGTGCACAACAAATTTTGCAACTTCATTTTAGGAATTCACAAGAGTTCCTCAAATGCTGGAACACTTGGGGAATGTGGAAGTCACAGTTTAAGCATACATTATACAGATCGGTATCCTAAAAAAGTATTCATTATGTTAAAACAATTAGACAAAGTCGGCAGAGTTAGTTGGGTGACAAAGGTCCGAATTATGTTACATTGCTTAGGATTTGGTTATGTCTTTGAAACTGAAATAATCGGCAATTTTAACATGTTTATAAGTCAAATTAAGTTACGATTATCAGATATAAACTTACAAGAATGGTCAGATAAATTATCAGAAAGCGAAAGTTTAACAGATTATCGCAAATTCAAAATAAATCTAGTTCACGAATCTTATTTATTGTCGAATATTCAGTTAAAACACAGAAGAAATATTACAAAATTTAGGCTAAATCTTAACATGTTTGAATTTGCATAGACGAAATCTAACTACTTTTCCATTATGTCATCAATGTGATGACGATAGTCGTTGTAACTTCCTAAACTTGTCCAATTCTAGAGACCCTTGTGTATTATTATCGATCTCAAATTATATAGAAAGGATTACCAAGTATCCTAAATAAATTGCTGTGTATAATTATGAACGTGCCAGTTGATAGTTTTTAAATATAATCAACTTAATCATTTCGTTTAAACCAATGAATCATTTCGTTTAAACGAATACATATTTTTTTCCCCACAAATAAACGTATTTTTATTCTAGTAATTGTACTTTTCTCTCAATTTTTGGGTAATATTTGCCCATTATTTTACAGAAATGTGTTAATTTCTGATAGTATGGGTGAACAATATTTGTTAGTATTTGGAGATCAAGGGAGGTAACTGGTACATCGGGAGATTAGCCATCACTTTGTCCGTATTATTTTGCACGTTTTCCACGAATTAACGTATTTTGTTTTATATAATTGAAGTATTCTCTTAGTTTTTTACTATAATCATTTCGTTTAAACGAATTGATTGTTTCGTTTAAACGAATTGATTATTTCGTTATAACGAATTAATATTTCGTTTAAGCGAATTAATATTTCGTTTAAACGAATTAATATTTCGTTTAAACGAATTAATATTTCGTTTAAACGAATTAATATTTCGTTTAAACGAATTAATATTTCGTTTAAGAGAATAATTAATATTTCGTTTAAGAGAATTAATATTTCGTTTAAACGAATTAATAGTAGAATCATGTACAAAAAGATTATATAAGAGTAGAATCCGTGCACTTAAGTGGCTCCGGACCATTTCATATTTGGAAGTTAATTATATTTGGTCTTTTTAAGCAAACACCTCAGACAAAAGAATGTTACAGGGCGAAATATCCGCTGTCCTTTTGACCTATGCGCTGTCACCAACATCAATAATGGTCATGTCGGAGACCCCGCTGACCTTTTACTAGTGTTCAGATGTCACCATATAGTTATTATCATTAATATCAAAGGACCGTGAGTACTAGTGAGTAATATTTCACACTGGGTAGATCACACAAACAACAAATCGACAAACAGGTGACAAATGGCGGTGTCAAAAGGTCAACTAACAGAGGTCAAATCGAAACGTGAGTTATCAATAATTAATTATAAAGGATATGCAATAAAATGAAATATATATTGAACCAAGTAAAGCAATATCAGCTAAGAAGGTAAAAAAACCCATGAAAATTGATACGTGACAAATTACAAGTTTGAATAGAAGTGTAATGTAATGTTGAAATGAATAACTGGCCAAGCGTAAAAAGTCCCTATTAAATTTTAGCATTGACAAAAATTCGCCTTTTACGTTTTTTTTATGAGTCTGTGAATGAAATCCGTCTGAAATGTTCATACCATTAATGTTGATTCCAGAACGTATTCGTCTGTAAACTTGAAATTATGTTATAAGAAAAGGCACCTATAAAAGAGAGTGAGGAGGGGATAGCATTGGACGGAGCTCAAACCGCCTGTCATACCAGCCATTAGTTATTTGAGACTAGGAAGAATTGTGTTTAATGCTTCCAGTTTGTAGAAATAAAATATTTAAGAAAAGAACCTGAACTGTAGATGTAACTTATTCAGGGAAGAAAGTACAGCGTGAAAATGGTAGTCTGATTTTATAGGACTAAAACTGCAGAGGGTGCACAAACAACTTGGACGGGCGGGCGGAAAGGGCGACGACAATATATGTCCATATGAAAATGTTGGGGGGAGGAGTAAAAATGCGTTTATCGCATTTACTTACTCACCTGCAGAGGGTCCACAAACAATTGTAGACAGACGTCCGGACGGACGGACAGAGGCGACGACAATATACGTGAAAATGTGGAGGGTTTAAAATATGCGTTTATCGCATTTACTCATCTCTCGACAGAAGCTAAAAGGTCGGTAAAAATGAACAATTATTGATCGGTTCGGCTGAAATTCCGTGTGAGGTCATGGCAATCGGAATGACAGACTCACCCTACATACAGAGAAGTGACTCCGACACAATGAATAGCCATGATCAAAGCCTTGACTTTGGCCATGATATCCATATGTATCTGAACGTCACAGGTCATGAGGTCAAAGCACTACCTTTTGTACTGATTCGTATCCGGATTGTCTGTGCAATAACACGGACACAAGTCATTTAATTTAATCGAATAATAAATCCCCTGAAGAAAATAGGATTTGAAAAGATTTAGCAAGTTTAATCGGACATACGACACACGAGGAACGATATCAATGACGTGGCTAGTCCCCCATAACATCCCGGGGTAGTTGGGTGGTCGAATTGTTAGCACGTGCGCGCTGTATCATACGGCCTGCCATTGAGTCAACTGGCGAGGTTTCGAATCGTCGGTTGAACGCGGCAAGCAGTAGGGTCGCCTGTCCAGCCTTGTGCGTTTTCACCCTGTACTCAGGTTTCCTCCCAATCCTAAAGACCCCTAAGCGCAAGCGAATTATTAAAATAAAATAAAACCATATGTTAGTCCCGAAATAACCTAGTTGCATCGATGGTGAAGATTTATAACATAATTTACAAACCTCAATTTATGTTACGTTACCTGCTTTAAAGATATCATGTATACCGTTTAATACAAAGGGACTTATTCCGCCATCGACTGTATCGTCTAAATCACCATAATATGTTTTAATATAAGTGTCCGGATCAAAGTGAGTATTATAGTCTTCACCTCTCAGTAGTCTGCTATCCGCCATTGTGGTCGGTTGATTTTGAAGCTGGGGCCCTCAACAATACGTATACGGAGTGGAGTTCATTGGTCAGTGTTCTGTATTAATAATAAAACCATACTTGAATCAACAGTCAACACGTGACTTTGTTTATCATTGCATTAATGTATAAGTAAAGGATATTAACGTACCCGAGCTTGATATGATAGAGAATACGCGGGCAAAGCCCAAGTGTTCTCAACATGGGCGTCACACATGGGCGTCACACATGGGTGGGGGGGGTCTGAATATACTTGCACCCCCCAAAATTTGGCAAAATAAAACACTAATTTTAGGACTGGAATAGAAGTAAAACGCGTTTGCGGCCATCAAATATTCCAAAATGTTCTTGGGGGTTCATACAAAGTCAGCTCCGTTTCTACGCCCCGCGAAGAAAACTGGCCGCAGCCCGTAAACCTGCTTCGGGCATTTCTATTTTTGCTTCCCTAATTGTCATCGAGTCCTAAAAACACTAATTTCACTTATCTTTTAATTGAATGAGTTTACTATTGATGAAAACATTTTGTCGGGGACACTCTACTTTGTGTGACATTTTTCGGACATCGATTATTACTTGTGAATGCAACAGTTTGATTGGATGGTTGGAATTCCGAGTGGGATTTCGGTTACAAAACCACTGGATAATTTTGGAGTTTCTCACACAGGCTAGAATAGCTGAAAGCGCATTTGCGGTGGTTAAATTTTCAAAATTTTCTCCGGGAGGGTGAGGCTCCGATAGCCCGCGACGATTGATTGGTTGATTGGATTTCGGGGCAGCCATGTAGGCAATATTGGACCAAATTGAAGTTGCTGTATTCACAGGCTACAGACTGGAATAGTAGTTAAATTCTCAATTTTTTTTTCCCAATGGCCCCGTTTTCGTGGGTGTAAACGATTGATTGGAATTCGAGTCAGCAAGCCACCCTAATTAGGCTATATTAGACCACTTTGAAATTGCTTTGTTCATGGGCTGAAATTGCAGGAAAAAGTGTTTGCAGCCGTCAAATATTCCAAAATTTTCTTACGTGGGGATAAGCCACGCTTCTTCGCGTCTCGGGGAAGACCGGTGCCGCTGACTGTAAACACGATAAACGTTGTATTGGTGTGATGTTTTAACTTAACCCCGTAATATATGCCAAACAATGTTTACAGAAGACTGAGACTTTAAACAAAATTTATAGGGGTAGGGTCCCCCGCTCCCCCGTTGCGGCCCCCCCCCCAATATATATTTCACGGCTACGCCCCTGGTTCTCAATCAAATCAATACGAAAGGGAGTAGGTTTTTATCCGACATATACAACGGTATTCCACCCTTAAATTTAATGGGATCTTCTTTTGAAGGTCGGGGGTCACGGTGGCTAAGTGTTCGATCCCTGCATTGGCCGAGAAAGTTCATCTCGATTTTCCGGCGTGATTTCCCCTTGTCAGTGATGTAGAAGGAGGACCTGACAAGTACAGCTGCCTAGTCGTTCGGATGGGACGAAAACTCGAGGTCCCGTGTACACATTGGAGTGCACGTAAAAGATCCCTTGGAAGTTGGAATTCGATATAAGAGTATGCCGTTGCGCCGCTGCCCGGGCAAAATTACCTTCATAGCACACTGTATGGCGTATGCCCGTCTTTCATTAGCCCAAGTTAGGTGCAAAAGAGGACATTGAACCCTCATACACCGCGCAGTGTTGCGTTTGATTAGAGGTAATCCTACTACACACTGCTATTATGAGTGGATATTGTTGTTTCAAATTTTGATTGGTCAGTAGTCCGTCTACCAACCAATCACTAGCTGCCCTACAAAAGCTTTACATTTAAAGCGAGTGCCAATATTAGACCAAATATGTTTACATAACGTTACGTCATGGCTCACGATTTTATTATGGCTAATTAACCCGTGCATAGCAGAATACTGCAGTAAAACTAATTGCGTGACAAACGAAGCTATCGAATCGAATGAAATGTAAACAATACTGTTTGGAAACGAAAATACTTTCATCGTTTTTAATACCTTAAAACACCGTCCAAAATTTTTAAGGAAGACCCAGATTAAACGAAGGACTGTCATGTTGCTGTACTTAAGTGATAGCTTTCATTGAACGGAAAGAACAGACACACTCCCGCATAAGTTCAAGAAACAGGCGCTATTCCAGCAATGGCCAGAGGGGGATTTCTCGGGCCATTGCTTCAGGAATATGTAAACCCTATTTGATTTCATTTTCTTTTGAAAGTCAACAATGATTGGATAATTTATCGCTAGTTATCGCCAAGTAGCAAACATTACCGCAGTAATCACATGCATGGTTTTGTTTATACGTCCCCATTTTTGAGTAATTGAATTAAAAGATAAAAAAAAGTGGATAGTAATACGAAGTCAGGCGAATAATGAATCCCTTTAAGCAAACTTATTGACGATGGAATAGATGTAAATGCAGAAGAAAATTTGGATCAAAAGTTCAGAAAAGGATTTGACCGACTGCTTTAAGTGGACTGTGCCCACAAATACTTTACATAGCAATTCTTGCTCGATAAATAATTTCAAGTCGTGGAGGGCGTGGGGAAATAATAGAAATGTGGACTGAAAGAAAATTCCGAAAGATGGATAACCGATTTAAATATGCCGATAAGTACGCCGTCTATTTCGACCCTGAATGCTACAAACTGTACCATAACAATTTTTAATTGTCAATAGGATAAAAATTTATTTCTGTGCTTTTTGTATTATTTCAATCATCATCATGATACGGGCCGAATATATCGACATAAGATGACGCCATTAGCGGTTGATATGTAAGATCAACCCGTCATGACGTCATCAGCGGTTGATATGAACCGAATATATCAACCTATGATGACGTGATGGCTGGTTGTTATGAGATAGACCCGTTATGGACATCTAAGTAAAACCTACCGACAGTTGCATATCCAGTGCATGTATACCTACTGCAGCGGAGGGGGGGGGGGGCTTAGTGGTCTAGAGTGCCGCGCTTCGACCTCTAGCTGGCCGGTCACCTCTGGCTTGCGGCTGTGGTTTCGAGCCCTGGTGTGAGCGTATGTGACATGGAGATAGGGGAGCCTTCTCAACCCCGTGGGTTTCCCCCGGGAACTCCGGTTTCCTCCCACTACGCGCAAGCGAATTATTGAAATAAAATTATAAACCATATGTTAGTCCCGAAATGACCTAGTTTGTGTTGAGTGGACGTTAAACCTCATCTCTCTCTCTCTCTCTCTCTCTCTCTCTCTCTCTCACCTAGTGCAGCACAGTTTTCTTCAATTAACATAACTGAGTATAATAACTCACGAAATGAAAGGAAATTGGGTTTAAGACCCTACTGCTCATAACCTGGGCTAATGAAGACAGGCATACGCCACATGGTGCGCTATGTCTATGGATCTTTTACGTGGACGCAACTGTGTACCTGTGTACATGGGACTTCGGTTTTTGTCCCATGTAATAGATGTAAAGATAATAGTAACGTCATAGACTATTTTTACTCTTTTAAACGTTTATGATACATTATATAGCTGGGAAGTCAAAGCAGCTGTGAGCGAATGTTGGGACTATACACAACATGCAGTATATTTGAGGTAAACTCTATTGTTTGTGGAATACAAAAGTGGTATTGATTATAGTGGAAATGATTTGCGATAAGCTAAACGTTATTTACATTAATTTCCACCCTGTTAAATAAATTACGATAAGCTAAAACATATTTACATTAATTTCCACCCTGTTAAATTAATTGAATATAAAGAGAACTGGACCTGGTGCCACGTTACCTTTGAACTCGTGTCACTTTCAGTGCCATGTTACCCTTGAACATATGTCACTTCCGGTACCAAAGAAACCAATAAACTGGTTTCCACATAAGCAATGCACACATCAAATAAAATGGACGCAGAATCAACCAAATCCGCCAATATCAAATCATTTTATATATATGTTACTTGTAAGTGATCGTCGCAAAATTACATTACTTCCGGTGATAATGAAAATGTTCAATTAGTTTTATGAAATCGAAAATGGCATAACGTGCCACGTTACCCTTGAACATATGTCACTTCCGGTACCAAAGAAACCAATAAACTGGTTTCCACATAAGCAATGCACACATCAAATAAAATGGACGCAGAATCAACCAAATCCGCCAATATCAAATCATTTTATATATATGTTACTTGTAAGTGATCCTGGCAAAATTACATTACTTCCGGTGATAATGAAAATGTTCAATTACTTTTATGAAATCGAAAATGGCATAACATATCATATAGTGAAAATTTTATGTAAATCGAATAATAATTGCCACTTTTATAAACCAAAAACCTTGAAAAGTGACTTGTAGAAAATCGTCTACTTCTCGGCAACCGTTCAAGTTAGAAACTATTTTTGGGTATCTATATGATCGTATTTGTTGATTGGAATCAAATATCATAATTTTAAAAACATTACAAATCAGACGCATATGAATAAAATATATGTTTTGAAGGCTAAAAATACAGTTTTTGCCAAATAACATTACTTCCGGCGATACCAAAAACGTTAAATTGGTTTTATAACACCTACTATGACATTGGGCATCAAAGGGTGAAAATTTTATAAAAATCGAAAAGTAATTGACACTTTTATGGGCTAAAAACCTTCAAATGTGATTTTAAGAAAACCGCCTATATCTCGGCAATCGAACAAGTTGGAAACAATTTTGTGATATCTTTATGACCATAAGTGTTTTGATAATATGTGAATTTAATCGAAAAGTTTATTTTATTATTACATATTAAATAATTATTGGTTGAAAAAAATATTGATTTCAAAAGTTAAAATGCAGTTTTTGGCCAAATGGCGTCACTTCCGGTTTCGATTTTAAATTGTAATCGAATTGATATGACGCATACTTGCGTTTTAAATCAAATGGTGTCACTTTTGTGAATATCCATTAATAATTAACTATTTTACAGGCAAATTACGAAAAAGGTGACTTATGCAAAACTGCCCATTTCTCGGCAACTGCTTGTATTATAAACTAATTTTCAACATACATTCTCTTCGTATGGATTATAGCTACACGTTTATAAAAGTTACATAGAAATATTTTAAAATCTGAAAAGCCTGAACGGATTGTAAATAGGCCAATTTTACGCCTTTTCTCCCCTCTTAATCCAATTTACTCGAAAATGAAATCGAAATTTAAAGAACTGCTTCCGACATTTTTGCGCCTTTAAAAGACAACCTTTTTTAGTTATAATATCAGTTTAAAAAAAATAACATTTTCTTTTGAAAAATGGTACCCCACTGTCAAAATTGTAGTTTTTGGTAAATTTACGCCACTTCCGTTGCCGACAGATAACACTGTTGATAACAAAAAAGATGACAATTGAGACAACGGAGCTTATGAACTTTGTTTTATACAAATCGTACAATAAATAATTAATCTAGGGCTGAAAAACTGAATTAGCCAATGGCGGCCAAGGAAAATTTTCAAGACAAAAAAAATTCACATTTTTGCTCAAGTCAGATGACTCTTTAATTCTGTGTAAAACACCACTAAAAAATATTCATAAATAAAAAAGATTTTTGGAAAAATATAAATTTTCGAAATTTGGCGCCTAATATCTTCGAAGATTTGCTGAAAATCAAAAATCAAAAGTAGCGTAGCTATGTGCCCTGTCTCCGGCTATGCCAAAATGTATCGAAAGTTAAAATCCAATGATTATTGTTAAAATTACTGCAATATTTTTAAAAACGATAACTTCGGTGATTTCGGTCACGCCCATTTTCCCAGTAAAACCGAAGAAATCGTAACGATGCGACAAGTAGTTGGAATCTGAATAATAATAATAATAATAATAAGAATTTTAACAAAAACAATAGTGTTTTACACACGCTACGCAGTGTGAAATCCTAATAATTGATTAATTTTTATCACATTGCATTATAATGCTATATCAGCCTACCGTACGATTTATCATTATTGTATTCAACAACGTTTTATCTTTATAAAGTTTAAGTTGTTTTCCCGTTCGTTATATATACTGTATTATGCCAATACCCAGTATTTAATGTACATTTATTATTATATTTATAGGTTTATTCATCTTTATGTATGTTCTACATGTAAGTGCCTGTTTGAAAGAATCTACTTAACAACAAATGTGTACATCACGTGAGACGCGTTACTACTGGAACGTGAGTATTCTTCACACACGCACACACATTGTTATATACTCGAATTTTTCTCTTTCCATACAGATAAAAACCGGTCTTGCAATTAATTCCGCTTTGGCTTGTCATTACAATATATATATCTGCTATAATATAATATACTATAATAAATGCTATTTTTCAAACAGCCAGTCACTTTTCGTCCCAGTTACAAAAAGAAAAACATTTGCGGACAGGTCTTTCAGTGTTGCCGGTCCACGGCAATGGAATGATCTACCCGACAGCTTAAAAAAACTCTAAACTCTCAGGAAAGTCTTAAAAAATCACATAAAAAAATATCACGGTAAAACAGACCGTGCTGGTTGCAAGAAGCTAAGTCTCGTTCCTCCATATTTGATTAAATCACAGTATCGTTTTAATCTATTGAATATCGGAGAAATCTGATACCATCGAAAGTTGATGAAGGCCTGGATCAGTTAATTAATGTCTAATTAATACTTTAGAAAACATTTCAGTCCTTACAGGGAAAGACCTGCAATAGGCAGATTTAACTCTTGCATAATGCATGTTTAACATATGGTTTAAACAATATTTATTCATTAAATATCGCTTATTACATAGTAGTTTTAAAGATATGAAACAAAAACAAGCTAAAATCTTATATAAATTAGCTTCATAATATGTTTATATTACTTACTTGTGATATTTCAGGAATATAATATAGTTGTTTCTTGACGACGAAAGTTCAATTCAACAATGTAAAAGGGCTAATCCTGCGATGCAGTAATGACGGGTTTCATCGGTGCAACATTACCCTTGAACATATGTCACTTCCGCGACCAATGAAACCATTAATCAGGTTTCTACATGAGCATTGTACACATCAAATAAAATGGACGCCGAATCAACCAAATCCAGCAATATCAATTCATTTTATACATGTGTTTTATATAACTAATCCTGACAAAATTACACTACTTCCGGTGATAATGAAAATGTTCAATTTCTTTTATGAAATCCAAAACGGCATAAGGCATTACATGGTGAAAATTTTACGTATATCGAATAATAATTGCCACTTTTATAGACCATAAATGCAAAAATAATAAACATAAAAAGATGAGTGACAGACTTTTATAACCACAACGCCAATTTAGCAGATGCCAAAAACGTAAAATTAGCTATAGAAGAGGCTTGTAAATGTGAGTGTGAGGGAGAGAGAGAGAAGGGGGGTGCTTGGGTTTAACGTCCACTCGACACAAACTAGGTCATTTCGGGACTAACATATGGTTTAATTTTATTTCAACAATTCGCTTGCGCGTAGGGGTCTTTAGCAGTGGGAGGAAACCGGACTGCCTGGAGGAAACCCACGAGCTTGAGAAGGCGCCCCTATCACACCACGGATCGAAACCACAGCCGCAAGCCAGAGGTGACCGGCCAGCTAGGGGTGGAAGCGTGGCACTCGAGACGACTAGGCCACCCCAACCCCCTACAGTGACCACCCTAGACCCTTAAAACCATTAGCCAAATTTTTAGCCAAATCAAAATTTTATTAGCCAATTCAGAAAGTTTTAGCCAAATATTTTATATCATTTTTATTCACATATTTGTTAATTAAAAATGAAACTACGTGCTTGTTGCTTTTTAAACTTATCGGTAATACAAGACCCATAGCAGCCGTAGAAAGGAAATAATAAACAGTACAAAATCTTTATGAGTATCCTTTATCTAAATTGCTACGTATTTTTTTTTTTACTTCGTTTTATCTAGTTCACTATATGGTCTGTCAATATATGAAGAAGTTTTGGAAAAGGTGGGAAATATCACGTGGTTTGCGCGTGGTGGAATAAAGGATGAAAGGGGGGATATTCCTTTGATGTCACGTAATCACTGTCTAATACATTCCGGCTTCTAGATGCCGATATAATTTTAGAAATAATTTAGTGATTTAGATTGTTATGCTTGGTTATTGTATCGACAAATAAAAACTCGTAATAAAGATCATACTTTATTAATTAATAATATTATCAACAAATAGGTTCCCATTTAGATGTTTTATTTTTAACAATAGTTCTAGAAATGGCGGGAGAATGTCACGTGATAGCCACTGTTGACAAACAGGTCATGAAGGTATCACTTTGATGTATCATTTCATTACCGCATGAACTAATGCACACGTATAGATATATATATATACAGATGCCGTGCCGATTACTGTAGTAAGGAATTATATAGTAATTAACACTTAAAATATGATAATCTCAACCATTAATGATACAGCAAATAATTTAATTCATAATGGATGGTGTATATTTTTGATGATTGCGTAAGAAGCGTGGCCCAATTATTACTTCAACAACACAGGGTTTATGTTGATTCCAGCCGTAAAATAGTAAAAGTACCATGCGTTTCCCGACTAAAATAAAGACAAATATCTACATAGATCATCATGCCGAACTTTTGTCGACTTCCGGTTAAATCAAGTAACCTCGCAGGGGAAACTGCCGAACTGTGGTCAGCTGGTATGCGCCGGTATGGATAAATCAAGCAGGGCCATTTTCTTTCATTTAAAAAACAATTCAAATTTTATTTATTTTAATTTTCTTTTTATAAATTATTTTTTTTTCATAAGATTTTTTTTTAATTTCTAAAACAAAAAAAAACAAAAAAAAAAAACAAAAAAAAAATATAGAAATTTTAATGTGTAATGGTTTTATATCCACCACTATCGGTAATTTATTTGTATCGGCCGATATACTTCGCTGTCAATATCTGATATCGGTAAAACCGATCGGTGTCATATCGGAACATCGCTACTTGTAGTGAAGCGAATGTACACTCGGCAAGCGGCGAGCATATATGTAAACAGTGCAGTGCCACACAAAAGGGGCGTAACTGTGTTGTATAGTCTCTAGACTCGATAATCGAGACTATGCTGTTTCTATTAATGATTTGAGTAATGATGACCGAGACTATGCGAATATTTCAAACGCTTTTTTCTCGGCTAATAGTGGACCAATTGGACTGAAATTTTCAACAAATTACCTTTACACTATCTAGTGTTTAACTATTATAGTGAGAACTGCCATCTCTTTATCTTATCTCCCATAATGTAACTTTAAATGTAATAAACTTAAACTTAAATCCTATTATGTTAACGTTTGTTAATTTGATGTACATAATGAGATAATTACCATATTTTGTTCATGTTTCTGTGAACGATAAAGAGAATTCATTTGCTAAATAAAACTGTATCAAGCTACACACCATTGTTCCCGGGAAATACATTAGTTCCGGGGAAGAATACGTGAAAATCGCGTAAATGTTAGTAAATAGGTTGTACGAACCTGAATTAATATTAGCATGGGGTCATATGTATTCTAAGGGTTCATAGATTGTTTGTATTTTTCGATTATAAATATATTACAGGCCTTTAAAATGTATTTGAATATTTAACTCATGATTATATTGAGCTGTAAACTAATGGTATGTAATTCGACGATTAACATATGGTTTAAACAATTTTATTCATATATTACCCTTGTTAAAAAACACAGCTTTTACCCGAGGACCAAAAAAGTCTATTTCCATGTTAGATAACCTAGTCTACTTCACCTGACAAAATTTCTACGTGGTCCACACTAAGTGCGTAAAATCCGTTATGTGTGTGCTCTATGGTGGACTATGGCTGCCATAGCAAATACATATTATTTTAATATTTTTCTCTTTTTTTGTTATTTAATTCTTAGTGGGGCTGCTTGATTTATCCGCCGGTAAGCGAGTCGGTTTGTACAAGGCGTACGCCGGTAAAGTTACCGTATCAGAGCAAATCAAGTGACCCGGCTGATAAAAAATTTGACGTCGGATAATATTATAATATTAAACCGGTTACATGACATGTTTTAATAAAGATTGGTTGCCAGGCAACTAAACATACGCCCACAACAGCTAAATCGTCCGGGCATTCAACAAGAGTTGTTGCTTATTTTTACTTTTTTTTCGGTAATGAAACATTTATTATACACTAAAATCTGATTAAGAGTAACATTTCATTAAGTAATTATCAGAAAATCATTATAATTTGTTTGCTTTTTATAAAGTTCTGCCCCATGCTAACGTTTAGTATACGAAACATTTAATATCATGGAATTAGTTGTTCAGTAATCAAAATTCATTGAACATCAATATAGGGCCTACTTGTTTGTCTCAAGACCTCAATCTGAAGTCAATCAGATGATAAATTTGGCCCCAGACCGTCCACAAGATTTTTCAAGTGACCAAGGGTCATAACTTGGGCAGTTATTATTGGAAATCGCTGACAATCAATAGACTTCTTCGGCTCTTGACCTTAAACACTTTGTATGATTTAAAGTCAATTGGATATTAACGTTGGCCTCTAGAGCGTCAAGAAGAATTTCTGAAGTGATCAAGGGCCGTAACGCAGGCAGTAATTAAAGGAAATAGCTGAAATTCATATGCTTCGTCTCATGACCTTAAACACTGTGCATAAATTTAATGTCAGTCGGATATTAACTTTGACCATCATGGACGCCGGACAGATGGATGAACGGAGGTGACGACAATATACGACCACATTTCAATGACTATAAGTAAGTGACCACAACATAAACAGAAAATTATTATTTGTAGTATTCTCGAAAAAAATAAATAAATGACATACGGTTTTACGAAGCTTCAATTCAGCTTCAAAGCATTTGGTTTAATTTTACCGCTTTAATATTCGTGTTTAATGCCATTCATATCTAAAGTGAATTTTATCTCGTTGAGATGTTCATCTTGCGCCGGTGATCGCCGCTGTCGACAAAGCGGCGCATTCGGCGTACGCCGCGGCCGAACTTTTGTCGACTTCCGGTTAAATCAAGTAACCTCGCAGGGGAAACTGCCGAACTGTGGTCAGCTGGTATGCGCCGGTATGGATAAATCAAGCAGGGCCATTTTCTTTCATTTAAAAAACAATTCAAATTTTATTTATTTTAATTTTCTTTTTATAAATTATTTTTTTTTCATAAGATTTTTTTTTAATTTCTAAAACAAAAAAAAACAAAAAAAAAAACCAAAAAAAAAATATAGAAATTTTTTTTTTCATGTTACGTGCTTTGCCATATTCCGTGTTTTGCTATAGTCCGTGATTGTAGTTTAGGGTAAGGCTTAGGTTTGGGTAAGGCTTATGTTTGGCCCAGAGTTAGGGTAAGGACTAGTCCTGTGTACATCTCGAGACGAAATCTACAGGTGCTAGCCTTACCCTAATCCTAACTCCCACAATCTCTACATGACGTCATATGTGCTAAAATGCGTAGGACCGTCTCCGATCTACCGCTCCCTTGCTTTGCATAGTGCAAACCAATGGTCGTGTTCCGCAGTACTTCGCTTTTGGGTGTTTTATCCACATAAATCCGTTGACGAAAGCACAGGGTTTTAGTTTTCACAAGTAAATGTTAATATTTAATGAAATCAATCAAAAACTCGATCTCCCGTCCTTATTCTTGTTGTCTCGTATTACCAGTCGACTCTACCTGCGGTATAGCCAATCTGCTTAGTTTCTCCGCCGATAAGTGAGCCCACAGGTGGATTATCCTATAGGCAGTGTAGGCAGCTGCCTAGGGTCCAAGAAAAATGGGCCCATAAAATTTTGGACAACCTATTTAAATTTGATGTTTTACATTTTAAGTGAATTCAGATGTTTGAAAGTCAATTCATCTTTTCATTTTATCTAGCAATTGGGTACTGCTATGCTCCCCTGGGCATAAAATGATTGTTACTGGTCGAATGACATGATTTGACGAAGTGGTAGTGATTGATATTATTCCATCAGTGGTCTTAGTTTTACTTCGACAAACCAGTTCTGCGAAGGTCCCAGCTGATCGAGCTGCCTGGGGCCCATCAGAGCCTTGGTCTGCCTCTGAGCGAGCCGGTTTTTATACGGCGTACGCCGGTCAAGTAATATTCGCCGCCCCTGTAGCCGAACTTTTGCAGACGTCGGGTTAAATCAAGTGACCTCGCCGCTAATATAACCGAACTATGATCATTCGGTATGCGCCAGTATGGACAAATAAAGCAGGGCCAAAATTCGTTGTCCACAGTGTTTCGCTTGCGGGTGTTTTATCAACATCTTCGACGATAGCACAGGATGCCAGTTCTCACAAGTAAGTATGAATATCTTATGAAAAGTAAAACCAAAATCTTGAACTACAAGAGTCGATCTTGACTATAAGTACATAATATATGACTGTCAAGGGTTCTTTGGCATGCATGCCAATCTGTACACGGAACCTCGATTTTCTGTACCATCCGAATGACCATATAATGTCCCCTTGCCAGGCCCTAAGTCCTGCACCACTTGCCAGACCCTTCGTCCTGAACCAAGACCAGGATCGAAAACAGGACCAACAGAACAGCGACCTACTGACATATCTTAAAGGAGAGGGGGGGGGGGGTGCGATGCATGGTTAGCGCGTGCAACATGAGGTCTGTCATTGAGTCCACTTGCGTGTTTTCCATTCCTCGATTGTACGTGACAAGGAGTAGGGTCATCGGTCCAATAATTTGTGTTTTTAATGTCGAAGACTTTGGATGATACCGAGTTAGAGACTTAGCAATTTTAACTTCCCAACCGTTTTTGTCCTAATCCCGCAATTAAATAAGGTACCCGTTATTTTTATATTTGTGTGTTGGTCCGTTTAGTTCAGCGGCAAAATAAACACCACCACGCTCTCATGACTCCGGAATCCTGTCAAGTTATTCTTCATACAACAAAATTTAATCTTACCTTAGAGTTTACAACATGATTAAATTAATTATTGTGACTGCATGGTAAAATAAGACATTTTGCGATAAGGATGGTTAGGCCTACTTAGCACAATGCCAGTCTATCATATACTCATCTACATTGACTCTTCTAGGTCGAGATTCTTGTTTTCGTAGTAATAGAGCTTATATTTTAAAGATGACTTTTTACCAGTTTTTATGCTGCAACTGACATAATTTACTACCCACTCCAAATTACTAGAAAGTATTCGAAATGCCTGGAAATCGCGTCTACGGCCGTCTGGTTTTCAAAATTTTATGGGGGAGCCCCCCCCCCCGACCCCCCATCGGACGCTTCGCCGCTCCACGGTGGTTAAATTCTCCACGGACTCTAAAGAAATATATTTGTCGGGAAAATATGCTGCCCCCCCCCCCAAAACAAGTTCGGCCTCGTTCGCCTATGCTTTTGCCTAAGAATTATTTTAATTTGACTTATGCAAGATATCCTTTTCCACTATCTAGAGAAAGTCTTGGCTATTTCTGCTGGAGAGACTTTAAGAAGGGGCAATAAGGAGAAAAATGGCATTTTTCACCGAACGTAATTTTCTGACTCATGAAATATCATCTATGTAAAGCTGTGTAGGTGTTGCTTTCTATTAATCCAAGTGGACTGTCATTTGGAGAGTTACCTCTGCAGGTACTGTTGGAGAACATATATAAATTTCAAGGAGGCTGGGTGAATAGAAGGGACCAAGGTGGTGGTGTTCAGTTCTGCTATCTTGGACAAGGGTTATTTTTTCGCGCTATGCTCATGTACAAGCCATGCTTTATTTGGAAATATTGGAGCAATGAAGCTGTCATTTTCAGAGAATCATGCTACATGTATTCTGGGTGGTATATTAGAACTGTATATGTAATTAGGCTGTCATAAGCATAAAATGACATTTTTCAATGGAAAGCTGTACAAAATGCAGTTTTTGGCTCAAGTGAATTGGCCGTCATTAAATTTTGGCTGAACCTATTAACCTGACATTTGCACCTGACATATATTCCGGATGGTGGTGTTAGAATTGCAGCCTGTTTTGTCAATAATTAAGAGTTTGAGGGCTGACTCAGTTTGGGGTATTTCGGTCGTTTGGACAATCTTTTTTTCGCGCTGTGCTCATGCATAACCCCTGATTTTTTTTTAGAAATATTGGAGCAAGTCTGCTGAAATTTTCACGTGATCTTCCTGTATGTATTCTGGGGTGGCTGTGCAAATGTCAGCTTGTTAGCTCAATTAGAACTGTACAAAAATACTGTGACAAAATATACTCTCGTAGTGGTATAAATCAAATGTGGATATTAAAAAATTCCAAAGAATTACTTGATGGTTTGCAATCTAGATCCCTTGCTTCAGTCTCATCTATTCAAACGTTTGACTTTTCTACTTTGTACACTAAAATTCCCCATAGTAAATTAAAATCCCGGATGAGAATCACAGTGATTCCAAGAACAAATTCACCGCCATCAAAATAATTCAGATGTTGGATTTTTTAATTGATAACATCTTTGTTGAATTTGGAGGGGAAATATATCAGCAAGTGGTGGGTATCCCCATGGGCACCAGCTGTGCACCTTTGCTTGCTGATTTATTTCTCTATTCGTACGAAGCCGATTACATACAAGCGCTCGTAAAAACAAATAAACGATTGGTCAGACATTTTAATATCATTTATCGATATATCGACGACGTTTTATCACTGAATAATTCTAAATTTAGTGATTATGTCGATTTCATATATCCTGATGAGCTCGAAATTAAAAACACCACTGACAGTGACAATAACGCTTCCTTCTTGGATCTGCGTCTCGAATTTCACAATTGCCATAAACTAAGTGTTAAATTGTATGATAAACGTGATGACTTTGACTTTCCGATTGTCAACTTTCCATTTATTAGTAGTAACATTCCAATATCACCAGCTTATGGAGTGTTTGTGTATCAGCTAACACGTTACGCGAGAGCTTGTTCCTTTTATTCTGATTTTTTAATTAGATCGAGGCATTTGTCGTCTAAACTTCAACTACAAGGATACGTGCGCACTAAACTTATAAAAACCTTTAAAAAGTTTTATGGCCGTCTCATTGACTTGATTAGTAAATATAATGTGTCTCTCTCAGCTATTATTCTAGATATATTTAATTGACACGTTTACTATTACATAAATAGAATTTAACCACCTATTATTTCCGAAACTCTCTCTCTCTCTCCCCCCCCCTCTCCCTCCCTCTCCACGCAGTTGTAAATAATAAACTTCATTGTGTTGGATTGTGCATTGAGTTACTAATATACTCAGTTATGTTTGGGAGTTGGAAGGCTCATAAAGTTATTGTGCGTGACAAGGGTAGGGTCACCTGTCCAACTTCGTGGGTGTTCTCCTGGTCCTCCGTTTTTCTCCGACTGCCAAAGACCCTCACGCACAAGGGAACTATTGAAATAAAATTAAACCATAATATGTTAAGTCACGAAATGACCTAGTTTGTGTTGAGTGGACGCTAAACCCATATCTAACTCCCTCCCTCCCTCTCTCTCTGTCTCTCTGTCTCTATGTCTGTCTGTCTGTCTCTCTCTTATCAATGGGTATACATGTAGGCCAAGAATAAAAAAGTCACGTATATACATGTAGGCCAAGGATAAAAGAAGTCACGTGAGTTCATATAATATATACTCAAGTATGTTGTTATTATTACAGAATACTGTAAGTTTACAAGTTAAAAGTACATGTAACGTGTTGAGGACCCCAGCTTCAAAATCTACCGACTAACATGGCTGAGAGCAGACTACTGAGAGGTGAAGATTATAATACCCGCTTTGATCCTGATACTTATATTAAAACATATTATGCTGATTTGGACTAAGACTAGTAATTATTTCCCCTTATTTCATGATGGACGAATGTAGTGCGAGTTATAAATAGACAATTTTTCCCTTATTTTTTTTCTCCCCTCTTCCTGCATTTTTGGGTTGACTTTTTGGTCTAGAATTGGAGAAAAGGCATCAAATTTTCAATTTCATAGCAGTTTTGGGTAATACTGAGGATATTACAGCGGAGGGATAGGGGGTGTAAAATGTCTTTCTGCGGAGCAATCAATGTGTCGGAAGTGAGATTTTTACACCGGTGAACTTCAAATCCCCGTAGCAAAAAATGTAAATGGTCAACCCCCTACAAATTTATGATGAGGAGATTGCCAAATGTGGTCTCCATTGTGCCTATAAAGATTGGAACCAACGGAATGTTGAGCAAAATGCTACAGCCTGTGATGTTACAGCCATTTAACATTGAAGTCAATGGACAAATAATTACTAGTCTGAGTCCTGATATGTCAACACACATTGAATTTGGATATTTTCTCAGCCACTTATTTCCTGAAGTTTTGAATGGAAAGTGTCAGAAATGGTAAGAATACTGTTTTTTTATTGCTCAGCAGTACATTTTGTGTCTATTTCATATCAAAATAGCCATTATTGGGGGTGTCTGTTGGCCGAGGGTGAATTTGATTTGTAGATGTTAAAATTTCGTTCGCTATGGTGTCAAAACGTGGTTTTAAGTCTCAATATTAAGGCCTATTCAACTGCGGATTTGGCCTGAAGGTCCCGAGATGTAAACAGAGCTGACCCTAACCCTAACCCAAGACCTTACCCTAACCCTAACCCTAACCTGCAATCTCGTCAACAAGCATGTGCCCTAGGCCCAAGCCAAAACCCAGTCCTGACCCTAGCCCTAACCCACAATTTTGTCCAAAAATCATGCGCCCACACCCCAATTTACGTGTGACCTTGAACCAAGTCTGCAGTTGGCCTTAATATTTAGACCTAAAATGTTTGGCCTACACACAATGACATGTTAACAGGTACACTCCAAAATTTACACCTGTGTGACATTTGACCAAATCTGCAACTGGCCTTGACATTTAGACCAATCTTCAAAAGATGGTGTCTACCTTTGAGATGGCCTTAGAAGTATGTGACACTCAGAGTTTACTTTTTTACTGACTACTGACTGTGAACTGGTTTCTAGTTGTAGGTCCAGTGACGGGATGTTCGCTAGAAACAAAGAGGTTTATTTCTATTTCCAATTGAGACCATTTTTTTTCCTTTCTTATTATCCCACAGTTTTTTATTGCATATTTATCCCCAGCTTTCTATCATTTCAGGTGCCAAGGCTAATGTTTCATTCATAGAGTGGATTGATTGACCTCAACACAAGCTTTAAAAAGGAAAAAAAAAAAGCAGAACAGGTGAGATAAATGGGCATTTCATACACTTTACGAAGTACATCCAACCTGATCCCCACTTCTGCTGACTAATGGGCTGGAAATTTGGTACTGTACAGGGTTTTCTTGTCCCCTTGGCATGTAACTGAATGACAGAATTGCACATTTTGACCATTTTCTTGATGTCAATGATCCATTTCCCTGGATAGTATTCGCCCCAGAATGCTCATTCTCATCCAAATTTAACATTTCAGGTCTACATCTTGAAACCCGATGAATTCCTGGACTGGCTTTTTTAGAATGATGATGCATATCAATTTCATCCCTGATCTCTATGACACCTGTGGTGAAAGTGGAAGGCAAATCATGATCAGTTTGGGTTCCAGCCGAAAACCTCTGTAAACTTTGCTTTTTGGTGATGATTTCATTTTCGAGCTTGAAAAGGACACCCTTGTGTTTATCATGACCTCTCATATTGGAAGATAACATAAATGCCAATAAATAGCCTGTGTGTTGACGGTTGTTCATATCTCTTTGCCAGGAAAGTTGTAGGCACCATCACCATTGTAAATCATTTGACAGACCAGAGTGAACAGGGTGACCTATGATTGGTCAGCAGTGTATCCAATTCAATACTGGGGGGTTGGGATGAAAAAAGCTGTTGCAGTGTTACATAATCAGATTTTTTCCACTAACTTATCCTGTGGAAATACAGCTATATAGGTGATATTTGGATATTCATAGGCACTTCATGTTTTAACATCTTAGATTTGACCACAATTTGGCACTTGAAGCTATGTTAACAGAGAAAACTGTGTGTTTTTTGATGAAAGCGTCAAAAAGTCTAATATTGCGTCATGATTACTGTTTTAAAGTATTTTCATGTTTGATTTATATTGAATTTATCTCATCTTTTTACAGAATGCATTTATGTTCAATAATAAAAATGTTCTGTGGAATTCAAAATTCATGTGCTTTCAAATTATACGATTTCATACTGGGGGGGTGGGGTTGAAAAAGCTGTTGTAGTGTTACACAATCAGATTATTTCAACATACTTATCTTATGGAAATACAGCTATATAGGAGACAGTTTAAAATTGATAAGCACTGCAGGTTTCAACATCTTAGATTTAACCATAATTTGGCACTTGAAATTAGGTTAACAGCGAAAAACTGTGTGGTTTTTGATGAAAGTGTTAAAAAGTCTAATATTGCATCATGATTGCTGTTTTAAAGTATTTTCATGTTTGATTTGCATTGAATTTATCTCATCTTTTTACAGAATGCATTTATGTTCAACAATAGAAATGTTGTGTGGAATTCAAAATTCATGTCCTTTGAAATTTCTGTCTGAAATTCCGCAGTTTTCTGATGTATTATAGTGTATGCAGAATGCAGCACTGCTCATCTGAAAATGCATGGATTTTCATAATCTTTGGCCAGGGAATTGCATATATGTTTGTTTATCAGATTACAAAAGATTTGTTCAAATAGCAGCAACATGTGAGGTATATATGACTAAGACTAGTAATTATTTCCCCTTATTTCATGATGGACGAATGTAGTGCGAGTTATAAATAGACAATTTTTCCCTTATTTTTTTTCTCCCCTCTTCCTGCATTTTTGGGTTGACTTTTTGGTCTAGAATTGGAGAAAAGGCATCAAATTTTCAATTTCATAGCAGTTTTGGGTAATACTGAGGATATTACAGCGGAGGGATAGGGGGTGTAAAATGTCTTTCTGCGGAGCAATCATTGTGTCGGAAGTGAGATTTTTACACCAGTGAACTTCAAATCCCCGTAGCAAAAAATGTAAATGGTCAACCCCCTACAAATTTATGATGAGGAGATTGCCAAATGTGGTCTCCATTGTGCCTATAAAGATTGGAACCAACGGAATGTTGAGCAAAATGCTACAGCCTGTGATGTTACAGCCATTTAACATTGAAGTCAATGGACAAATAATTACTAGTCTGAGTCCATTTAGACGATACAGTCGATGGTGGATTAATTCCCTTTATATTAAAGGGAATGTACGATGTCTTTAAAGCAGGTAAAGTAACATAAAATGATGATTGTAAATTATGTTATAAATCTTCCCCGTCGTACTTAATAAAGGTCTTTATATATAATGTCACAGCGTATCTTTGTAATGGATTATGTGATTTAGTTAAAGTAGTAATTGATCAATGTCCGAATTGATATCCCAATAATCATTCAAGTCTTTTAACGGGTTAGGTTTATACTTAATGTAACGATATTTATCACCCAATATCTTATTTGACAGTAGATATCGCTTGTATGATAAATTACATAATCTACTGCGATATCTCCTTAGGAGATATCGCTTTACATGAATTTGATTGGTCAATCAAAAAGGAACTACTTTCTGTTATTTTAAAGAAATCACTTATTTTAAATCAAAAGTTACCTTTTTTTGTTAAAAAGAAACTGTTTTTATTTAATTGACCTTGAAGGAAATACTGGGTCAATATATGGGACTTTGCAATAGCTAAACTGCTGTCAAAATATGATGTATCACTACGCTGTAGTGTATTCAGATTCAGTAAAAGTGAAATCTATACCAAAGAATTATATTTATTTATTTGTGCATGTAAGAAATGATTGGGTGATAAATAAAATCTCCAACTCGTGTTTTTTTATACCAAAAGATACCACAGGGCCTCGTTTTTTTTACATTATCAACTTGTGTTGATATTTTTTGATATCAAAAAACACTCGTGGGAGATTCTCTATATATTACGTAATTATAGTTAACGCGCGTTCTTGCTGTATATCTTCTTCTGTATTTAAACGTCTGTTTCCTATGGGCAGTTTAATATCAAATATTATTATATAATTATTTTAATCCTAAGTGTGTATACAGTATATGTTATATATTCTACTGTAACTTTAGTCTTGTCACCGGCTCGCCATAGCGATACCTATCTCGTTATTGTGACTGTTGGCCAGTTTTGAACACTCGTTTATTAAAAGTACAATTTTAACTATTCATCTGAGCTTTCGTCGTTAGTGTTGCAATAAGCTACAATCCCTAGAAAACAATAAGAGAGATGGTGCTTAACGTCCACTCGACGCAACTAGGTTATTTTGGCTTAATTATTTTTCAATAATTCGCTTGTGCCAAGGGGTCCTTAGCAGTGGAGGAAACCGGAGGACCCGACGAAAACCCACTTAGCTGGATAGGCGCCCCTTTTCCTTGTCACGCACAACCGGGGAATCGAAACCATGGCAGACCTTATGATACAGAGCGCACGTGCTAACGTTCCAGCAATCCTACAACCCAGGGGTGTTACAGGGGTCTAGCCATGACCTGACACCAAATTTTAGGCGAATCGACCAATAATTGCTTATTTTTACCGACCTATTAGCTTCTGTCGAGAGATAAATAAAAGCGATAAACGCGTTTTTTAAAACCCGAACATTTGTCGTCGCCCTTGTTGAAACTTGAAATAACCAAATATCTCGATTCCTTTCGATATTTGCACATATCGAACCATAACTTCATGAATTATGGCCTCCGAGTGTACGAAATATCACATTTTTATGTTTTGGACCCTATGCAGGTCACAGTTTTGGACCCTTTGCAGGTCACAAACGGTGTGAATATATTATCGCTACACCTTGGTAAAGGTTGAGTTTGGATTTCGTGAAAATTGGACTGAAACTGCCGGACAAAATGTCGTACGCAAATAGTGTAAAAAGTATGATATTTCAAGGTTGTCGACTCTCTATAAGAGGGCACAATTTTGGACCAATTCTTTATATAACACAGATCTTGCTTCCTTTCAATATTCGCGCATATTAGATCGAAACTTCCTTAATTATGGCCCCTAATTGTACGAAAAATCAAGGTTGTAGCATGGGGTCCATCCAGAGGTCACAATTATTATCCGATTCAAACCTTCGAATATGTCAGTTGAGATAGTCTTTCGTGGAAATCGGAATAAAACTGACGGAGAAAATGGCCGTCCCTCGTGCGGTAATAGTGGAAAAAAATATGGTATATCAAGGTTGTGATGCCCCCCCCCCCCTTTAAAGGCCACAATTTTGGTCCGATTTTGATAAAACTTTAAATTTATCTTTATATTATGAATCGGACTAAAACTGATGGACGAAATGGCCGTCCCTCTTGCGCAAATAGTGTAAAAAAATATGGTATATCAAGGTAGTGGACCCTCCTCTAAAGGCCACAATTTTTATCCGATTTTGATGAAACTTTAAATTTATCTTTATATTATAAATCGGACTAAAACTGATGGACAAAATGGCCGTCCCTCGTGTGCAAATAGTGTAAAAAAAATATGGTATATCAAGGTAGTGGACCCTCCTCTAAAGGCCACAATTTTTATCCGATTTTGATGAAACTTTAAATTTATGTTTATAGATTTTGGTTACGTTTGATATTCGCCCATATCCGAACGTAAATTTCTGTCTGGATTATCGCCCCCGATTGCTCTAAAAATCGCATTTTTTAGATTTAGGATTCTCTGGAGGTCACAATTGTTTTTATCCTATGTTTCATGGGTGTCAGATATCGGTCTTCGAATCTTTCTAGTTTCTTTTGCAATTGGCTTGGGGTAAGACGTTATCACTTCCCGCCTTTGTGTAAATAATAATATTAATTTGTTTAACACTTCAACGACACAAACTTAACATACAAACACATGTCATTCTTTTTTTATAAGCAATATTTTATTGAGATTTGTATCTGAATAGGGCAGGGGCGGATCCAGGATTTTCAGAGAGGGTGGTCGTGCTGCACAAAGTTGGGAGTGCGAAGCCCGACCCATGATTTTTGAGTGGACAAAAATGCCCACAATGACTAATTTCATACTAGTACTGTAAATTACGATTTCCAATCTAAACTGTTTTTGTTCTCCTTTCCCGCGAGAATATAAGGAGCTAAAAGTAGTTCGCCACCGCAAAAAATAGAGGGGGCGTCAGATATAGATACATATATTTACATAAAGAAACATACAATGTACAATTGAAATATTATAACAGTGAGTGTGTTATAGTTGTCCCTGGAACCGTCTGGTGATTTCGATCAACGAATGAACAGTTTTAAAAATATTGAATGAGTTTTCTATGTTGTCAGTTCCGTACAATAAGGTTGTAGTATTTCAGTGAATAGAAGGCAAATTATGCATTGTATTATTTCGGGCATCTGAGCAATTCAATAAAAATAAATGTTCAGTGTCATCCAATTGGTGACCACATTTGCAGGATGGATTGTCAGAAATATGACGTAAAAATGTTTGTCCGTTTATAGAGACGCAGTTTAGAATGTATGACTTGGTTTACGCGGGATTCAAACGAAGAAGTTTTACGAGGTATTGGATATTGAGCCATGAGGTTCGCATTGAAAATATTTAGAGATATTGAATTTTTTGTATTCGCACTTAATTTGTTCCATTATCTAATTGACGATGGTATGAAAGAATTATAGAAGATATTTGTTTTACATTTATATTCGGGTAGACTTTTTTTCGGAGATTATAATGTGCTTTTTGTCAAGAGTAAATCCTGAAGATAGGATGGGGAAAGGCTGTTTATATTTTTATAAATGAATTTGAGTTTATGTCTTCTGCGTCACTCTTTTAGCGTAATAAAACCTAGTCTCTATCATCCAAACAAATATTCTATGAATATCAGTCTGGATGGGTCCTCAAAATTTGACGGAAAGCAGGTCATTGTCTGGATTATCCAGTCTTTTAAGTTACCACGTACTGAATCTATTAAAACATCTCGCTTGTCAACATTTCGTTTGTAAAGGTTTTAATTGAAATGGTAATTTTCTCTCGTCATAAATCAGACGTATGGCTTCTCACAATCTTCTTAATTCTTCATCGCGATTCATGCTTTATTCCTCGTATATCTATTTTGTTTCTAATAATAGATGGGCCAAGTGAATTGTGGGATGTACTTCAGACTCGCTTTATAGAATCTAGCAAAATCGGCCCGGCTTCATAAGATCTAGCACTTACCGAAACTTTAGCTAAAAGGTTCTATTGCCCATGCGTAACCGGGAGTTTGTTTTTTTATGTGGTAGATTATCCAGTAATTTTCGTCAACAATTGAGAACCGACCCGGAATCCGTACGTTAAAGACTAGGGGGTTCTGGGTGACCGAGACTAAATAAAACCTGGTGCAGAAATTTGGTATGTGCAGTTGTCCCAGATGACGTCACAATAATCAAAATGGGGTCGGATAAAAGAGGTAGATGGTTTGTAACGGCTTCCCGTTTAGTCTGTATTTTAGGGATCTTAAACAATTGACAGATTTGCTGGGGTTTTTCTTTAATGTCGTTAATATATTGGTTTGAAAGTAGAAATTCTGTTGTTGAAAGTAGAATATTTACGACTTAAAGTTGAAAAGGTGGACGTATTAGGTTGAAAAGCACAAGCGGTATATGTTTCCCACAAGAATTTTCTCTTTTGTTTTTTATTTTCTACTTTCTACTGCAGATCGCATTTTGAACCTGATACCCCGCCATAATTTACAGGCGCCATTTTGGGTCCCAACTATGACGCCAAAATACTATGACGTCATGGCGTCGTATAGCCCAAAGCCGTATATAGATAAAGTTGCGACAACTGTGAAGCCAGAAAATCCACATGACGTCATGAAAATATGACGTTATGTGTAAAAAGACGCCATCTTGGATCCCAAGTACCTACGCACTATCTATTTATGATATGCCCTATTTTATTGTTGTGTCGCAATTGGCTGCCCAGACATACAGGGTGTGGATAGATATGTCATAGATTTCTGCGAAAAAGATTATATTGAAGATAAAACATATATTTTTAAAACGAAAAGTAGCCTATAGCTGAACATACTATCATTATTATTATACAACGCAAAGAGTATTATTGTTTTATATCTTACTCATAAGAAAATAAAATAGTAAATCACCAGATAAGAGCACTATGTTTTAAATAAATTTAAAAATCAGATTCATCTGAACAATTCTGAATAGGCTAAATAGGGCAAGTTCACCTTGATGTTGACAAATACGTAAGACTATATATGAAATAAGATATTTTTATGATATGATTCAACTATACAAATGGTATGCAACAAGATGGCATTGTACATGTACGTCTTATGTTGAGCTGAATATATTATGATTTTTACAATCTATTTACAATCTGTTTCACAGAGAATTACTTACGAATTAACTCTGTACAAGATGAGTGTAAACAACACGTGCGTTGACTGCACACGGCCCTAGTCATTGGCTCAACGGCTCGTGCAATGTAGCCTACGTAACACCTAACTGCTTCGGGCAAAATGATGCATTTTACTCATTTTAATACCCATTTACACTAAATAGGAAATATTTTTTAACTTCAAATACTTCAAACGTCTTTATTTATTTTTCTTTTACCTCAAAAAAATGTTTGAGAATTTAATTTGTCGGGGTAAAAAAGTTAATATGCCGTACTTATTAAGCCTCGTCGATGTCATGCTTATCAGTGATTGTAGCGGCCAAGCGAATATTCACTGCGGGATCACTTTGGTCTATTTACTGTCTTGTCCGCAGATTTATCTTTAAGATTTTCTTGGGTTTGCGTGTAGTGCGATCCTGCTGTACTTACCATTTTTGTCATTAAAACATCTATGGGTGGTTAACAGTGTGTACCTAGAATTTTCTACACCAAGTCTATTGCATCCAGATATTTAAAGCGCGTTAACAATATATTCATATAAGAGTAACTATATATATCATTTCTGGGTAAACATATCGTAGGCTACATTTCATATTTACAAAACTATGGTTTATCCCAACTACAGGGTACATCATGTTTTGGAGACTACCTGGTAGATCATGGCTTAGAGACTGTCCTAACTACAGGATAGGCAGGCCTACATCATGGTTTAGAGTCTCAGTGTCATGGTTTAGAGACTCTACCCGAACTACAGTTTAGGTTCCCACGACCCCCGATCCGTCCTGGTAGCTGTGTTTGAGGAATTTAAAAAGAAATTATTTATCCTCCCACCACCGAAAGACACTGATTACGAGATATCGCTCTCCGATAATCTCCGGAGAAAGCGACGCCGTATTGAATTATGTTAATTACGTCATTTTTCCTCGGCCGAATTCGGCCGATTTTGAGTATGAATTTGTCTGATATTTTTATCATTGAACCTAACAGCATTGGTTTCTTTTCCAATTAGTTTATCATAAATTGTAGCCCGTAAAACGTAACCCCAAGAAAAAGATAAAACGTTTTGTTAAGTAAAGCTATATGACGCCATGACGTCATATTTTTTATGGCGTCATAGTTGGGACCCAAAATGGCGCCTGTATAGGGAAAGTTACGACAACTCATTTACAGGCGACATTTTGGGTCCCAACTATGACGCCATAAAAACTATGACGTCATGGCGTCATGTAGCTTTACTTAACAAAACGTTTTATTTCTTCTTGGTAAAACGTTTTACGAGCTACAATTTATCCTAAACAAATTGCAAAAGAATAGATCGGATAGTTCGGATAGAGTATCTTAACCGTGATGTATCCTGTGATTCGGATAGAGTCATTCTAAACAATCACGTACCCCTGTAGTTTGAATAGACTCTCTAAACCATGGTGTAGACTACCCTTAGTTAGATGTATCATGTAGTTCAGATAGTCTCCAATCCATTATCTATCCAGTAGTCTCTGTAACATGATGTACCCTGTAGTTAAGATTATAGTCTCTAAACCATGTTTGCATTTGTAGTTAGTAAACCATAGTCGATCGTAAAATGAATATGAATTTTACGATATGTTAATCCTGAACTGACATAGTATCCCTAAATTGAATATATTGTTAACGCGCTTTAAATATCTGGATGCAATAGACTTGGTGAAGAAAATTCTAGTTACACACTGTTAACCAACCATAAATGTTTTTATGACAATAATTCACATACTTTAGGCAGTTCGGCGTATATAGACACGGTTGGTTTAACTTGAATGTAGATATTAATAATCTACGTTGCATATACATGTCTGTACCTTTCGGTTGAATACAGGCGCGGATCCAGAGGGGCGGGGGGGGGGGATAATTTACCCGTCTGCCCCCCCCCCCCCCCAAAAAAATCTGATTTTTAAAAGCGTGTGCAAGTTAAATTTATTTAACAACACTTTAAACTGGCATATCTTTTACTTCATTTTCTTATGTCATTTCATGTCATTTCCGTTAATGACATTTCATTTTTGTCGGAGCAGGCAACTTCGACATATCAGTGAGTAGGCAATGACTTGGGACCCAAAATGGCGTCTTTTTACACTTGACGTCATATTTTCATAACGTCATATGAAATTTCTGGCTTCACAGTTGTCGCAACTTTACCTATATACGGCTTTGGTATAGCCCAAAGCCGTATATAGATAAAGTTGCGACAACTGTGAAGCCAGAAAATTCACGTGACGTCATGAAAATATGACGTTATGTGTAAAAAGACGCCATCTTGGGTCCCAAGTACCTACGCACTATCTATTTATAATATGCCCTATTTTATTGTTGTGTCGCAATTGGCTGCCCAGACATACAGGGTGTGGATAGATATGTCATAGATTTCCACGAAAACGATTCTATTGGAGATAAAACATATATTTTTACATATAACCTAATTCATAAGAAAATAAAATAGAAGATAGCCTACACCAGATAAAGCGCTATAAATTTAAAAATCAGATTCATCAACAATTCTGAATAGGCTAAATAGAGCAAGTTCACCTTGATGTTGATAAATACATGTACGTAAGACTATATGAAATAAGCTATTTTTATGATATGATTCAACTATACAAGACAGCATTTTACGTCTGATGTCGAGCTGAATAAATTATGATTTTTGCCTCGATTTGATTTGTTTATTTTTTGCAATGTCTATTTTCTGTCTTGTCCGCAGGTTTATCTTTAAGATTTTGAATTTGCGTGTAGTGCGATCCTGTTGTACCTACTATTATTGTCATTAAAACATCTATGGGTGGTTAAAAGTGTGTACCTAGTTAGAATTTTCTACACCAAGTCTACTGCATTCAGATATTTAAAGCGCGTTAACAATATATTCATGTAAGAGAAACTACATCACTTCTGGGTTAACATATCGTAGGCTACAATTCATATTTACAAAACTATGGTTTATCCCAACTACAGGGTACATCATGTTTTGGAGACTACCGAGTATGTCATGTCTGAACTACATCATGGCTTAGAGAATGATTATTTAGAGGGACTCTATCTGAATACAGGATACACCATGGTTTAGATTCTCAGTGTCATGGTTTAGAGTCAGACTCTACCCGAACTACAGTTTAGATGCCCCCGACCCGTCCCGGTAGCTGTGTTTGAGGAATTTTAAAAGAAATTATTTATTATCCCACCACTGAAAGACACTGATTACGGGATATCGCTCTCCGATAATTCCTGAAGAACGCCGTATTGAATTATGTTAATTACGTCATTTTTCCTCGGCCGAATTCGGCCGATTTTGAGTATGAATTTGTCTGACATTTTTATCATTGAACCAAACAGCATTGGTTTCTTTTGCAATTTGTTTAGGATAAATTGTAGCCCGTAAACGTTACCCTAAGAAAAAGATAAAACTTTTTGTTAAGTAAAACAATAGACTGTATACCGTATACGATCCATGGTAAAGCTATTTGACGCCATGACGTCATAGTTTTTATGGCGTCATAGTTGGGACCCACAATGGCGCCTGTAGACAAAACGTTTTATTTTTTTCTTGGTATATCGTTTTTCGGGATACAATTTATCCTAAACAAATTGCAAAAGAATAGTTCGGATAGAGTCTCTAGACCATGATGTATCCTGCGGTTCGGGTAGAGTCCCTCTAAACAATCATTTACCCTGTAGTTCGGATAGACTCTCTAAACCATGATGTACCCTTTAGTTAGATGTATCCTGTAGTTCTGATAGTATCCAATCCATAATCTACCCTGTAGTCTCTAAAACATGATGTACCTTGTAGTTCAGTGTCCGTATTCAAAGGATATCTTAAGTCTAAGACAGTCACTTAACTACTAGGTTTCACTTAAATATACGTAACTTCCTGTAAGTTAAGGGCAAGCGGTATTCAAAGGCACTGTTAAGTATCAAATTTTCCCTTAAAGTTAAGCTGCCTTAACTTTTAAGTGTTAGTCTTTAAGTGGTATTCAAAGGCCAATTTAAGTGAGAAATATCCACTTAACTTTAAGTGACCTATGGGAGGTACCTTAAATCTTTTAATGTTGTAGAAGCAGTCCCGTAATGGTGATTTTAAAAGATAGGGGATTCGGATTAAAACAAAGACAATGTCGCCGAGCGTAGCTGACCTTTTTTCGTCGTCAATTTTGATGTTGTAGTACCATAATGGAGTATGAGGTTATTACCACCGAGATATGATAAGGATATCTTTCCCTGATCATTTATCATTTTATGTTTGTATGTTCCTTGACTGTCATATAATAAATTTAAATTCATTTGTGATGACATGGCTTTATAGATTTCAGAAATTATTTATACTACCACTAGAAGCAAGGTATGATCTATTTTTTACAACTCATTGCCATACATAATCGGTATTTATTTCGGTAAAATATAATGCAACATGAATATTTAGAACACACAATATACCGTCAATGTCAGGCCTGTCAAACGGAGGTAGTCACACAATATCTATGAATTCCACAAACGATAGATTTATATACAACACTGTATAATTTATGCAGTCTAACTGAGGAGGCAAGGGTCATTGTGTATTGCTAATAATATATTGTTTTCTAGTCGCGTTATATTGTTAAAAAATTAAAGTTTACAATATCCATCATTATACTACCACTATTTATTGTAATCTATTGGAATAGATTTTTTTTTTTTTTAAAAAAGTCTATGAAAACAGCTGTTCCGACAAAGGATGCACACTATCATAATTTATCGTAAATTATAATCATACTATTTTAATGGGTTACAATATAATATTTCGACAAATATTTTCCTGGTGATGTACACTAGGAATTTAATAGAGTATAGTGATGCGCTTAAAGGGGCATAACATGCTTGCAATGTCAGAAATTCGTGATTTTTGGCAGTGAAGGGTATTCCATAAATTGAAAATTCATGCTCTTTGGCGAATGTGAGTATTCCATAATATAAGTGTGCAGTTAAGTTTTCACATAGCCAAGTATATGTAAAATACAACCTTTGAATACCGATTTAAGGTAATACGGTCAGTAAACAGTTAAGTGGAAAAATTGAGTATTTTTACTTAACTTTTAGAAAACCTTTGAATACGGACCCAGATAGACTCTCTAAACCATGTTTACACTGGGATGAACCATAGTTTTGTAAAAAGGGGGTCGATCGTCAAATGAACATGAATTTATTTTACGATATGTTAATCCTGAAATGACATAGTTTCTATTAAATGAATATTATATTGTCAACACGCTTAAAATAGATGGATGCAATAGATTTGGTGTAGAAAATTCTAGTTACACACTGTTAACCACACAAAGATGTCTTATGTCAATAATTCATATACTTTATTTAGCTCGACGAAAATTTAAAAATTTATACACAGTTGGTTAAACTTGAATGTAGATATCAATAATCTACGTTGCATATACATGTATGCACCTTTCGGTTGAATCATATCATAAAAATATCTTTTTTCATAAAGTGTTACGTATTTGTCGACATTAAGGTGTACTTGTTCTATTGTTCCTTTTAGTCTTTGAATTTTCTTGTTTAACATTTAGTAGGGATGTATGCTTTTATAGATGGAACAAAAAGTCGGTAAATGTTTAGATGGGTGGAACAAACTCGAGACTATTTGTAACAAATCTGATATACTTTTGATACTGGTTGAACATCATAACAACATCATTCTTTTCATTGGAAATGGGGCGGGGCGGGGGGGGGGGGGCAAATACCCAAAGGAGTCGGACAAACTCAAAACTAACTGCGCCAACTTCATTGTCTACCTGTGGAATGACGTCTTTGTATGTTGCATTTGTGTCGTTTATATAAGACAAATTGATATTATTATTGACACATAGGCGGGGAGTGATAACGTCTTACCCCAAACAATTTGCAAAAGAAACCATAAAGTTTCGGAGAGCGATATCTGGTATCGCATAACACCCATAAAACTTATGCCCGGAACACATAAAGCAGAGTGGCGCTAGACACCTTTTATTTAAATTACACTGATTTTAAGTTATACTAATTTCAAATGTTGTATCCATCCGTCAATTTAAAGAAATTTCGATTTTCGAAAAATTGATGATACAATTAATGATCGATGACCGAAAACTGACGCACAATCCGGAATGGCTCCAAACCAAAAAATCGAGCGCATATTTTGCCGGCTAGAGGGAAAAATGGTTTATCTCCCAAATTATTATATATATTTTGATTTTTCACTTCAACCGTCTGCACAAAAAAAAAATCTGTTTTTTAAAAGCGTATGCAAGTTAAATATATAGCGCTTTTATCTGGGGAATCTTTTACTTCATGCTCTTATGAATTCGGCTATATAACAATGTACTCTTTGGGTTGTATAATAATTAATAATGATGGTATGTTCAGCTATACTTTTCGTTTTTAGAAATGCATGTTTTATCGCCTATAGACTCTTTTTCTCGGAATTCTTTATTATATCTATCAACATTCCATATCCCTGTTGGGGCAGACAACTTCGACACAGCAATATAATTGGGCATAAAATAGATTGTTAGTAAGCAATGACTTGGGACCCAAAATGGCGTCTTTTTACATTTGACGTCATATTTTCATGACGTCATATGAAATTTCTGGCTTCACAGTTGTCGCAACTTTACGGCTTTGGTTTTGTTGACTATTTTAGCCTCGAATAACAAGACATTAAGCCGAATTCCAACACACTGCGCTTCATGCATAACACCGCAGTTCAAAGTAATATTAATAATTTTCGCATATTTTAATATTTGTGCTAATCCGCCATTTTCTATAAACGACTAAATGGCGTTGACCAGTTGGATTGACCTTGTGTAAATATCGTCGTGACCTTGACATTGAACCTGTTATGAGTGTGTGAAGTTTCAACAAAATAGTATCGATTGTCAAGTACCACAATCTGATTAAAATACAGATCTATATTTCGTTTCGTTTTTTTATACTTTCGATGGCCGCACTACATGAAGATGTGACCAGTTGTATTTGTAGGTCGTGTCAGGAGTCAATACGGGCGGCTTTTGACCCTATCACGTCAGCTATTGATAAATCGATCAACGTTGACGTTTCTAGTGGTTTACCAACAGTTATGTGCACACAACTCTCCGTAACAGACCGGTTCATTGGCTAATTCCTCGCGTCAACTAGAATACGGGTTATATAACAACCCTTTTAGATCCCAGTGTAGTGAAGACACGTAAAACGAAATTTTGAACTATAAAAAGCGAAACGAAATAGGATCTGTGTTTTTATCAGATGGTCAAGTAACATTATTACGGCAACAAAACCCCTACCAAAGTCTCTGTTATCAACTTTCAGGCAAACTCGTCCATTCAATATCACGAGCAAGAGATTGTCTGGCGTTGGTGTTTTGTTTTTGTTTTCCTTATTCAACATACATTACGCATGAGCTAAATCTGCCTATTGCAGGTCTTTTTGGAGCATGAAATGTTATCTCAATTATTAATGAGACATTAATTAACTTATCCAGACCGTAATCAACCCTCGATGTCAACGTTAGCCTTCTATATTGACAGGATTACAACCCTATATGCTGCTTAACGCTCATTGATAATTACATTTTTAAAAAGTGGATAATCGAGACTATGATCTTTATCGTATTGACTTTAGTAATGATAATCGAGGCCAGGCGGAAATTTCAGTTGCTTAAATCTCGGTTCATAGTTAATCAATTTAACTGACATTTTCAGCAAACTGCTTTTACATTATCTAGTTTTTAACTATTGAAGTGAGAATGGCCAACTCTTTATCTAATCGACCTTGAAATGTGCCCATTTATTGCCGTCGTCCACTATTCCTTGTGAACAATCTACAGGTTGGTTTAACGGTTTAGATCATTAGGTTCGGAATTGAGTCAAGTGACGTAGTTTTCATCCCACGCCTGTTCGTGACAAGAAATAGGATATTCTATCAAACCTCGTGGGTTTTCTCTGTGTCCTCATATTACCCTTCACTGCTCAACACCCTACGCGCAAGCGATTTCTTGAAATAAAATTGAACCATATGTTAGTCTCGAAATGTCTGGCAACCTGTCTTCTGAGTTTCGTAGTTATACAGAAGTTTAAACTTGTATTTCAATCTTCAGGTGATGTGAAGGGTAAACGACTACTAGACATTGGAACTGGTCCTATTCCTCATTCTGTAATTCCTGCAGTTCCGTTTGTTCAAGATATCTACCTAACAGAATTCTCCACGGTTAATAGAAAATATCTTCACGATGCTTTATTTGGATCTGGTAAACAAGATTATTCCAGTATTTTTAATTTTTTTACAAATTTAAGTGATAAAAGGTAAGAAAATAAATCACTTTTTATTAGTAGGTCCCAGTTGTATGAGTAACTTGATAATCGCGACAAAAACTAATCAAAATGAATTCTGCGTGTATCGGGTAGCCAAGAAAAAGCGAGCACATTATTTAAAGTAGAATAATTAAAAATAATTATGGATGTTTGACAACTGCACTTCAAATTGTACAGGAATCGCCCAAATGGGAGCGGGATTGCGGGATGGTTTACCCAGTACTACCCAATACCACTACATATTACCAAATATCAACTAAATACTACCAAATACCAACTTCATACTACCAAATACCAAGTAAATACTTCCAAATACCAACTAAATACTACCAAATACTAACTAAATACTACCAAATACAAACTAAATGCTACCATAATACTAACTTAATACTACCTCAATATTGTGAAAAACGACCGGAATACTTCAATTAAATAAAACAAAATGCGTTAACTCGTGGAAAACATGCAAAATAATACGGAAAAAGTGATGGCCAATCACCCGATGTTCCAGTTACCTCCCTTGATCAGCAAATACTCTAAATAACCCATTAAATACTATTAACCCATTCTATCAAAAATCAACACATTTCTGTAAAACAATTCAGATGAAAGTACAATTATTTGAATAATATATAATAAGTTTATTTGTGGGAAAATAAATTATTTATTCAATGTTTATCCGTTTCATTGATCACATATAATAGATATTTGACTGTCGACTGTAATAAACAAATAATTTCTGAATTTAACCGTACATAAATTCTCTTTATTTTCGCCGCTTTTATTTTCGAAATGAGCAAGCTAATGACGTCACGGTTTCAAGATGAGACCTAATTGAATTGGATTAATTATGGCATTTTGCCTTGGATGATGTCTTTTGTAATTTGTATGGGGTCCCCTCACGTTCCATTTGCTCCAACTATTAATACGAAATGCAAACATAGAGATGGGGTTTAAAGTCCACACGACACAAACTGTGTCATTTCGGGACTAACATATGGTTCAATTTTACTTCAATAATACGCTTACGCGTAGGAAGATTTAGCAGTGGGAGGAAAACCCACGTGGTTTGAAAGGCGACCCGACACCCCGGACATCGAAACCTCGCCAGTTGACTCAGTGACAGAACTTATTCTACAACAAACTGATCCCGCAGTTAATATTCGCTTGGCCGCTCCAATCACTGATAAGCATGACATCGACTTGACTTAATGAGTGCGGTATATTAACTTTTTTACTCCAACAAATTAAATTCGCAAACATTTTTTTGAGGTAAAAGAAAAATGAATCAAGACGTTTGAAGTATTTGTAGTTAAAAAATATTTCCTATTTAGTGTAAATGGGTATTAAAATGAGTAAAATTCATCATTTTGCCCGAAGCAGTTAGGTGTTATGTAAACATTGTGGACAGTCATCTGTTACAGAGATAATTCGTAAGTAATTCTCTGTGAAACAGATTGATGTCACAACGCCTCCTTCCCTATTGACAGGAAAATTAATAAATCAAAACTTTTATATTTTTCAGTCAACCTTGGACAAAACTTTCTGATGAGTTGAAAGACAAAGTCCGTGGAATATTTCCTTGTGACCTGCTACAAGATGATATATTTAAAGGCAGTTACTTCCCCTTGTTTGACGTCATCACATCCTGTTTTTGTACGGACGCGTCTCTTCCAGATGTAGAAACATACGGAAAAGTCGCTAAGGAAATATCAAAATATCTTAAAATTGGTGGACATTTGGTTATCGCTGGAACATTGGACGTGACGTATTATTTCGTCGGAGAACAGAAATTCTATGGTTTAGATATCAGTGCAGATAAAGTGAAATCATGCTGGAAAGATGCTGGGTTTTTAATACACAACTGGAATCACATGAAAGGGCCGGAAGTATTGGACAACACTGATTTTGGTGGCGCTTATGTTATGCATTGTATAAAGGAATTTTAATCGGTTACACGTGACCTAAACCTCTTCATGGTTCTATTTTCTCTTCTAACTAGAGTTAATCTCAATCCAATATTTATTTTAATACATTTTAAATTCTTCATGATTCTAATATCTCATGCTAACACAATTCCAACATTTATTTTAATTCGATGAAATGGGGGTTTAACGTGAAAAGAAATGAAATGAAGTTTAACATCCTACTGTTGTGCTCCTAAACTGGGCTGATGGAAGACGGGCATACCCCATACAGTGTGCTATGGTGGAAATTTTGCCCGGGCAGCGGCGCTACGGCCTACTCTTATATCAAATTCTAACTGTCAGGGGATCCGAACGACTAGACAGCCATCCTTGTCAGGCTCTCCATCATTGTAACACTGATATATTTTAATATATTTTAAACAAATATACTTGATCTTCTATTTCTTTGTTTATTTCCATTTCATTTGGTATTTTTCAAATGACCGTAATTAGAAAAAACTTGTTGCGCATGCAGTAGCTGAATGTATTGCTTTGATGTCCATAGCAGTTACAGCTCATAACAATCTGTCATGACGTCATCATAGGTTGATCTATTCAGTTCATATCAACCGCTAATGACATCCTCTCCGGTTAATATATTCGGCTCATATGAACCTCCGATGACGTAGATGATCGAAATAATACAAAGAACACAGAAATAAATTTTTATCCTATTGACAATTAAAAATGGTTATGGTACAGTTTGTAGTAGGGGGGTTGGGATGGCCTAGTGGTCTAGAGTGCCGCGCTTCGACCTCTAGATGGCCGGTCACCTCTGGCTTGCGGCTGTGGTTTCGAGCCCTGGTGTGAGCGTATGTGACATGGAGATAGGGGCGCCTTCTCAACCTCGTGGGTTTCCTCCGGGCACTCCGGTTTCCTCCTTCGCGCAAGCGAATTATTGAAATGAAATTAAACCATATGTTAGTCCCGAAATGACCTAGTTGTGTCGAGTGGACGTTAAACCCCATTTCTCTCTCTCTCTCAGTTTGTAGCATTCAGGACCGAAGTAGACGGCGTACTTATCGGCATATTTAAATCGGTTATCCATACTCCATGTCTAATAGTAAGTGCAGTAGGACCGCACTACACGCAAAACAACAATCTACAAGATAAACCTGCCGACAAGACAGAAAGGAGACATTTCAAAGAATAAACAAATATAAAATCAAGTGAATAGATATCTTTCAGAATTTTCTTTCCGTACACATTTCAATTATTTCTCCACACACTCCAAGATTTGAAAATATTTATCGCCCAAGAGTTCCTTTGTAAAGTATATTTGGGTACATCCACTTAAGTTGGCCAAATCCTCCTCTGAACACACCGAAAACATTAACAAGATTCACTGTCAGAATTATGGGAAAAGATTGCCTTTTGATCCAAATTTTTCTCAGGCTTAGGATAGATCCTCATCATATTTGCATCTACATCTATTCCATCGTCAATATGTTGGCTACAAAGGCATTGATTATGCGTCTAACTTCGTATTACTATATCCATTTTCTTTTTTTGCTTTCTGAGGGGTTGGGTGGCCGAATAGATAGAGTGCGCGCTGTATTATATGGCCTGCCGGTTGTACGTGGCAAGGAGTAGGGTCGCCTGTCCAACCTCGTACTCCAGTTTCCTCCAAATGCTAATGACCCCTACGCGCAAGTGAATAATTGAAATGTGTCGAATGGACGTTAAACCCCATTTCTCTCTCTCTTTTTGCTTTCAATGTAATTGCTCCAAAATGGGGACGTATAAACAAAAACATGGACGTGCTAACGTGATTACGTTGGTAATTTTCGCTATTTGGCGGAATCTATCGAGCAATTATCCAATCGCTGTTGCCTTTTAATAGAAGAGCCCATTAAATTTAAGGGTGAAATAGCGTTTTATATTTCGGATATAAATCATATCAAAATCGGGTAGGTTAATATCCTATACATATATTATAATTCTCTTTATTTTAAAAGCTCTAAACCAGTTGGACACAGCTCACCGAATAATTCTACGCTGTCACCCATGAATGAAATGCGAAAGTTATGTAGTCTCGTGCCTACAACCTTCTTGACTAAGAGATGCACAACCATCAACACACAAGCACTGTTACCTAAAAAGTGTAAGCGTATGTAAAAAGTGTACACGCCAATATATGTTATGTAAAAGGTGTAACACACCAGTTATGTCAAAAGTCTTAACATCGATATATGTATCATGTAAAAAGTGTAATCACTAATATGTATTATGTTAAAAGTGTAATCACTAATATGTATCATGTAAAAAGTGTAATCACTAATATGTATTATGTAAAACGTGTAAAAACTAATATGTATTATGTAAAAAGTGTAACAACCAATAGATGTAAAAATAGTAAAGATTGATGCTTATGTATAAAGCGCGTGACATAAGTTTCAGATTGTTTTCCCTTGTTTCCTTTCTAAAGAATATTCGATGTAAAAACTCTGGTTGTACTTTACGTTACTATGGAGACGGTTGTCAAGATACCATAACAGGTAAAGTTATGATACAATGTCTACTACTTGTTATAAATCCATTTCGTTGTAGGTGGTGCAGAAAAGTAGGACGTCAACGCTATTTTACGGCATGGATATCCCTTGTCAATGGTGCAGGACAGCTGTCTAGTCATTCGGATGGGACAAAAAAGGAGGTCCCGTGTTTTTCTGACCCATTGGAACGATTAGACAGTAGGGAAGAAAAACGATCAAAGTCGGGTGGTACGAAACTCTATTAAATGACGGGGGTGGGGTATTTAAATCAAACATACGTGTACTTGTCTTAATACGAATTCTACATATCATGTTACGTATCACTAAAAAGCACGCTCATTTTTCATTTCTTTTCAAATAGTTAAATAATTTTCTGTCACATATTCAGGGGCGGATCTAGGAATTTTGAAAAGGGGGGCGCCGCAAAGTGGGGGCACTGACCGTGGAGACGGGGCATTCCGCTGATAGGGGGGTTTCGGGGGGGGGGGGTCTGAGAAAAGGCACTTTTAGCAGTAAAAAAGGGCACTGTCGAAAATGGGGGGGGGGGGGCAAGGGGCGCCTCTGATATTTACATACTTTGAAAAAATGAAATGGGGTTTAACGTCCTATGGCTCTGGTCCGACCGTGATAATAAAGACGGACATACGTCATACATTGTGCTATGGAGGAAATTTTGCTCGGGCAGCTGCACTATGACCTACTGTTGTATCAAATCCCAACGTCAATGTGTACAGGGGACCTCGATTTCATCGTCCCATCAAATCGCCGTCTCCCTTGCCACGAACCACTCAGGAAAACCCAATGAACTTTCTCGGCCAATGCAGGGATGGTTAGCGAACAAACGTTCTACCTCCGGAGACCCTAAAAGCTGAATATGGCATATTCGAAAATGAAATGAAATGGGGTTTAACGTCCTACTCTTTTGCACCTAACCTGGGCTAATGGAAGACGGGCATACGCCATACAGTGTGCTAGGAGGGAAATTTTGCCTGGGACCTCGGTTTTTCGTCCGACCCGAATGACTAGGCAGCTGTCCTTGTCAGGCCCTCCTTCTGCATCACTGACAAGGGGAAATCACGCCGGAAAATCGAGATGAACTTTCTCGGCCAATGCAGGGATCGAACACCCGACCTCCAGGCTAGCGAACCAGCGCCTTAGCCACCGTGATCCCCTGGCATATTCGATATGAACATGACCACTAACACTTATTGTTAAAGCGATACCGTTCGTAGACTGCATTAATTGCCTTGACAGTTATCATTTTTTCTCAATGTAATTCACCCGTCAGACTTGGTGGCATCATTACTGCGATGCTCCGACCGTACGGCGACCAGAAAATGCACAACGTCACCGGCAAATGCGAACACAACGCGACAAGAAAATCCCAAGGTTTTTTTTCTACTTTGTCAACGAGTGATGATAGTTTTTGATATCAAAAAAGACGAGGTGGAGATTTTATTTATCACACAATCATTTCTTACACGCAAAAATAAATAAATATAACTCTTTGGCATCGATTTCACTTCTACTGACCCTGATTGCATTACAGTGGTTTCTTTAAAATAAAAGAAAGTAGTTCCTTTTAGATTGACCAATCAGATTCATGTAAAGCGCAGCAGATTATGTAATTTATCACACAAGCGATATCTACCGTCATATGCGTTTTTGTTTGATAAATAGAGAATCTCCTACGAGTGTTTTTTGATATCAAAAAATATCAACACAAGTTGATAATGTAAAAAAAACGAGGCTCTGCCGAGTTTTTTTTACTTTATCAACGAGTGTTGATATTTTTTGATACCAAAAAACACGAGTTGGAGATTTTATTTATCACCTAATCCTTTCTTACATGCAGAAATAAATAAATATAATTCTTTGGTATAGATTTCACCTTTACTGGATCTAATTTCATTACTGCGTAGTGATACATCAGTTTTTTGACTGCAGTTTAGCTATTGCAAAGTCCTATATATTGACCCAGTATTTCCTTCAAAGTCAATTAAATAAAAACAGTTTCTTTGTAACAAAAAAAAGTCACTTTTTATTTAAAATAAGTGGTTTCTTTAAAATAAAAGAAAGTAGTTCCTTTTTGATTGACCAATCAAATTCATGTAAAGCGATATCTCCTAAGGAGATATCGCAGTAGATTATGTAATTCATCATACAAGCGATATCTACTGTCAAATAAGATATTGGGTGATAAAGTCCTTTATAAAACTTTTGTTGTTTTATTGCCCAATAAGAAACTATATGCAAAGTTTTGTGTTTCTGGGTCAAAGATATTTCTCATTAACAGTGATTGAAAGTTGAGTAAATTCTTTGTGAACTACGGGGCTGATCTTTCATCAGTTTTACTTAGATTCCCAAACAATACTATATTGACATTCTATCAAACTTCGTTTGAATTCTACTTCAACAAGGAGGGGTGGGAGAGAGAGAGAGAGAGGGGGGGAGAGAGAGAGGGGGTGGGGTTTAACATCCATTCGACACAAATTAAGTCGTTTTGGGACTAACATATGGTTTAATTTGATTTCAAGTTAGCAGTGAGAGGATTCGAAACCGCGGCTGTTGACTCAATGACAGGCTTTATAATAAAACGCGCACGTGCTTACCATTCGGCCATCCACCCCGCACACCCACACTTCAACAACGAACTCGATGATTCAAATTCCGAACATTCTGTACTGAAAGTGTAGTTTTAATTGTCTTGCTTAGATTATCCGGTCACAAATATCAACCATAAAAATCTATTTATGATATCATGAGCTTAATAGCTAAGTTCAGTTTCATCTTGTTTTTTTGTCAAAAATAACAAATCTGCACTGTAAAAACTCGTGTGTTAATTATCGGACATATTTAATACGCGGAGAAATCTATAAGTTCATACAAGTGAGTATTGATCAATCTAATTAAAATACAGATCTTATATTTCGTTTCGTTTTTATACTTTTGATGACCTACACTGTAAAAAAAAAGTAAAACTACATTTCGAACTATAAAAACGAAACGAAATAGGACCTGTGTTTTAATCAGATGGAGTATTGTTACACCCCGTTGATCGTTGATGTCATTATTGAGATAAGCTTTCTGGCGACAGTTTACAGACATAAACAACCCTTCCCGATCATTTACTGGAGATTTGAAATCTGTTGAACACAGGTACCCTCCTGTAATCATGGAAGTTCTAAAACTGAGCATCGTACGGTTTTCAACTTTCTCACGTAAGAAGAGGTTAATGCGACCGTAATACATAAACGTATAACGAATGTGTATGGGAAGGAAGCACCTCAATATTCTACTGTTCCAAAATGGTCAGCTGAGTTTAAGCGGAGTCGCAGCTCCTTGGACGATGACCGGTCAAGAAGGCCTGTTGAAGCCATTATTTTTTTTACTCTGGTCCAGGGCTTAAGCATATCCGATCGTAGAATAAGAGTGGACGAGATATCTTCATGGTGTGGCATTCCTCATGGAGGTATTTGTACCATAATTCATGAGCACTTGCACATGTCAAGGTGTTTGCAAGATGGGTGCCACGAAACCTAAATGCACAAGATCGACATCAGCGAGTTGAATCTTGAGCTCTGAGACATCTACAGTGTTGTGCCTTAGTTGAAGAATAGTGCTGTTTTGGGAACCATTATTTCCTTTATTCATTGCGATTTCAGGTGCGTATTCCCCCCTTGCCAGAAGTGCAGGACGGGGGATCTGGCAAGGGACACTGTATCGTCGTTCAGATTGGACGAAAATCTGATGTCCGAAGTACAAAGTGACGTGCACGTAAAAGATCACTTGTCGGTTAGAATTCGACCGGGGATCTGGAAAGGGACACTGTATCATTCAGATGGGACGAAAATCTGACGTCCCAAGTAGAAAGTGACGTACACGTAAAATATCCCTTGCCGGTTAGAATTCGACATAAGAGTAGGCCACCGGTTGAAAAATTTCCCTCAAAGCACGCTGTATGGCGTATGTCCGTCTTCATTAGCTCAGTCGGATAGAAATATAGAACGTTAAACACCATTTCATAAAATAAAACCAACTACGAACCATCCAAACTATTAGACAAAATTCGTAGTCTTAAAAAAAACGTTATAGGCAAATTAGTGTAATCAGCAAATGGCCTGTTTACCGTGTACAAAAAACACGACAAACATTGGTAACAGGTGTCCTGAAGAGTAAGCTTACCCCGTCTAGCGCAACACCCGCCATAGCTGTATCCAAACTATTAGACGAAATGTCGGTAAAATAGCTTGATTGGCCAATGGACTGTCGGTATGAAAATTGCACGTGATATGTACTGTTAAATATCGCAGATAATAATTAACAGGGTCAGATTGTATAACAAACAAGCGGATAATCTGTTGTTCTGATCAAGTCGTGGGCTGTCCTTCAGGGCAGAACAGTAGGACCTCAAACCCCATTTCATTTCATTTTCATTTGTGTCCTTCGGGCGGTTCTTGGTCCCTTTATTATTCGATGGCAATAAAATTATGTCCTTTTACTATTATAAATTATAACTTAAATATTTTAAGTCAAATAAGAATTAACAAGACAACGGTCAGGACGTTTTGAAGTACAAACTTTGTGTAGGAAATCCGGCAAAAGATGAAGTGCTTTGTCATACCTTTGCTCGGTTGCTGCCTCAGTTTGTGTCATGCAGAATCCCTGCATAAACCGGGAGGTAAGATCGATATTTGTTAGACATGCATTATTAATCGGCCTATTCCAGGTGTCTTCTTGCCCTTCTTGGGGAGTTGGGAGTGGAGTGGAGCTGGATCATACAGCCTGCCATTGAGTCAACTGTACGTGGCAAGGAGTAAGGTCGCCTGTCCAGCCTCGTGGTTTTCTCTGGGTACTCCCCCCCCCCCCCACTGCACAAGACACCTACGCGCAAGTTAATTATTGAAATAAGATTTAACAAATATGTTAGTCCCGAAATGACCTAGATTGTGTCGAGTGTTGAACTCTCTCTCTTTCTCTCCAGATCTATTCGACAAAATTACCTACAAGCTTTCACTCCACACTGAGTCGAGATGTAAGAGTTTGGATTTTATGCCTAGCCTCGGTAGATGCAAAACATCAATGAGCGTTGAGCTGCTAATCGGGCTCCAATCCAGTGAAAATCCGACACCTAAGATGGCACCAAGAGTTGATTAATAAATGTTTTTTTTAATAAATGTTTAATTCATACTTTAAATACAAGTAACATTTCAGGCCCAAGGAAAGACATGCAATAGGCTTATTGATCTGGGGGTTGGGACGGCCTAGTGGTCTAGAGTGCCGCGCTTCACCTCTGGCTTGCGGCTGTGGTTTCGATCCCTGGTGTGAACGTATGTGGCATGGAGATAGGGGCGCGTTCTTAACGTCGTGGGTTTCCTCCGGGCACTCCGGTTTCCGCCCACTGCTACAGACCCCTATGCGCATGCGAATTATTGAAATAAAATTGAAATCATATGTTAGTGCCAAAATGACCTAGTTTGTGTCGAGTGGACGTTAAATTCCATTTCTCTCTCCCTCTCTCGCGTATTTATCTCTTGCATTATGTGAGTGCATCACCACAGTTCTACGTTGATCAGCAGTGAATATTCGCTAAGCCACTACAGTCACTGAAGCAAATAACATCGTAGCAGGAAAAATAGAATATCAACAATTCCCTGGAGTGTGGAGGACTTTAGCAGTGGAAGGAAACAGGAGGTTGAACAACCGACCATACTCCTTTTCACGTTCAACCGGAGACTGGAAACCGCACCAGTTGACTCAAAGGCAGACCTTATGATACAGCCCACTCGTGCTCAAAATTATTACGTGCCGCGATAAACAAGTGAGTAAAACGCTGGCTCGCGTTCAATCTCTGTGTTGGCCGAGAAAGTTCATCGTCTCCACCTGCCACTCAATGACTTGTTGGAGGTACAGGGCAAACGTTCTGTTAAGGAACAGCCTATAGTCGTTCGGATGATACCAACAACAGAGGTCAACACTGGTGGGTGCGTAATAGATCCCCAGAGCATGGAGCCACTGTCCTGGCAAAAAGACCCACACAGAAGACCGCCTTCACTGAACGAACCAGAACAGGCCTCAAGTTCACGAAGCATTCTCAGACTTAAGTTGGGAATTTACTCAACTTTCAATCACTATTTATGAGAAATATCTTTGATCCAGAAACACAAAACTTTGCATATAGCTTCTTATTTATGTATTGAATACATTTAAACAACAAAAGTTTTTTAAAGGACTATTATATAGTTCAAATAAGGTGAACAATTTCGAGTAAATTCTCAACTGAAGTCTGAGAATGCTTTGTGAACTCAAGGCCCGAACAGTAGGACGTTAAATTCCGCTTCGTTTCACCAAAATTGTTTTCTATTTCAGACGCCATTAACGTAAAAGTTTCGGTTGCTGATGCCAGTTTTAAATATATGTCTGACAGACAAAAGAGAGAGGCCACGCATATGCCAGCAGATTTAGATGTCGAAATCACTTCCCCTCTTGCTACTTCTAAACTACGTTTGACACGCAGTCCGTTCTTGACTACTTATGTTATGAAAAACGGACAAAAAACGAGAGTGACCGACTTCATACACGTAAGTCTAGCATTTTATATTTTAACACATTTTTATACACGTTTACAGGCCTCCGGAGTTCAAATACAGGCATAGCCCAGCTTAACCGGAGCGGGGCCCTGGGTTTGACTAGAATCGCGGGGCCCTTGACGCGACGAAAAGATTATTTCATGCACTTTTTAATGGTACGCATGCGTAACACAATTACACGGTCTGCAACACAAGAAAAATTACGTATGTCAGTTACGAATGGCGTATAATGCGCGGAAATGACATATAACGGCGGGGAACAATTGAAATCGCCGCTAGAAGCCAAGATTGATCATCATCAGAGGGACAGCCCAGTCTCAGCCCTCGCGCCGCTAGATCTATTACCGCGAAACTTTCATCTGGAATTTGAATTGTTTCTCTTTTTGCCATGAACCACGGGCCCCCCTAAACCGCGGGTCCCTGGGCCTGAGCCCCCCAGGCCCATGCCTAAACTGGGCCCTGAATACAGGTTAAAATTTCGTCATAGCACACTGTATGACCGTCTTCATTAGCCCTGTCGGAACACAACAGTAGGAATTCAAACACCATTTCATTTCATTTCAATTCTCGTCTCTTTGACCGACCCTAACTCTTCCCAGAATGTTCGTGGGGTTAAACCGTTTCTACCACTGGTGGAGCAACACGTGGCAACCTCTTGCTAGAGGTTTCACCATGGAAAAATTAAACTACACAAACTTAAAGTAGCATACAATTATAAATGCAATTTTCTGTCCTATATTTCAAAGTAACCAACCCCTTAACTATCTTATCCACCTGGCAGAAAATTAACGTTCCAACCCTTTTCTTGATTCTAAACCAAAAAGTTAACAAAAATTGCCATCTGTGGTGGAATGCGTCAAACCCGACAAAATACTGGGTGGAATGCGTCCAAATCGACAAAATACTGGGCAAAGGGTGATGTCGAAATGAGAGAGGAGACTTGATTTTAAAGTCAATAGGGAAATCATAGGTGATCTGCGGTCGTATGAACCAGCTAGTTAGTGGCCATGCGCAGACTGGTTCGTCTTATGTCTTCCCACGGTTCGTTTTGGGTACAAAATTTTGAGTTTATTTATTTATTCGTAAAACATAAGTTTATTGTGTACCAAGATTACGATATTAATCTTGGCCTCGGGCTAAACTCATCTATACAGCCAGCAATAAATATTCATAAGGTATTATAATACCTAGATATTGATCATTATTTTGATTTATTTTTGATCGAAGATAAAAAAATCAAAGGGTTTTTATATGTTTTATTGTACTCAATTGTACTAAATAATATCGGTTACATTTCGTTTAATTTTACGAGGCGTGGGATAGCCGGATTATTAGGGCGTGCGCGTTGTATCCTAAAGTCTGCCATTCAGTCAACTGACGTGGTTTCAAATCCTCGGCTGTACGTGACAAGGAGTAGGGTGGCCTATCCAACCTCATAGGTTTTCTCCGGGTCTTCCGGTTTCCTCCCACTGCTAAAGACCACTACCTACGCGCAAGTGAATAACTGAAATAAAAACTGAACCATATGTTAGTCCAGAAATGACCAATTTATGTCGCGTGGACGTTGGAATTCAAGTCAGACACCTTAATTAGGCTATATTAGAACCCTTTGAAGATCTTTGTTCACGGACTGTAATTCCCACTGCTAATGACCCCTAGGCGCAAGCGAAGCATTGAAATAAAATTAAACCATATGTTAGTCCCGAAATGACCTGGTTTGTGTCGAGTGGACGTTAAACTCTCTCTCTCTCTCTCTCTCTCTCTCTCTCTCTCTCTCTCTCTCTCTCTTACGGACTGTAATAACAGGCAAACGCGTTTCGACCGTCAAATATTCCAAAATTGTTTTCTGGGTTCCATACACGGTACGCCCCGCCCCCTTCGTCTCTCGCAGAAAAACCGGCGCCTCTGTCTGTAAACCCGAAATCGTTTTCGGGAATTTCGGGTTTTACACCCTAAAGTGTCACCGAGCCCGTACGTCTATACCCACTGCTAAAGACCCGTACGCACAAACGAATTATTGAAATAAAATTATACCTTATGTTAGTCCCGAAATGGCATTGTGTGTGTCGTTAAGCGCCATTTCTGTATTGTATGGCATCATTTGGTAGCCTCGGTATTGAACCCGCTTACTTCACTGCTTGGTCATAAACACAGTCAATGATAATTTTTCAGTCACAGGCGATATATGTCGACAGAAAAAAGAGGGCAGCGTTCCATATTAGACGTTCAACAGCCGACGAAGGAGGATTCAGTTTGGTAAGATTCGTCTGTATTTGATTTATAGACAAGAAACAATCCAATTAAAACACCGATCTTATTTTATTTCGTTTTTATTATTCAAAATTACGTTTTACTTGTCTTTACTACACCAGGATCTGGAGGAGTTGTTATTTAACTCGTGTTCTGCTTGAAGGGAGATTAACGGCGAACTTTAGGCGTGTTTTGCACAGAACTGTGGGTAAACCATTAGTAACGTCAACGCTAATGATTGATTTATCAATGTCTGACCTCACAAGGTCAAAATCCCCTCGTTTTACCCCTGACGTGAACTCCCACTATAACTGGTCAGATCTCCATGTTGTGTAGGCCATCGAAAGTATCAAGAAACGAAACGAAATATAGATCTGTATTGTAATCGGATTGAGACAAAAAATAAAATTAACGATTCCTTTGGATTTTATATTTTGATTTGTACGTCCATAGTTAAAGTCAACGTGGAGAGTGTATGTTCATCTGTCGACAGAAAAAAACCAGATTGAAACTTAATTCATTTTCCGAAACAGCCCACAAATGCCACCTTCGAAACAACGTGGTTTTAGCTTCAGATCATAACATTTATCAATCATTTGATAGTTCTCTCGCCAAAAGGCAACATCTAGTAACTCACTTTTTTCTGATTTTGAGAAAACAAAGAATAAATGTGATGAATGAATATTAAACCCCAGCTTAACCCAGAGTTGCTAGGTTGTGTCATGGGTGTAACTGCTTACAAAATCAAAAGATTAGAATATCTGGTACAATAACAGGAAGCACATTGTGCGGCTGTCCAGGCAAAATTTCCCTTATAGATTAATCGAATTGGAACTTAAATCTCTCTCTCTCTCTCTCATTCTCTCTCTCTCTCACTTAAAGTCTTTGCATTTTTAACAATTAAAACATGTTATCATCATTTCTCAACAGGAAGGAAGCCTGACGCATGGTAGCCAGAATATAGATATAGCCCCGGAAAGTCGAGTTAAACGGGATAGCGGCGTTTACAGCGCACACCGAATCGTGGAACCTCATTCACAAGATTTTCGTAGTGATTATATCAATAGAAGTAAGAACTGTTTATAATTCCAATACTGCGAAGATACACTGTGGAAGGGTAATATACAACAAAGATACATTATCGGCCGTCAATACTACAAAGATGCATTATGCCGCTTCCCTACTACAAAAATACACCATGGGGCGTCAGTACTACAAAGATATATTATGACACTTCTCTACTGCAAAGATACACTATGGGGCGTCAATACTACAAAGATACATTATGAGGCTTCCTCACTACAAAAATACACTATGGGGTGTCAATACTACAAAGATACATTATGAGGCTTCCTGACTACAAAAATACACTATAAGGTGTCAATACTACAAAGATACCTTATGAGGCTTCACGGGAAGCCAATATTACAAAGATACATTGTGAAGGTCAATACAACAAAGATACATTGTAAAAGGTCAATACTACCTACAAAGATACATCATGGGCGGGGGTGGGGGTGGGTCAATACCACAAAGGTAATAATCAAAAATTACACCATGAGGCTAGAATATTACAAATATTCCCTATGGGGCTCGGACCTGTAGCCCCCCGCCCAGAGGTCACAGTGGATTAATTTCAAGTTGCGTAAAAATACGCAGACATTCCAAAATTTCGCGTTTTTGCCATCTACATCTGCGTGACTTTGAGCATCTCAAAATACTCAATAGAATCGAGTCAAGTCATTTTGTGAACAAACCTATTATAAAGCGTCCTTATTTCATTGATAGGCATACTGCATTTAAGCTAATGATGACTGGAGGTTAACGGCGTCGGCATTAGATCTATGGTTGACGACGCAACGATTTCCATCTTTCACTTCGACAGGAAGTAAAGAGAAGAGTATCGCTATGAAAGCAAACATTTGATTGGTTGAATGTAAACAGGATACTGTGTCCTAGCCAATCCAAAGTTTTGTATGACAAAATAGGGGTGTCCCAGGAAAGCTACGTATAGAAGGCTTCGACTGCTATGAACTTATGAATAAAATAGCGGAAATATAAAAATCTACGGAGACTACGTGCAGTAGAAGTGTGTAAAAGAAGCGTGAAGCACATAAATTGTACAAACTACGACGTAGAATAATCTTGTTTTATTCTCACATCGGGAAATTTTCTGCGTGTAAATTACGCAGCGTCCGTCAATATTTGCGTTTATTTTGAAAAAAATGCGTGAAATACGCGGATTTTTGCGTGACTGCGACCTCTGCCCCCGCCCCCGAAATCGAATTAGCCCCCCCTCCCAAATATTTCGCCAACGATAATGAGTTCTTAGGAGTATTCTTTGCTGGCCATATCCTCAGCCCCTCCAAAAATTCCGTAGCCCCCCCCCCCCCTAAATTTTGTGAGCTGACTACGGCCCCGATGAGGCTGCGATAATACAATGAACATGCTCAAAACAAACGCCTGACAAGGCGATCATTTGCGACCATAGAGACCACTGCACGATATCTAGCGTTTCCACCACACTTTTACCTCGCTTATGGCGATCTTGACGCGCTCTGATATCATTTTCCGCCGCCGTAGCAGCGTAGTAAGCACTCCACTCCGGTCTTACGAGGGGATTACTAAATCAGGCGCGGATCCAGGATTTTTTAGCCGGGGGGGGGGTCTAGGTTTGATAATTGCTTAACTAATTGCGCTGAACCGATTAATGGGGGGTTTGGGGGCCCTCGCCCAGAAAAATTTGGTAAATTAGATTCAATTTGGTTCATTCTGACGTATTTCCGGAAGGTAAATTCCAAAATTACAGGTCTAAATTGCCAAAAAATCGCATAAAAAATTTTCAAGCCTGAATCAAAGATATAATTCTAATTTGAATTGTCATTGTCTGTCCTAAGGACTAACCATTTCGTAAATACTTTGGAATATCACCTGGGAGGCTATAATTTGAAAAAAAAATACTCTACAACTTTCATCAAAGTTATCTCCCAATTCCGAAATAAATCGGCCTTTAAGGAAGTAAATAGGGGGGTTGGGATGGCCAAGTGGTCTAGAGTGCCGAGCTTCGACCTCTAACTGGCCGGTCACCTCTGGCTTGGGCTGTGGTTTCGATCCCTGGTGTGAGCGTATGTGGCATGGAGATAGGGGCGCCTTCTCATCCTCGTGGGTTTCCTCCGGGCACTCCGGTTTCCTCCCACTGCTAAAGACCCCTACGCACAAGCGAATTATTGAAATAAAATTAAACCATACGTTAGTCCCAAAATGACCTAGTTTGTGTCGAGTGGACGTTAAACCCCATTTCTCTCTCTCTCTCTTTAAGGAAGTAAATATCATCCCTTGTTTACCGTTTGGTTATCCAAAATATCTCAAATATATGGGGGGTTTTCCTCGTGCGTGATGGACCTACGTCATAGGTTAGCACTTATGGGGAGACTTAACTACTCTCCCAATAAACCTAATCCTAGGGAAACATAGGTCCATCACGCACGAGGAAAAAACCCCATAAAATTGAGATATATTATTCAAAAAAAGTAGGGGATATTTGATTTTGGGGGCATAATACTAAAATATGCAAATGACTACGAAAAAAGTCACTATAGAACCTAACAGAAGAAACATTTCCAGTCACATGTGACGCCCAAACGCACCAATAGCTACCGCATGGAATGCAGGTGATGCTTGGGATCATCATGGGGGTCCAACCCAAGATTTGCACGACTCTGACTTTGAATGTTACAGTCATTGTGGCATTGAATTCCAGGGTGGAAACATCAGTTTAATTGTTTTAGTGACCAGAAAACAAATTTTGATATGCGTTGGCTTACCCAAAATGAAAGGTTACGTGCCCTTGGCATGCTACAGATCGGCACAACACAGGCGGTTGTGGCGCGGACGATGAATGTTTCTCAGCCTGTCATAAGCAGGCTATGGTCCAGATACCGTGATACACAATCTGTACAGGACAGACCACGCTCAGGTCGACCAAGGGCGACAACTCAAGCCCAGGATCGATTTATCCGTACCTTGGCCTTGAGAAATCGTGTCATCACAGCAAATCGGGTCAGCGCTCGTCTTCAAACAGACACTGGTGTGAGAGTGAGTGGCCAGACGATTCGGAATCGACTGCATAGGGGTCACCTTCGCGCCCGACGTCCTCTCGTGATCCCTTGTTTGAGAGATCATCACATTCAGGCAAGACGTCGTTGGTGTAGGGATCGTCAACACTGGGATAATCGACGCTGGAGCAATGTGATGTTTTCAGATGAGTCAAGGTTCACTGTTGATTTTTTGGACAGACGTAGGAGGGTGTGGCGTCGTCGAAACGAGCGCTTCCAAGACGTTAAAGTCATCAGACATGATCGATTTGGGGGTGGTTCTGTAATGGTGTGGGGAGGCATCACTGTTGCTGGAAGAACGGCTTTACATGTTGTTGCAGGGCGTGTTACAGGCCAGTACTACCGGGACAACATCTTGGCAGTCCATGTTGTGCCGTTCGCACGACGTCAAGGCCGCCGTTTCATCTTCCAGGATGACAACGCAAGATGTCACAGGGCCAGGATCGTTACAGGTTACCTCCAACAACAGAACATCACCACATTACCTTGGCCAGCACTGAGTCCCGACCTCTCCCCCATCGAGCATGTCTGGGACATGCTTGGACAGAGGTTACGTCAACGTCAACAACGTCCTGCCAATGTCCAAGAACTTGCTGCTGCGTTGCAACAGGAATGGGACAATCTGGACCAAAATGACCTTAGACGTCTCATTAGGAGTATGCCACGTCGGATCAATGCTTGTTTGGCAAACAGAGGGGGATTTACCCGTTACTGACTTTGTTGTGATGCTGTGGTAACTTTGCTGTTTGACCCCGGGTATCATTTTACCCTTATAATGGTCAGTCTGTGCCTTACTTAGTCTAACGATCATTTGGAATAAATCGATGAATGTGAACTTCATTTCATTTTGTCATTTGTTTCTTCGTCAGTTTCATTAGCTGACTTTAATAACACTTAAAAATCAAATATCCCCTACTTTTTTTGAATGGTATATTTTGGATAACCAAACGGTAAAATTAGGTTGCCCCTTTATCTCCTACTCATTTTGTTTTTATTAAACCCCTTCTGGGCGGTAATAAAATGGAAACGGGTGAATAGAGAAACATAGGTCCATCACGCACGCGGAAGCTTTTAATCCAGATACAGAAGAGATAAGTCTACAACAAGAATACAAACCATAAATTCGAGATATTTTGCATAACCGAACGGTAAAAACGGATTGCCGTTCATCTCCTTATAGGCCTATTTACTTGGGTTTTTTTTTTTATGAAACCCCTTCTGGGAAAGAATTAAATTTTTAACATAATTTTAATATTTCAGAAGTAAAGAAGAGAAGTGTGGACAATATGGAATTGAACCATCGGGAAAAAAGACAGGCGGTTTCGAGTCACGTGATTGAAGTCACGTTCATTACTGATGCTGAGGATTATTTTAGGTAAGAATTTACTTTATAAAATCAAAAAAAGTTCCAAGCTAAAAAATACTCTTCATACGATTGTCTAAAATATAAACAATCTAATTAACATATAGATCTATTTCGTTTCCTCCGGTTTCCTCCCACTGCTAAAGATCCCCTACGCGCAAGTGAATTTTTGAAATAAAATTATACCATTGGCTTGCGCGAACGGGATTTTAGCAGTGGGGGGAAACCAGAAGGACCCACCTGGAGAAAACCAACGAGGTTGTAAAGGCGACCCTACTCTTTGCCACGAACAACCCGGGTTTCGAAGCCACGCTAGTTGACTCAATGACAGGCTTTAAGATACAGTGCGCACGTGCTAATCATTCGGCCATCCACCCCACCCCCTGTAAATAAAGCACATACATTCGTAATACTCGTAATCAAAATTATATTGTAGTATTGTGTAGCCTATATTATATTGATAGTTGAATTTATCAATTGATAAAAGAGTAGGACATAGTGCCGGTGCCTGGGCAAAATCTTCATTAGCCCTTTCGGAGCAGAACCCCATTACATTTCATTTCATGCAACAATACAGTATTTCCCCACACAGTAATGGTTATTTGTGCAATGCAAAGCGGTGGGGTCAATTATGCAGAAGTAAAGTTTTGTCATGCGCAGTGAACCGACCGGTCAAAATTAGCGGAGTTATATAACCCCAATCCCCACTCGACACAAACCTTTCGGTCAATAAGAATCATTGAACTTGAACTAATAACCATTTTGCGATAAAACATGAATTGAGCTGATAATCATTTTGCAGATACCTGGCAATGAATAACAACAATCCCGCAGAAGCAATGGCCGCCATGACACTTTACTACACATTTGTAGCACAGCAAGTCAGTTATTGTTAAATTCAAACTTCTTTCCGTGACGTTATTATGTATTTCAAAGTCAAAGTCCAGCATTCCAGACTGACATTCAAATTTATTATTTCATACCAATAGCCTAGACACAATGACTCAAAAATGATTAAAACTGCTCCTTACTTTCCATTTACTGCACGCCGCCATCTGTTTGTCTCTTGTGATCGCTTGTCGTCGTCTGAAGCTAATTTTAACGTTCATATATTCTACCTTAGTCACCGGGCAAACCCTTCTTGCAAAAATTCCTGGATCCGCCCATGAGATCTTAATGATGTGTCTAGATCTTAATCACTCGGCAAACTTCGACAGATTCCGGCATCTACATCTAGTCTCGGCTGTATGACAGTAAGTGATATGTACCTACGCCCATACATTTGCGATGCGGCTACCGGTTTACTTTAACAGGAAAACTTGACGCTATTACAAACAAACAAGATACCATAGACACAGCCATGTTTCATCCGGGACCTTTAAAGTAGTTCCAATATGGCGGAATTCGTCATACAGCCGAGACTAGATGTAGGTCCCGGAATCTGTCGAGGTTTGCCGCGTGGATCTGAATGTCGTGTGAACATAAACGTCTTAAGGCTAAAGCAGAATTTCTTTAATTAAGATGGTTTAATGGAAGATGTGTCATTTGCTTTACCTTTATTCTAGATTCAATTAAGATTTGATACTGTCACTGATGTTGATCCTGGTTTTACTATCCGGATTGTAATAACAGAATTAATTATTATTACGGTAAGGAATGCAATAACAAATTTATAATTATTAACGTAAGGATAGTGATATCAGAATTAATTATTATTAAGGTGAGGAATGTAATAACAAAATAATTATTATTAAGGTAAGGAATGTAATAACAAAACTACTTATTATTAAGGTCAGGAATGTAATAACATAATTATTAATATCATTGAGATAAGGAATGTAATAACAGAATTGTTATTATTAAGGTAAGGATTGTAATAACAGGATTAATTATTATTAACGTGAGGATTTTAATAACATTAGGAATTAAATAACATAAGGAATGTAATAACAGAAATTATTATTATAAAGGTAAGGAATATAATAGAAAATTAATTATTATTAAAGTAAGGGTTGTAATAAGAGAATTGTTATTATTAAGGTAAGGAATGTAATAAGAAAATTAATTATTATTAAGGTAAGGAATGTAATAACATAATTATTTATAATTAAGGTAAGAAATGTAATAACAAGATGAATTATTATTAAAGGTAAGGATTGTAATAACAGAATTAATTATTATTAACTTAAGGATTGTAATAACATTAGGAATTAAAAACCATAAAAGGAATGTAATAACAGTAAGTAATTATTATTATAGTAAGGAATGTAATAGAAAATTAATTATTATTAAAGTAAGGATTGTATTAAGAGAAGTAATAACAGTAAGTAATTATTATTATAGTAAGGAATGTAATAGAAAATTAATTATTATTAAAGTAAGGATTGTATTAAGAGAATTATTATTATTAAGGTAAGGAATGTAATAAGGAAATTAATTATTATTAAGGAAAGGAATGTAATAACAGAATTATTTATAATTCAGGTAAGAAATGTAATAACAAGATTAATTATTATTACGGTAAGGATTGTAATAACAGAATTATTATTATTAAGGCAACAGGATTAATTATTATTAACGTAAGGATTGTAATAACATTAGGAATTCAATAACATAAGGAATGTAATAACAGAACATATATTATTATTAAGGTAAGGAATGTAATAGAAAATTAATTATTATTAAAGTAAGGATTGTAATAAGAGAATTATTATTATTTAGGTAAGGAATGTAATAAAAAAATAAATTATTATTAAGGTAAGGATTGTAATAACTAGATAAGAGAACGCGAAAGAAAAATAGAAAAGGTCCGTTCATTACAATTCTTTTATAAGGTATAGAATGAATAAAAACAAGGGAATGTACCGACTATTTCTATTTTTCTCGTGTTCTCGTATCTGATGACAGTCAATTACTTTTTTGAATTGTCAGATATCCTCTCACAGTCTCATATGAATATCGTAGCAAGGTTCTGTGTTAAAATTATATTTGGAACGTGTTTTAGTTCTATCACTTATGTGATAATTACTGACGCCAATATTGTCCTTTAACAACTGAGCTATCAACTGAACACTTTCTTTCGTTTTTTCCTTACAGAATCGATCGCAAAGCACTTACACCGAGAATATAGCTACAAATGGTCGAGTTAATGCTTCGCGAGGTCTGAACGCAGCGGCCGCATGGACTGTTGCTCCAGTAGGCGGTATCACATTCCAGCCAACAGATCACTTCATGTACTTCACAGGGTTAGTGTTCATTCATTAATTTCAAGCAGAAAGGAAGGCCTGACAAGGACAGCTGTCTAGTCGTTCGGATGGGACGAATAATCGAGGTCCCATGAACAAATTGGCGTGCACGTAAAATATCCCTTGGCAGTTGGAATTCGATAGAGTAGGCCACAGCGCCGCTTCCCGGGCAAAACGTCCTCATAGAACGCTGTATGGCGTATGCCCGTCTTCCATTAGCCCAGGTTAGGTGCAGAAGAGTAGGACGTTAAACCCCATTTCATTTCATGCATCAATTTCAAGGTCTCAAGCTCTGTTGTCACAACGTGCTTGGGTGACCGAATGGTTTTAACATTAGATCCTAAGATCTGTCAGGGGTTTGGATGGCCTAGTGGTCTAGAGTGCCGCGCTTCGACCACTAGCTGGCTGGTCACCTCTGGCTTGCGGCTGTGGTTTCGATCCCTGGTGTGAGCGTATGTGGCATTGAGATTGGGGCGCCTTCTCAACCTCGTGGGTTTCCTCCGGGCACTCCGGTTTCCTCCCACTGCTAAAGACCCCTACGCGCAAGCGAATTATTGAAATAAAATTGAAACCATATATTAGTCCCAAAATGACCTAGTTTGTGTCGAGTAGACGTTAAACCCTATTTCTCTCTCTCTCTCTAATATCTGTCATTGAGTCAAGTAGCGAGGTGTGACCAACCACATGTGTTTTGCACGGAAACCCCTATCAGCTATGGGGGTTGGGATGGCCTAGTGGTCTAGAGTGCCGCGCTTCGACCTCTAGGTGGCCGGTCACCTCTGGCTTGCGGCTGTGGTTTCGAGCCCAGGTGTGAGCGTATGTGGCATGGAGATAGGGGCGCCTTCTCAACCTCGTGGGTTTCCTCCGGGCACTCCGATTTCCTCCCACTGCTAAAGACCCCTACGCGCAAGCGGATTATTGAAATAAAATTAAACCATATGTTAGTCCCGAAATGACCTAGTTGTGTCGAGTGGACGTTAAACCCCATTTCTCTCTCTCTCCCCTATCAGCTATAAAACCTCTGCGCACAAATGAATTATTGAATAAAAATCGAACCATGTTAGTCCCAAAATGACCTAATTTGTGTGTACCGGAAGGTGCCATTCTCTGTCATTGAGTCAAGTGACTTGATTCCGTCGAATCCGCGCTTATAAGTGAACACACTATCACGCTTTATTATCAGGCTTTAGGTTTGAGAGAGAGAGAAAAATGGGGTTGAACGTCCACTCGACACAAACTAGGTCATTTTGGAATTAACATATGGTTTAATATTTTTTCAATTAGGGGTCTTTAGCAGTGGGGGGAAACCGGAGTAACCGGATGTCACAAAGTGACCTCAGGTTCTTTAACTTACTTGCCCCTTTTCCCAACTACCAATAAACAACTCAACTAATTAATTAGATTTTAATATATGTATATTATCAGAATTCATTTACATATATAATTATAGAGGTTTTACAAAAAATTCAATGATTATTAAAGTTACAGTTCATTTCGGCGTCCAATACTCTGTTCCTCTATATCAATCCATCCTCCTGGTTAGCATTCAGATTGTTTATCTGACTTCCACCATCCCAATCGCGTAGGTTTTTTTTTTTAACACTTTAAACCCGAACACAATTAATTTTCGGAAATTCACAAAACCTTCACATGTCACAGATCCACATAATTTTCCCGGATTCACCTAGACTCACTAGTTGTATTAAAAATCACCAAGATTTACATATACTTCACCACGATTTAAATTTATTTCACCAAGATTCAAAATCTACTTCACCAAGACTACATAGGCGTTTGATTCACAAAGTTCACCCCTGGATTAAAATCTGTCATTTCATCAAGAAACGGATTCAGTACCTTTAAATACATCTTATTTACGTTACCAGGTTTTATTCATCTAAAGCCAGTTATTGGTGTTACTGCATAGATATTAAAACAGTCATGTCTGGTCCTTTAAGCTCTCTGGTCTAAATCGAGAAAACAGCCATACCCTGTAACTTCTAAAACCTCTCTAACAAACTTTTATAATTCCTCCACCAAGAAACTTTTAGTCAATCCAACATCCAATCAAACCCATGCATAACCTGCACATGCATCACAATCCAGACACATTCATTACTTACACCCTTATTACCTAATTTGTTAAAACACACCCACAATCATTCCGTAAAAACAACGCATATACGTTGAAATTAATAAAACTTTATTAACCAAAACCTGTACAATCATGAAAACATCTTTCTAAAAGAAATAAATATTCCCTTTAGCCATCTACCAAATTAATTATGTACCCTAAATCATCGAAATAAACCATGTCACAATTATAGATACCAATTGAACATACCAATTGTGACACCGGAGAAAACCCACGAGGTTAGACAGGCGACCCTACTCCTTGCCACGCACAGCCGCTTGTAGGTAATTTTGTCGAATGAATCAGGATCGGGATTGGGATCTGTGATGTTCGCCAGATTCCACTCAACACAAACTAGGTCGTTTCGTGAATAACATATAGTACATTTTTATTTCAATAATTTGATTGCAGTTAGTGGTCTTTAGCAATTGGAGGAAACCGGTGCACCAAGAGGAAGTCCACGAGATTTGACAGGCGACCCCACTCCTTGTCACGTACAATCGGGGATTCGAAACCACGCCTGTTTACTCAATGACAGACCTTATGATACATTATATGATCCAGAGAGTTGATATTACTAAATGTCTAGATACTATAGTAATTAATATAAAACATGAAGCCAAAAGAAGTACCTGCAATGGAGAGATATAGTTCTTACATAATGTATCTTGAAGGTGATCTTTATTTAACCAGGCATTAGGCAAGAACTACATCTGCCTATTGCAGGTCTTTCTTTATGCCTGAAATGTTATATGAAAAATTAATTAGACATTAATAAACTTTCCAAGAGCATAATCAACTTTCTGTGCCCTCGGGGATGCCTGCGATTATCGTAACAACGGTAGTAATGACAATCGAGGCTAGACCATAATTGAATCGCGTATATCAAGACTCATAGTAAAGTAATTTGACTGAAACTTTCAGTATATTCTCTTGTCATTATCTATTTTGTTAACTATTATAGAGAGAAGTGTCAGTTCTATATCTTTTCTTATCTAATGTCCCTTTAAGTTGTAAGAAATGTGATATACAGCGTGTAAAGTAGGATACTTTAATTCGCGAAATATTGGAAAACTGAAACCGAATGTGTCTGCAGATTGTGTGAAAACTCTTGTTAATGCATTAGTGACGTCTCGCATTGATAACATGAACTCTTTATTATATGGTATCCCTGCTAAATATATTGATAATTCTGCAGCTAGACTTATTACTGGTGCTTTTTATAGAGAACATATAACCCCAATCCTTTATAATTTACACTGCCTCCCAGTTCAATCTAGAATAGAATATAAAATGGTATTGTTAACTTTTAAATGTCTAAATGGTCCTGTCCCATCTTACTTATGCAATCTTTTAACTTTATATTCACCGTCCCGAACTTTACGTACTTCTCAAGATCATTTTCTGTTAAAGGAGCAAAAATCGAACCTTGGCTCCTGTGGCAATCGTGCTTTTTCCATTTGTGCATCAAAATTATGGAATAAACTCCCACACAGTATACGCAGTTGTAATCCACTCCCTGTTTTTAAAACGAAACTCAAAACCCACCTATTTACTCTTGCTTTTACATAATTCATTTTACACTTTATAACTTTATCTTCATCATTAAAGCTGAACTCCGATTACAAAACTACAGAAATAATTAAATAAAAGAAATTACTGCCATACATAATCGCCATACTTGTTTTCAATTTGCAGAACAAGTATGGCGACTGTACGGTGTGGTTGACAAAGTGTATATTGGATGTGGGCGTGGCCTGCCTCTGTTTTCGTACACCGTACAGTCGCAATACTTGTTCTGCAAATTGAAAATAAGTATATGGCGATATGTTTTTCAGTAATTTTTTTTATTTAATTATTTCTGTAGTTTTGTAATCGGAGTTCAGCTTTAAATATCTTCATTTTTATTTATATATTTAATTGATTATTTTACAATTTACAACTTCATCTACACCATTAAATTACTATTTTTATTTATGTTTTGATTTCTATATCTTTATTTTTACACGAACGAAATATTTTTAAAATTCTATCTATATTCTTTATTGATATTGTAATTTTAACCATGCTATGTTATTTTTATTATAAAGCGCATCTGAACATGTTTATCATGAAAGAAGCGCTATATAAATACATGTAATAATAATAATGTAATAATAATAATAATATATACGCGAAAAAAGAAAATGACTCATCCAGCATTTAACTTTCTCGGTTCAGAGTGACTAAAATTTTGAGTATATTTTGTTTTCATTATCTATTATAGCGATAACTGTCATGTCTTTATCTAACCTTGCCTAATGTCCCTTCAAAGATGCGCTTTGTAAGATTTAAATAAAGAGTTGTCCATTCTTACTATAACAGTTCCAAAATAGAGAGAGCGAGAGTGAGAGAGAGAGAGAGAGAGAGAGAGAGAGAGAGAGAGAGAGAGAGAGAGATGGGGTTTAACTCGACACAAACTAGGTCATTTCGGGACAAACATATGGTTTAATTTTATTTCAATAATTCGCTTGCGCGTAGGGGTCTTTAGCAGTGGGAGGAAACCGGAGGAAACCCACGAGGTTGAGAAGGCGCCCCTATCTACATGCCGCATACGCTCACAGAAAAGATCGAAACCACAGCCGCAAGCCAGATGTGACCGGCCAGCTAGAGGTCGAAGCACAGCACTCTAGACCACTAGGTCATCCCAACCCCCGTTCGCAAATAGATAATGTAAGATGAATATATTGAAAATGTCATTCAAATTGCTCGAATGCGAGCGAAGATATTAATTAGCCTTTGAAGGTTTGACACGATGTGTGCATTAATTACAACCAACGTATTGTTTTTTCGTAGCTTAGCCTTGCTTCACCATTTTTGAATTAAAATATGGCTGACCCATTCTGATATGCTTAATATCGGAGATTTCCGATGTCATCGAGAATGGGATATATTGTTGATAAGCTATTGAATGTCTAATTAATAATTTAGATAACATTTAAGGCCTCAAGCAAGACCTGCAATAGACAGAGTTCGCTCTTACATAATGTATCTTTAATGATAAATAATTTTATATTTTGTCAGGTATGATTTGACTCTGAATGGTAATCCTAATTCAGCAGGTCAAGCCTTTTTAGGTGAGCTATGCGAACTAAGCGCCGGAAGATTACTCTCTGTGACCTTCATTGAAAACGACAGACAAGCACAAAGTACCGGAGGAGTTGCAGCTCATGAACTTGGACACAAGTAAGTTGCATTTTTATACAAAAATAAAGAATACACGTGTTTCCAATTACCCAACCGAACCTATTGCTATTTACAAAATCGCTGACTTTGTCTTTTTTATTCTCATTTCCTAAACCGGATAATTGCTGTGCTTTTCTGTGGCCATTTCGGTATCATTTTCAAGAACTTTACCCGGGAAAAAAGGTAGAAGTGCTGGCAAACAGAAAATACAAACTCCATAGACGAAAAATACTTTTTCGACAAACAGACCAACCCTATGTTTTCCGACCAAGTAACCCTTTATAAACACAGATATTTATTTTCCCCGTGGCCTTATGAATAGGTTAAAGAATCTTATGAATATGTGAAATTAAAGACTTTAAGTGACTGTTGATTCCGAAGACACATTTCTCACTGGTATTAAGTCCCATCCGGATATACCAATGACCCTTACTCTAGGTCTCTGGCGACCAGTTTACTAGAAGCGGTACTGTCACGTTGTTTACTACGGTAGGGCTTAAAAACTCACTTATCAATTTTCGCTTTGAACCAATGAGTCTGCAGTTTGGTGCACTTCGGCTTCATAAACATTTAACATTATTTTTATGATAACCACGTGTAAAAAGATCGAGCCTCTGAAAGTGTATCCTTGTTTTTAAGATTCAGAAATTCTCTCCCGTCAAATGTAAAAACCTAGTAACTCACCTTTTGATCAAAATTGAGTTAGGACCAAATTTGTAGTTACTAAGGTATGTGTTTCCTTGTTGAACTCGATATTTCAATCTTTTAATTTTGTAAACAGTTACACCCATGGCACAACCTAGTTACTTCATTCAGTTGCCTAGTATTCCACAGAACAACCTAGTAACTCAATACTTAAATCAATGGATATACGCTAGGGTTTAATATTTATTCATTAAGATTTTGTAAGCAGTTACACCCATTACACAACCTAGTAACTTCCTTCATTTGCCTAGCATGCCACAGAAAAACCTAGTAACTCAATAGTTAAATGAATGGATAAGGTAGGGTTCAATATTCATTCATTAAGTTGCCCTTTGTTTTCTCAAAATAAGAAAAAAAGTGACTTACTAGGTGTTGCCTTTGGACGGGAGTTTTATATAGTCTTGTTTTTATATTATAGTATTAATGCTGAGCACGATGGAGAAGCGCCTGTTACTTGTGCTGATGAAAACTTCGTGATGAGTCCTTCCCTTGATATCCCAGATAGTGTTGCTGTGGCTTCTAATCCTTTCATCTTCTCCGTTTGTTCTGTACAAGCCATGAAAGCTTATCTGCAAAGGTACGTGATCTAATGTAATGAGATGGTTTTTACTTCGTACTATTCGGCTCCGACCAGGCCAATGAAGAAAGATATACTCGATACACATTGGCGTGCACGTAGAAGATCCCTTGACAGTTGCAATTCAATATAAGAGTAGATCGCAGCGCAGGGAAACGTTCTCTCGTAACACGCTTCATTAGGCCAACGATCGTCAACTGATGCAAATAGGGGCACAAAAATGATAGGGAGGGAGGGAGCGCTTGCGGTTAACGTCCGCTCGACACAAATTATGTCATTTCGGGACTAACATATGGTTCATTTTTATTTCAATAATTCGCTTGTGCGTCGGAGTCTTTATCAGTGGGAGGAAACCGGAGGACCTGGAGCAAACCCAGGAGGTTGGACAGGCAACTCTACTACTTGTCACGTTTAACGTCCACTTGGCACAAACCTCGCCAGTTGACTCAATGACAGACTTTAAGATATCACGCTCGCGAGGTCTGTCATGACTGGGGGGATCACGTGACTAAAATTGAACCATGTTAATCTAAGAATGACTTAGTTTTTGTCTAAGACACCCTCCCCCCTCTCTCCCTCTCTCTCTCTCTCTCCCTCTCTCTCTCTCTCTCTCTCTCTCTCTCTCTCTCTCTCTCTCTCTCTCTCTCTAACCCTTTCTCTTTTTATTCTAACCATATTGTTACTTGTGTCCAAGAGGACGTTAAACCACGTTTATTTATTATAATTCCAGATCCCTTGTGACATGCGACAATAATGATATTGAAGGAGATGGAGCTCTTACTACCGATCTTAGACCGGGACAAATTCTTAATGCAGACGGCCAATGTCAACGGATTTTTGGTCCTTCGTCATTTTTTTGTCGGGTAAGTAGGTTGTGATTTAAGAGAGAGAGAGAGAGAGAGAGAGAGAGAGAGAGAGAGAGAGAGAGAGAGAGAGAGAGATTTCACTCAAGACAAAGTATGTTGTTTTGGTAGTAACATATAGTACAATTTTATTTCAATAATTCACTTGCGCGTAGGTGTTTTAAACAGTGGCACTAAAACGAAGGACCCTGAAAAAAGACACGAGGCTTGACATGTGACCCTTCTCTATATCACGTACAATCGTGAAACCATGCTACTTTTGCGCAGGGGTTATAGCTGTTTTGGGCAATCGGAGAAAACACACGTGGTTGGTCACCCCGCTACTTGACTCGATGATAAATTTAATAATCTCACGCGTACACGTTAAACCATTGCACCAACCCCTCCACTCGAATGAGTGAAAATCTTGCTCTATAGTTGTAACTGAGCAGGCGGGCCGAATGGCTAGCGCGTGCGCAATGTATCATAACGTCTGTCATTGAGTCAACTGGCGTGGTTTCGATTCTCTGGTTGTACGTGACAAGGAGTAGGGTCGCCTGTCCAGCTTCGTGAGTTTTCTCCAGGTCCTCCGGTTTCCTCCCACTGCTAAAGATCCCTACGCACAAGCGAATTAATGAAACAAAATTGAACCATATGTTAGTCCTGAAATGACCTAGTTTGTGTCGAATGGACGCTAAACCCCATTTAAAATATAATAGAATATAATATCAGGGTGAATTAAACAATAATATGCAATGGGTGTTCTGAAAAATATATTGGCAAAACTGATGACCAACTAAATATTAGAAAAAATCTCCATCGTTCGCAAATTAGGCACCCGGAAAACAGAACAATCCAAGTGAGTGCCCATTTGGATAATTGCGGACGAGGCCTATTCAAGGTTTTCCCAAGGAAATTTCTAAAAAAAAATAATCATTTATTAGAATGTAAAGAAATTTTATTAAAAAAATATATGCCCTCCTTAAATCGGAAAATTGGATAACTGAATATTAATAATGTTAGATGTTGCATTTCTTATATCTTGCTATCAACTGAACTGATATTTTTTCCTGTTTCGTATCTACGCTCTGGCGTAACGTCATTGTCTTATATTACATTTTTTTTGTATTATATCAAAATGATCTGAAGAGGTTCAACGTTAGCCATAAACATGTGTTTATGTCTTTTTTCAACATAATTGTTTATATACATGTATTTCTCTTGGTGTAGTTCAAAGAAACTATATATATATAACTGAGTTAAGTGTTTTAACCCTGTTTATAAGATTCATTTCGTGTCATGTATGTTTTTCTTTCAGGGGGTATATGTAGAGGAAGCACCATTTTTTGCTAGGATGTGTTACGTGGGTTTTTGCTTCGCCCCAACCCGATCTTTGTGTGTCTCAATTTCCTTGGACTCATTCACATCATGTGGTGACCGCAAGGTAAATCAATCGTTAATATTCGTTTTAAAAAAGGCGTGGTTGAGAGACGAAGTGGTCCAATGGTTCATTTTAGAACAAGAGATATCTTATTGACAACAGAGGATTCAGGAGAGGGCCCATGCACATATCTCCCGTCAAAAAGCAACACCTAGTAACTCACTTTTTCTGATTTTGAGAAAACAAAGGGAAACATAATGAATGAGAATTTTAATCCCAGCTTATCCATTGATTTGACTATTGAGTTACTGGGTTAGGTTTTTAGGTGGCATTATGGCCAAATGAAGGAAGTTGCTAGGATCGTGTCATGGGTGTAACTGCTTACAAAATCAAATGATTGGAATATCTAGTACAACAACAAGAAGCACATACCCTATTAACTACAATTTTTGTCCTTTATCAATTTTGACAAAAACGTGAGTTACTAGGTAGTTTGTCAGCAAAGTCACGTGAAATGAACATGGCCTTTTTTAAAAGAATTTTTTTCTTATGGCGGAGGTATTCTCTCGCGTAAACAATGTTTTGTTGAGAAGATTTGAAGACAAATTATGATATATTAATTTGTCTGAATATGTTTTTAGTCCAAATACCTCATCAAATCATCCAGTTTATAGACAGGAAGTTCTCCTCCTCCTTTCCGATTGCTCCATTTTATCTGCATTCTTTTATATATTTTGGGGACGACGTGGCTAAGTGGGTAAGGCGCTGGCTCACTAGCCTGGGGTTTGGGTGTTCGATCCCTGCATTGGCCGAGAAAGACCATCTCGATTATCCGGCGTGATTTCCCCATGTCAGTGATGCAGAACGGAGGGCCTAACAAGTCGTTCGAATGGTACCAAAAACCGAGATCCCGTGTACACATTGGCATGCACTTAAAAGATCTCTTGGCAAAATTTCCCTCAAAGCACACTGTATGGCGTATGTCCGTCTTCCATTAGCCCAGGTTAGGTGCAGAAGAGTAGGACGTTAAACCCCATTTCATTTCATTTCATTTTATATATTTTAGTGGTGTGTTAGAGGTCAATGCGTTGCTAATGCAGCAGCGCCATCTAGGCCGTCTGGTGAGTGTGTTTATTTTTAGCAAGGTTTGGAGCCATGATGTTGTGTGGCGGAATGGTTTAATCCGTGTACTTTGAATCATAATATGTCATGTATTTGATCAATACTTGCACGTGACAAGGAGTAGGGTCGCCACAGATTAATCGCGTGACTTTTCTCGGGATTCTCTCTACAAGACTCCTTAAGTCGGGTGGAGGGGGGGTGTCTTTGACAAAAACTAGGTCATTTTGGGACTAACATATGGTTTAATTTATCTTAATCACAACAGACCTTATGATTCCACGCACACGCGCTAACCATTCAGCCACCCAACCCACCCTTTATTCTAAAACATAACTTATATAAGAATACTTATTAACGAACCCCAGGATATTGTTCACATAAATTCACAGTCTTAAATAATGCCATACTAATCTCTTTTGATTTATGTCGTTTTAGATCTTTGCCCTCAGTTAAACGACCCTTTTACCATGTGTGATCCTGCTAGTTGCAGTTTTTTTGGACCCGTCAATACGGCTAGATGTTGTGACACTTGTACACAGAGAACCTCACCAATCACGTCTCCAACAACGTCTCCAACATCTCCAACTACGTCTCCCACTACTTCTCCAACTACGTCTCCAACAACGTCTCCCACTACTTCTCCAACTACGTCTCCAACCACGTCTCCCATTACTTCTCCAACAACGTCTCCAACCACGTCTCCCACTTCTTCTCCAGCAACGTCTCCAACCACGTCTCCAACAACGTCTCCCACTACTTCTCCAACTACGTCTCCCACCACGTCTCCAACAACGTCTCCCACTACTTCTTCAACTACTTCTCCAACAACGTCTCCCACTACTTCTCCAACCACGTCTCCCATTACTTCTCCAACAACGTCTCCAACCACGTCTCCAACAACGTCTCCCACTTCTTCTCCAACAACGTCTCCGACCACGTCTCCAACAACGTCTCCCACTACTTCTCCAACTACTTCTCCAACAACGTCTCCCACTACTTCTCCAACCACGTCTCCCATTACTTCTCCAACAACGTCTCCAACCACGTCTCCAACAACGTCTCCCACTACTTCTCCAACAACGTCTCCGACCACGTCTCCAACAACGTCTCCCACTACTTCTCCAACAACGTCTCCCACTACTTCTCCAACTACTTCTCCAACAACGTCTCAAACTACTTCTCCAACCACGTCTCCAACTACGTCTCCAACAACGTCGACCACTACTTCGCCAACAACATCTCCAACAACGTCTCCTACTACTTCACCAACAACGTCTCCCACTACGTCTCAAACTACGTCTCCAACCACGTCTCCCATTACTTCTCCAACAACGTCTCCCACTACTTCACCAACAACATCTCCAACCACGTCTCCAACAAAGTCTCCAACAACGTCTCCAACCACGTCTCCCATTACTTCTCCAACAACGTCTCCTACTACTTCACCAACAACGTCTCCCACTACGTCTCAAACTACGTCTCCAACCACGTCCCCCATTACTTCTCCAACAACGTCTCCTACTACTTCACCAACAACGTCTCCCACTACGTCTCAAACTACGTCTCCATCCACGTCTCCCATTACTTCTCCAACAACGTCTCCCACTACTTCACCAACAACATCTCCAACCACGTCTCCTATTACTTCTCCAACAACGTCTCCCACTACTTCACCAACAACATCTCCAACCACGTCTCCAACAACGTCTCCAACAACGTCTCCCACTACTTCGCCAACAACATCTCCAACAACGTCTCCTACTACTTCACCAACAACGTCTCCCACTACGTCTCAAACTACGTCTCCCATTACTTCTCCAACAACGTCTCCCACTACTTCGCCAACAACATCTCCATCAACGTCTCCTACTACTTCTCCAATTACGTCTCCAATAACGTCTCCAATCACGTCTCCCACTACTTCTCCAACTACTTCTCCAACAACGTCTCCCACTACTTCGCCAACGCCATCTCCAACAACGTCTCCTACTACTTCTCCAATTACATCTCTAACCACGTCTCAAACCACGACATCAACAACGTCGCCCATTACTTCTCCAACTACGTCACCAACAACGTCTCCCGCTACTTCGCCAACGACATCTCCAACAACGTCTCCTACTACTTCTCCAATTACGTCTCTAACCACGTCTCAAACCACGTCATTAACAACGTCGCCCATTACTTCTCCAACTACGTCACCAACAACGTCGCCCATTACTTCTCCAACAACGTCCAGAAATGTACAAGCGGTTGTTCGACGTTGTACACTTATAAGGTTTATCAACGACCTGTGTAATCGAGCCCTGTCTCCAATCTGGATCGTTCTACGCGCTAACCGCCGCCGGGCCCGACGACTAGTGCTTCAACGGAGGTTGCAGCAAAAACGATTGCGACAACTACAACTGCTCCGATTGCACCGTCAACGAAAACAATTGTATCCTCAACGAAACCTACGACGATGGTGAGGACCTCTCCATGACTAGATTCATTAAAATCTTAACAAAATAGACAGTCTTGTTTATTTTTAAAACTTCTAATATGGTGTGCGTGTGGTGTGAGCCCTCTGGGGTCCATATTTTGAGTATCAGTTTGGGCCACCTCAGGGCCAAATCGTCTGTTATGGACAATTGGGTACTCAGTGTGGTGTACCCTTTCATTTAAACATGCATTATGCAAGAACTATTACAAGTCTTTCTTTAGGCCTAAAATGTCATCAAAATTATTAATTAGACATTAATTAACTTATCCAGATCATAATGAACTCTCGATGTCTACGCTAGCCTTAGATGTTGTCTGGATAAGAATCATATAATATGCTGCTTAACGCTCATTGATAATTTAATCAAAAAATGGATAATCGAGTCTATTTGTTTATCTTACTGACGTTAGTAATGATTATCGGGGCTATGCGGAAATTTCAACCGTTTAGTTTATCGGTTCATAGTGGATCAATTTGACTTAAATTTTCAGTAAATTTCCTTTGCATCAACTAGTTTTTCACTAATATAGTGAGAACTGCCAGCTCGTTATCTAATCCTCATAATGTATCTTTAAAACTGATTACGACCAGTACCTCGATTGTGTGTGTGTGTGTGTGTGTGTGTGTGGGTGTGTGTGTGTGTGTGTGTGTGAGAGAGAGAGAGAGAGAGAGAGAGAGAGAGAGATGTTTTAACGTCCAGTATACACAAACTAGGTCATTTCGGGACTATCATATGGTTTAATTTTATTTCAATAATTCGCTTGCGCATAGGGGTCTTTAGCAGTGGGAGATAGAGGCGCCTTCTCAACCTCGTGGGTTTCCTCCGGGCACTCCGGTTTCCTCCCACTGCTAAAGACCCCTACGCGCAGGCGAATTATTGAAATAAAATTGAAACCATATGTTAGTCCCAAAATGACCTAATTTGTGTTGAGTGCATGTTAAACCCCATTTCTCTCTCCCTCTCCCTATCTCTCTCTCTCTCCTTATCAGTGACTGTAGCGGCCTAGCGAATATTCACTGCTGATGAGTGTGATCTAGTATGATATTTAACGAGCGACTGCAGACGACAGAAAGTGTTGCGCATATGATATGCGTTCTTATATTACTACACTATAAAGAGTAGGTATCCGATTCAAGCCAACAGTGTCAGCTCATAGTGTGCTTACTATAGTTATTTGTGGATTTGGATCCGATTCAAAGTAAATAGTGAAGTGTCCAGACAGTTTGCATCATGTCGTCGATGAAGAAACGTGTTTGTGTCATTGGAGCGGGTCCCGCGGGAATGGGATGTTTACGATATCTTACTGAAAATCCAGAGACTTTTGAAGTGATTGCCTATGAACAAGCTTCTTGTATAGGAGGAACTTGGGTTTATACGGATGAAACTGAAACGGATCAACGGGGGAAACCCGTTCACTCCAGTTTATACAAATCCCTGAAGTAAGTAAAATTAATTGTAGATTAAATCGACTTGCTATGCGGCTATATAACGCATATTTCCCCTCAAAACCTAGTAACTCACTTTTTTTTTTATCAAAATTGAGTAAGAATCAAATTTTTATTTACTAGGGCAAATTTTATTCCAATCTTTTGATTTTGTAAGCCGTGATTACACCCATGACACAGCCTAGCAACTTCGTTCATTTGCTTAGTATGCCACAGAAAAAAACCTAGTAACTCAATAGTCAAATCAATGGATAAGCAGGGGTTCAATGTATATTCATAACGTTTTCCTTTGTTTTCTCAAAATAAGAAAAAGGTGAGTTCGGTGTACTTTAATCCATCCCGTAACAATGGAGCTGGTCCATCGAAATAATCCGTTAATGTAGCTACGGTGCCTAAGTGGGTCAGACGCTGGCTCGCTTGCCTGGAGATCGCGCGTTCGAATCTCCTACATATGCCGTGAAAGTTCATCAGGATTTTCCGACGTGATATCTCCATGTGAGAGGTGCAGGGCGGAGTCCATACAACTGTATAAACTCAGCCGCCGCTGTCTATAAATGGATTTTTTAGAGCATTTCAATGGCCGCTATGGAACAACAGAGACGCGCATTTGAGTCTAATTTTCAGAAACCCCGGCTGTCGGTAAACGTGCATTTCAGTTCAGCCCTCAGTTCATCTAGCCTGTAAGCCCACGGTCTTAATGGACTTAAACAGGATTTTTGTCGGGCATTTTTCAGTGCCTCCTAAAATTCACCAAAACAGAAATAGCGGTAACAGCAAGGACATAAGTCGATAGATATTGGTCAGAAATAGGCAAAGTGCATACCTGATGGACCAGAAGCTGTCCCTGCACAAAAGGGGGTATTATTGAAATGTTATCATGTCAGGGGGAGGGGGGTAATTTAATGTCAATTTTTATAGAAAGCTTATCTGGCATCCCGCGACAATATATCTCCACCCCCGAACCCCACCCCACACCGGTCTAGACATATTTTGAGAAATACACAAATCAAACATGCCGTCTTACAAACCCCCGTTCGGGTTCGGTCTCTGCATTAGATAGTCCATAACATTGTTGACGTGTTTAGTCATTCGACAACCACCGACCCAGCAGGCTGGATATCCTTCCTTTACATATGACTGTATGTAGTATTAAAAGGCAGGCTGGATATCCTTGACATATGACCGTATGTAGTATTAAAAGGCAGGCTGGATATCCTTGACATATGACTGTATGTAGTATTAACAGGCAGGCTGGATATCCTTGGCATATGACTGTATGTAGTATTAACAGGCAGGCTGGATATCCTTGACATATGACTGTATGTAGTATTAACAGGCAGGCTGGATATCCTCGACATATGACTGTATGTTGTATTAACAGGCAGGCTGGATATCCTTGACCTATAAAACCAGGCCAATGACTAATTCGATGATATTAATGACTCATGAATCGAGGTCCTTTACTAATGAATGCAATTTTCATCAAATCATTCATGTGATCAGTTTGATATGTATATGAAAGTTGTTTGAAATTACGCATTAGCCGTCTATTAGCAAGTGTTTAACTAGATGTAATATATTTGCCCTTTTCAATAATCATCAGCCAGAAATATGTTTGCCCTTTTCAATAATAAGCATGACATGAAATGAAACGAGATTTAATGTCCAATTATTCGGCTAATAAAATGGGCATCAAATGCGTGACATTTTGACTCTTTCATCAAGTATGACATGTAATATAATGGGGTTGAATGCCCTCTCATTCTGCTTCTACTGGGCTAATGAAAACGGGCATACGCCATCCTGTGTGCTATGTGGGCCATTTTGCCCATTTCATTAAGCGGGAGTTGGGATGACCTAGTGGTCTAGAGTGCCGCGCCTCGACCTCTAGCTGGCCGGTCACCTCTGGCTTGCGGCTGTGGTTTCGAACCCTGGTGTGAGCGTATGTGGTGTGGAGATAGGGGCGCCTTCTCAACCTCGTCGGTTCCTCCGGGCACTTCGGTTTCCTCCCACTGCTAAAGACCCCTACGCGCAAGCGAATTATTGAAATAAAAAATTGAAACCATATGTTAGTCCAGAAATGACCTAGTTTGTGTCGAGTGGACGTTAAACCCCATTTCTCCCTCTCCCTTTCATTAGGCAAGAAATTAAATGAAATGGGATTTATTATCCTATCATTCTGCATCTGTCGGGCTAATGAAAACTGGTATAGGCGATGAGGTAAATATTGTCCGGTCAGCGGCACTACGGCCTACTCTTATATCGAATTCCAACTGTCAAAGATTCTTTTACGTGAACGCCAAGGTGTACAGGGGACCTCAGTTTTTCGTCCCATCCAAACGACTGTGTTTTGTCCGTTGTTAGGACCTCCCTCCGACAGCTCCATGTCAGCTAGCGGGGCAGGTAACTGAAGGCGGCAACGGTGTTCTGCGAGAGCGGGCGATCGGAGCTTACCGTGCAGGAACCCTCAAGAAAATTGTGGAAAATTTGACAGCCGCAAACGCGTTTTCCTGCTTTTTCCAGCTTCTGAATACAGCAACTTCAAAGTGGTCTGATATAGCCTAATTAAGGTGGCTGTCTCAAATTCCAATTAACCAATCAATCGTTTACTGTACACGGAGACAGGACCGTCGAAAGTAAATTATCAAAATTTGGATTTTTTCTTAGTTAAAATTTCGTGAAACGGTCCCCTGAACTTGTATTCTATATATAATATATGCTTGTGTGTACAGATACATGTCTATGATTTAAGTAGATAAAGGACAACGACTTCTATATATATATATATATATATATATATTTAATGTATGTCAGAATGAAGTAAAGTGGAGAATTTTTTACCTGGACGTATTTTTCTATTTTTTTATATATATATATATATATATATATTAAAGTAGATAAAGTACAAGTACTTCTTTGTTTACGGTAGATAATGCATAAAAAATAGAAAAATACGTCCAGGTAAAAAATATATATAAATATATATCCAGAAAAATCAGCACAACCGTAAAGCTGCACTACTTTGTTTCACGGTAAACGATGAAAAGATAAAAGGTATGCCGACACAAACTGATTTCAACACTGGTTTAATAACATTTTAACATTTTAAAGTACTTTTCGTCCGTCTTGGGACTATTCATAATTAATGTCATAACAAATAGATGGACAGTATAGTATATTTATACATATTTATATTTACATAGTAACACTTATATATAACGATATGTAACCATGGGCAATGGTAACTATAGCTAATTAAAACCACAGTGTTACTATGTAAATATGTATAAATATACTATAATGTCCATCTTTATACAATGACATTATTTACGAATAGTCCCAAGACGGACGAAAAGTACTTTAAAATGTTAAAATGTTACATATCATATTGTAATACGCTTTATGTTCAAAAATAACTTTATGTAATGGAGAAGCCTTTTATAAGTTACAGTTTTTTGAAACAACACTTTTTATCTGCTTTATCCTTTGTCATCAGATAGTGGTGTGTGGTGTGCATATATACAATGATATACTATAGGCATGTGATATCATAATTAAAAGACACATTATTCATTTTGCCTCATATACTTTTCAGCTATTTTAGTATGAATGTCTATACTAGCTCTTTATCTAAATTTTACATCATTTATTCCCGCCACTTCTAAAGACGTGCTATACGTGCTAGCGAATTATTAAAATAAAACTAAAGACTCCGTAGAAAAACTGCTAATGTCCCATTTTCTGACTTTTGAGTAAATGGAAATTTCCACTCATTTCTTCAGTTTGGAAGAGTTGTTTTTTTTTTTATTTAAAAATATTTTAAGTTTTTATGAAGAATCATGCAATTAGTGAGAACATTTAACTTGGTGCACACTCACATAGCATTCCTATGATGTATTTTGGGCATTTGATTTGACTGACCATGGTTTAGACGGTTTTTCCCTGTTTGATTTTCAAAATACCCTAAAATACCCTCTGTAGAGAGTCCAGTTGTTCCATACAATATTCATGAAGAAGACAGAAGGGACCAAGGGGTAAAATCAGGGGAAGTAATCAAACAAAAGCATAAATGTGGACATCACCAGTTTTTCCCCTGTGGTCTTCATATGTAAGTCCCAAAATGACCTAGATTGTGTCGAGTGGACGTTACCCTCTCTCTCTCTCTCTCTCTCTCTCTCTCTCTCTCTCTCTCTCTCTCTTTAATGATTTGCATCAATGAAATTGAATGACAGGGTAATTCTATTAATTCACACTTAAAGTTTACTACGTCATGGGGTATTGAATTTCTCTCTTTAAAAAGCCCAGCGTGTATGTGCGTTAGCGTATTAGCTACATTTATTTAGTATGTTTTATCTAAAATCCTAGTTTATGTGGCTTGTTCAAGGTAACGTCTGCGGACCTCAAAATAACGAAAGAGACCAGAGTGAGGTGGGGGAGAACCCGGTAAACCCTCTCCTGCAACAATTCTTGGACCCGCCGTTGTTAATGCATTATGATAAGGTCGACGGTATTTGCAAGTCTGGCTTAGGTTTGATCTAAATATTAAGGCCACGATCTCGTCAACACTCATAGGTAATAAGGGGGAAATGGATGGCCAAATGTTTTACACATGCGCGTTGGATCAGAAGGTCTGTCATATATTCAAGTGGTGTCGTTTCGATTCCTCGCTTGTACGTGACTAGAAGTAGGATCGACTGTCCAACCTCGTGGGTTTTCTCCGGTTTCTCCGGTTTCGTCCCACTGCTGAAGATTCCTACACACAAGCGAATTAATGAAATAAATTGTACCACACGATAGTCCCGAAATGACCTAGTTTGTATCGAGTGGGCGTTACACACCATTTATCTCCCTTTCTAAATATTAACGCCACAATCACGTTGCCTTCGCACTCTTTACATCTTTCGAACTTGACGAAATGACGAAATCTGATGGTGGTCCTAAGGTTTAGACCAGCTGACCCTCATATCATCGAAAGTAGGAGAACGCTAGATCGAAGACGGTCCTACACATTTTAGCACATATACAGATTGTGGGTTACGGGTTAGGGTAAGGGCTAGCAGCTGTAGATTTCGTCGAAGTCTCGATGTAAACAGGGCTAGCCCTAACCCTAACCCTGGCTCAAGCCTCACCCTTACCTAAAACACAATCCACATGACTTCATAATATGCGTAGGACCGTCTCCAATCTAGCGTTCTCTTCGAAAGTACAACCACAGAGATGACCAAGCGCATGACGAACATTCCTATAGAAATTATATAGAATCACTGTACAGAAACAATATATAAAACTAAAGTCATCACAATTCATTCATCAACTCTACATGACGATATAAATATATAGGGAGAGAGAGAGAGAGAGAGAGAAATGGGGTTTGACGTCCATTCGACACAAACTAGGTCATTTCGGGACTTTTAATTTTGTATTTGTATTTTTGCGCGCAGAAATTTTTAGCAGTTGGGTTAAACCGGACGACCCGGAGAAAACGCATGTGGTTGGACGGGCGATCCTACACCTTGTCACGAACAACCGGGTATTCTAAACCTCGCCAGTTGACTCAACGATAGGCTTTTATGACACTCGGCAAATCTCGGCAGATTCCGTAAACTACAGGTAAGTGATATGTACCTACGCCCATACATTTGCGATGCGGCTACCGGTTTACTTAAACAGGAAAACTTGACGCTATTACACAAATTGGGAACCTATTCGGCTAGCGACCTATTCGACCGATCGAGCTGCAACCTGTTCGTTGGAAACCTATTTAGAATAAAGACAACAGTCGCTTTAACTCATCTATTTATCAACCAATAAAATCCAACGTTATGTCTATCAAATGAAAGTAGAATATATATTTTTTATCCATTCCTTTAGCTCAGAATAGAAGTGTAATATCGTCACTATCTTATAGCTGGATCGGTCGAGTGGTTTTATGATACAGCACGCATGTACCTACGCCCATACATTTGCGATGCGGCTACCGGTTTACTTAAACAGGAAAACTTGACGCTATTACACAAATTGGGAACCTATTCGGCTAGCGACCTATTCGACCGATCGAGCTGCAACCTGTTCGTTGGAAACCTATTTAGAATAAAGACAACAGTCGCTTTAACTCATCTATTTATCAACCAATAAAATCCAACGTTATGTCTATCAAATGAAAGTAGAATATATTATTTTTTATCCATTCCTTTAGCTCAGAATAGAAGTGTAATATCGTCACTATCTTACAGCTGGATCGGTCGAGTGGTTTTATGATACAGCACGCATGTGCTACCCATTCGGCCATCCAATCTCCCACAAATGTTTAGGAAAATTTTTTAATTATTTATATGATTGGTGTTATTTTTATTTATGCCGATACCAATGGTTAGGAGAATTTGTTATGTTTATTATTATTTATATGATTGGTGTTATGTTTATTGTTTATATAATTGATGTTATGTTTATTATTTATATAATTGATGTTATGTTTATCATTTATATGATTGATGTTATGTTTATTATTTATATAATTGATGTTATGTTTATTATTTATATGATTGATGTTATGTTTATTATTTATATAATTGATGTTATGTTTATTATTTATATGATTAATGTTATGTTTATTATCTATATGATTGATGTTATGTTTATTATTTATATAATTGATGTTATGTTTATTATTTATATAATTAATGTTTATTATTTATATAATTGATGTTATGTTTATTAATTATGATTGATGTTATGTTTATTATTTATATAATTGATGTTATGTTTATTATTTATATGATTAATGTTATGTTTATTATCTATATGATTGATGTTATGTTTATTATTTATATAATTGATGTTATGTTTATTATTTATATAATTAATGTTTATTATTTATATAATTGATGTTATGTTTATTAATTATGATTGATGTTATGTTTATTATTTATATAATTGATGTTATGTTTATTATTTATATGATTAATGTTATGTTTATTATCTATATGATTGATGTTGTGTTTATTATTTATATAATTGATGTTATTTTTATTATTTATATGATTGATGTTATGTTTATTATTTATATAATTAATGTTACTTATTGATATAATTGATGTTATGTTTATTATTTATATAATTGATGTTATGTTTATTATTTTATATGATTGGTGTTATTTTTATTTATGTTATTTATGTTCGTAGAGTTAATATCCCTAAAGAAATCATGGCTTTTCCTGACTTTGCGTTTGATTCAAATCTTCCAAGTTATGTCGGCCATAAAGAGGTTTTGAAGTATTTGAACAACTACGCGGAACATTTTAATCTAAGACCATTTATACAGGTATGTCCATGGATTTCATATTCCGCTCTTTTATTTGCATGGGGGTGCATGGTCGAATGGTTTAACGCCCGTCTCAACTTTTCTGTCATCTAGAGTTCACGTTTTCCGGCGACCTTATGAATTTCCAGCTCGTCGTACGGTCGCAGCAGCGCCGTAAGGACGCCACCCCGGTCTGAAGGGGGCCTAAACATGATTCCGGTTACGTTCCTTTAATAAACGTGTTTCATCATTAGCACGAACAGACGAATTATATCACGAATAAATATGTCATGTCCTACAGCTACATTATGACGGACACCAGCGCCACAGGTTTAATAATAATAATAATAATAATTAATTTTTCATATAGCGATTTACATTATAAAATCCCTAACCGCTGTACATAACGTTTGTAAACATGTGAAAACATAATTTGTCACTATACATTATGCCATACACCATCATTGGCACCCCTACCTCGTACATTATCTAGTACCTTATCAATTAGAACCCCTATCTCGTACGTTAAACCCAGTACATAAACAGTTAGCACACATAGTTCATATGTTACCATATATGACCATCATTAGCACCCCTACCTCGTACATTACCTGATACACAATCAATTAACACCCCTAACTCACAAATTGCCCTATACCTATTACCCGATACACAATCAATTAGCACTCATATATTATCCTGTACCTAATCAATTAACACCCTAGATTATACATAATCAATTAACACCTCCAGCTCATATATTACCATATGCTTAATCGATTAGCACCCCGAGCTCATAATTTTTCCTTTCCATAATCAATTATGACATTAGCACCCCTAGATCATCCTATACACAATCAATTAATCCCAGCATATATATTAGCCTATACATAATGGATTAGCACCCTCAGCTTAAAGGTTATCCTATACATAATCGATTAGCACCCCGAGCTCATACGTTATCCTTTTCATAATCAATAATGACTGACATTAGCACCCCTAGTTCATACGTTCTCTTACAGATAATACATTTTTAATTCCAGTTCAACACCAGAGTGGTAACGGTGAAACCAAGGCATATAGGACAAGGATTGTGGGGAACCAAATGGGACGTTGAAGTTCAACCGCTACATGAACCTGCTGCCACAACAACAAAGGAATTTGATGCTGTCATTGTCTGTAATGGGTGAGTTTCTTAGCAACGGCGTCAGTGTTTCCGTTAAAGGCGTCTGACATGGGTGTGCGTTACCCTGGCGTAAGTGTTGTTGGCCGTCTATTGCCGGGACTTTTGCCGTATAGCGGATTCCCCCACTGATAAAGACCCCTACGCGCACGCAGATTATTGAAATCAAATTGAAACATGTAAGTCCCGAAATTACATACTCGTAGTTTGTGTCGAGTGGAATTTAAACCCCATTTGTATTTTGCAAATACAACCTTTAGTCTGAAGGGCATATTAGAACCGTAATTTGCTCTTGTTTTAGACAAAGTGCTGTACCAAATATGATAATAAATTATATGAAAAGAAAATGAGATGGAGTTTAACGGATTACTGTTTCGCATCCTAACTGGGCTAATTGTGCCCGGACAGCGGCACTGCAGCCTACTCCTATATCGAATTCACGTGCACAGAGGACCGTCGGGTTACGCCCTATCCGAACGACTAGACCGCTTTCCTTGTCAGAAAACCGGGATGAAATTTCTCGGCTAATGCAGGGAGCGAACACCCGACCTCTAGGCTAGCGAGCCAGCGTTTTACCCACATAAATTATAAGAACCCAGGATATGAAAAGTTATTTGATTTTTGTTTTAGGCAATATGCAGTACCAAATATTCCAGAGTATCCTGGCCTGGATCAATTTCAAGGAAATACCATGCATGGGCATTCATACCGCGAACCCTCGATCTTTAAGGACAAACGTGTTCTTACAGTTGGCGGTTCGTTTTCGGGGTGGGATATCACCATAGAAGCGGCTTCTACTGCTAAACACGTGTATCTAAGCCATCGCGGGGAACACAAGATGAAGGCCTATCCAGCCAATGTTAACATGGTAACCGGCATCCAATCATTCACCAAGAACAGCGTCATTCTTACCGATGACCAAGAGCTAACCATAGATGCTATAATCTTCAATACGGGCTACAAGCATAGCTTCCCATTTCTCGCCGAGGATTGTGGAGTCAACATTACCAAAGACAACACCATAATACCCTTGTATAAGCATACATTGTGTATCACGAACCCTACTCTCTCTTTCAACTCCTTGACGGAATGGATGGCGCCGTTTATATGCATATCCGTACAAGCCAGGTATATTAAAGCTGTGCTGGAAGAGAATGTGAAGCTGCCCTCGGAAAAGGAGATGAGGGCGAGTGAACAGGAAGAGATGGAGAAGCGGGAAGCGAGGAACTGGCCACCGAGGTATCGACACAGGATGGAAGACCTGATGTTCGAGTTTTGTGACAAGATGGCCGGTGACATGGGCATTCAACCACTTCCGGGTTATGTACGGCAACTCTTTGACATCCATTGTCCAAAGTTGTACTCGGATATTACAGAATGTCGGAAATTCAATTACAAAATAACTGATTCGGGCCAAGTTGAAACTTTATAAGTAGTAGGAGATGCTTTATGTACGATTTTGATGAAGAGCGAACTGATGGTTCTTATGATAATAGTTTAAAAATAGATTAGCCTCGATTATCCAGTTTAACGTTACATACACTTTAATATCTCTCGGGTGTTTTAATCCTTTTTAATCGTAGCCGTCCGAGGATCTAGAGGGTTGCTTATAGGCTTATTATGTGAATAAATTCTAAATAATAGTTTAAAAAAAACAAAAGAAACATTTCGCTCTTTTACATAATATATCCTTAATTATTTAAATAAAATGTAAAACACTTAGATTTAAATCAGATCAAATCAACTTCACTTTAATAGAAAATCAATATATTAAACGTTAAATATATATTGAACATTACCTTTCATGTTTCAAATTTAGTGATTATTAAAGATACTTTATGTAAGATTTAGATAAAGAACTAGCCATTCTTGCTATAATAGTTCGAAAGTAGATAATGTAAAATGAATAATTGGAAAATTTCATTCAAATTACTTTATTGCAAGCGAAGAAATTAGCCTTTGAAGGTTTGACAGACGTGTGCAATAATTTCATCCACGGTACTGGTTGATCGAAGATTAAATCAAAGTATCGCTGAACCGTTTAAATCTATTTAATATCGGAGAAATATGATGCCATCGAGAGTTGATCAAGGCCAGGATCAGTTAAATAATGTCTAATTAATACTTTAGAAAACATTTCAGTCCTAAAGAAAATCCCGCAATAGGCAGATTTAACTCTTGCATAATGTATGTTAAACGTTTTACATCTATACTAACGACAATAAAGGAGGGGGTCTGCAAACACACAGTGACAAAACATACTCTCGTACTGGTATTAATCAAATGTGGCTACTAAAAAATTCAAAAGAATTACTTGATGGTTTGCAATATTGATCATTTGCTTCAGTCTCACTTATACAAACATTTGACTTTTTACCCTGTACACTAAAATTCCTCATAGTAAATTAAAAACTCGGCTAAATAGAAAATCTCTCGTACGCATCTTTTTTAATATCAAAAAATAACAACCCAGCCTTACGTGCACATATAAATAAATATAATTCTTTGGTATAGATTTCACTTTTACTGGATCTGATTACATTACAGCGTAGTGACACATTATTTTTTGGCAGCAGTTTAGCAATTACAAAGTCTTATATATTGATCCAGTATTTCCTTCAAGGTCAATGAAATAAAAACATTTTCTTTTTAACAAAAAATACCGTTACTTTTTATTTGAAATAAGTGGTTTCTTTAAAATAAAAAAAAATTAGTTCCAATCGCAGTAGGTTATGTGATTTATCAAACAAGTGTGTTATTGGGTCTTTTCTTCTAAATCGGAAATGAAATGAAATGAAATGGAGTTTACGTCCCACTCTTTTGCACCTAACCTGGGCTACTGGAAGACGGGCATACGCCATACAGTGTGCTATGAGGGAAATTTTGCCTGGGCAGCGGAGCTACTGTCTTCTCTTATATCGAATTCCAACTGCCAAGGGATCTTTTACGTGCACGCCAATATGTACTCAGGATCTCGGTTTTTCATCCCATCCGAACGAGTAGACAACTGTCCTTGTCAGGCCCTCCGTTCTGCATCACTGACCAGGTGAAACCACGCCGGAAAACTTCTTAATCGGGAACAGTTACATATGCTATCTGGTTGTTAATTACAATTCCACATATTTTGTTAAGAACCATAATAATTCCAAAAATAAGTATACCGCCAACACAATGGGAGGAAACCAGAGGACCTTGAGAAAACCCACGAAGTTCGACAGGCGACCCTACTCCTAGTCACGTATAACCGGTGAATTGAAATCACGCTAGTTGACCCAATGTCAGACAATATGATTCAACGCGCATGCGCTTACCTGCCACCAACCACCCAATACACCCCTCGTTTCTTACGGCTATTATTCTTGATAAACGTATCCAAGGCTGAGAGGCTGGACCCAGACATCTTTGAGAGATCCTGGAGAAGATATCATTCCCATCTTCTCGTCGGCTAAGAGGGTGGGAAACACCGCCACAAAAGACAATCTAGCGGGATAGAGAAATTATATTTAAAAATAAAACACATTTATTTGAACATACTACTTCTGAATTTATTAACATGCTACGTTTCGATACACATACAGATATCGTTTGCTTGAAAACGATATCTGTATGTTTATCGAAACGTAGCATGTTAATAAATTCAGAAGTAGTATATCCATATAAGTGTGTTTTATTTTTAGTGAAATCTATTTCTATGTGTCTTATAAGGATTAAACTTATATTTAGCTTATATTTTGAAAAGCCATTGCTGTGAGTGTAGTTTCCTGTATATAACCATTGTATTATGGATAGTATAAAGATATAAAATATAATTAACGTAAAGAGTGTTCCAGAGTTAATTTTTAAAAGCCATTGCTGTGAGTGTAGTTTCCTGTATATAACCATTGTATTATGGATAGTATAAAAATATAAAATATAATTAACGTAACGTGTTCCAGATTTATATGTAAAAAGTGAATCAGGTCCCCCCCCACCCTCAGCCCCAGTGAGACTGGTCATCACTGTTCAGACCAGCACCTGCAGCCGGCAATGGGATTCCCAGGTTACCTTAACCCATGCCCCTCCCCCCCTCGACAAAATCCTGGATCCGGGCCTGTGAATGTGCTGACTAAATATTGTCACAGTTTTACCGCGATTTCGTTTGTTAGTCCCGAAATGTATTACTAATGTCAGATTCTCTAGAAATAGAACATTTAACTCTCAACACATCGAAACTAAGCCAATATTTTATTTAGTTCCATTTGTTCAATTTTATAAGAATTGAATAGTTAAGGCCATCGGGAAAAGCAACACATTGGCCATGCAAATAGATTAAACCCATACGGTCATATAAATACCAAAAAATGGTTTCTAACTTGTACGGTTGCCGAGAAATGGACAATTTTCTACACGTCACTTTTCAAGGTTTTTGGTCTATAAAAGTGGCAATTATTATTCGATTTACATAAAATTTTCACCATGTGATGCCTTACGCCATTTCTTATTTCACAAAACTAATGGAACATTTACATTATCACCGGAAGTACTGTAATTTTGTCAGGATCAATTACATGTAACAGATGTATAAAATGAAATGATATTGCTGGATTTGTTTGATTCTGTTTCCATTTTATTTGTGCAATGCTTATGTGGAAACCTGTATATTGGTTTCATTGGTACCGGAAGTGACATATGTTCAAGGGTAACGTGGCACCGAAAGTGACACAAGTTCAAGTTCAAAGGTAACATGGCACCAGTGAAACCCGTCATTCCTGCATGCAGGTCTAGTTATTTATATGATTAATGTTATGTTTATTATTTATATGATTGATGTTATGTTTATTATTTATATGCTTGATTTTATGTTTATCATTTATATGCTTGATTTTATGTTTATTATTTATATGATTAATGTTATGTTTATCATTTATATGATTGATGTTATGTTTATTATTTATATAATTGATGCTATGTTTATTATTTATATAATTAATGTTATTTATCTATATAATTGATGTTATGTTTATTTTTTATATAATTGATGTTATGTTTATTATTTATATGATTGATGCTATGTTTATTATTTATATAATTAATGTTATTTATCTATATAATTGATGTTATGTTTACTTTTTATATAATTGATGTTATGTTTATTATTTATATAATTAATGTTATGTTTATTATTTATATACTTGATGTTATGTTTATTATTTATATGATTGCTGTTATTCTTATTTATGTTCGTAGAGTTAATATCCCTAAAGAAATCATGGCTTTTCCTGACTTTGCATTTGATTCAAATCTTCCAAGTTATGTCGGCCATAAAGAGGTTTTGAAGTATTTGAACAACTACGCGGAACATTTTAATCTAAGACCATTTATACAGGTATGTCCATGGATTTCATATTCCGCTCTTTTATTTGCATGGGGTGCATGGCCGAATGGTTTAACGCCCGTCTCAACTTTTCTGTCATCTAGAGTTCACGTTTTCCGACGACCTTATGCATTATCAGCTCGTCGTACGGTCGCAGCAGCGCCGTAAGGACGCCACCCCGGTCTGAAGGGGACCAAAACATGATTCCGGTTACGTTCCTTCAATAAACGTGTTTCATCATTAGCACGGACGGACGAATTATCTCACGAATAAATATGTCATGTCCTACAGGTACATTATGACTGACCCCAGAGCCAAGGGTTTAATAATAATAATAATAATAAGTAATTTTTCATATAGCGATTTACATTAGAAAATCCCTAACCGCTGTACATAACGTTTGTAAACATGTGAAAACATAATTTGTCACTATACATTATGCCATACACCATCATTGGCACCCCTACCTCGTACATTAGCCAGTACATAATCAGTTAGCACACCTAGCTCATATGTTACCATATATGGCCAACATTAGCACCCCTACCTCGTACATTACCTGATACAAAATCAATTAACACCCCTAACTCACAAATTACCCTATACCTATTACCCGATACACAATCAATTAGCACCCCTAGCTTAGAATTACCCTATACGTAATCAACTAGCACCCTAGATTATGCATAATCAATTTACACCTCCAGCTCATATATTATCCTGTACCTAATCAATTAACATCCTAGATTATGCATAATCAATTAACACCTCCAGCTCATATATTACCATATACTTAATCGATTAGTACCCCGAGCTCATAATTTTTCCTTTCCATAATCAATTATGACATTAGCACCCCTAGATCATCCTATACATAATCAATTAATCCCAGCATATATATTAGCCTATACATAATGGATTAGCACCCTCAGCTTAGAGGTTATCCTATACATAATCGATTAGCACCCCGAGCTCATACATTATTCTTTTCATAATCAATAATGACTGGCATAAGCACCCCTAGCTCATACGTTCTCTTATTAATTCCAGTTCAACACCAGAGTGGTAACGGTGAAACCAAGGCATATAGGACAAGGATTGTGGGGAACCAAATGGGACGTTGAAGTTCAACCGCTACATGAACCTGCCGCCACAACAACAAAGGAATTTGATGCTGTCATTGTCTGTAATGGGTGAGTTTCTTAGCAACGGCGTCAGTGTTTCCGTTAAAGGCGTCTGACATGGGTGTGCGTAAGTGTAGTTGGCCGTCTATTGCCGGGATTTTTGCCGTATAGCGGATTCCCCCACTGATAAAGACCCCTACGCGCACGCAGATTATTGAAATCAAATTGAAACATGTAAGTCCCGAAATTACATACACGTAGTTTGTGTCGAGCGGACTTTAAACCCCATTTGTATTTTGCAAATACAAGCTTTAGTCTGAAGGACATATTAGAACCGTAATTTGCTCTTGTTTTAAACAAAGTGCTGTACCAAATATGATAATAAATTATAAGAAAAGAAAATGAAATGGAGTTTAACGGATTACTGTTTCGTATCCTAACTGGGCTAATTATGCTCGGACAGCGGCACTGCAGCCTACTCCTACATCCAATATACGTGCACAGAGGACCGTCGGTTTACGCCCTATCCGAACTACTAGACAGCTCTCCTTGTCAGAAAACCAGGATGAAATTTCTCGGCTAATGCAGGGAGCGAACACCCGACCTCTAGGCTAGCGAGCCAGCGTTTTACCCACATAAATTATAAGAACCAAGGATATGAAAAGTTATTTGATTTTTGTTTTAGGCAATATGCAGAACCAAATATTCCAGAGTATCCTGGCCTGGATCAATTTCAAGGAAATATCATGCATGGGCATTCATACCGCGAACCCTCGATCTTTAAGGACAAACGTGTTCTTACAGTTGGCGGTTCGTTTTCGGGGTGGGATATCACCATAGAAACGGCTTCTACTGCTAAACACGTGTATCTAAGCCATCGCGGGGAACACAAGATGAAGGCCTATCCAGCCAATGTTACCATGGTAACCGGCATCCAATCATTCACCAAGAACAGCGTCATTCTTACCGATGACCAAGAGCTAACCATAGATGCCGTAATCTTCAATACGGGCTACAAGCATAGCTTCCCATTTCTCGCCGAGGATTGTGGAGTCAACATTACCAAAGACAACACCATAATACCCTTGTATAAACATACATTGTGTATCACGAACCCTACTCTATCGTTCAACTCCTTGACGGAATGGATGGCGCCGTTTATATGCATATCCGTACAAGCCAGGTATATTAAAGCTGTGCTGGAAGAGAATGTGAAGCTGCCCTCGGAAAAGGAGATGAGGGCGAGTGAACAGGAAGAGATGGAGAAGCGGGAAGCGCGGAACTGGCCACCGAGGTATCGACACAGGATGGAAGACCTGATGTTCGAGTTTTGTGACAAGATGGCCGGTGACATGGGCATTCAACCACTTCCGGGATTTGTACGGAAACTCTTTGACTTCCATTGCGCAAAGCTCGTCTCGGATATTACAGAATGCCGGAAATTCAATTTCAGAATAACTGATTCGGATCAATTTGAAATTTTATAAGTAGAAGAAGATGCTTTATGTATGATTTTGATGAAGAGCGAGCTGATGGTTCTTATTATAATAGTTTAAAAATAGATTAGCCTCGATTATCCAGTTTAACGTTACATACACTTTAATATGTCTCGGGTGTTTTAATCCTTTTTAATCGTAGCCGTCCGAGGATCTATAGGGTTGCTTATAGGCTTAGTATGTGAATAAATTCTAAATAATAGTTAAAAAAAACAATAGAAACATTTCGCTCTTTTACATAATGTATCTTTAATTATTTAAATAAAATGTAAAACAGTTAGTTTTAAATCAGACCAAATCAACTTCACATCAATAGAAAATCAATATATTAAACGTTAAATATATTGAACATTACCTTTCATGTTTCAAATTTAGTGATTATTAAAGATACATTATGTAAGATTTAGATAAAGAACTAGCCATTCTTGCTATAGGCAGATTTAATAGGCAATAGGCAGATTTAACTCTTGCATAATGAATGTATAACGTATTACATCTATACTAACGACAATAAAGGGGGGGGGGTGCAAACACACAGTGACAAAACATACTCTCGTACTGGTACTAATCAAATGTGGCTACTAAAAAATTCAGAAGAATTACTTTTGCAATATAGATCAGTTGCTTCAGTCTCATCTATACAAACATTTGACTTTTTACCCTGTACACTAAAATTCCTCATAGTAAATTAAAAACTCGGCTAAATAGAAAATCTCCTGCGAGTCTTTTCTTAATACCAAAAAATAACAACCCAGTCTTACATGCACAAATAAATAAATATAATTATTTGGTATAGATTTCACTTTTACTGAATCTGATTACATTACAGCGTAGTGATACATTATTTTTTGGCAGCAGTTTAGCAATTACAAAGTCTTATATATTGACCCAGTATTTCCTTCAAGGTCAATGAAATAAAAACATTTTCTTTTTAACAAAAAAATACCGTTACTTTTTATTTAAAATAAGTGGTTTCTTTAGAATAAAAAAAGTAGTTCCTTTTAGATTGACCAATCGCAGTAGGTTATGTGATTTATCAAACAAGTGTGTTATTCGGTCTTTTCTTCTAAATCGGAAATGAAATGAAATGAAATGGGGTTTAAAGTCCCACTCTTCTGCACCTGACCCGGGCTAATGGAAGACGGACTTACGCCATACAGTGTGCTATGAGGGAAACTTTGCCCGTTCAGCGGCGCTACGGCGTACTCTTATGAAGAATTCCAACTGCCGAGGGATCTTTTACGTGCACGCCAATGTGTACAGGGGACCTCGGTTTTTCGTCCCATCCGAACGACTAGACAGCTGTCCTTGTCAGGCCCTCCTTTCTGCATCACTGACAAGGGGAAACCACGCCGGAAAACGTCTTAATCGGGAACAGTTACATGTGCTATCTGGTTGTTAATTACAATTCCACATATTTTGTGAAGAACCATAATAATTCCAAAAATAGGTATTCCGCCAACACAATTGGAGGAAACCAGAAGACCTGGAGAAAACCCACGAAGTTCGACAGGCGACCCTACTCCTAGTCACGTATAACCGGGGAATTGAAATCACGCTAGTTGACCCAATGTCAGACAATATGATTCAACGCGCATGCGCTTACCTACCACCAACCACCCAATACACCCCTCGTTTCTTCTGGCTATTATTCTTGATAAACATATCCAAGGCTGAGAGGCTGGACCCAGACATCTTTTAGAGATCCTGGAGAAGCTATCATTCCCATCTTCTCCTCGGCTAAGTAGGAAATACCGCCACAAAAGACAAGCTAGGGGGATAGAGAAATTATATTTAAAAATAAAACACACATATTTGAATATACTACTTCTGAATTTATTAACATGCTACGTTTCGATACACATATATATATCGTTTGCTTGAGTGTAGTTTCCTGTATATAACCATTCTATTATGGATAGTATAAAGATATAAAATATAAATAACGTAAAGAGTGTTCCAGAGTTAATTGATCATATGTATAACGTGAATCAGGTCCCCCCCCCCTCAGCCCCAGTGAGACTGGTCATCACTGTTCAGACCAGCACCTGCAGCCAGCAATGGGATTCCCAGGTTACCTTAACCCATGCCCCTCCCCCCTCGACAAAATCCTGGATCGGGGCCTGTGAATGTACTGACTAGATATTGTCACAGTTTTACCGCGATTTCGTTTGTTAGTCCCGAAATGTATTACGTATGTCAGATTCTCTAGAAATAGAATATTTCACTCCCAACACAACGAAACTAAGTCCATATTTTATTTAGTTCCATTTGTTCAATTTTATTTAGTCGACAGTGGGTGGGATCGTCATAAGAATAGTTAAGGCCATAGGGAAAAGCAACACATTGGCCATGCAATCTGATCAGAACACAGGCCACATTTCGTTTCGTTTGTTTATAATTCAAAATTTGGTTTAACTTGCCTTCACTAGAGTGGTTCAGGCTAAAAATGTTTTATAACAAACAGACACTATTTCGGGACAGTAAAGACATTATATATGATAAGACTTACTATAAAAACTTCATTGATCAACAATGGAAGTCTGGCCACTTCTGATTTTTGAGGATATATAACCATTTGGACATATGTTATAAATGGCTCAAAATCTGCCCGGCTTCCATAATCAAAGGAGTTATCTCTTAGTGAGAATAAGAGCTATGTCCCTTGGTTGTACTAAAAAAAATATGCCCAAAGCTACGCACGTCCCGGAAACGAAATAACTTTATCGCAGTCGGAAAATATCGTTTATTTCCATACTGCAAAGTAACAGATTACACTCTATGAGACGATTGGATTTGACATATGTACGCATGCGCGAACGCTTAGTTGTTTTAACAGTAAACCCGCGCCTTCAAATGTCTTTATATTAACTGTGTTTATAATGCTACAGTAGAAATTAAAATACATGTTAAGCTGGAGATGAAAATATCGGCATTTGACATGAATTATTTCAAGATTAGCCTAATACATACATGTATATTAAAATGAACAGTGCGTTTACTTATTTATACCCAGACACTGGCCTATTTATAACGGCATGTTATACAGAGGGAGCGAGGGAGAGAGAGGGGTCTATAAATCTAATAATGTAACACTTTAATGTGAATCTCAAAGATAACTAAATATTATATTGTGCAGTACGATGTTTGTTATGAAAAATAAATTGCCGGGTAAAGTACGAGGAAAATATAATGACATGTAATACGGGGAGTGAGAGAGAGGGATTACCCCCCCCCCATAAAACTATTAATTTAAGACTTTATTTTTTGTCCCTCAGATAAATAAATATATTGTACTGCATGATGTTTGTTATGAAAAAAAAGAACACATTGCTGGATAAGTGGCGTATGCGCCGAGCCAGCGATTATTGCGTATGTACCGAATTTAGAGCCAAATTTTGTAGTTTCGTCTGTATAAAGGGTGGTATTTTTCGCCGACTTCAAGGTTTCCTAAACATTTGGACACCGGCGCGCTCACATGATATTCTTTGAACTGTAGATTTTGATGGAGTGTAATTAGATTTAGTCCCGCGAGAGCCAAACATGCGGTTATAACCACTGCTACGTTACCACTGGAAACGTTTAGATTTTTAAGTTTCATGACCAAATTATGGCATTCTGCTGTGTATCTTTTATTTTTGACATCATACAAAATTCCTTCGTTCGTCTAAAAAGGTTTGGACTTGCAACCATTCTTTTTACCTGCCAATTGTTTTTTATTTTCATTATTAGCCTTCATGCGAATCATTTCTTTTTTAGTCTTCCGAAGTTGATTTTTTTTTTAAACTTGGCGATTGTGCTTTTATGACAATCGCCGCAAATACTTTTTTTCTATCTAAATCAGTCAAGGTCGCAACCTTCAGATGTCCGAGTCTCTCTGTTTATTAAATTAATTTCACTTGTGTCTGCCGATGGAGTAACGTAAACTATCCCGGAAAAAATGGGGTGTCAAGAAAATGGTCGAATGATTTGATACATTTAGTGGACTTAACCTTACTTTTACTCAGCGTCCTAGTCTTTGTCGTCAGTCTGGCCAGTCTATTTTGAATGTATTTGTCACAAAAAGTCACACAGTCGTCATGTAAAGCAGTCATGACAGGCCGATGCTCCGACGTTGTCGGGAATTTATTAACATTTGTCTAGCATAAAGCCTATTTGTGATTTTTGTCATAGGTAGTTTGTTACAGTTCCCAAATCATATGGGTACTTGTCCAATCCAATGCTGGATAGCAAATCATCCGTGGACGATATCTTGCAGGGCTCAGTTTCAAATCTTGAAAAAAATAAGTCCGTCGATCAAAGCCTATGCCTACAGGATGGTTAGATAATATACTATGATTATAAAAATAATTTACACCATGTTACCGAAAAGGGTCTGGAAAATAAAGACTACAAATAAAAAGTTTGTTTCGGTTATTTTCCGGTCTCAAATAGTTCTGCGTATTTAGAGCTAGCAAATATTTATTTCCTAACCACGATAGATGCCAGCGTAAACCAAGAATGTAGCCACTTAATAAAAGTAAATCTCGAAAGGTTGTAGTAAATTTATCTGGGCAATCTCATGTGGTTGAAAGTTAGAAATGAGACGAAGCTATTACAGCTAGCTCTGTATTTAAATCACCAAAATCGCCAAAATCAAAAATCAAATCAAGGAGTGAAATTGAAATTTTTGCTCACGTTCGCTATTAAATAAACACGTAAGTCGAAGCCCGTAATGAGTGTATTTTTTACTCGGCGTTATATACCAATACATGTTTGTAAAAATACCTCATGTGACGTATATTTGCTGCGACTTCCTAAACCACGTGCGCGGCGCTAACTTCTGCTCACTTCAGAAGATTTCTCGACGGAGCAATCACACAGATAAGCGGGTCAGTTTTTATAAGGACAAATATTGTGTCTCTGAACCACTCTACCTTCACTACACTAAGATCTGGAAGAGTTGTTCAAGGACAATGTGGGTATCATTCATTATTACATATGTGATACTACTTGTTAAACAAATATAATTTTTTAACATAGAGATCATTGCTACGATGAACGGATAACGAAGCTTTGCAGAAAGGGAAGTGACGCAAAAAATGGAAAATACGATTTATTCATATAACTGACTGAAGTAACGAGCGATAACAGATAAACGGTCGATTTTCAGCTCATTGACAATTCCTTTGAGGACGAAAAGTTGTTCTATGAGACATGAGAGAATAACTGACAATTCATAAACAGAATTGACTTTCACGAGACCAAAGTCTGTACATTCCCTTGTTTTTATTCGTTTTCTACGTAATAAAAACAAGGCAATGCACGGATTTTTATTCGCCGGATTAACCACGGGGTCCAGGCTCCAGGGCCCCCCGCATTAGGGGGCCCCCACAAAAATCTCAGTTGCGCGCCTCGAGCATGTTCGGACCGAGGACTCCAACGGCCGGTGACCTAGTGACGAGGCCCCTCCGATGCTTCGAGGCCCCTCCCCCTCAATCCATGGTATGTGGCGTTCGACATCGGAGAAATCGGTGTAATCCGGTGATGCCGCGTCATATTTTCGACTGGTATCCGTGTTTCCTTTTTGTTTATTTACCGGGAAACGTCAATCGAGCACCAAAATCCTCTTCAGCGACAATATTTTGGTTACACCTTGTTGTGTGCTACTAAGGAGGTGGAATCAAGGTAAGTTTGAACCCATTTATATTCCAGTTTTGAACGCAGAATCTGTTAATGTTATTTAATCTCCAAACTGAAGGTTTTTTTTTTATTTTTGGTGCCGATGATTCGAGGTACGTTGTACCGAAGTTGTACGGTTGCTGCACTCGTATTCTTTATCACCTAGACTATATTTTTGTTTCTGTATGGACTACATTACTTAGGGGCCGTCCATTACAATAGAGAGATGAAAATTTAGCTGGAAAATATGATTCTGCCACCCCCCGGCCAAAATTTCTAGCTATGGCGTTGATTTTCACGAGGGTGCACGCACAGAAATCCTAGGTGTTTGATCAGGCATGTCCGTCAGCCGGAAGTGTTCTCCGAACAGACAGCTCTACCGTCGGGGATAAAAATAGGATTCCGAACCAAGTGACCCCGTTATTTATCACTGAGCGACTTCAAAATTAGGTTTGATGTAGCTCTGCTAACTTACAGTGGCGGAATTAAAGGGCTCAATGGGCTCCAGCCCCCTCATCTAGAAATGCCATCATTTCATAGCACTCGCATGGATTGGTCCACTGAAATAACGCCAGAATGCGCTAATTTTGTGGCAGAATTTTATTTTTTTTCTGGGGGAGGTTACTTCTAAATGGCTCCGACATAAGTGCCTGAAATGCCAGAAAATCCAGTTTCCGGCCTCCAATTTCTGCAAATTATCTGGGGGGGGGGGAGAGAACCACCCCAACCCTCCTTGCGTGGCTTTGCACTTTCGGCGTTCGCGGTGGCCGGCGTCACTCTCGTCACACACATGTTCCAGGCCCCAGGTCCCAACCATGGTTAATCCGGCATTGCTTGTCTGTCCCCCAACTATTGCTCGCTAATGTTATAGAGGATAGGGTGTTTCTCGAGTTTGGTATACACCGCAAGGACTGCGAGACGATTATCCGTTTTGTTTTTCAATGGAGGCGGAAAGGATTCAACTTTTTTTGTTCAAGAGTTTAACGTATGTGGAAAAGCTTGTGAACCCGATGGCTGCGGTTTGGGCGTATTTCCACGCTTTGTGTAGCGTTTTGCTTTCATTTGACCAAGCAACTTGTGCTATTCCCGGTAGGTAGTTATCACCGTACAAGTTATTGACAGGACTTCTCAGGTATGGGGGTCACGGTGGCTAAATGGGTTAGACACTGGCTTGTTAGCCTGGAGTTTGGATGTTTTACCCTGCCGAGAAATGACAGGCTTGTGCCGGTGACAAATGCTGATCTGAGGGACAAAGCCCTCTAAGAATGTCCACTGGATGTTAATCACCACGAAATTCAAATAGCATCGCACATTGATGAGTAAGCCCGTATTTATTTTACGTTTTCTGTCAAACGTCAAAGAATAGATAGAAGAAAAGTTTTTTGGCAATACAAAGCAATACTAGGAGAATTAGACAATGTACCCTTTTTTCACCAGAAAATTGCTGGCACGGAAAATCAGAAGCAGACTGGCTAGAAATTTCACCCCACGGCCTAAGAACTAAATCTATCCATTGAAGGTATCTCCCAAGGCCTTAAATGTAGTATAAATTATTAATTAGACACTAATTAATTTACCAGGACCTTCTCATGTCTCCAATATCAAGTAGATTTAAATACGTTTTGCGGTTTATTATCGAAACAACGATAGCAATGGCAATCAAGGCTACAAGATAATTGTATCACCTATAACTAGGCTGAGAGCTTTTAACTTGTCAGCTTTGTCTAATCTTACGTAATGCCCCATTAAGAAATTGTTATAAATTATTAGGATTTGTTTGGTTTCTATGCTATAAAGAGAGAAAGAGAGAGAGAGTGGTAGAGAGAGTGAGGGAGGGAGAGAGAGCGAGAGAAAGAGAGAGAAATGGGGCTTAACGTGCACTCGATACAACTAGGTCATTTTGGGACTAACATATGGTTTTAATTTTATTTCAATAATTCGCATGCACGTAGGGGTCTTTAGCAGTGGGAGGAAATTGGAGTACCCGGAGAAAACCCACGAGGCTGGACAGATGACCCTGCTCCTTGCAACGTACAACCGGGGATTCGAAACCACGCCAGTTGACTCAATGACAGGCCGTATGATACAGCTCGCGCACGCTAACCATTCAACCATCCAACTACCCTGTATACTATAAGCTGCTTTCGCTCATCCGATGATTACTTTAATCTATAGATGTGAGGGCCGTCGTAACACGTTTCTTTCCCGGGGTTTATGACGATACCGTTTATTCGCCAGACACTGTATATAAGTCAACGAGTGACTTCAGGGGTCAAAGGTCAGTATCAATAATACTGAATTGCAGCCTTTTAAGTAACTTGAACAAAACAACAGAGTTCTATGTTGATTAAACGAATTAACGGTTTAATGATAAATCAGATTAATGTTAATTATGAATGTTAAATAGGATAACAAAAAAGACAAAAAGTTACATTCACACTTCACATATTCTGTTTTGACGGTTCACGATATCACTTGAAAGTTAATCACAGCTGACTCGGCAGCCAATTGAATCTAATTTCACATGGAGTTCACAATATTCAACAAAGTTCATTTCACGATAGGTCGATAAAAAGTTCACTACGATATCACGACCGCCGTTCGAGAAGACGGCTTCACACGTATTCACATTCACGCCATTTTCACTGTGTTTCTAAGCACGCTTTTTCTATACCATAATAATCGGAAGTAGACCACAATGACAACAGTTGCACACATACTTCTATATTTATCCAGTAAAAACTATGGTGAGCATTACAATAGACGTTTTTATCTCGTGAATTTAAACATTGTGTATACATAGTATCATTAGCCTTTATTGTATTTACAAGTTTTTAACAATTGGTGAAGGGCCATAACTCTGGCATTAATTACCAGAAATTACTGGAAATCAACATGCCCCTTCGTCTCATGAGCTTAAACAATGCGTATGGATAGTATAGTCAGCCTCTAGAGCGTCTACAAGCATACTTATGTGGATAACGGTCCAGTGGACGGAGGTGATTACAACATACGACCACACAATTTAAATCCCCCCAATTTAAAGCATTGCGCTCACGGTATTCAGCGAAATCAATTGATTTGGAGAAATAGTGTAAAAGCACACTTGATGTCCTCTCGCGAGTTAGAGAGAGAGTGAGAGAGAGCGAGTGTGTATGTGTGTGAGAGAGAAAGAGAATGAGGGAGAGAAAGAGAATGGGGGAGAGGTAGAAATGGGTTTAACGACCACTCGACACAAACTAGGTCATTTCGGGACAAACATATGGTTTAATTTGCTTGCGCGTAGGGGTCTTTAGCAGTGGGAGGAAACCGGAGGACCCTTGCGAAAACGCACGAGGTTAGACAGGCGACCCTACACCTTGTCATGTACAACCGGGCATTCGAAACCAGGCCAGTTGACTCAATGACAGACTTTATGTTACAGCGCGCACGTGCTATCCATTCAGCCATCCAACCACCACGTCGTCTCGTGGACTGATTACATCACGGCAATGGTGACTTGAATATTACTAATTAGTTGTCTGACATCTATCAATCACGATACAACACTTATTAGTTGACAGATTTTAAATATGTTACAAGCTCATCTTTATCCTGATCTCTAGCAATATTAATACAAAGTTTCTTTTGGGTTTTATCTTTAAACTTTCCTCCTACTGATAATAACAATTTTACCTTGTCGAGTGACTGTTTTTTCGACAAACAGCTGTAATATATTGGGTCATTACCAGAAGCATCTACATCGTTGAGCTGTGCTTTACATCCATGGTCTATTAACCACTCAACTACATCTACCTCACCTAGTTCACATACTGCGTGTAACAATGATCTGTTCTTGCTATATGGTGTACTGACCTTACCGTCAACGGATGTTAACAGTTTCACCTTATCTAATGGTTGTTTACTTGATATACAGCTGTAATACATTGGATCATAGCCATCATCATCTAAACCGTTGACCTGTGTTACGCCACCATTGTCTATCAACCATTTAACTACATCTAGCTCTCGATACAAACACGCAATATGTAGGAATGACCTTTTATGTTTAACATCTAATTCCCCGCTTTGTAATAAAAGATGTCTTAACTGGTTTAAATCACGTTTGTGATACCATTGCATACGACCATCAACTGATTTGTTAAATAAAATGTTAATTAAGCCTACAGGTGCTGACTGACATTTTTCGATCAGAGGTTTACATTTACTATGACATTCAGAAATCAGTATTCGAACTTTATCTAAAGAAAGATATTTTGTGTGAAAGGCTTTATCTATGGGTGTATCCCCATCGTCGTCCTCCTCTTCCGCTATCACATCTTTATGTTCATCAACTATTGTTTTAAACGCATGCAGGTCATTCGAATACAGTGCCGCATACTGTAGTGGATAACTATGTTTATAAGAACATATTTTGTTACCTACAAAAAAGAAACCGAGAATTAAGAGTGTCATTTTGGAACTAATAATAGATGAATATAACTGTTCTAAAACTGAAATCGAATGATTGCGATTATTCGCAGTCGAAAGTATTTAGTGGATTTGAGTAAATGGATTTAGGTACATTTTGGTGAATCGTACCTTCGGTAATGTAACAAGAATGACAATGTTGCGCCCTTTAACATTAGATTGAGCTAATAATGCCTTATATACCATTGTAAATGTCAGTCCCAGTCAAATATGTTAACATTTGATATCAAGATCTCTGCAGAATTCGCAAAACATGAAATAACAGATATGGATGATGCTTATAAAACAAAATTGGTTTTAGGAGTATAACAAAATGCCTTACTTTCAATATTTTTAATGCTTTCAGCAAGCTGTAGATGAAATGATTTCTCTGCTTGCATCAAAGGTGTATAACCATTGACATCTTTAGCGTCAATAGGAGAACCGGCTTCCACCAAATGTCTTACAATCCTAGGGGCGTCTATATCTAATCTACCGATATTAGTACTACAGGTTATATCTATAGGTAACCGTTTGTCACCACCTATTACATTTACATCAGCACCAAGTTTTATGAGAAGGGCTATTGTGGCTTCCTTTCCTCTCTGGACAGCCAAATGCAGTGGTGTATATCCCGATTTGTCTACGGCATTAACCTTGGCTCCTTTATCAACTAAAAACTGTATAATTTCGGGGACATCATAATTCGATTCACAGGCATGATGGAGATATGTTCGTTTACTGCCCACATTTGCAAACGTAGCAACATGTTGGATGATATTAACACTATCTGATCGGACTGCTGAACAAATTAACTGATCAGTATCCATGATGAATGTCTGTGATTCACCAATTTTTAGACTGCGTAGATAATCTATCTTCTCAATAGGATCGATAGCCGAAAGCGCAAACAAATCATAGAAATCTAACCCATTTTTCGTTCTGACTTCAAATAAGTTACGAATTTCGGAATGTTTTATCATTATTTTCAGCATTTCCATATACCCCAACAAACACAAATAATGAATAAAATGTCCTTCGTCATTTTCATCATACGTCGATAAATTCATTGTCAATTTAGTATTAAAAAGTAATTTGGACCCATCTTGTTTGACGTATTCAACGAGAAAACGGGAGTCAAGAAATGCTTGGTGAAATAAGACATCATAGTTTTTATTCCTTAATTCGTTTATGAATCTAGCCGTCAGATTGGTGAAAAATCGAGGTTGAATTGGCACGTGATATTTGGATTCATGTTGATTTGTAGTCACCATGTCCATTAGCAGGTCAAATGAACAGTGCTCTATAGCTATTGTGAGAAAGCGTTTAGAGAGATGAAGCAGATAAGCTCTAGCAACCGGGTCAGTTAACGATCTGCGTTCCTTATCATACATATGTAGGTTATGAAGCTGCCAGTTAAAGCTGTACAAGAATCGAAAGCATCATGAAGTTTAACGGACTTTCCAGCTACTTCATCAAGTGCTGTGTTTATTTCAGCTACCTGATCCTTCATATCGTCAGCTGTAAGATCTTCTCCAGACAGTGGTCGCTGTGCACAAAATACAAGGAGTAGACTAACATATTTCCCTCTATCTTCGGTCCAAAATATATCAAATTCTGAATACAAGAACTCATATAGGCTAGTATTGAATCCAACCGTCTGCCCCTTCCATGACTTACTACTGCAAATACGTGAGATATAAGGGAATCCGAACTTCATTGAACTGTCTCTAACCATTTCGTAGATTTTATTTGCAGTGTTATCACCGAAATGATATTGTAAAATTCGCATTTTCTCATCCTCATTTAGCTGGTAATGGTTTTCATGCAGATTTATTCGCATTTGATTTGCAAAGATGAGATATTTGTTAAGAATATAGGAACACGCCTGGTTGACATCATGTCGCATGACAAAGATTAAAGCCAACTGTCGCAATTGTTTTTTCAGATAAAGTAATTCAAAATGTTTTGGCCAATCTTGAATTTCCCGTTTCGTTGTTCTTGTCCAAATACCAAACATGTCATCAACCAACAAAAGATATTTATTGTTGTCTGAACAAGAGAAAGTGTTCATGTCGTCAGGGGATTTTATTACCAAAGGTATGAAGCCTTTGTGTTCTTGCAAGAAGGCGTTGGCTACCATTCGAGAGAGTATGGTCTTACCATCCCCTACAGCTCCAATTATTCCCACAACAAAATGTTTACTCAGAAGACGTAGCCCTTCATCATATGCCCTGGTCTTGACATAATCTTTTGAAGTAGTATCATGAAGATAGGTTTCAGCTTCAGCTTAAATTCCAAAAGAACATTAACGTTTATGTATCATAACTAGCAGTGAACAGTATTCAGTGTGACACATATTAAAGATACATTATGTAAGATTTAGATGAAGTGCTTGCCATTCTGTCTATAATAGTTAGAAAGTAGATAATGTAAACTGATTAATTTGAAAATTTCATTCAAATTACTCTATTGCGAGTGAAGATATTAGCCTTTGAAGGTTTGACAAGAAGCGTGCGTACAATTTCAACCATCGTATTGATGTCAAATACTGATGTAATGAATAAACATTTACAGCAGTTTCGTCACTCTCACTACTCAATTAGAACTAAGTTATCGTGTTCCAAAGTCTCCACCAATCAAAATACTTCACTCTGATTAGCTTTAGTGGAAATGCGCCCGATCAAACACAATGGCGTGCACGTAAAATATTCTTTGGGAATTGGAATTTGTATTGAATATGAAGAAAATTACTGGTCTTACTCCTAATATGATGAAATTATAGGTTGGAATAATCTCCCTTGGGAGAATGTTTTGTGGGCTCCATTTTTTGCATGTGAGAAACACATGTTGTACTGTCTCAGTATGTGTTGTTATTACAACACATTATTAAACTGCATGGTGTAAGTGTTTAATATATATATATATATTATATGTTTAACAATTTAAATCAAATAGAAAGCTTTTTAAAGAAAGTAATTGTATATCAATTTGTGCTTCACAAGGACACAAGTGAAGTCAGTTGTCTCAAGTTGGTCATGTCTTCAGGTCTAGCTACAAGAAATACTGTTAAATTATTAAGCCAAGTGTTACATAATGGTTTGTTTATCATAGTTATAGTTATGCCTTGTCTCCATGTTTGTTTACATGTACTTAGAGTGTGTTTTATGTTTTATTGTAGTTTTCACGGTAAAATTGGTTCTGCAATAAAGTAAGAGGAATTTGTTTTATCGTTAGCCGATTGATTATCTGTGTCCCATAGAGAGTCATGATAGTGAAAAACCATCGTCTTTCTTACAAGACCAGGTAACCAGACAAGTAACAAGTGATGTAACAAGACAAGTAACAAGATAAGTGACAAGATAAGTAACACGTAAACATGGACGAACAAGACAAAGCAGATCAGGCGATTGGTGGCTATGAACTTAGACAAGTACACAAACTCACTGACAAATCTCAAAGTATATATCACGAAACAGTACAAACATACAAATCTAAATTACTCAAACAAAAGTACAAGATTAATGAACTATTTAAACATGTTAAATCTGGAATTCAAGACAAGTCCTTGCAGCCGTCTGTAACACAGGGACTCAAGTCTGCGTTTAGAATTTATGGTGAATTATCCGAGCAATTTAAAGAATATCTTATAAGAATTAAGACAACTGAAAGTGAGCAAGAACTGTCAGGTCACAATTGTGTCTTTAACTCACTTCGTACGCAGTTGGAACAAGTTTTTGATGAAGTAACAAACTTTTTATGGGAAAATAAAAGTGTAGGTAAAAGTTCACATGGCACATCAAAAAAATCTTCTATTAATTCAATTTCCTCCAGTATTTTAGCAAAACAACGAATGAAGGCAGAGACGGCCAAAGTAAGGTTTAATTATGTGAAACAAGAAACTGACTTACAAAAACGTTCAGTAGAGCAAGAAATGCTTCATATGAAAGAACAGGTTGAACTAGAAACTGCACGAAAAATACTTCAATCAAAAAGGGAAGTAGACGAAGCGGAAGCTGAACTTCAAGTTATTTCTGATCAGTTGTGTGCCCTAGACCAAGGGGGTTCATACATAGACTCGAAAGAACGAACTGAAAGATATGTTCAAGATCAAAATGACAATTTTCTGATTAAAGAACAAATGCCACCAGATATGACATTTACTCAAACAAATCGTAAATTAAACTTTCATGATCTATCTACTAATAGTTGTGTAGGTATCGAAAATCCAAATCTTGGGGAACAAGTCCCAAGTACAACACAAGACGAGACACACCACGCAAGAAAACTTAACACTATTGAAGATGTTTCTCGTTATCTCTTGAAGAAAGATATCCTTGTTTCAAGATTATCTAAATTTGATGACAAGCCTGAAAATTATGTTGTTTGGAAAAACACGTTTCGTGACGTCATGAATGAAATTGACTCAAATCCTGCCGAAGAGTTTGATCTTGCAATAAAGTGGCTAGGACCTGAATCCAAAAAACATGCCGTAAGTCTCCGAACGTCCAACTCAAGGAACCCAGCTGCTGGTCTAAAATTAATGTGGGCAAGACTCAATGAAAGATATGGAAGCCCAGAAATGATAGAATCATCTATCAAAAATAAACTTGCTAACTTTCCCAAGGTTACAACTAGAGATAGGGTCAAAATTTATGAACTCGCTGACACATGTGACGAGATTTTATCGTTGAAAAGTGACACTAATTATAGCAATCTTTTAAGTTACTATGATGCCTCAGCAGGCGTAAATCCTATCCTGCTGAAGCTTCCGTCTTTTGTACAGGTCAAGTGGCGAAGTAAGGCAATTAACTACAAGAAAGTGCACCAAGTGACTTACCCTCCGTTCAGCTTTTTCGTTGAGTTCTTGTATGAACTTGCGACGACCATGAACGATCCAGCCTTTATATTTGAAGACAATTTGACTTGTCTTCCCCGTAAAGAGTATCATAAACCGTCTTTCAAGGTAGCTGTACATAAAACAGCTGTTTTCGAACCCAAAACTGATAGGCAGATTCCACGGTCTCAGTTCAGGTGTCCATTGCATAATGCCCACCACTCTTTAAATACATGTGTAGCTTTTAAGGACAAATCAATTGAAGATAGAAGAAAGATTGTCAAGGACAATGATATATGTTTCAGGTGTATTGATTCAAAGGAGCATAGGGGTTACAAGTGTCCTGTTACTATCCAGTGCAATGATTGTGGCAGTGACAGACATTCCACAGGCATGCATTATGACTACTTACCTAAATATAATGTACCAACCGACAGTAACCATTTTGATAAACCTCCAGTCAAGCATGGCGGGGAGCATACCGAAGCTGTATCTACTAAATGTACTCAAGTATGCAAAGATAACGCGGTCGGGCGATCTTGCGCAAAAATTGTTTTAGCGAAAGTGTTCAGCGGTAAAGACCCAAATCACCACAAACTTGTATATGCTATATTAGATGACCAGAGTAATAGAACCCTGGCAACACCAGAACTCTTGGATGAATTCAATGAATGTGATTCAAAAATAATTAACTATAAATTGTCTTCATGTGTGGGTAATGTTTTGACAACTGGTAGACAAGTTGATGGGCTGATTATTCAGTCTTTTGATGACTTTTATACATTTGATTTACCTTCTGTGATCGAATGCAGTAATATTCCAAATTCTAAAGATGAGATACCGAACCCAGACATAGTTAAACATTATGCACATTTAAGTGAACTGGAATGTTTCATTCCACCAATACAAGATGGCTGTGACATATCGTTGCTTATCGGTAGAGACTTGCCCGCCGTACATCATGTGTCAGATCAACGTATAGGCAGTGAAAATGCTCCATTTGCTCAGCGCCTTCCAATGGGCTGGGTGATCATTGGTGAAGTATGTGTTGGAGAGGTACATGCGTCAACAGACATTAAAGTGAACAAGATAAATATCCTTAGTAATGGTAGACCCACCTTACTAGACCCATGTAAACAGTCAGTGACGTGTACAATTGAAGATTCTTCAATTTTTGATAAAACTCCAGATGATGACAAGGTAGGACTTTCACACGAAGACAGGACGTTCTTAAAATTAATGGACAAACAATTTGAAATGAACTCGCAAGGCCAATGGTCAGTACCATTACCCTTTAAGACTTTAAGATCGCGACTTCCGAATAACAAAGTACAAGCTGAAAAGAGAGCTAAAATATTGGATAAGAATCTTCACAGGGATATTGTCAAATGCGACCACATGATGACCTTCATGGCAGGTATTTTAAATAAAAGGTCACGCAGAAGTAGCGCCACCTATACAAGAAAATGAGGAGTGTTGGTTTCTACCACTCTTCGGCGTATATCATCCCAAAAAGCCAGACAAGATAAGAGGAGTATTCGACTCATCAGCAAGTTTTCATAACATTTCCTTGAACGAAGTTATGGTGTCAGGCCCTGATCTTACAAATAACCTGATTGGCGTTTTACTACGATTTAGACAGGAGAGAATTGCTGTTTCAGCTGATATCGAGCATATGTTTTATTGTTTTTATGTGATACCAGAGCACCGAAGATATTTGCGATTTTTATGGTACAAGGACAATATCTTTGGTAATGAACTTATAGAATATCAAATGTGTGTTCATGTATTCGGAAATCGACCTTCACCCTCGGTTGCAAACTACGGGTTACGGAAGGCTGTTGAAAACGCAGAGCCTGAAGTAAAAAACTTTGTATCAAAGAACTTTTATGTAGATGACGGGCTCGCGTCCTTCTCAAGCGAAGCCGAAGCTTCCGCGGTTCTGAATAAAAGTAAGGAAACTTTATGGTGTAACGGAAACATTCGACTTCACAAGTTCGCTTCGAACAGCAAGGAATTCTTAACTAAATTTGATTCCAAAGACTTGGCGAAAGATTTAATTGACATGAATCTAAGTGACGATTTGCCTATGCAGAATAGTTTAGGACTGGTCTGGGATTTGAACTGTGACAAATTTGTGTACAAGGTTTCATTGCAGGATAAACCGTCTACAAGACGCGGTATTCTATCCATCATAAATGGATTATACGATCCACTCGGATTTATCGCCCCAGTTGCTGTCAAGGGAAAGGTTATTCTTAGAAACTTGTTAAGGAACAACCCCGACTGGGATGAACAGTTGTCGCCAGACGTTCTCGTTGAATGGAATAACTGGAGGGACTCGTTGTATGCTCTAAATGATGTCAGTATTCCAAGATGCTATGTTGCTGATGGTCTGAGTTCCCTTCAAGAAAAACAGGTGTTGGTGTATTGTGATGCATCCGAGTCAGCTATTGCGGCCGTGGCATATATCAAGGGTATTGATAAGAGTAAAAAGGTACATCATGGATTCATTCTTGGAAAAAGTAAGGTCGCACCTCTACATTGTAACACTGTGCCTCGTCTTGAGTTATGTGCTGCCTTGTTAGCAACCCATATAGCTAAGATTATTTCAGAAGAGTTAGCGATACCATTAAGTGAATTCACATATTTCAGTGACAGTAGAGTGGTTTTAGGTTACATTAATAATGAAAAACGTAGGTTCTATGTCTATGTGTCTAACAGGGTGGAACGTATTAGACAAGTTTCCTTACCACAACAGTGGAACTATATACCCACTAACTTAAATCCTGCTGATCAAGGCACACGTTTCGTAAATCCCACTGATCTGCAGGAAAGTCTATGGTTACATGGACCAATTGCTAAAGCTCAAGAATCTCGAAAGATAAGCGAATACAGTGATTCTAGCGAAAATGAAATATTTCCTCTGATTCAACCGGAAGGGGATAAAGAAGTCAGAACGGAAGTTGTAACCAACAAGACTCAAGTTCAAGACTGTTTAGGTTCAGATCGATTCTCAAAGTTCTCTTCATTGAAGAGACTAATTTGTGCTATTATGGTATTGCGAACATTTGTGAAACACTTTAAGAATAGTAGATCTAAAATAACTTCTACTATTAATCACAAACTTGATGAATACAAGAACGCAGAGATTTTTATATTCAAAACTGTACAAGATGAACATTTTGCAAGTGAAAGAAAGTGTCAACAGAACAAGAAACATGTTAACAAGAACAGTAGTATTCAGGATTTAAATCCATATTTAGATGACAAAGGACTTTTACGAGTAGGTGGTCGTCTAAATAATTCGGACATGAACACTAGTCAGAAAAATCCGATAATTCTTCCAGGAAAGAGTCATGTGGCCAAATTATTGGTTTTACAATGTCACGAAAATACAAGACATCAAGGTAGACACTTCACCGAAGGAGCCGTAAGAGACGCAGGTTTTTGGATAATTGGAGGCAAGAAAATTATTCGCTCTTTATTGTACAAGTGTGTCATTTGCAAAAAGTTACGTGGCAAGTTAGAGGTACAAAGAATGGCCGATTTGCCAGCCGATCGTTTGATCCCAGGTCCACCATTCAGCTCAGTGGGTGTGGACACGTTTGGTCCATGGGCTGTAATTGCTCGCAAGACAAGAGGTGGTGTTGCGAATGCCAAGCGATGGGTTTTAATATTCACATGTTTAACCACACGAGCCATACATCTGGAGGTCATAGAAGAAATGTCTACATCATCCTTTATTAATGCGTTACGGAGGCTCATATCAATCCGAGGAAATGTAAATATTTTCAGATCCGACCGTGGTTCAAATTTTATAGGAGCTACAGATCCTTTAAAAATCGATGTTGTTAATGTCGAGGACCCGAAAGTAAGCAACTTCCTTTTCAACAGAGGCTGTAAGTGGTTATTCAATCCGCCCCATGCGTCACATATGGGTGGCGTATGGGAACGCATGATAGGAATTGTGAGAAAAGTTTTAAATGGTATTATGCTGGAACATGGTAATCGAGAAATTACACATGAAGTATTAGTAACATTTTTCCCTGAAGTATCGGCTATAGTTAACTCCAGGCCATTAGTACCAGTAAGTTGTGATTCCGAACAACCATTCATTCTGTCACCAAACATGTTACTAACGCAAAAATCAGGCTCATCTACATCGTTTGACATAGGTGAATTCAATACCAAGGACATGTTTAAAGCACAATGGAAGAGAGTTCAATTTCTATCAGATTTATTTTGGACAAGGTGGAAAGGGGAATTTTTGTGTTGTCTTCAGCAAAGACAAAAGTGGTTGGAAACCAAACCAAACATTATGGAGAATGATATTGTTCTACTCAGAGAAAAAGATGCCCATCGTAACACATGGCCTATGGGTATAGTCGTGAAAGCATTAAAGAGTAACGATGACATTGTGCGAAAAGTACAGGTTCGCGTATGCAAAGATGGTAAAACCGCGGTATACACTCGTCCCATTAGTGAATTGGTAGTTTTGGTCAGTGAACAGTAACTGTTTTTATATAAATCTACTGAATATCAAATTAAGACTATTTGAACATTTTCAGTGTGAGCTAGTAAAGCTTAGACATTGACTGTTATTATTATATGTTATTGTATGTGTCAAATGTAAATGTTTTATGTAAGTGTTGTCAGTGACAAATTATCATTGTCAGACGGGGAGTGTATTGAATATGAAGAAAATTACTGGTCTTACTCCTAATATGATGAAATTATAGGTTGGAATAATCTCCCTTGGGAGAATGTTTTGTGGGCTCCATTTTTTGCATGTGAGAAACACATGTTGTACTGTCTCAGTATGTGTTGTTATTACAACACATTATTAAACTATAATATAAAGATATGATTAGAGCTGCATGGTGTAAGTGTTTAATATATATATATATATATATTATATGTTTAACAATTTAAATCAAATAGAAAGCTTTTTAAAGAAAGTAATTGTATATCAATTTGTGCTTCACAAGGACACAAGTGAAGTCAGTTGTCTCAAGTTGGTCATGTCTTCAGGTCTAGCTACAAGAAATACTGTTAAATTATTAAGTCAAGTGTTACATAATGGTTTGTTTATCATAGTTATAGTTATGCCTTGTCTCCATGTTTGTTTACATGTACTTAGAGTGTGTTTTATGTTTTATTGTAGTTTTCACGGTAAAATTGGTTCTGCAATAAAGTAAGAGGAATTTGTTTTATCGTTAGCCGATTGATTATCTGTGTCCCATAGAGAGTCATGATAGAATTCGTAATAAGGGTAGGCCATAGCGCAGCTGTCCAGGCTAAATTTTCCTCATACAGCACTGTATTGTGTATGCTTGACAGGGGCGGATCTAGGAATTTTGAAAAGGGGGGCGCCGCAAAATGAGGGCACTGACCGCGGAGACGGGGAACGCCGCTGCGAGGAGGGTTGTGGGGGGGGGGGGCTCCCCCAAGATAATTATCCGCCATTTCCTTGCATCTGTAGCCCTTCCAAGAGCTATTTTGCTGATATTTTCGTCTGAGTAAACGTTCGGAATGGACATATTTGGGTCTGAGAAAAGGAACTTTCAGCAGTAAAAAAGGGCATTAAACTATAACACATACTTATGGAAGAACAATTACTAATTTATTTAGGCGACGTTGAGAGAATACTCTTCGAAACGTCGCCTAAATAAATTAGTAATTGTTCTTCCATAAGTATGTGTTATAGTTTAATGATCTTTCCAGTTACTAAATGCCTCTAAAAGATTATAAAAAAGGGCACTGTCAAAAATTGGGGGGGGGGGTCTCGCGCTCCCCATTGAATCCGCCTCTACTTGACTTCATCAACCCAAAAGGGGCAGAAAAGCAAGATGTTAAACCCCATTTAATTTTACTTCCAAGAAAATATGTCTATGAAAATATCGGCACGTATGCAATTGTTCAGTCAACTACTAACCTTGAAGGTAATCCTCTCGACTTCCAGCTTCGGGGATAAGCGTCCTGTGTTGGTATAAAATAGCCTCTAAAGGTGTTGATTCTACAAAATAAAGTAATAAATATCATCTTTAGAAACAGTTGGAATGTACTGGGTACCATTTTATGGATATACAATGACTGTGTTTAATAGTAAGAAACATTTCGACGAGGATAGTCTCCACAAGCAAATGATACAGATGTGTATAGTAGGCAAATATATACAGAAATGCAACAAAGATAAGAATCAAATACAATTAAAACTTAACACATATGATTAGAGAGCCATTTACAACTAAACCTATACAACGGAAACTTTTAGTGGAATTAACAGGAGTGGAATCTAATTATTTATAAAGATCAATTAACCTGAGCTGTAGATAAATATTAATTTAAGGAGAAGTGTGAATGTATGGGAGTATGAATGAATAAGAGTGAACAAAAGAGATCACTGATGGAAATAACAAGAAAAGTATATTAATTCTACAAATAGCAAATCTTGGAAGATAAAGCCTTTTATAAGACTGTAAATTAAACTGGACGAGGGAAACCGTAAATATATTAATTCAATAGACTGACAATCATGAAAGATAAACCTATTGTTAGACTGTAAATTTTGTTTAGCTTATGCAAGTTGAAACAAGGTTTACGTTGTTAATTCATCTTTGCACTGTATTAAAATGGTCATCTACAAACTGATTGAATCTTAAAAACCTCCACATTTCGCAAGTTGAAAAATAATCTGGCTTGCATGGACTTGTACTGTAATTTATACGCCCTATTTAGAAGATCATTTCGGAAACAAGAGATATTGGGAGGTTGCCGATGTAAAAACTAGTTCTATTTTGTATCACTTTTACGAATATAAACACATGGTTCGTAATACAATACAAAATCCTTGAACTGGTTCCTGGGAAATTCTTAACGTAGGCACAAAATCATGCTTCACTTTTTGTTACGTAAAATACTTTATAAAATACCGTCTCTATAAAATTCTCATGTCCGTTCGTACGTAAGCACAAGTCAAGTATGAGTCTTATCACATTGTGACTGAGACTATGATGCTCTCTAACGCCATTAAAACAAATTTGGTATGCGAATTACGTCATAAATTGGTCATCTGGGTCGGCTGCTTCCCGGTAAATAGTTGATTTAGATGCATTTGACATATCCGCGATACACATATAAAATGTGCCACAATTTAACTAACAAAATGCAAGGACATGCACATGCAAACAGACTGATGTTAAAGTAGCCGATAAAAATGGTTTCGGGGTAGAAGCGAAATTTACTATAGCATACTTCTCGAGAATGTTTTTCTAAACCTCCATGTCCGCCATATTTATTTCACAAATTGGAAACAAGTATGTCTGCTTGGGAGCGTTAACTTTTTTTATTTAATTATTTCGGTAACGGGCAATCTGATTAAAACACAGATCCAATTTCGTTTCGTTTTTTATAGTTCAAAATTTCGTTTTTACTTGTCTTCACTACTCTTGGATCTGGAGGACTTGTTATTTAACTGGTGTTCTGCCTGAAATGAGGGGTCAGCCAATCAAATGGTCTGTCGAATCGACCGTTTGACCTTTTCATGCGTGGAACTGTGGGTAGATATTACCAGCCAACGACGTCTATACTAACACCAGCGGATAGAAATCATAACAAAATAAAAGTGGATTTTGAAAAGCATGGCGATCGCTAATTGGTTAATCGAATGACTGACGTTATCGGGTCAAATGTCCCGTGCTTGATACCTGACGTCATAGAACGTGAGCGTCCACTATAACTAGTTAGATCTACATGAGTGTAGGCCATCGAAAGTATAAAAAACGAAACGAAATATAGATCTATATTTTAATTAGATTGGGTAACGGGGGTTCAGCTTTAAGGTTGGTAAGCAAGCCGTATACCGTGCTCGGGACTTGTGTTTAGATTGACAATGTTTAAGAACTAAGATGTGCTTAAGAGTTTCCTAGGAAGCGGGCCCTGACGAGACCTTTTGTCTAAGGTTCTCCACCTCACCTGACGCGAGTAATAATATGTAATAATATATACATGTAAACACTTACTGTTGTCTAGGGTCCGAATATATTCAGCCAAGTGTCTTAAGCCAATGTTTCTGCCACATAAACAGTCAATTAAAGGAGAAACACATTTAACATTTGTATCTCCACCTTTATTGCATACTACATTCCAGAGAAGTGTTGCTGCAGCATTTCTACCCCTAACATCCTTTCTTGCCGTAACCATATCCTTAGAGATATAGTTTAATATGCTTTCATTATTCACCAAATACATGAAATGAAATGAGGTTTAACGTCCTACTGTTCTGGGCCACGTTTCTCGAAATCTTAACTAAAGATAAAATCCAAATTTTAGTAGATACTTCAATTTTTATTGGCTAAGCACTAAAATCAATCTAATATTATCCAATCAAATTACTAAAATTTGGATTTTATCTTAGTTAAAATTTCGTGAAACAGACCCCAGATCCTAACCTGTGCTAATGAAGACGGGCATATGCCATACAATGTGTTATGAGGGATATTTTTCCCGGCCAAGCGATCTTTCACGTGTAAGCCAATGTATACACCGGACCTCGGTTTTTCGTCCCACCCGAACCACAAGACAGCTGTCATTGTCAGGCCCTCTGTCCTGCATAACTGACATGGGGAAACCACGCCGGAAAATCTGGATGAACTTTCTCGGCCAATGCAGGGATTGAACACCCAACCTCCAGGATATTCACTAAATAATATTAATAAATAAGCAACTAATCTTGCGGTCTGGATGTTTTGTTTCCTGACAACTTCTTTTTGATGAAGTAAAAATCTAAAATTAAATTACGTGGCCAAATTGACAGTTCATCGTCGGGCCTTACAACCCACATTGGAAGTAAACCCAAACTACCTGATTTTATCCGCATGTTTTTCCTATTAATTTGAGGGGGCGAATGGTTAGCATGTGCGCGCTGTATCATAAAGTCTGTCATTGAGTCAGTTGGCGTGGTTTCGAATCCTCGGTTGTACGTGACAAGGAGACCCAGGTATGTTACCCTTGAAATGACCTAGTTTGTGTCGAGTGGACTCTCTCTCTTTTCTCTCTCTCTCTCTCTCTCTCTCTCCCCCTCTCTCTCTCTCTCTCTCCCTCTCTCTCATTAAATTGGTAACTTCACTAGTTGTTAAGCACCAGAAAAAAAACTTCTATGAGTTACACGGTTTTACACTAAAGGGGAGCGTACATTTTGACGAGAAGGTTGGCCCCGATGGTCACGAAATTCGAACTTAACCGTATTTATGGTGTAACGGCGACATTTATAAGCGGACAGGGGCGACGGCAATATATGTCCACATGACAATGTGGGCGTATACAAAAAGGATATTATTTTTTTCATACAATCATTATAAGACCTAAGGAAATGTCACTCACAATGTCTTCTTCTGTGATGATTTCTTTTGAATATAAACCATCCATTAAAGTGAGTGGATCAACACAAAAAATAAATCTATCTCTGATATCACTACTGATGATTTTATCATCCTGTGTAACAGCACTACTGATGATTTTATCATTCTGGGTAACGTCACTACTGATGGTTTTATCATCCTGGGTAACGTCACTACTGATGGTTTTATCATCCCGTGTAACGTCACTACTGATGGTTTTATCATCCCGTGTAACGTCACTACTGATGGCTTTATCATCCTGTGTAACGTCACTGCTGATGGTTTTATCAACTGACCCTTGTTGGCGTTCTGAATAATAAACACATTATAATAAACAACGTCTAAGGGAGGTAACTCTTCCTAAAACAAGATGTTGGCGTCATTAGTTTTTCATGAAACATATTGAAATAATCATGGATGGCTTTAAACCTACATAATGATAATTAAATTAGTTTTCTAACGATACAACACTCTATTCTTATTTCAAACGATTCTAAAGTATCTTTTGTGTTGATTTTAGATTATCTTTACGTCAAAAATAGCATACATTTGTCGAAAACATCCTGAACTTTTGACAATTTTTTATACTTCTGGGAGAATGTTGCGCTCACTTGCCCCCTACTCAACACTAGTGTACTAATTTAATTTACTCTTTATACAAACTGATATGTTGTATTTAGTGTTATTCCTTCATACATAACTATAACTTAAAGTAGCTATACTAAGTCTCTAACTCAATATCATACAAAATCTTACGTTTAAAAACACGAATTATTTGTCAATTTAAATCAACATTGATGTGATCTTATCGGAAAAAGATGGGCTTCTGAATAATCTCCCATAATCCGTTCTAGCACCATTTGTAACAAGGGACAAGAACGAACGAGGCTAGACATATTCCAGAGGTCATGCCAAACGATGAAGCCATTCTTATCTGGAGCGCTATAGATTGTCATTCGATTGACACTTACGGCGTATTTCGACGAACACAACTTATTTGAAATTTGAGTCAAAACGGAAACAATTAAATGTAAATCAGTTTATATACATTCATATTACATTATTATATACATTGCAATCCAATTGTGTCAATTTCCAGGTCCCAAATATTAGCGATTTAGATCCTTTAATGCGTAGTAACAACTATAGAGGGGTAGCTTTTAAAACCGCACCAACAGTGTCTTGTAATTTGTACACATTGGCGTGCACGTAAATTCAAAATAGCAGTAGGCTGTAGCGCTAATGACTCAGGCAAAAGTTCACCCATAGCTCACTGTATGGCGTACGCCCGTCTTCATAACCCAGTCGGACAGCACAGTAGGACGTTAAACCCCATTTTATTTCATTTATACATTTTATTTACCTTTTCTGCAACTTGCAATATCTTGATTCTGTAATGATTAATATTATTATGAAATCAAAAAAAAACTACATTCTACAAATATTGGTTGACGATTAGCTGGTTATAGGTGACCGGGACTACAGAATAGATAACCCAAACTAACTCAAACCATGGAATAAATTACACAGCTAATGCAGTGGCGGATCCAGAAATTTTTTGAGGAGGGTGACAACCCCATGTTTTCTCTCACCGATCGCGGTTTACGTGGCTAGTAACATAGATGCTGATTGTGTGTCTGATAAGATGCGTACCGTGAGCTATATAATATACATACGACCATGCGTGCATGTCCCGGTGGAAGCTTGTAGGACCCGAGATTCCTATACACCGGTGGGGAGGGGGGTGACTAATCACCCTAGTCACCCCCCTGGATCCGCCCCTGTAATGTTGTTAACAGGTTTAAGGGTAATTTCTAAAACCTAATTATTTTTAAGCCTTTCTTTCTTAGAATAGGGGGGGGGGGATGATTATCACGTGCACGCTGTATCATAAGGTCTGTCATTGAGTCACCTGGTGATGTTTCGATTCCCTGGTTGTACGTGGCAAAGATCAGGGTCGCCTGTCCAACCTCGTGGGTTTTCGCCGGTTCCTCCGGTTTTCTCCCATTGATAGAGACCCATTCGGGCAAACGAATTATTGATATAAAATTGAACCATGCGTTAGTCCCGAAATGACCATGTTTGTGTCGATTGGACGTTAAACCCCATTTCTCTCTCGTTTTACTTGTCTTTACTACACTATTGTGTGGAAGAGTTGTTACATAATCTACATTCTGGTTTGTGCGAGGGATTAGCCAATGAAACGGTCTGTTGCAGCGAATTCTTAGCTTACGGTGCACAGAACTGTGGGTACGCTTATTGGTTAAACATCAACGCTTATTGGTTTTTCAAATGTCTGATGTCATTCAAAGGCGTTTTATGCTGAGGCGCAGGAGGCGCCAGCCTCCTCGCGATAAAAGTCAAAGAAGTAGAAGAAATAAAACGGGAGAAAAATTCTAAAACCGATGAGAAAAATTAACCGTACCCTAGTTAGGGAGGGCGCTAAAGTCAGACAAAAGGCCCCCTCGTCTGACAAAAGGGCCCCTCTGGCCACGGGAAAGGGCCCCCGAATCCGAGTCAATCGTTTTCTTTACACTGTTACTGTCGAATCCACTACTGAATGAGAATGCAGTCATTGCACTGGTATGAAAATCATCCCCCCCCCCGCGAAAGAGGGCCCTTAAAAATAGTATAGCCTCCGCCATGATAAACCTTAAAACGCCCTAATGTCATAGAGTCGAAAGCTGTTCGTGTGACCTTTGACGCGACCCCCACCCAACCCCTATACTTACATTAAGATTTTTTTCCGAATATGGGCATGTGCATGAACATTTACATGTGCATGGACACGAACGAAATTTCGAACTAACAAACCTGTATACTTCCATTAAGATTTTTTTCTGAAGATGGGCATGTGCATGGACACGTACATTTACATGTGCATTGACACCCACATGTCTGATATCTACTTGTCTCCCCATCAAAACCTAAAAAAAATATATATTAACAACAAAATATTGCTATTGTAACAGTCCAAGTACAAAATGATTGTATATATCGTATATGAATTAACAAGCAGTTGTAGCCATGTAATATACACCAACATTTTGCGTCAGCAGGACAGAGAACAAGCGGACAAAATGCGATTTTTTTTGATAAAATCAGAAGTCATAAAGTAGGATGTTACAGCCTGACATGCATAAATATAAACGGCGGTCGAGATCTTTGGCATATAAACATATGTCTAAAGTTTCATCAAAATCGGATAAAAATGTGACCTCTAGCGTGTTCACAAGCTTCAAACGTGATTTTACGGACAATTAGGGGCCATTATAAATGAAGTTATTGTCCGGTACACGCCAATATCGAAAGGAACTAATTAAGATCTTTGGGAGATAGACCTATATTCGTCAAAATTGCATAACAATCGTCGACATATGGTAGAGTATCCACAAACAAAATCTGGGCGCACAGAGGCAGCAACATTATACGTCCACATCCACAATCCACATTATAAGTCCACATTCACAGTCCACATTATACTTTCATCGTCCACATTATAAGTCCACATTATAGGTCCACATTCACAGTCAACATTCACGGTCCACATTATACTTTCATCGTCCACATCTACAGTCCACATTATACTTTCACATTCACAGTCCATATTCACGGTCCACATTATACATCCACATTATACGTCCACATTCACGGTCCACATTATGCGTCCACATTATACGTCCACATTCACAGTTCACATTATACGTCCACATTCACGGTCCACATTATACTTTCATCGTCCACATCTACAGTCCACATTATACTTTCACATTCACAGTCCACATTATACATCCACATTATACGTCCACATTATACGTCCACATTCACGGTCCACATTATACGTCCACATTCACGGTCCACATTATACTTGTATCGTCCACATCTACAGTCCACATTCACGGTCCACATTATACATCCACATTATACGTCCACATTCACGGTCCACATTATACGTCCACATTCACAGTCCACATTATACTTTCATCGTCTACATTATACTTTCACAGTCCACATTATACGTTCACATCAAAACTGATTATAAAAAGCAGTCCAAAGTACAATGTGGTGACATCCTGGTGTTATTCAAGTGTTGAGTAAAAAGTAAGTCAGTCAGATTATAGTTCTATTCTTATAATACATAATACATGTTCTTACTTTTAGCACCACTCTTTTCATGAGGATCCTGGAATCAGAAATTAAATTATATAGGTGTTTAATTGTCCCCAAAAGAAACACATGTAAAGAAGGCCTTTTATATCGGCCTTACAACTGATAGTAAATCACGTATCGACTCCTGCAATGGCCGAGAAAGTTCGTCCAGATTTTCCGGCGTGGTTTCCACTTGTCAGTGATGAAGGATAGAAGTCCCGACAAAGACATCTGTTCAGTCGTTCGGATGGGACGAAAAACCGAGGTCCTGTGTACACATTGGCGTGCACATGAAAAATCCCTTGACAAATGGAATTCGATATAAGAGTAGGCCTTAGCGCCGCTGCCTAGGCAAAATTCCCCTCATAGCACACTGTATGGCGTATACCCGTCTTCATTAGCCCGGTTTAGGAGCAGAACAGTAGGACGTTAACCCCCATTTCATTTCATTTCATTTTGTATAGGCAACTGGGCGTAATTGTATTTAACTCAAAGCAAATAGTTCCAGTCACTTGAATCCAGTTGTCAAACAACTCGCTTAAACTAACGGAAACTAGTTGCCGTCGACTTAAGCGTTATTACAACTGGCGTCATGTGACTTTATAAATAAGAAAAATGGAAGCGAACGAAGGCATCTACGTTGATGAAGTCGACAATAATGCATTAAAAGAATCGTGGCAATACCGACCCATGCCTATGGGATGCGTCTTCAACAAAATTCGCCTATTTGTTGCGATCACATGATAAATAGCTTAAGGGTATATTATGATCGAGCCAAATGTGCGGATCTTTCTTTGGGCCTCAGATGTTATTAACAGGACAAGACCAGGCGCAGATACAGGGGGGGGGGACAGGGGGCCGTGCCCCCTCCCCCCACCCCCGTCAGCCCCAGTGACATAGTTCATTTTCATTTACGTTTGCTTTGTTACTGCTGTAGTTCACATATCTGCTCTTTGATAGATAATACAAATATGATTTACGCATTGTCTCCGCCCAAACAATCCAAGGTTGCAACATATTACCCTTTAAGCTCCAATGTGTGCCCCCCCCCCGACAAAATCCTGGATCCGGGCCTGAAGACCATAATCAACTATCTACTCTCTAAGCCATTGATAACTTGCGTCAGAATCTAGTAATTTGAATTACATTACAGCAATTAACTGATCCAGGCTTTAATCAACTCTCGATGGCACCAGATTTCTACGATATTGAATAGATTAAAACCCAAATCGACTAAAAACAATAACTATCACAATTCTTACCTTCAATGGAACTGTGCCACTAGAGTGATAGGCAGTGCGGGGCTGTGCCTGTTTTCTGAAAAATGTGGATTAATATTTATTTTGAAAAAAAAAACGAATAATGTTAATATAACTGCCAAAGTTTAAGGTTTACTGGTTGGATACAGTTTATGGTAATGAGTGTGTAGCATAGGGTTCGTAAGTAGGGAAGCTAGGAGCTAAGGTATGGGGCAATTTACAATCTAGGTTTATTCTTCAGCATAAATCTTACCTGGACGTCATCTATATTTAAAAGCTCTGAAGCTATTCTAATCAATCATTTAGATACAATACTTATTAGTGGTTCATCCTGAAAAATAATGGATACCCTTCTCATTGACGTTGAGTTGCAATAACCATAACAACTACTACAAGTACCTGTGGGTTAGAGAGAGGAAGAGAGAAATGGGGTTTAACGTCCACTCAACACTAGGTCATTTCGGGACTAACATATGGTTTAATTTTATTTCAATAATTCGCTTGCGCGTATGGGTCTTTAGCAGTGAGAGGACTGTGGGTTAGATGTTAACAATATGAACAAGTACTAGGAGGGTGGGCATCTGTGAAAATTCATAATTGGAAATTTGCCTTTTCTAAGTAGGAATGTCCGTCGTCGTAAAATATAGTCTATTTGTAAAGGAAATAGGGTTTAACGTCCTATTGTTCTTCTCTTACTGGGATAATGAAGACGAGCATCAGCCATACAGTGTTCTATGGGAGATATTTTGACCCGACAACTTACTCATTTTTCGAATTACGAATGGCAAGGATTGTTTTACATGTACGTCTATGTGTACAACGAGACTCAGTTTTTCTGATCATCCGCCAGGCCTTCCGCCCTGCACAACCGTTGCCAAGGGGGGAACAACGATAATTTTTCTCAGCCAACACCAATATCGAACACGGGGCCCACCAGGTTGGCGAGCCAAAGTCTTACGCACCGAGCCGCCATGGCTGCATAGATGAAACGAAAATTAATAAATGTATCTTTGACTCCAGATTGGACATCTTATTGCAATAAGTAGGGTGTCCCACGTGCCAGAAATTTCCTCTATTAAAAGTGATGCTTGACACGGTGAATGTGTACGCTTCAGTGGCTTGTCTCGAAGTGATTTTATTTCTTGTGAGACTCGATCTCTCATTGAGTCTATAAATAGCCATCACACGTGAAATTCTCAACACATCTATCAACTATTACAGACGTAAAACAATTTATATTCTAAATAGCAATAATATTTAACTTTTTGGTTATTACAGCAGCTTTAGAAACTATGTTCGTTTTATTTTTTAAATTGCTTTATCATTAACTATACCGTAAGGAGCGGCATCTTTTTGTTAAGTACAAATAATATTTCAGAAAAACTCGAGTTGGACGGAAACATGATACTAGCAGTAGTTTTATTTAACTTTTATAAGGTTCTTAAAACATTTGTTGAGTTGCCCACTGTGCGTTGTTTCTAAATTCTATTTTTTGTTCCGGCTTTCTGTCATGTTTCGTAAAAACAAAGTAGTCTTGGTTATCCCGGTCTATCAATCAGACAGAAAATGGTCGGTAGACTGGTTAAGCGAGACTGATTTCAAAACAAGAGCACGTAACCTATTTTTTGCTCAAAAGTGTCTGGATGCTATGGACGACACCCGGAACCATTATTCAGATTATTATTCAACGATGGTAAAATGGTCATAGTTTATTAAGTACAACATGGTCGTTTATGTATATTATGTAAACGTGCCAAACAGATTTAAAGATTGGTATATATATATAAATATTGTGGTGTAATTGTTGAGATATTTGGAGATATTTATTTATGACGGGAACCCTACAATAAGCGCTGCTTTGATGCACAAAGAAAATATTAAAGTAGCTAAGTCTCTAACTCAATATCAGTCCAAAGTCTTACACGTTGAAAACCCGAATTATTTACCAATTCAAATCAACATTGATGTTGTTATCTTACCTTGAAAGGATAGGCTTCTGATATTAAATATTTAAGACAAACTAAACATTTATTTCAATAATCCACTCGCGCGAGGAAGTCGGGGGATCCTGACGTGCTAACCTTTCGGCCATCCAACCCCCAGTGGCCAGTTTAATTGATATATGACATGTATAAATCCTGCATATGTTATACAGGTCGAACAGGTGGTGTCAGGGCATAGTGGGACAGGTCTTTCGTCCACCTTTAGACATTATCCCAATGTACCCCGTAGTGGCCCACTCGAACCCATATTTCCCCGCTCTACCCCATACTGTCCCAGTCCACCCCATACTTCCGCTCTCTATCCCATACTGTCCCAGCCCACCCCATACTTCCGCTCTCTATCCCATACTGTCCCACTCTAACCATTTCTATCCCATACTGTCCCACTCAGCCCCATAGCGTACCACTCTATCCCAAGCTGCCCCACTCTAACCAATTAATCGTATTTTTAATCTGTAACAGTTTTTTTTAAGCATATCTTTAATTTTCTGAATTGTATTTCAACTGATGCTTTTACGTAGAGTGCGATATTTTAGTCAATCTGTTTCGCAGAGAATTACTTACGAATTATCTTTGGAACACATGACTGTCCATAACACGTGCGCTGACTGCACGTGGCGGTAGTCATTGGCTCAACGGCTCGTGGAATGTTTACATAACACCTAACTGCTTCGGGCAAAATGATGCATTTTACTCATTTACATTAAATAGGAAATATTTTAAACTACAAATACTTCAAACGTCTTTATTTATTTTTCTTTTACCTCAAAAAAAATGTTTGAGAATTTAATTTGTCATGCTTATTATCAGTGATTGTAGCGGCCAAGCGAATATTCACTGCGGGATCAGTTTGTATTTTAGTATGTTTACAGTAATAGTTTTTGGCGTTTCTTTGTCTATTTCATATATACTTTGCATTAATATGTCTTAAATGTTATTTTCTAATATAAAGGTAACAATTATTTTCGTGATTGTGTTTTTTATTGGCGCACGGAATATGTTTGCTAACTTCATTTCGAATCCGGTGTGAGATGGTTCCTGGTGTGTGATTATCGTTTAGCGCATGCGCAGTTGTAGGAGTCTACTCGCACCGTTATGGACACGGTGTGGATTGACTCCCCGTGATAGGATTTCCCCTAAGATTTTCTTACAGTCAAATGGGTTTCTACACTATTGTCTACCAATATTATATTTTACAGTATTACAATATCATGAGAAGGTGTCGAGTTTCTATAGTTTGTTTATTTCCATAAAAAGTAGAAATAGAAATTGACTACTAAAGCTCGGATTCACGAATAAAGTGAGTCGTAGCAACTCGCATTGATGGAAAATCTCCGGTCGTGATATTTTCAGCAAGCGTCTCCCGTATATTTATTAAACGATAATTTCGCTTACATTTCGATAATTTTTTAGTCCGAATCTTCGCAGATATTGAGATTGATTTCAACACAATTGCAAGTAATACATTTTAATAAAACAGTAATTCAGAATCGAAGATTGAAGTGAACTATATTACAGCCATTGGCTGTCATCTTACACTCCTAAGTCACGTGACTTACAACCCCTAACATGAGTAATAACATTGTGAAGTTGTAAAAATTTTGATAGGAAGTACAAAATTAAAATAACAATGATACAGGGAAATCCCAATCATATAAATTCCAATATTCAATCTACAAAATAGTTAATTATTAAAACATCGCTAATCACCAAAAAAAATAAGAATAAAACACGGCAACAAATCACGAACGATAGAACTCTCACTATCAACTTAGATCCGTTGATCGTGTAACTCCTGATCATTAAAACAACAGCTACTAATCGCGATAACAAGTATGTTTATTAATGACAAAACTCTAACCAAATACGTTTCGAGCCCCGGTGTAAGCGTATGTGGCATGGAGATAGGGGCGCGCTCTCAACCTCGTGGGTTTCCTTCGGGCACTCTGGTTTCCTTCCACTGCTAAAGACCCCTACGCGCAAGCGAATTATTGAAATAAAGTGAAACCATGTTAGTCCCAAAATGACCTGGTTTGTGTCGAGTGGACGTTAAACCCTCTCTCTCTCTCTCTCTCTCTCTCTCTCTCTCTCTCTCTCTCTCTCTCTCTCTCTCTCTCTCTCTCTCTCTCTTTTAACCAAATACGTAATACTTTTCCCTGAACTGATCATTGATCAGGAAGTAGATAAGCTTCGTTGTTAACGCCCACACTGATCAGCAGTCGAATATTCGCTAGGCCGCTACAATCAATGATAAGGATGACATCGACGCGACTTAATTAGTCCCCCGTATTAACTTTTTTATTTCTACAAATTAAATTCTAAAACATTTTTTGTGTGTATTAGAAAATAAGTTAAGACGTTTGAAGTATTTGTAGTTAAAACGTATTTCCTATTTAGTGTAAATGGGTATTAAAATGAGTACAAGGCATCATTTTGCCCGAAGCAGTCACGCCTTATGTAAACAATGCACGAGTCATTGAGCCAATGATTGAAGCCACGTGATGTCATTGCACGTGTTTAAGACAGCCATCTGTGACAGAGATAATTCGTAAGTAATTCTCTGTGAAACAGATTGGTTAACGCTTACAACACAGGTACATGGGAACAGGAACGCCCTTATTAGACTATATAATAATAAATGTGATTTTTCAAAATTTTTGAGTTTCTGTTTTTTTCTGAACATTTTTTAAATTTTTAATCTTATATTATCCATATTTGATGCTAAATGATATAATATTTACTATCAAACATGTAATTCATATTTTTAAAAAAAATACCTTCTGATGTATTTATAAAAGAGAAAGGTAAGACACTTTTCTGTTGACGTTTCTCTTCCGTGAGGTACCTCTGTCGCTATTTACTTCAAAATAGTGAATGAAATTGGGTTACAATACAAATTAACCACCCAGTTCCTTTCTATATATATTTCTTTCGATAAAAACACATGTTTCAGATTTTTTAAAAAATGTAAAGTCAATTTATTTGCCACAAATCACTCGAGATTTTTTACATTTTATCGACATTTGAGTAGAAATGACGGAAGTTGTGGTAAGGGAGGCAACTCTGTCAATTAAAATAACCCGAACGACTCATTCGACACACCTTTATTTACGATTTCTTGGAATTCATCGGCATTACGAAAAGGTAGCCCGAATGAAAAATACGGGAAAATCACATGCGGTCAAAGATATATTGAATAATGGACGAATGTCAAAAATTTGTGTTCAATTTAGTGGCAAATGGACACATCCTGGTCATAACATTTATACGAATGTAGATGAACAAAACCGGGGTAGGCCGAATGAAAAATACTTGAAAAGTAGTTTTGGCGCACAAATTTGAAATTCAAAATAAGCTTTATTCTGGGAGTATGTCCTAATTTAATCAAGTTCCTCTTTGTAATTTGTTGCTAGAAAAGTTAGAAGTTTGTAATGGGAATGATTATGTTGATTTAACTAATCGACATCACGAAAAGGTAAGCCGAATGAAAAATACGGGAAAATCACATGCGGTCAAAAATATTCTTTACTAAAAAGTCTTTCCCGTTCCAGCTTGACCTGTTATGACCAGGAAGTGTCCATTTGCCACTAAATTGACCGCATGTGATTTTCCCGTATTTTTCATTCGGCCTACCTTTTCGTAATGCCGATGAATTCCAAGAAATCGTAAATAAAGGTGTGTCGAATGAGTCGTTCGGGTTATTTTAATTGACAGAGTTGCCTCCCTTATCACCACTTCCGTCATTTCTACTCAAATGTCGATAAAATGTAAAAGATCTCGAGTGATTTGTGGCAAATAAATTGACTTTACATTTTTTTAAAAATCTGAAACGTGTGTTTTTATCGAAAGAAATATATATAGAAAGGAACTGGGTGGTTGATTTGTATTATAACCCAGTTTTATTCACTATTTTGAAGTAAATAGCGACAGAGGTACCTCACGGAAGAGAAACGTCAACAGAAAAGTGTCTTACCTTTCTCTTTTATAAATACATCAGAAGGTATTTTTTTTAAAAATATGAATTACATGTTTGATAGTAAATATTATATCATTTAGCATCAAATATGGATAAATTAAGATTAAAATTTTTAAAAATGTTCAGAAAAAAACAGAAACTCAAAAATTTTGAAAAATCACATAGTCTAATAAGGGCGTTCCTGTCCCCATGTACCTGTGGCTTACAACAGTTTCGGACATGCCCAGGAGTAAACTCACCGGGTGCTGGAATTTAGGTGGGAGATTCCGGTCCGTGAAGAAGTTAAAATTAGTTTGTCTACGTGTGTTATCTATTCATTTTATATCAAGTCCTGATTTGTCACGTCTATTTGAGTAGATAGTCAACTAGGTCAAATATGTCTCCCATACTAACATGCCAATGTGAAAGGTTTAATTGTAAGTCTCTAAAATACTATAACAATGTTAACATGTCGATAAGCTATAAATTACAACTTGTTTATATACTCACTGTGTTAACGCTGAATCACTCTAATTACTAATTTAATGCAATAAAACAATATTCTTTCAGAAATGACCGAATTACCTTCCACTTTCGAATTCAAGGGAAATCCCCTTAAGCACGTGGTACTATACGTCACTGAAAATTAACTCTGGGGGTTACTCGATCGAACATTCCCGACTGAAATTATCTCAATCCCAAAAATAGTGACAATCGAGAGAAAATGTGGATGTCGGGCTATAGCGCATGCGTCGACTGAATAAGTAAATATCTCGACCAAACATATTCGTTGTGTTTAGTTAAGTCACGATTCTACTTATACCACCTCCGTAGTCGGGACTGGCAGAACTGTAACAGGACTGAATTTCACGTCACTCAATAGCAATTCTGTCAGTTGTGGACGTTCTGGACTGTGAATCGAACATCCCTTACGCCAACCCCATGGCTAGATCGAATACTTAAGGCCAACTCAAGATTTCTTCAAGGTCGCTGAGATGTAAATAGAGAGAGAGAGAAATGGGGTTTAACGTCCACTCGACACAAACGAGGTCATTTCGGGCCTAACATATGGTTTAATTTTATTTCAATAATTCGCTTGGGCGTAGGGGTCTTTAGCAGTGGGAGGAAACCGGAGTGCCCGGAGGAAACCCACGAGGTTGAGAAGGCGCCCCTTCTCCATGCCACATACGCTCAAACCGGGGATCGAAACCACAGCCGCAAGCCAGAGGAGACCGGCCAGCTAGAGGTCGAAAGGCGGCACTCTAGACCACTAGGCCATCCCAACCCCCCGAGATGTAAATAAGGTTTAAGGGTTGGGGTTAGCCCTTACCATGTTCACATCTCGTGAACTTTGACCAAACTTGAAGTTGGACTTATCAAATAGATCGAACCGCCTTGCACCACTGACAAACTATGGGGATGCTCGATTCACAGTCCAGATCCAGAACGTCCCAAATCGACAGAATTACAATCGAGCGCCGCGGAATTTAGTCCTGTCACAGTTCTGTCACAGTTCTGTCACAGTTATGCCAGCCCCGACAGCTGAGGTGGAGTGAGTAAAATCGTGACGTATACCTAGGTTACCAATATGTTTCAGCTGTTATGATTGGTTGAGATATTTTTTATACAGTCCACACATGCGTTGTACTCCGAAATTCTCCTTTCCACTCGATTGACACCGGTTTTGGAATTCAATTCCGGAACTGTGAATCGAGCATCCCCTGATACACACAAATTCACCACATTATAAGGATATTTACTCCACGACAAGCAAAAATCAATCTGACACACTAAAAGAAATTCGCTGGACAACCGTGACTGCAATGAAATCACGTGATTGATATTGATAATTCGATAAAATTAAAGTTTAATGTATTTTTAGTAATTAGGTTACTGTTGGTCTGCGACGCAATTCTTTCGACAAGACAACGAAGATTTTTCTCTTCTAAAGTACGTAATCATGAATATGCTAGGAAATAACTGATAGAATCAAAAAGGAATAGACACATACTTCCCAGTGATGTACACGTATATATGACATGATAGCTGGAATTTCGTATTAAGACCCATATTTGGACTATAACCCCCCCCCCACCTCTCTAAATTGAGTTAATGTAGGCCAAAGCCGTCACATAGATAAAATGAAATGAGGTTTAACGTCCTACACTTCTGCACCTATAAACCCGGGCTAATGGAAGACAGGCATACGCCACACAGTGTTGCCCGTGAAACGGCACTCCTGTATCGAACTCCAACGACCAGGGATCTTTTAGGTGCCCCAATCTGTACACTGGGCTCGGATTTTTGTCCCATACGAAGAACTAGAGAACGGCCCTCCGTCCTGCATCACTGACAAGGGGAAACCGCGCCAGAAAATCTGGACGAACTTTCTTGGCCAATGTAGGGATCGAACACCTTACCTCCAGGCTAGCGAGCCAGCATCTTACCCACTTAGCCACGGTGATCCCCTAAAAAGGAGAAAGTTGAACCTCGTTTCCATTCATTTCATTTTAAAAATATTTGGCTTTTCGATAGGGATGCAGTGTAAAAATAAAGTGTGTTCGGGAATTCTTACCTTTTTAAATTTGAAGAATGGTATTACCTCCCTTTAACTATTGATTCGCAAAATATGTAAATCAATTGGGGATGCTCGATTCACAGTTCCGGAATTAAATTCCAAAACTGGTGTCAATCGAGTGAAAAGGGGAATTTCGGAGTACAAGGCATGTGTCGACTATATAAAAAAATATCTCAACCAATCATGATAGGAATATGTCACGATTCTACTCACTCCACCTCAGCTGTGGGGACTGGCAGAACTGTGACAGGACTCAATTCCGCATCACTTGATTGTAATTCTGTCGATTCGGGACGTTCTGGACTGTGAATCGAGCATCCCTGAAAGGTAATGGAATCCAATGGCGTTTAACGGTCTAATCTTCCACTCCGACAGAGCTAATGCAGGCGGGAATATGCTATGAGAGACATTTGGCCCGCCCCATCCGAACGACTACACCCAACACCGCTGATAATCCCGACTAACTTTCTCGGATCGAACACGGGACCGCACTGAGTCACTGCGGCTACGTAAATCCAAGGACTGTTATAATATTGTTCCATTTGTGTGTAACTCCTAGCGTCCGAGGGAATGTTTTATTGTGATTGAATGACCATTTAAGTGGATACGCGGGGGTAGTTATCATTAATTCGTCCGCAGTGTCCTCAATATTTCTAACATTCTATTAAGAAATTAACGATAAATTTTCAGCCAGCTAAATCAGTTTAATTTTCTGTTCGTCGGCGCCCTGTCCACCTAATTGCACTAGCACCCTCAATTAGTGACCAAAGCAATTTGAAATCGTACAAATGAGATTGATTTGTCAATGAATATCGACTTTTCGGTCGTGGTAACATTTCCGTGCCATACGAACAACAACTTTTTTTTTTGGTAAAATAAAATTAATTCATCGATTTTCTTCACGAAAATGGATAAATATTACCAAATGCATCACAATGATAGACAGTAGTATTGAAGGTTGGTACAAAATGGGAAGTTTACGGAAGTTATGTCCGAGATTCAGCGACGGCCAAATTTACCGATGTAAGTTTGGTCTTTGCTTCCAATACATTCAAGCGTAATATTAATTGGTGTCGGCACAAAAATCACGAGATTTTATTAAGAGGCCACTCCCGTTAAGCGGTCAATCGTAAAAATTCCCTTGGGTGGCTACTTAATAGTTTAAAGCTAACAATTTAAAAGGTAATTACGACATAGAACACACTGATTAAATTAAACTCAGTAAGATTTTCTTTTCAAGGTGACAATAAATTATCCCTCTAACAACACATCAAACATTGCTGTTACGTCAACACAGTTTTCGTCACAGGGAAGGGGGGGGGGGGGTAACATTGTGACCTGAAATGCGATAGGGCCTATAAGACAAAGTTTTCGACAATTACGAGAAAATCAAAGATTTTAAACGTCCACAATTTCATGTGGACGTATATTGTCGCCGCCCCGTCCGTACGTCCGTATACAATTTGTATACATTTTTGTCTGATATTGATGAAACAGTCCCTGTCGCTAGTCCCGCATTTCAGACAATAAATTCTTGGATTATGGCCTGTACGAAACCTCGGAGGGGGGGGGGGGCACAGCTTTTTCGCTATCCAGCTCTTGAAAAATACGATCATTGGTTTTTAATTTATTGACCCGAATAGTCTTCCGTAGTTGACAGAAATCCTATCAACCTGTGAAATATTTTATCTAACACACCATGAATATCAGGTGTTATATCTATCACCGTTATCGGAGCACGCTGACACAAAACGATAATGTAGGTTATACTATTTTCTAGGAAATTAACAATAGACCATTTGCTACACATGCCCTTTGTCCTCCGATAAAGGTATTGTGCACGCATACGGTGACTTATATTCATATGGTATTTGATATATATTACTAAATGGCCATTTTCAATCCATTACAGTCTACTCTTATATCGAATTTCATCTGCCAAGGGATCTTTTACATACACTCCAATGTATACACGGGACCTCAGGTTTTCATCCTATCCGAAACACTAGACTGCTGACATCGCCAGGCCCCAAATCCTGCAGCACTGACAGGAAGAAACCACACTGGAAAATCGTATTCGTTATGCCATTGCTATTCTGAAGCTTTGTCAGCATATTCGATTTATATTGTCACAGCGCATGACGATATTTCGCGAAAATGTCGACACTGCGGCGAAATGAAATAGCGATAGTTTAAACATGCACTATGCAAGAGCTAAATCTGATTATTGCAAGTCTTTATTTAGGCTTCAGATGTCATAGAAATTATAAATTAGATCTTTATTTAAACAACAAGCATAAAATCAACTCTGTAGACCCACGGATGGCTTGGGGTCAACACGCTGTCGGTATTATACGATTTCTGTCACTTGCGTTTACAGTAAAATTATGGAAATTGATAAACAATATCGCAGCTAACATTATCCAGCTGAATTGCAGCCCCATCGGATCACTGTTTTCTATTCACCTGCTTCGGGAGTTATGTAGGCCTACCTAAAGTACAAGAATATACGCAGGCAACGGAAGAAGTCGGCTGTAGACACTGTAGTATAATTATTTACACTGCCTCATTGATTTGGTCCATTCCTTTCAAACTCTAAAATCTTGTTGCCGACTTTCTCTTCTTATCTATATATTAAAAGTCTTAATTCTAATTTGTAGTAGAAAATAAATGTAATACGAGTTGAATTGCAACCCCGTCTCAAACAAATAGGCTAGCGATATCACGGTCATTGAAAACATTACTTGATAATCGAAATAATGTAGGTGGAGTTAACGCCTGTCAATCAAACGATCGGCCATCGGTGAACATAGAAATCTATAGTCAAAAATAGCAGTGGTGATAACTATGTTTAGAATAAAGTAATTTGACTGAAATTTTCAATATATTCTTCTTTCATCACCTATTTTTGAACTGTTATAGCAAGAATAGCTAACTCCTTATAAAAATCTCCCATAATGTATTTTTAAGGCAGACGTTCGCATTTGAAAGGAGACGACGACATACCACATAGCGCGTTGGTTCAATTAACTCGCCACGATACCGTGCCAATTTAAAGATGCATTCCGACGAAAGTATTTATAGGGTATTTCTTTTTTGAATAAATATCTCTCTCCAACAGCAAGCCCAGAATTGCTGAACATCAACAGGGTTCATCCTTTGCGTTAAGAACTGTAGTCTTTGTTAGGTTAACATGATTTTCATCAAAGAGGATATAACTCAAAAATCAATTGAGGTCGTCTTGTCATAAGCCCCATGCTTCACATCACAGTTGTAAACAATCTGTCCAATACTGTAGTCTTTAGTCTAACTCAGAAAGCAATAGGATTCATCCTCTCGTAAATTCAATGCTTCACGTTAATTTTGTTAACAATCTGTTGAATATTATAGTCTATATCGCATTCACAAGGTTTTCGGAAGGGGAATAACCCCCGAACGCTGAAAGGCGATGGGTTTCGTCCGCTCCTGGGTCTAATACTTTACACAACACCCGAGAAAATTGTAGACAAGGCTTTCGGCAATTACGAGATAATCCCTCTTTTTCTTTCATTTTATTGACCCCATTGGTCTTCCGTAGTTGACGGAAACCCTCTCTGTGCAAAATTTGATCGAACACATCATTATGAATATGGCTATTAGTTCCCTGTAAAAAGTATTTCCGGAGAATTATATCAGTCAGTTGGTTTTTCTATGCATCTATTGGATCACACCGACACAAAATAAGAATGTAGGTCAGGCGCGGATCCAGAGGTGGGCGCACCTGGCGCACGCCCCCTCTATTTTTTGAGGTGGCGAAAAATTTTTACCTCCATATATTCTCGCGAGAAAGGAGAACAAAAATAGTTTAGGTTGGAAATCCTTATTTACGGGATTAGTATGAAATTAGTCCTTATGGGCATTTTTTCCACTCAAAAATCACTTTTCCGGGCTTCGCACTCCCAAGTGGGTGCGACACGCCCCCTCTTTCAGAAATTCCTGGATCCGCCTCTGTAGGTTATTTTAGTATGGTTGTTGGGGTATACGGTTTTCGGAGAAATTAACAATAGACCAATCGGTACAAGGCTCCGCTGTCACCTAATATATAAAGTGTTTTGTGCACGCATACGGTGGTCTGTACAGGAATTCAGCAGCGGGAGATTGCACAAGAAATAGAACATTGTTTAAACGAGACTAGGACTTGAATTTGAGAAGTTGTGCCTGGAATTTAGCTACTCAAATTTGATAAGTTTTCAATTATATACTTTGTATGTTGACATTCAAGTTGGATAATATTCTAGGAAATATATGTGTATGTGACATCGTTAGATATTTGTAAATTGTCGTGAATAAAGAAGTGTTTGTTAGACATTAACTCGTGCATAAAATATTTTAAGTGCCTAAACACGACACAGCTTATATAACCTAAGTACAGGGTATGGTATCTGTTTGATTATACGTGAATGGGGTCTCTGTTAGGTAGTTGACACAGGTAATATAGACGGTACAGGTAGGCTGGCTAACCGTTTCCTATGACGTATTTATTTACTGACGAGAATCATTTACAGTTAACGTAACTAATTATGGCTGATATTACGCAATAAAGGCACGCCTTAGTGGACTTCAACCAAGATGGCAGAAAAAAACAACCGTTTTGTATGCAGTATTTGTTTAGACGATTTTAGAAAACCTAAAATAATAGATTGTCACCACACATATTGTGAACACTGCCTTGAAGATTATGTTCAGAAGTTTGCTAAAAATAACAAGTTTGTATGTCCGCTGTGTCGTGAAGAAATTAATATTCCTGTTGGGGGCGTTAAGAAGTTTGCTTCTAATTTTTACATCGAGGAGAAATCCGTGGGCAGCAACAAAATACAACTATGTGACGTATGTATAAAAGTTCCGTCTGAATTTAAATGTGCGGAGTGTGAACAATACTTATGCAATTCGTGTAAAACCAACCACGTTTTAAATGCCCATAAACCTAACGAAAACGTGAATGTTCGGAGAAAATCTTTTTGTAAAAAGCATACATCGGAAATATTGGATTTCTATTGTAGAGAATGCAGTGAAATTATTTGTATCAAGTGTTTGATGTCCAGACATAAAGATCATACAACACCGGATTTAGATGACTTTGGTGAAGAGGTTAGCGTGGGGTTGGCAAAACAAAAACAGGCTTTAGTGGAAATTGTTAGTGAATTCAAAGACGCGGTGACAGCGATTGACTCCCAAACATCACGACAACGTCAACAATTTGATCTGTCTTGTGATGAAGTGGACGAACGAATAGCAGAGATTTGTCGTACTAGCAGAGAAAGGGGGGAACAGCTGAAAGCCGATATGAAGAAATTAATTGAGGACGATGAGGGAGAGACGAAGAAAATATAAGAAGACTACGAGAATCTGATCAGTACATTGGATGCCAGTTTATCCCGTACAGATGAAGCACTGAAAGATCCAACAGTGGGTGAACTATTGACAATCTCGGATTCTCTTACATCCCAGAGAAAGGCTAGTGTGGATAAAAAGGCGATAATTCCTAATCTAAGGCGGTTTAAATTCAATAAGGGGAACATTAATATTGATCAAGATTCACATCAGTTTGGGTTTGTCATACAAGGTACCCAAAAGTCAAGTGGAGCATTTCACGTTAGATTTAATAAGATGGATATAAAAAGCAATGAAGTCTGTTTAAGTCCTCATTTCGAAATACGTAGACGCACGTGGGCTTTGGCTGGGTGTTCCTCTTCTACTTCGTCCTTAAGCCTCCGCATCAGATTATTGACTGACAACCCCGAAAATTTTTCGATTAAAATAAAGCTCGTACATATCCAAGATCCTAACCTATCTATTGCTAAAAACAACAAGGGTTTTATCAGTTTAACTGAATCGTATGAATGGTCTAATATTATTTCGCTAGAGGATCTTTTTGATCCATCCCATGGTTTTATAGACGACAATGGTAATTTTAACATAGAAATCATAATAGATGGAATTGGTTTTTGGAATGCACTACACAAATTCTTCATAAATGCTCATGCAATTGCTAAACACTAGGTAGCGATAACACATGTTTTTGTCTATGCCTATTGGATGATTTACCTGTCATTAGACAGTCCGCGATACAATACTAACTTTAAATGGTCTCCCGGAATACTTAAATTTATTTCTCATTTATAGATGCATTATGTAAAGAGCTTAATCGGCCCATTGCTGCTCTTTTCTTTGGCTTCAAATGCTATATAAATTATTATTTAATATTATTTAGACCATCGAATGGCCAAGATTTAAATGGATTTGAACATTCGCGAGATTTAACAATTTAAAGATAAAATGGATAATCGAAACTTATTTACGATCTATGCTAGGCCTTTAAATATTGGATATCAGAAGCTCATCTCTTCCCAGTAAGATAACAACATCAATGTTGATTTAAAATGACAAATAATTCGTGTTTTCAACGTTTAAGATTTTGGGTGACATTGAGTTAGAGACATAGCTACTCTAAGTATGACAATTATCTGTTTAATGTTAAAATATGTAAAACTGTAGATTACTGACCTAAATAATAAGATATTATTTGGTGATGTGCTTTATATACGGCCACATATTTCATGTAGACGTATATTGGCGTAATCTCTGTCCATCCGGACGTTAATCCGTGTGTCCGTCTGTCCGTTCACATTTTGTTTAAGGACCCAATAGGAAGTCACAATTTTTATCCGATTTTATATACGGCCACATTTTCCATGTAGACGTATATTGGCGTGAGCTCTGTCCATTCGGACGTTAAAGTTCCAATTTCATATTTTCTAAGAAAGTCAAAACATAATTATTTCTATGTCTTTTGCTCAAAAGGTTGTCAACTCACTATTATACGATCATGGGCAAAATTTCACAGGCGTTAAAATGGCTGACACAGGCTGATTGAGGAAATAGTAACTCAATTACCTCCCTTGTTTTCCCATTCCTCTCCATGGACGGCCATCTTCAAACGTTTGAATTTGAAGTTGAAAATAATATTTTTGCCAATTTCTCAACTGGCAATAGTGAATTATAGGATTGATAGGATTATTCTTTAACAAGGTAGGACTGTTTATAGATACAATCTATTTTAGGGCTTTGTTTTAATACATTTTAAAAATATAACTTAAAAATATGCTATTGGAACTTAAATCCGTCTGTCCGTTCACATTTTGTTTATGGACCCAATAGGAAGTCACAATTTTTATCCGATTTTGACGAAACTACAAATATCGGTTTATAGCCTAACGATCTTGGTTCATTTAGATATTGGCATGTATTCAACCATATTATGACCCCTGTTTATACGAAAAATCGCGTTGTAGCTTGTGGCCCCTCTAGAGGTCACAATTTTTATCCGAATTTCACGAAACGTAAAATGTATATTTAAAACCACAGATTTCCGTTCCAGTTAATATTGGCACATATTGGACCGTAACATCCAGGATCATGGCCCTTGATTTTACGAAATATCGCAATTTAACTTGTGAATCGTCTAGAGGTCACCAGTTTAAATGGATTACCGTTACACTGGAATGACAGTTAAGTTCGAATTTTGTAATATTTTTATCCGAATTTGATGAAACTTAAAATATATGTATATATCCCAACGATCTCGGTTCCTGTCGATATTGATGAATGTCAGACTGTAAAATCCAGGATTGTGGCCCCAATTTAACGAAAAATCACTTTTTTTTAGCTTGTTCTCTGTCAATCTCTTGCAAAATGTGGGCGTATCGTGCATGGCAACTGCTTATTTGATAATATATTTGATATGTATTTTGATAATTTTGTATGCCCGTCTTCATTAGCTCCCCTTCCCCAAGTTTAGAAGCAAAACAGTAGGACGTTAAACACGATTCCATCTCATCTTTTTCATCTCAACCCTTTTGATGGTTTCCAATTGATTACACCTCATTGTAAATTAATGTTTACGTTGTTCTATATATCTTGACCGTATTATTGTTGTTATTATTTGCATTATGTGTACAGTGTACTATATTGTGTACTATTGTAAGATGTTGACTCACTAACCTGGAGCTACTGTGTTCATAGTTCGATCTCGTTGTTGACTGGGAAAGTTCATCGGGATTTTCCGGTGTGGTCAGTAGCACAGGAACGAGGGCCTGTCAGTGACGGAAACCCTATCAACCAGTGAAATATTTAATCTAACACACCATTATAGCTATTAGTGCCATGTAAAAAGTATTTCCGAAAAATTATATTCAGTCAGATGTTACATCTATTAATGATATTGCAGCACGCCGTCACAAAATAAGAATGTGGGCCATTTAGCACGGTTGCTGGGGTACACGATTTTGCTAGAAAGGCTTTTTGTCCTCTGATAAAGGGTTTTGTGCACGCATACTATTATATTCATATGATGTTTTGATATGTTATTAAATAGCTATTTTCAATTCATTCACCGTGTTGTTGTATTATACGTGAGCAAGCAAGGGTGTGAAAAGGATTTTGAGCAGCGAGGTGTCCTGAATTATTCGAGAATGTTATAAAATCAGAAATTTTGAGACAAAGTTTCTCTTCGTTGAGGTTCATACTTGTATTAGAGTAGAGTGGGGAAAGGCCAAAGCAGCAACAATGGTTCACACGTTTGTTTGCTCGACGATATTTGAATGGAAGTAGGAGAATTACCCCTCCCCCTTTCCCAGGACATGAGCCTAACAACATATTGTGTTGGCATAAATAAGATTTGTTATGTAAATCACGCACCGCTACTCATGGATTGTAGAAACACTAGAACAGTGTTTAAACCTGGCCAGGACTTGGCCTTAACAAGTTGGGTCTTGAATTTAACTACTCGTTTATTTGATAAATGTTCAATCATATACTATGTTCGTTGACATTCAAGCTGGATTATGTTCTATGAAATATATGTGTATGTGGCATCGTTAGATATTTTGAAATTGTCGTGAATAAAGACGTGTTTGTTACGAATTGACTCGAACGTAAAATATTTAAGTGCCTAATATGATACAGCTTATATAAAAAATACAGAAAGTTCATTAACATTCAAGCTGGATATGAACTCGTTAGATAGTTGGAAAGACTTGCTAATACACAATTACTTTTCGACTCATCGACTGCGTAACTTATTTAACTCTATAACGCCGAAATATAAACACTGTTTACGTTTGGGTATATATTAGCGATATAATGCAAGACAATAATTTACATTTAACGTAAACAATAATTCTGAATTCAACATGGCTGATCCTAGGCAATAAGGGCACGCCTTAGTGGACTTCAACCAAGATGGCAGAAAAAAACAACCGTTTTGTATGCAGTATTTGTTTAGACGATTTTAGAAAACCTAAAATAATAGATTGTCACCACACATATTGCGAACACTGTCTTGAAGATTATGTTCAGAAGTTTGCTAAAAATAACAAGTTTTTTTGTCCGCTGTGTCGTGAAGAAATTAATATTCCTGTTGGGGGCGTTAAGAAGTTTGCTTCTAATTTTTACATCGAGGAGATATCCGTTGGCAACAACAAAATACAACAATGTGACGTATGTATAAATGTTCCTTCTGAATTTAGATGTGCGGAGTGTGAACAACATTTATGCATTTCGTGTAAAACCAACCACGTTTTAAATGCCCATAAACCTGAAGAAAACGTGAATGTTCAGAGAAAATCTTTTTGTAAAAAGCATACATCGGAAATACTGGATTTCTATTGTAGAGAATGCAGCGAAATTATTTGTATCAAGTGTTTGATGTCCAGACATAAAGATCATACAACACCGGATTTAGATGACTTTGGTGAAGAGGTTAGCGTGAAATTGGAAGAAAATAAACAAGCTTTAGTGAAAATTGTGAATGAATTCAAAGGCGCGGTGACAGCGATTGACTCACAAACATCACGACAGCGTCAACAATTTGATCTGTCTTGTGAAGAAGTGGACGAACGAATAGCGGAGATTTGTCGTACTAGCAGGGAAAAGGGGGAACAGCTGAAAGCCGACATGAAGAAATTAATTGAGGAAGATGAAGAAAAAATGACGGAAATAAAAGAAGACTACGAGAATTTGTTCAGTACATTGGGTGCCAGTTTATCCCGTGCAGATGAAGCACTGAAAGATCCAACAGTTGGTGAACTATTGACAATCTCAGATTCTCTTACATCCCAGAGAAAGGCTAATGTGGATAAAAAGGCGATAATTCCTAATTTAAGACCTTTCAAGTTCAATAAGGGCCTCCTGGATATTGATCAAATTTCACATCAGGTTGGGTTCGTCACACAAGGTGCCCAAAATTCAGATGGAATTTTTGATGTCAATAATTCATCAAATTCAGATGTAGTATCTGGTACGCCTATCCATGATTCATCAAATTCAGATGTAGTATCGGGTACGCCTATCCATGATTCATCAAATTCAGATGTCGTATCGGGTATGCCTATCCTTGATTCATCAAATTCAGTAGATGGCGTATCGGGTACGCCTATAATTGATTCATCAAATTCAGTTGGGGTATCAGGTACGCCTATCCATAATTCACCAAATTCAGATGGAGTGTTTCAGGTTAAATTTAATAAGATGGATATAGAACGCAATGAGGTCTGTTCAATTCCTGATTTCAAAATACAAGGACTCAAGTGGTCTTTTCGTGCGTGCACCTCTTTGGCACAGTCCTTATGCCTGCAGCTCGGGTTATCAACTGACAATGTTTTCGAAGAGTATTGCAAAGCAATAGAATTCTGGTTTAGTATAACACTCTTTAATATCAAAGACGATGCCCTATCTCTCGTTAGAAAAGCAAAAGTTGCTTGTTATACAAACCAACAGAAATTTTATGAATGGTCTAATATCATTTCTTTAGCTGACCTTTTTGATCCATCCCGTGGTTTTATAGACGACCATGGTAACTTTCACATAAAAATCATAATACATGGAAACATGGGTGAACTAATTTCTGATTCTATACGGGAAATAGGAAAGGCGCTCATGAAAGCTTTTTCTAAGTAACCAGAAATTATCATTCAGGGCTAGAGAGGACTATTCGGACCATTCATCTTCCATTGAACAATTTTACCTGAATTTGATCAAACAGACGATGGAATTAGGCATTCAATAGCGTAAATCAGAGAGTGAGAGAGAGAGTTTAACGTCCAGTCGACATAAAGGAGAGAGACAGAGAGATAGATATGGTTGGATGACCGAATGGTTAGCACGTGCGTGCTGTATCATAAAGCCTGTCATTGAGTCAACTGGCGTGGTTTCGAATTCCCGGTTGTACGTGACATGGAAAAGGGTCGTGTGTCCAACCTCGTGGATTTACTCCGGGTCCTCCGGTTTCCTCCCACTATTAAAGACCCCAACGCGCAAGCGAATTATTGAAATAAAATTGAAACCATATGTTAGTCCCAAAATGACCTAGTTTGTGTCGAGTGGACGTTAAACCCGTTTCTCTCTCTCTCTCCTCTCTCTCTCTCTCTCTCTCTCTCTCTCTCTCTCCCTTTAATTAACTTCTGTCGTTTCAAGCTAGTGAAGTATGCAATAATATAATTAGAAACTAGGGATGGACGTTTGAATTTCTATTTTCCTTGCGGTTGTACGTGGCAAGGAGTAGGGTCGCCTGTCTATGCCTTGTGGGTTTTCCCCAGGTCCTCTGCCCCTCCCCCACACTGCTAAAGACTCAAACGCACAAAGCGAATTATTGAAATATAATTAAACCATACGTTAGTCCCGAAATGACGTAGTTTGTGTCGAGTGGACGTTAAACCCCATCTCTCTCTCTCTCTCTCTCTCTCTCTCTCTCTCTCTCTCTCTCACTCTCTCTATTTTCCTTGATTACATCTTTCTATATTAATGTTTTAACTTTATAATCTGTATTTCATTCATGACGCATTAATAAATTGCTTTTGTCCCACAAAAAGTAGATTGATTCTTCCTTGAAAAGTTGCAGTGGGAAATTTGAGAGACGTCGGATGAAATTCGATTCTAATTATTTGTAGCCGTGTTTAGGTTTTTTGTGTGCGTTGGGTGGGATAGATGTCGTCCCATACAAAAAAAAGGTGGACAACCGTATCAATATGTATCAAATGCACGCACAACGCACAAATAACAAGGAGGAAATAAAATGGGTTTAACGTCCTACTTTCTGTTCCTAACGGGCATACGCCATGCAGTGTGCTATGGGGGGAAATTTGCCCGCAAAGCGGCGTTACGGTCTACGCTTACATCGAATTCCAACATCAAAGGGATCTTTACGTGCACAAATGTGAACAGTGTACACAGAACGTCTGTTTATCGTTTCACCCAAGCGACTATATACGCTTCTTCTTGTCATGCCCTCTGTCCTGCACCACTGACAAGTCGGCAACAACTCCGGAAAATACCGATAAAATTTCTCGGGATCAAACACTGAACCACCCGGTTATCGAGCCAACGTGGATTCCCGCAAAAATAACAGATGGAAATTTGTCTTTATGATCCGTGATGTAACATGACTGCTCACACAAATTAAAGATCCACTGCTACAAGAAAACCAAATGATCAAATTAATCATGAAGTGAATAATCGAAACTAGGTTTTTATTGAACCAACTTCAGTAATGATGATCGAGACTAGGCCGAAAATTCAATCGCTAAAATCTCGGTTCAGAGTGGATCAATTTCAGCAAATTCTCGTTAGATTATCTAATTTTTAACTGTTATAGTGATAACTGCATTCTCTTTATCTAATCTTCCATAATGTATCTTTAAGTGGGGGGTTGGGATGGCCTAGTGGTCTAGTGTGCCGCGCTTCGACCTCTAGCTGGCCGGTCACCTCTAGCTTGCGACTGTGGTTTCCATCCCTGGTGTGAGCGTATGTGGCATGGAGATAGGGGCGCCTTCTCAACCTCGTGGGTTTCCTCCGGGCACTCCGGTTTCCTCCCACTGCTAAAGACCCCTACGCGCAAGCGAATTATTGAAATAAAATGAAACCATATGTTAGTCCCAAAATGACCTAGTTTGTGTCGAGTGGACGTTAAACCCCATTTCTCTCTCTCTGTATCTTTAAGCAATATAAGAATGTCTTGCACACTACTATAATGTTGTAAATCCTGAATCTCTAATAGGAATATCATCCCAAAATCAGTCCATGCTTCTCCCTATGTAAACAACTCCACCTCCATTACTAATGTTCGGAGAAACATCCGACTGAATGCAGGTAGGGGGATTTTTTTATAGCAGTCACGTTCTGCACCCAAAACTAAAACCCCACCCCACCCCCGAGTTCATAAAGCATTCTCAGGCTTAAGTTGAGAATTTACTCAACTTTCAATCACTGTTTATAAGAAATATCTTTGATCCAGAAACACAAAACATTGCACATAAACCCCGTTTACATTACAAATTTTAAGCGTGCCAGGTACCGTTCCTGGTACGGCGCGGTTAATTTTTTTGCAGTGTAAACGGGTAAAACACAAGCGTGCTGTACTGAGTACCGTGCCAATCTGGCCCACTGAAGTGAGGTGGTCTCGGAACCGTACTAAGAACGGTTCGCTTTAAATTTTCGTAGTGTAAACGCTAACCGGTCTGAGTACGGATTACTGCGCATGCGCCAATTGAACCTTGACCTTTTTTTCCTGCAAACTTTGACAGTTCTGTCATCAGTTCTGTCAAAATGGCTGCTCAAACTAAATCAGTCATCATAATTAATTTCATCTGGGTAATTTGTACAGGGGCTGAAATTAACTTTTCTGTGAAGAGTTCCACATTTGGCGTGCTTGGCACGGTTCTGAATCCGGTTATTTTAGAGTAATGTAAACGGGTCAATTTCTTGAAATTTATCGCGGCCTTGTACCGTACCTAGTACGGCACGCTTATCGTGGCCAAGTGTAAACGGGGCTATTGTTTCTTTCGACGTATATGATACATTAAAGCCCCAATAACACTCTTGATGTAATTGAATAATATTTCCCAATCTTTATTTTGGTCAACAAATTGTATTATTTTACAATATTCAAATTAATTGATGATACAAATTTTATCTTAACACACCTAATTCAAAAAATTGGAAAAATTCAACTGAATGATTTGAAAAGGTTAACGTAAACCTTTTCAAATGTGACTTGGATTTTAAAATATTTTCGAACCCTTTGGACAAGTAAAATATGATGTAATGGATAATTTACACAACAGGTAGAGGTAGGACACATAAACATCTAGTACTTATAGAATAAGACTATTATTTATTTTCTAGAGCTGCCAAGCCAGCAAGAGTGTTGTTGTCCCTTTAAAACAATAAAAGTTTTATAAGGGGCTATATTTAAGTTTAAATAATTTTGAGTAAAATCTTAACTTAAGTCAGAAAAAATAATCAATCTGAGTGCATATTAGGCCGTGTGAAATTTGTTATTAGAGAGGTTTCGCAACTTTACATTTACACTTACATTTACATTTAGAGGGTTAAACGTCATGAGTTTTTGTGACGTATGACGTGGAGCGCACGTCATAAAAGTGTGGCTGACGGATAGCAGCCTCCATAACTGTACGTTCACAACACTTAGCTGAACTTTGTTTAATGTCTATGATTCAGCCCATAACTTTTCTCTAAATTGTGGTTTTCACAAACTAAATCCACAGAAAAAAAACTTCTCCTTCAGGTAGACAAAATAAAAAGAGGCCGGGACAAAACATGTGCGTGCTTTATCAGTCTCATCTTCAACAACCTATCCGTGATGAAGGTCTTTCAAGATAGTGGACCAAGATTGTGTCGCCACCTACTAAGTGTAAATGTAACTGTGAATTTAGCGAAACGTCATTCTGTACAATTACACTTTCGGTTATCTAAATGTAAATGTAAGTGTAACTGTTAAGTTGCGAAACCTCTCTATTTTCCGAAAAATGCAAGCATGCGCCTACTTAATCAATACTGCCCGATTACTAATTTTAATCAACTAATAAATATTATGTAGACTTCTTTGATCTGCTAGTGTCGTATAGATTAATTTATAAATTTTATTTGTTGCTTAGTCAACGATATTCAGCCAATCCGCGCCCACCCCCCACCCCCATTTTTACAGTGATAGCACACTACATGTTGTTTGCCTATCTGTCTTATTAACACTGATGGAGCTAAAAAGTAGGAAGTCGTACCTTATTTTAATTCATTGCAGGAATTCAAATCTCTTTGGGGATCACGGTGGCTAAGTGGATAAGGCGCTGGTTCGCTAGCCTGGAGGTCGGGTGTTCGATCCCTGCATTGGCCGAGAAAGTTCATCTCGATTAACCGGCGTGATTTCCCCTTGTCAGTGATGCAGAAGGAGGGCCTGACAAGGACAGCTGCCTAGTCGTTTAGGTGGGACGAAAAACCGACGTCCCGTGTACACATTGGAGGGCACGTAAAAGATCCCTTGGCAGTTGGAATTCGATATAAGAGTAGGCCGTAGCGCCGCTGTCCGGGCAAAATTTCCCTCATAGCACACTGTATGGCGTATGCCCGTCTTCCATTAGCCCAGGTTAGGTGCAAAAGAGTAGGACGTTAAACCCCATTTCATTTTCAAATCTCTTTAAATTTGAAGAATGGTATTACCTCCCCTCAACTATTAATTCGCAAAATATGTAAATCATATTATGAAATCAAATGGCAGCCCGACAGTGCTAATGAAGTCGGGAATATGCTGCTATTAGAAACATTTGGCCCGCCCCATCCGAAGGACTACCCGTTGTCCCGTGCCAGACCCTCCGTACAACACCACTGACAATCCCGATTAACTTTCTCGAACACTGGACCGCGCTGAGTCACCGCGGCTACGTAAATCCAAGGACTGTTATAATATTGTTCCATTTGTGTGTAACTCCTAGCGTCCGAGGGAATGTTTTATCGTGATTGAATGACCATTTAAGTGGACACGCGGGGGTAGTTATCATTAATTCGTCCGCAGTGTCGTCGATAATTCTAACATTATATTAAGAAATTAACGATAAATTTTCGGCCAGACCAAACCAGTTTGATTTTCTGTTCTTCGGAGTCATGATAAATAAGAAATCAATTCATTCACACGAAAGATGTTTTGTGCAAAGTTTAGAGAGAGAGAGAGAGAGAGAGAGAGAGAGAGAGAGAGAGAGAAAGAGAGAGAGAGAGAGAGAGAGATTAACAAAATATGTAATTTCAGGACTGACATGTGGTTCATTATTTTATTTGTATAGCCCGCTTGCGCGTAGGGGTCGTTAGCATTGATGATGGGGGGTTGGATAGTTGAATGTTGGCATGTGTGCGCTGTATCATTAAGCCTGTCATTGAGTCAACTGGCGTGGTTTCGAATCCCCGGAGAACCCAGGGAAAACTCACGAGGATAGACAGGTGCCCTACTCCTTGTCATGTACATGACGGGGGAATCGAAACCACGCCACTTGACTCAATGACAGGCCTTATGATCCAACGCGCAGAAAGAAATAAGAACAGAAAATCAAATAGGTGTGGCCTTATAGACACACCAGGTCCCTGGGGTCAGCTAAAGTTTGAACAATCCCATGATTGTCCGGCAATTAATGATCACTCACAGCAATCTGAAATCGTGTAAATGAGATTGGATACCGGACTGTTTCTATCATGGAAACAAAAGATACATCAACTGAGCTAATGAAGACTGGTATACGCCATGCTGTGTATTATGGTGGATAGTTGCCCAGACAACAGCGTTCTAAGAGAGAGTTTAGCAATTGAGGATTCTACTGGACAACTGCCGCTGTTTTTAACTAAAATCATTTGATTTTTTCAAATAAATCCATTTTTATCAGATTTTCTTAAGAACTTGTTCATTTTTATCATTCTGATTCCTAGTGTTCTGGTCTAAAAATATGCAATAATACTAATTTGGGCATATTTTGTGAAATGGCGCCTGTCCACCTGATTGTACTAGTATCCTAAATTAATGCTATTTGAAATCGTACCAATGAGATTGATTTGATCATGGATATCGGATTTTGCGGATTTTGAGGCCATGGAAACAAAAGATGAAAGGAGTTTGCCGTCTTACTGGTCTGACTGAGACCTTGTATTTCTGTACCATACGAACAACTACACGCTCTTCGTATACCCCCCTCCCCCGTCATGCCTTGACATATCCCGACGTACCTCCTGGATCAAAACCGGGATGGAACTCGGGACCTCCCGGTTAACGTGTTGATTCTTCAAGGTACTGTGTACACATTGGCGTGCACATAAAAGATCCCTTGACAGTTGGAATTCGATATAAGAGTAGGTCGTAGCGTCACTGTCCGGGAAAAATCTTCCTTTATATGCCCATTTCATTTCTTAGTTTATTGACACATTTCGTTTTCTATTTAGGCCATACCCAAAAATTTCAACCTTTTTTGATCCGTGGAAATCGGAAATATTCTATAAATAACACTGAAGGCAAGGCAGCTATCGAATTGTTTTTCTTTTATCAGCGTAAATGATTATTTTTTCATTCCTCATTTTTGTTCTATTTAACCGAGGATATTGTGTATCGTTCTTCTGTAAAGCCAAGCTCTATTTAGGAGATCCATAATTGCTGATCCCTATACGGTCAAAAATGATTGGCAACAGCTTCCGCTGACTGGACGTTAAACACACAAATTAGATAAATATAAATCAACAAGAAAATAATCCAGTATCACTTCTAAGAATCATGGCTCCAACCTCTGAATTTAATCTTCATAATAATAACAATATCAACAACAAAGTAGCAAAATTAAAGAAACGTGCGAGCATCGTCATTTGTTCTTCAGTGACAGACCTCAATCGGCAAATCTCGGCAGATTTCGGTACCCTACATCTAGCCTCGGCTGTATGACAGTAGTGTTTAATATGGAAGCCAAATACTACCACTCGCAAGTTCAGCTTTTCACCCATTCAGAATAGAATACCTTTGTTTAACGTCTCGTCACCCCAACTCGACTCGTCCATATTGAGATCAATCAACATGTGCTAACTGTTTATTTACGTAGTCAATAGAACAATGAAGCGGGTGATAATTATAGCAGGACGAAGGTGGATTGGTGGGGGGGGGGCTTATTCTGACCACTCGACTAACACTATCCACAAAATGGGTAGACTAGTTTAAATATCTTACCCACCCCCACCCCACCACCCCCCACCCCGCCGCCTCCTCGTCATTTTCTATGACGCCTTCGTTTTTTTCTGCACCAACTGGATACATAAGGATAGCCTACTTCGTTTTTCGTCCCATCCGAACGAATAGACACTGTTTTATCCGAGGCCCTTGAGTCTGTACCATTTTAAAGGGAACCCAAGTTGAAGAAACCGGATCGAACCACCTGGAACTTCCTGGTTTTAAACAAGTGCCTTAATTACTGAGCGAGTGGGACATGGCTTTCACACACACAATCAGATGGGGAAAAAATATTTTGCTGAAAGTAAATGCCTGATTGAATTGTACCTTTAATTCGAGATTTCGCCAAGCCAACAAAAATCAGTTTAATTGAAGTTTACTTTAGTCGAAACAAGGTTGTTGATCTTTCATTTATCAAATCACAGGGGCTTGTTAACAATAAATCCACAGACATGGTGATCACTTGCCTTCAATAGCCGAATAAAAACTGTCTACAGCTCAAATATTGGTTCTGGAGTTTTGTAACTGATTGGAAATCCCACCCGGTGACGGCAACATGTTGTAAGAAAAAATGGAAGTTTTTCTTTGGAATTGAAACTCGTATCCTATAATAGGTTTGGTTGAACATGTTATATTCGACGTTAAACCCCATTTCATTTCATTTCAAGACTAGCTAGCCAGCGTCTTACTCCGTAAGCCGATAATATGGTATGTACTCTGTACAACTAATAATGAACTTAAACTATCCAGGAAACAAATGATGCAAACACCAACATAACTGACAGATGTATTAGAAGCGTTAAATTGACTTGCGGATATCGACAAGGGAATTGTCAATTATAAAGTGGAAGTTAGTTGCGCCATTATAGCAACTTAAGAAATGCATCGTGGAATTAAAGTCACTGATCGCCATTTGTGGAATCTTCAATTTAAGGAATATCGGTCCAAAACGGATTCAATTGCGTTTGCATCTTTCGTTCACATGGTTGCGCGTAGGGGCCTTGATCAATGGGAGGAAACCCGAGGACCCAGCGAAAACCCACGCGGTCGGCCATTGGGCCATCCATCCCCACCCCCAGACGATATAAACAATCAGAGAGAGAGAGAAATGGGGTTTAACGTCCACTCGACACAAACTAGGTCATTTCGAGACTAACATATGGTTTCAATTTTATTTCAATAATTCGCTTGCGCGTAGGGGTCTTTAGCAGTGGGAGGAAACCGGAGTGCCCGGAGGAACCCACGAGGTTGAGAAGGCGCCCCTATCTCCATGCCACATACGCTCACACCAGGGATCAAAACCACAGCCGCAAGCCAGAGGTGACCGGCCAGCTAGAGGTCGAAGCGCGGCACTCTAGACCACTAGGCCATCCCAACCCCCCTATAAACAATCAAGCCTAACCTTTAATTAAGTATTGGGTACCAAGGAAAAGAAATGAATGAAATGAAATGGGGTTTAACATCCTACTGTTCTGCTCCGACTGGTCTGATGAAGACGGGTATACGCCATATTGTGTGCTGCCAAGGGTTATTTTACTGGCACGCCAATGTGTACACGAGACCTCGGTTTTTCGTCCCACCCGAACGACAATGCGTTGTCCCTTGTCGCGAATAGGTGACAAGTAAATGCCGGAAAATCCGGATGAACTTTCTCGCTAACACGGGACCTCCAGGTGAGCGAGCCAACACAGGGTTCGAACACGGGACATCTGGGTTAGCTAGCCAACTTCTTACTCACTGAACCACTCCTTAACTAGTTCAGAGCAACGAGGGAGGCGGGGAGTGTTCTCAGAGGTGATGTAAAATTGACGGACAATGTATATCTTTTGTTTTTTTGTTGTCAGTCATTCTGATTAAAACAGAGATCCTATTTCGTTTCGTTCTTTTAAAGTTCAAAATTTCGTTCATTTATCTTTATTACCATATGATCTGAAAGAGTTCTATTAATGACGCGTTCCGGATGATGTGAGGGATTTATAGAAACATCAATGCTGATTGGTTAATCAAATTCTGACGTCATAGGTCAAAAGCCGCTTTGACGCGACCTCCCAGTACAACTGGTCAGATCTTGGAGGCTAACGAAAGTATAAAAAAAACGAAACGAAATATAGATCTGTATTTTAATCAGATTATTTTGTCAGTCCTTGCAAACAGAAATGGCGTTTGATTGGGAGAAACCATTCACAAAGAATTTAGATGAGTAGCCGCGGTTTGGTGAATGTAGGAATAGATATTTTGGGTAAAACGTGATTTCATTAAGATCTGAAGACACGGTTCAATATACAGTTGAGATATTTCAACATACGAGAACCAGGGTGTGAGACCAAACCAGTCATTACAAACACTCTTACTATCATTCCATCTCTTTATTAAAAATGGCGACTCAAACCAAAGAATCGAACGAGACCAGAATTTCAAGGATAGAATCAGCCACGAGCCCCATGTAGAGGCTTGACTCGATGTCCGGGTTGGCTTGGTCCCCAAACATCTTAACTATCATACCAGCTCTTTATTAAAAATGGGGGGGGGGGGACACGTAGTTAAGTGGGTAAGGCGCTGGCTCGCTAGCCTGGTGTTCGATCCCTGCATTGGCCGAGAAAGTTCATCTCGATTTTCCGGCGTGGTTTCTGCTTGTCGTTCGGATGGTATGGAAAACCGAGGTCCCGTGTACACATTGGCGTGTACGTAAAAGATCCCACATTGGCGTGCACGTAAAAGATCCCACGGGGTTTCGCCTCCCCCTCTCTCTCTCCCGCCCTCTCCCCACCCCCTCTCTCTCTCTCTCTCTCTCTCGAGATGCATTAATAGCCAAATTAGATTACCCAGGTCGAATTCAAGAAATACCAATCTCGTTTCATGTAATGAAATTTTCTCGCTAGCTCAATAGCTAACGTCACAGAACACACATTAGAACGATTCCTGGGAAACGGCAACTTGTAATAGTTTAATGGCGTTATCACTATGGTTGCAGTCCATGCTTGTTAATATTTTGTTTACATCATACAAACGGTTAATCCCTATTTTTTGGATCCTAGAAATGGATACAAATGGATAGCAACGCATGAAGAGTAATCTGAATGTATATAAACTGATTTACATGCAATCGTTTTTGTTCGCAAAGAGTTCAAATTAAATGGCAGTCTGATTATTCCAGTCTACACAGGTAGTATTCTCTTGTAGGATATGTTTAGCTTCGTTCATCGAGTCGCACTATGACCTACACTTATATCGAATTCCTCCCAAGGGATCTTTTACGTGCACACGAAATTTACACGGGACCTTGGATTTTCGCACCATCCTAAAGACTAGACAGTTGTCCCTGTCATGCCCTCCGTCCAACACCAGTGACAAGGGGAAACCACGTCGAAAAATCCCGATGAACTTTCTCGGCCAATGCAGGGATCGAACACGCGACGTCCAGACTTGGGAGCCAGCTTAGTAGCACACTCAGTAGACAATTCGGGCATACAACCTCTCACGGAGAAGGAAGTGATTTGGGTTGAAAAAGACAAATTGAAACAAAACCAGAATGTAACATTCAATCAGCAAGGTATGGTGGCTGTTAGAGGCCATTCTACATGCCGCGACTTGTCGCCTTCACAACCCGACAAGTCGAGAATGCAGAATGGTCGCTAACAGCCACCATAGCAAGGTGTCTAACGCAATGTAAAACTATGAACATGGGGTTTTTTTGTATTTAATTCCCATGGCCTCCTCAAAATGACATTAAATGTAGCCATTTTTTTTATGTTTGAACGACAATCATCAATATAGGAGGTAATCACGAATACGTTGGGTATTTTTTGATAATGGAGTAGAATTCCCTATAGACAACACTACTACGTTTCACGATACTTAATCGTTCTTGATTCTCGACAGGTTTCCGGCACTAGGTCATGAAATGATATGAAATGAAATTAAGAGAGAGAGAGAGAGGGGGAGAGAGAGAGAGAGAGAGGGAGGGAGAGAGAGAGGGGGCGGTAACGTCCGCTCGGCACATACTAGGTAATTTCGGGACTAACACATGGTTCAGAGCGAGAGAGGGAGAGAGATAGAGAGAGAGGGGAGCGGTAACGTCCGCTCGGCACAAACTATGTCATTTCGGGACTAACACATGGTTCAATCTTATTTCAATAATTCGCTTGCGGGTAGTGGTCTTTAGCAGCGAGATGAAACCACACTCCGTGTCACGTATAGCTAGGGAATCGAAACCACGTCAGTTCACTCAATGAACGACCTTATTATACACCGCGCAAGTGCTAACCTTTTCGCCATCCACACCCCCACCCCCACGTCCTACTGGTCTGCTCCGACTGGGATGAGGACAAGCATACACCATACAGTGTGATTTGAGGGAAATTTTGCCCGGACAGCGGCACTACGGCCCACTCTTATATCGAATTCAAACTGTCAAGGGATCCTTTACGTGCACGACAATGTTTACACGGTTTTTCGTCCCATGTCCTTGTCAGGTCGTAGTGCCGCTGCCCGGGTAAAATTTCCCTCATAGAACACTGTATGACGTATATCACTCTTTTACCATAAGATCTCTCCTTTTGATATTCGCGCATATCGCACCACAACTTCCTGGATTATGGCCCCTGACTGTACGAAATATCGCGTGGTTGGCTTGTGGTCTCTCTAGAAGTCACCATTTTTATCCAATTTCAAAAACCGATCAAATATATCACCGCTTCACCATAATTATGATCGAGTTCCAATTTCGTTAAAATGATCGCTCCTTGTACGCAAATAGTATCAACGTATCTAATATCAAGGTTGTGGACCATCTAGACGTCACAATTTTGATCCGATTTTGATGAAACTTAAAATGTGTGTATATATATCCTAATGATCTCGGTTCATTTCGATATCAACGCATGGCGGACCATAAATTGCTGGATTATGGCCCCTGATTGAACTGTCCATCTCCTGCAAAATGTGGTCGTATCTTACATGGCAAACGCTTGTTGGTATTTAATTTTACCGGCAAGCAGAAAAATCTAAGCTGTCTTTTTTTACAAAGCATAACAAAGTACAAGATATGGAATCAAAAATATATTATAATCAAAGTTCACAATTAAAGAAATAATAAACTTACATATAAAATTTATAAAGTAAAACTGAATACATTTTGTTACCTTGCTGATTGATTTGATTTGTTCGTTTAGTCGGGAATGGTTCTTTAAATCTTTAATAGTCGAAACGTATAATAAATATAGGTTGTCAGGCAACGAAACATACGCCCACGGTAACTAAATCGTCCGGTCATTCAACAAGCGTTGTCGCATATTAAGTTATTATCAGAAAATGTGGGCGTATAAAAATTATCTATGTGTGGTTTAATGGTTGAGAGCGAGAGATTAAGCAATATATTGATACTGCACGAGACGTCAGCCGGGTGCTGTTTGAATACATTACGCAATGTCTTAGCTCGAGACCATTAAACAACATAAAATACATACACTATCTCACACGTGATTTTCTATGGAATACGTCACGCCAGTCCAATATTTCATCTAGTATAGATAATGTACAATAATATTGGAAATAATGGTACGCCAACATCAAAGGATGACGTCCTTTGTATTTTAAATACAATTACAGGACCGCATAACCGACTAGTAACAAATGCTATTGTCTGTCCCATGGTAAATAATAAACGGATTTCTACGATTATGAACAAACTACTCTACTTTGGTTATTATAAACTTACCTGTGTGTTTGAACTGAACTCCCGTTAAATAAAATCCATTATACAACTAAATATATAAACGAATAAAAAAGGTTCTCTCTTGTAAAATTGAACTTCTCACAAACTTTGACACCGAGAAATAAAAAATGGAAGCTTATTACGTCACTTATCGGAATGGGTCATTTCGTATAAGGGGGTCAAAGCAATTTTTTACGACAGTTCAAATTTTGTGTTGATGCGTTCGATTACTGGCGCCGCGCTTACTCTAACCACCGCGAATGCGTTCGGGTTACTTCTGGAAGTATCCCATTATTCAACATGGAAGCAAATAAATTATTTGATCGAAGTTATATTTGCAGATAAAGTTTAGGCGACGGAAGAATTATTGTTGATACTTGTCTCAGAGTGTTGTGTTTATTTTAGTGATTCTACATCTTGGTTTAACGATTTCAAGAATTAGAAAAATCCACTCAGCGTCCTTTCAGTTGCCAAAAGGCACGTTCGATCGCAGAACTGAGATGTTTATTAAATATTATTTTTTCCTTGATAACGGGTCAGTTTCCCCAAATCAATGTATGGAGTCATAAGCCATGATGGCTAAAGAGAGCAGACTGGGTCCCCAAGTAGGAATTCTTCCTACTGAATTTGGTATCTGATTAGAGGAAAGTCTTCAAAACCCTAGCGTCATGTGTAGACTACACCCAGACCAGCCGATGTGAACATGAATAAATCGAACTCGATGATCACATAGCCTACCGCCTGGAGTACGACCGAGTGACCTTTTTGCGGTTTATGTATGATATTCGATAGTCATTCATCTTGGGCGCCATAATTCGAATATGACAGCAATCCATACCTCCGATTATTCCAATCCGGGAAATTTACCATATTTAGCAAAACCGTAATAAATTTCTTCACGTTTGTGGGGTAATGGGCAATTGTAACTCGGACAGGAGATCTTCCTTTGTTCTTTTCGCAGATTGTTTTACCTCTGCTAAACTCACTGGGGCGTAACTGTGCAATAACTAGACATTTGCAGTGTTGTTGCACACTTTTGCTGGTTTAAGCTAGTTTTAGTAGAAATCATATAGAGAAGTTCGGTGGGTTTTTCGTGCAATAACAAAGATCATGTTGAGCAGGTATCAGTATTACAATCATTTATATCGCGCTTCATTCGCTACCAGGTTTAACACAGGTGTCTGTGCGATCATAACCTTGCCCTTCTAACTACAATTCTTGTAAACTATGGAGCTCGTTAACAAAGCTAACCAAAGGTTACATTGGTTGAACGAAAATGTGATTTAATTAAAGTATGTTCTGCATAATATGGGCTTTATTTCGCTTCTCTGGATTTAATAGTTCCAATGAGATACCAATGAAAAAGTCTAAAGTTTGTTGATGGATTATTGTCTGCTCGTTGTTATTTATCAGAACATCGAGCATAATTAATTGTTTGGTGGCGTTTATCTTCCATTTTGATATCCGAAGAAAGTGCCGCGCCGTTTGATTACCCATTCCCACTGCGCATGTCGAAACGTACTCGAGGATCCTGGCCAAGTAAGCACGGAGCAATTATAATCGAACGCGACATGTATGAATAAGCTATTGCTCTGAGACCCAGTAATGAGTTTGGGCGTTTACAAACATAAATACGCCCATAGTCCGATATTTTGTTTCCGCCTTGTATTAATTATTTGGTTAGAGAGTACTGGGGGAATTTTTTTCCTTTGAATTACATTTGTTTTACTGGCCTTGAATATCACCGTTGAATATTTTTAATATTTCCTGATGATGAACTTAAGCAGTCCTGCCAATTAACCTGCTGTGGACGAGGTAGGCCTAAATTCCGATGTATTTTACATTTGCCTCGGCAAAATTAATAGCCGAGGCCATTGAATCATTGAATAGGTATATAACGTTTTTGTTATATATATAAATACCAATAATTATTATCACCAAATCATACCGCGCATCGGTTTACTTATCGGTAGATAGTTCCATATGTTTCTATTTCTCTTTAAATATTATTTCTGGTGTGTTCAGAATTTTATAATCGTGAAATTCACAAGGCTGTTTATCCATAAGATTGTATTATCAGTTGTTAACCAATTTTTAAATCCACGGAGAATGGAATTTTCCGATGGCATTTCGTAGATCGCGATCTTGTCCCAGCTAATCCACACTTTGAATTATATTGCCGTAAAAGGTACCATGTCATATGAGTTATTGTATGCTACACATATGGTTAAATTTAGTGCCGCGAAACTTGCACGAATTTTCCCCGCGGTCTGCATAATTAACACACAAAACCAAATAATACACACAATCTGACGTGTGATTTTTTGTTTTAAATACATTTTTATAAAGACGATAAACGATGTTTAGACATCCCGAACTGTTCTTATCAAGAATGTTTCGATTTCAGTATCTGTCGAATGAACAAAAACAAGTAATTTAATCAGGAACATTAATGATATGAACAGTCGGAACGTGAATAAAATATGGAAATTATTGAGAAGCGGTGGTCTTTTTCATACGAAATATGATCAATTAAAATTAGGAAATAAAGTGTCTTTATCTATATATGTTAGCCACAAAGTTGACTATGATTGACTGGGCTGTAATGTGTTTTATAAAAATATATATAATATTCACGGGTGAAATTACGGGGTGAAAAGCAATATTATACATGTATGTACGAGTATTCGTATAATCGGTAAATAAAATTTAGTAGACTGACAATCAAATGGTTTAAAATTATGTCATTGTCTCCAGTTGCTATTTTCTTGCCCAAACTCAAACGATCGAAAAGGCAGTGTGTTGTTTTGATTACAACACACGTGGTTATCATAAATTACCCCCTTCAACATAATTACGATGGTTTAGCCCATAACGTCACGTGTATAATGTTGTGATGAACACAGACGAAAATACAAGCAAAAACATTGACTTTTCAAGAGAGAACCTCTTTTTTCCGTTGGGATGTTTAATTGTGCAATGAATTTTATTTAACCGGAGGTGATTTTAAACACATAGGTGAGTTTATAATAACTTAAGTAGAGTAGTTTGTTCATAATCGTAGAAATCCGTTTATTATTTACCATGGGACAGACAATAGTAAGTCGGATAGGCCTTAAAAAACTGACGTGTTTGTGAGTTATATTTTACGCTTTCACCGATTTGGTATGTAGACAAGCAGACGTATCAAGTACAATCTCATATTTATATGTAATTAATTCAAATTTTTTAAAATTGATTTGCAACGTTAGTTTATAATTAAATCTATCTAGTGATTTATTTGAATAGTAGTTTAAAATCTCAAATCTTACTTAAATCCTCCCACAAACAAGTCAGTACTTATAATAAAACAAAAATACAATAAATCCGGTCTCAAAGTAACAAAGATGAGAACAATTAAAAATAGTAATTAAAAAATAAATCAAACAAAACAAAGCAAAAGATTGAAAGAAGCAAGCCATTATTTTAAACGATCTTGAATAATGTATGTATAATCCCTATGAATTGGCCTTCCAAATGGAGAACTGTTGACCTAATTCGGCTGTCGAAATTGGCCGCTATACCCTATTGGTACAAAATTATCTTAATAATATACTAGAATTAACATACACATCCAAACAAATCATTAAAATCAATCATAAAATAATATAACAGGTTATTAATACTTACAGTAAACAAATTATTAATAACACAATATTTTCGAATATTGTTAATTTTTAGAATAAACTATAATAACAAATTATCAATATAATGTAATAGTCCAAATATTTTATTCTGGTAGTAGAAGTGTACTAAAATATACATAAACTATAAAAATCAGACAAATTACTAATACTTAAAATAAATAAATTACTAATACTTAAAATAAACAAATTACTAATACTTAAAATAAATAAATTATTTTAATAATACTAAAAATAAACAGATTACTAATACTTAAAATAAACAAATTACTAATACTTAAAACAAATAAATTATTTTAATAATACTAAAAATAAACATATTACTAATACTTAAAATAAACAAATTACTAATACTTAAAATAAATAAATTATTTTAATAATACTTAAAATAAACAAATTACTAATACTATAATAACAAATTATTGATACTTAAAATAAACTATAATAACATTTTATTAAAACTCAGAATTTACTATAACACTTTATTAAAACTATATTATTTACTATAATAACAAATTACAAAACTATAATAATGCTGCTCTATGCCAGACTCATGCTTTAAAAGTTAAACTGTAAACAGTTAATAACATCGTGATTTGAGCACCGAAATAAACGACTTTTCACAGGGTTCTTATTTTCCATTTCCCAATGAATAAATCCCTAAAAATTACTCTGAAATTAACGTACGATAAATTCAAGTCGTATAAATGGGTTTTAAATAACACCTCTAGAGCAAGGATGGTCAACTTTTGGCGCAATGGATGATTGGAAGTTGTACCTTACATCCTGATTATAATGTTGAAATTAAATGGGGTTTAACGTCCTACTGTTCTGCACCTAACCTGGGTTAATGGAAGACAGGCATACATCATACAGTTCTGGGTCCGGATTCACGAAATCTTAACTAAAGATAAAATCCAAATTTTAGTAGATACCTCCATTTAGATTGGCTAAGCACTAAAATCAATCTAATAATATCCAATCAAATAACTAAAATTTGGATTATATCTCAGTTAAAATTTCGTGAATAAGGCCCCTGTTCTAAACTGGCCTACTGTTCTGGCCTAATGAAGTCGGGCATACGCTATACAGTGTGCTATAGAGGACATTTTGCCCTGGCAGCAGCACTATTGCCTACTCTTTATCGAATTCCAACCGTCAAAGAATCTTTTACGTGTACGCCAATGTATACACCGGACCTCGGTTTTCGTCCCATCCGAACGACTAGACAACTGTCCTTGTCAGGCCCTCCGTCCTGCATCACTGACAATAAGGCAGTAAGTTGACTCATTATTTTGTTTCGTGCTCATCTTCTACAGTGAATGTCTTCTTTGTTATTAATCTGGTTATCCGTTTTATCAGATGTTGTTTTTTTTATATTTCATAATTTCATCATGTAAAATGCTAATTATGTCTAAAAACATATTTTTAGAAGAATTCGTGTTGTGAGCAAACACTGTAAACGTTGGCCACGACTAATCTAAAATATTTAAATTACATTACAGATCTATGTTTCGTTTCGTTTTTTTAATACTTTCGATGTCCTACACTACATGAAGGTCTATGGCCAGTTATATTGAAGGGTAGGTCAGGGATCGTAATTAATCAGCGTTGACGTTCCTTGTGGAACAGATCAATCCATTGGCTAATCCCTCACATTAACCAGAACACGGGCTTAATATAGCAACTCTCCGAGAGCCTAGCGTTGTGAAGGCAAGTAAAACAAAATCTTGAACTATATAAAAAGAAACGAAAGCCTACCGTTGTAAAGGCAAATAAAACAAAATTTTGAACTATATAAAAAGAAACGGGTGCGTAGCGAGAAATGAGAGTCTAGCGTTGTAAAGGCAAATAAAACCAAATCTTGAACTATATAAAAAGAAAGGAAAGCCTACCGCTGTAAAGGCAAATAAAACAAAATTTTGAACTATAAAAAATGAAACGAAATAATCAGATTGATGGGTGTTTTGTCTGCTTTCTCTTTACATTGATTTTCATCCACCTGTTAACAAAAAGGAATATTCTTAAGAAATTGTACTTTTAACACTGTGGAGTATTTGTACAAGAAGGTAGCATTAGCATGTTAATTGAAGATTCCCCCCCCCCCTGCTTTTCGTGTGGATATTTATTACGGCTAGTGATTCGGTTAGAGAGAGAGAGAGAGAGAGAGAGAGAGAGAGAGAGAGAGAGAAACATTTTTACAACCGGGGAATCGAAAGTTTCCAATTGACTCAATGACAGACCTTATGATACAGCGCGCACCATTCAGCCATCCAATACCCCATAGTGATTCGGTATTTATATCTCCTATTTGATAGGTGCCAACATTCAAAGGCTAAAATGTCCTTTGAAAAGTTCTTACATCATAGCTTGATCAATGATTAAATTTCTTCTTACCATTTACCAGTTATATTATTGTGTTTGTTTTGGTCATAATCTGTCGTGCTAATGTACAAGCTTGATTAGAATCTGTTATATTATAAGCATCATGTGGAATCCTGGGATAGCTCACTGCGTCTGGATATCGCATTCCTGTATATTCTCCAATAGTTGACTGTAGTTCTTCAGCCAATTGTACAAGATCAGGATATGGTAGCCCACTGGCAACACGATTCAAATCATGTGCTTGGTTCACCTTTTTGGCATCTATTGTATACCATACAGCTTTCAAAGCCTTTTCAGCTGACTGAATCAATACAAATAAAAAAGATCGTTGTTGTCTATACGTTAAACATTTTTATAATAAATATACAAAGTTATCTAAATATGTTAATTCATTGGTATGTTGTAAGTTTTTGTTGTTTTGATGTAGCAATATTCTTTTGGCGGTTTAGTAATAGACAATTGTTTTAAATGAAATGAAATGGGGTTCAACGTCCTACTGTTCTGTTCTGACTGGGCTAATGAAGACGGACATACGCCATACAGCGTGCTATGAGGGATGTACATTGTGTCTGGCATATTCTTATATCTAATTTCAACTGTCAAGGGATCTTTTACGTGCACGTCAATGTGTACACCGGATCTCGGTTTTTCGTTCTATCCGAACGACAAGACAGCTGTACTTGTCAGGCCCTTCGTCCTGAATCACTGACAAGGGGGAACCACGCCGGAAAATGTGGATCAACTTTCTCGGTAAAGGCATGGATTGAACACCTGGTCTCCAGGCTAGCGAGCCAGCGTCTTACCCACTCAGCCACCGTGACTCCAATTTTCCTTAAGACCGTTTAAATTATTTGTACAAATTGTTGGGTGGCCGAATGGTTAGCGTGCGTTCGCTGTATCATACGGCCTGCCATTGAGTCAACTGGCGTGGTTTCGAATCCCCGGTTGTACGTGGCAAGGAGTAGAGTCGCCTGTCCAACTTCGTGGGTTTTCTCCGGGTACTCCGGTTTCCTCCCACTGCTAAAGACCCCTACGCGCAAGCCAATTATTAAAATAAAATTAAACCATATGTTAGTCCCGAAATTACCTAGCTTGTGTCGAGTAGATGTTAAACCTCTCTCTCTCTCTCTCTCTCTCTCTTTCTCTCTTTCTCTCCAATTCTTTTAAAACGACATATAGACACAAGAACATACATACCTGTTGACATTTGTAACATATCCAATTATGTTCGCTTGCGCCACTAGACAGAGATTGCTCCGCTGCCTTCAAGTCGCAATCTGCTTGCTTGAGCCATTGTTCTGCTTGTCCAGGTGATGGGTTTGGTTCATCTCTAGCCGATCTGTGGAAACTATTATCGTTGTAATATCGTCTATTGGATCTTTGTTCTTCAGAATGCCGTGCGTGATTCCTAGCTCTCGAATTCACGTTGCTGTAAAATCGTTCATATGAACGATTATGTTGTGATTGTCTTGTACCATGCATTTCATCATCATATGAGCGATTATGTTGTGATCCATGCGTTTCATCATCATATGAACGATTATGTTGTGATCGTCTTGAACCATGTTTTTCGTCATCATATGAAGGATTATGTTGTGATCGTCTTGCACTACCTGCTTCATCATCGGAAACGGATTCGTCATCTAAACTAAGGCCTCTATTCAATCTTTCCACATAGTTCAATATGTGTTGCGTGATTTCGGTTGACTGCACAACATTATGTCGGTTTTTATCTGGGTGCCATTTTAACAAAAGTCTTTTAAGAACCCTTCTTCTTTCACTCTCATCTGAATATTTCCATGCTCGCTCCAAGTTCTGTCGTATATCTCGCAATATAGTCTTAATGTCTAAATTGTCGTTATTACCTTCTATTTGTGATTCTGCTTCCCCTCTTCCACTTAGGACCAATTCCCGTGAGGTACTTGTGTTATTACGGTGGAATTTATAAAGTCTGGTAACTGAAGTTTGGATGGGTTCCCCCTTTCCTACATTGATACTATATACAGCAAACTCAGTATCAGTTTCTGCCTGTATTTTCTCTACAATTTTTGCGTATATACATGTATAATATGGGGCATCCACGGTAATCCCATCGTCACTTATATCCTCGACAACGGGATCATACACTTCATATCCAACATATTCTCCTTCATCAAAATCACAGAAACTGTTATCCAACAGCCAGTGAAATTTTTCGGGGATGTTTGTACCGACGGGTGGAAACAACGTATATCTCAAATTAAATCCTGGATTGGAACAATTTATCTTCTGCTTATCCAAATACGACTCGATTGCATCAGGGTTTCCGCGTACCACTCTTTCCCAAATATCACGAAAATGCTCAACGATATCAATATCAAATATTCGTCGAAATAGTTTAGATAATGTGCGATGATATTCGATCAATCCATCTTTTGGTACAGCTTTGTCAACATACAAAGAATATGACGACAACTGCTCTGATCTGTGCTGTGTTATAAAGAATATTGTACATGGCTCTTCACTGCCAGGCACTGCTTGGTCTTGATATATTAGTTGAGTCATGAGATTTGCCACTTCAAATATTTCAATATTGACCACAGTTTGAATTGCTTCATCCAGATGACTGTTTGTTTTATCGTCAATAGTTTTTCTGTATTTATCTTTATAGTGTCGCACCAATCGCACTACCCCTTTCAACAAGTGTTCATCTTTTAACATGTCAGAAACTTGGTTCGTAAATGTTGTGTTTTGAACAGCATTTTCCAGGAATTCCAGTACAATTGTTTCTTTAACGACCTTACGCAATGGCTGCATCTGGTACTTTTTAGGACAATTATTATGAATCCTCCATTGGTCTGCATCAACTATATCCATCTCCTCAAACCCAATGAAATATGGAAGAGCTAGATTTTCGACTCTCTGGTAAAGGCTAGCATTATCAATCAGAACCAATTCAGTAGACTTTGTCAAAATTCCATTCCTGTTCGGTAGAAATAAACCGTCTTCAGTCATAGAACTTTCGCTTTCTGCTTTTTTCTCCCATAAGCGTATGAGTTGTTCCATACATTTTTTGACAACAATAGATTCATTTGGTTCGAGTTCATTACCTTGACACTGTGTATAAATATCCCGCAGAACCCTAAGGTACAAATCGGTAACTGCCGAACTCCATGCGCCGAGTTCTTCAAATAATGTACAAAATTCACTAAACTGATAAGGGACCTTGTAAATATGACCTTTAATGGTTTCATCTGTATGCGACTCAATTAATAGAGAGGCTGCGTTAACCATAATTCCCTCATTTGGTAGAAATATTAAATTAAGAGTTCTTAGTTCTGGCATACTCTTCACTTCCTTGTTATAATTAATGTACCGGTACAATTCTTTGAATAGCTTAATAATTGGTTCGCTGTTCATTCCTTTCAAACGATTTCCATTGGCCAAAGACCCACAAATTCTCGTCAAATGGTTTATAAAACTATTTCGATTTATCTTTGTTTTAATACCCAAAAAGTTGTCTGAGTGGGTGAAATCTGGTGGCAGAATATGCAGAATATTTGCTTCGGTCCAAACTAAATTAGTGTTACCGTTTTTGAAAGACCCATTGAAACATATGAAGTTCTTTCTGCAGCCATGTTGGTGATGAATCTGACTTCTGAAGTCCTCGCTGGTTAAATGAAAGCCATCCAAAAATTTTATATTCTTAATTCGTTTACAAAATTCTTCATCAGACGCATCTTCTCTGGCAATGAAATGACCAAAAAGTGTGTGTGATTGTTCGATGGTAGTAGCATTAACACCAGCATGTTCGATGATTTCAGCAAAAGTTACAAACATTTGTGAAGAAACTTCGTCTATCAAACCTGCCTCGATCATGAAATCCCTCCAATCATCTTGATCAAATGGGGAAGGTGGGAAATCGACATGGTCCCCCATCACCTTGAACACTTCGTTTTCTTTATCATAAAATTTGGAAGCAGTCCACATATCACCCTTATAAGATACAAACCGAACATTCTTCAGCTCTGAAATCAAGGCATCTTTATCTATAGGCGACAGATTTGTAAAAAGATGATCACGAATATACTTTAAATGAATATATTGGTTTTCATGTCTGAAACAATGAAAATTCCTTAAAATATATTTGATATACAGAAGACCCGATTCAATAATTTCCACGTTCATACGTTCATACAGTGTGCGGAGATCGTTGTTATATCGTAATAACTCTATACTTGACACATCTGACCAATGATGTAGGCCTTCTGTAGGAACAGTTCGGCATGAATCGCTAAGGCATACGTATGTTCTATTTCTGTCTAGAGATATCATATGGTCATCATATGCCTGGAAAATCGGCAATATTTTAATGTTTTGGGTATTAATATCTTCCACATTGGTACTGAAATATTTCCATAGACATTCTGCTTGTTTGGCGCTTATGGAAGGCATACAATCCATGTTCTCTATCATTAAATCCAGAATACCCGACGGATTATCTATCTGTACTGCAAGTTCAAACTTTATAAATCTTGGAGTAATTTTAAGGGTTGGCATTCCAAGTTCGGTCAATACTTTAATTGTCTTCTGATTTGAAGATATGGCCCCACCATAAATGGTATCTAAGACATGGTCAGCATGGGATAGTGGATATAACAATGTTTCTTGACCTCTTTTAACCGGTAATAAAGAAAACTTAACGATGGGATTCAAATTTGAGATTAACTCTTCCCTGGTCAAATCCACAGGTACATCATCACTAATAAATTTCCAAGCTTCATCAAGCCATTCCTCACTGACAGGTGTATTACCATTCCACGGCACAATTTTATTAAGACAAATTCCTTCCTTTGAAGACTCGTTCGCTAACTTTGAAAAGCCTGGCAAGTTCCACTTTACTAATGCCTTAAACGATTCTGTAAATGTGTCCATTAAATGTATTATTTCAGACGACAGAAATGTAGATGAATGTTCGGGTAACATGTCACAGTATTTAGAGACAATAACTGTATTGTTGACACTGAAAACGTCTACTGTATTGTCCTGTTTTAGCAATAAGGGAGCTCCGTACAAATTATTTACATTGTCATTATTTATACCTTTCATCACAAATTCTAATACTAATTTCAAGGCTCCAGTTTTCCTAAAAGGTGTATTCGATATGTCACATGGTAAGTTACCCATTTTGCACCGGTTTCGCAATTCATTTCCTGAAAATGATTTCAAAAACCGCAACACATTTTCTGGTGTCGAAGACTGAACATTAGCCCCCGACTTTTGAAATTGTACTAGTATGATTTCAGAGGAAATCAATATTTTCATGCCCAATTTCACCAAAATTTCTTTAAGTTTATCTCTTATTGCCGGCTTATCTTCTAAAATACCGACACTATGTTGATGGCTGATTCCAGCTGATCTATAACATGTTGACTTGGATGGTGTTCCAGTTTCTTTCAAATAATATTTAAGCCTGTTAAAACATCCAGCAAAGTCACCATCATCGCCAATCTGTAAATTAACCCAAGTTATACGTGAAGTGTCTGTAACTACTGGAAACATCTGACAGTCTTTCTCGGCCATTCGCCGATAACTTTCTTCGGTTACAGCTTTCCAAAATGCGTCTGTAGCACTTTCAATGAGTGGGAAACGCGCTTCAAATTTACGGATTAGTTTGTTGGGTTTCCAGGACTTTCGGTACTTCAAGAGATACTCTTTGAGATAATCTAGAGCTGAAATGTAAGCTGGAACGATGACATATTTCGCTAGATGTTCATTCCACTGACCCTCAATTGAATCCTTTTCGCACCTTAAATTCCGCCTTGATTCATGATCTAAAGCAAATTGTCCATTTATATGTACTGGGAGACCTGTTGGAATGGGTAGTGGTAACGTACAATATGCATTTCCATTTACCTCACCTGCGAGAATGATAGCAACTCCACCACGTGGCAATTTTTGAACAATCCCTTTATCATAGGCCCTGTTCAGTTTTTCTGGAAATTCATATTCGGGTAAAAATCCTACTCTTTTTACAATGGCAAACTGTTCATGTTTACTAGATTTAGTTTCTTCTAAGTGTAAGGTTATTTGTATTTCAAATGGCGCTTTTAATGTGTTCGGCTGTAAATCACCCATCTTATGGGATAGCTCACGCAGATATTTGTTGTATTCTTCTTGTTTCTCTGTATCTTCTTTACTCATCTCAGAACTTACTTCATGTTCAAAATCTAGATCTCCCTTTTGATTAACCGAAGCTATCTTAATTTTTGTGATGTTTTCTAGAAAGAGCATACAAGGAAATATCTGCACTTTAAGTTTTTTGGTAATATCTTCTATATCTTGTGTTGTGGTTTCTTCACTTCTTATCTCTGACGTTGCTGCCATTTTCTTTGTTCGGAGTGGTAGTCGAAATAATGTTCCTTTATCCAACTTATTCGTAAATTTGGGCAGATAACCTTCCATGAAGTCTGTGTATCTTCCTCTCAGCCCAGAAACTTTCATCTTGCTTCCAGGTCTCCGTCCAGTTGCACTCTGTAGATATTTACAGTGGGGGTCACAGATACAAACTAATTCGCCTATTTCACCACCTTTGGACCAGAATGATGGTACGTCTGTAACATGGTAAACCACATTAAAGCCCACTCCGTATTGGCCAGTTTTAAGCACTTCGTCGCGTTTACTTCCTAATCCCAGAGCTTGTATACCTTTCAGATCTCTTTCAGAAAAGCAGGTATTATTGTATATACAAAGTGCCGGTCCTTGTATCTGACCCAATTTGTCATCTGGTAGACGTTTTGTTTTAAGTTGTCTGAAGTCTTTAATGAAAATCACTTCTGTAGCCCCTGCATCATCAGCATTCTGTAACATCTCTTTAAGTATAGATTCGTCACATGGATAGCCTTCCAGTATACGTTTGATTCGATTTGTAAGATCTTCGTGTTGGCCAAATTCAGAAAACAATGGGGACGATAAGTTTTCAATGTCATGTGATCGTTTTGATTTGACACCCATGAGTTCTGCTACACTTCGAGAAATCTTTTTATGAAGATGCGTTTGTTCCGGGTCATTTGATAACCACGCACTGTCATCAAAATAAAGGTCTTTTGTAAATGTTAGCTCGCTGTTTTCATCAGGCAATTTGATGAACTCAAACACACGCTTATCGACTGTTTGTTGGTCACATAACCGCTCACATTCGTTACACAGTCTATTTACACAGTCAATTTCATCTGATGAAAGTTTAGTACTGCCTTTTTCTTCGGAAAAATGCCACAAGGCCTCAATAAGCATAGACAAAGTTAATTCTACACGAACACCCATAATCACAAACAAATCTTTATACCGTTTGTATCTTGGATCTACCGGGAACAAATATGGTGATAGATTATTTCTCAATTCCATCACCATTTTATCAGCGGTTTTCAATGTTCTTTCATGCAAAATAACTGCCTTGTTTTCTAATGACTGTTTAATATACTGGATATCTTCTTCATTGTTTTCTTCCACCACTTTACGCAAAGTGTCATAGATATCTCGGAAGGCAGTATCTAGTATAATATACCCATCACTCTTCAGCCCAGATTCCATGGTATGGTTTGAAATTATTAACAAGTTTTCTATCACTAGCTTTAGATCGATTTCAGAATCTAAATGTCGCACTCCTAGCCATTTCAGTACATCGGTAGTTTTACTGTTATATTTGTATTTACTTATATCAACTATTGGTTTTATGCATCCTATCAGATGTCGACAGTCTGGTAAATATCCGTTTATAGATGATGTGAATGGCCATTCTGTGTTATCACCACCGTACCACGGAAGTGTCCAATTGTACGGTGGTCTTTGTAATGCCAGAAATTCTAAATTAGAAAGCTCTTTGCGAATGGCATCTGGGCATTTTTGATATCTCTCTTCTGCGCCACATGTAGATGTCATATATCTTAAGAACTTTTCCGTGCGATTGATCAGCAATTCCGAAGGTCCAGGGGGTAAAACGGATCGTATCCTTTTTGGCAAATGTTCCCATTCCAGTTCATCTTTTTTCATTCCTAGGCTCTCTAAAACTTTTAACGTATCATACGTTGTAAATGTATTACCTTCGGGAAAACATTCTTCTTCCACAGAAAAAAGCTTAGCAAGTTCTCCTTGAGGATGTATCAGTTCATCAGGTGACTTTCGTTCCCCATTTGGTTTTGTTGGGATGCATTTGTTCTGTGCAATAAGATTGTGTATAACTTTATTACCGCCTACAATCCCATGCAGAATTATCTCGTCCAGTTCTTCTTTTAGCCAAAAATCATTCTCTAGATTAGGAAAGACGATCTCTTCGTAAAAAACCTCTACGGATATTATTCGTTCATTTATTTGATTTTCACACCCAGCTCGTTTGAAATTGTTCAGCAAAGCTGCCGGCAAGTCAACTATTGTAACATCAGCAGCAAAATCTGATAACTTTTGTTTTTCGTCAATAACAAAATGTCGTAGTGCTTTAAAGGCTATTTTTCCAACTTCTTTACTTGTTTTTAATTCTGAACAAAGGAAAACAGATTTCTTCAAGGACACAGCCCCGTTTTTAGAAGGGAAAACGGCACAGTCACCTTTACAAATAGTATTATAAACTTCCCTTGTTAAAATCTTATCATGTTTGGGTTGGGAAAATACAGAAGGCCATAACCTATAATATTTCTCTAGTGACAGACGAGCGGCCACGGTAGTGGGTTGTTTTGGTTGGGAAAATAATGAAGGCCATAACCGATAATATTCCTCTGGTGACATAGCGGCCATTGTAGTGAGCATCCGTATATATGCTTGACTCCCAGCATCTTCTAGTACAGCTGTATTCCATCTATCTTCAACGCATTCTGCTTCCTTGTCATCTTCATTACGCCACCTTAAATCGCGTCTACTGGATTGTACAGCAAATGAAGCATTGATATGGACAGGTAACTTCGACTTAATCGGAAGCGGGAGAAAACAGAATAAATGTGACTCCTTGTAGAAATTTGGAATATTCTGCAAAGGTACTTCAGTAAGAGCAGTGGCAGCTACAGGTAGAAGACCTTTGAATTCATTTCTTTTAGCTTCGTGTATTGAAGACCCCTGACCAAAACTCCAGTTGATCATATATGGAACGGTAACATCTAATTTATCGAAGCCGCAAAGGCTCTTAGAGTGGCGTGTTATTGACAGGGTGATCTGGATAATCTCGGTACAGTAGGCATCATCATTTCTTGCTTCAGTTAAAGTCTGAAGAACAGACTGTCCTGAATGGTCTGACGATTTTGATACTTTCATTAATAATTCAGGTTTTCCAGACGAAGAAACCTTGTCCATGTGATAAAGCTCAATCTTATTCACGTGCTGCGTAAAAAGAAGTAAGTTACCAGCTCCTTCTACTATCTTCTTAACAAACTTTTTCATTTCAGATTTGGAGTAGCTTATATCCTTTATTGCGCTTTTAGAAGCTTCGTCTGAATTCCTTAGTGGTAAGCGAAACAGCGTGCCGTCAAAATGAACTTTGTCTTTGTCCACGATATTACATCCAAAAACTCCTTCAAATGGATAAAACTGCCCTTTCATTTTATGCCGCAATAACTGGTTCCCAGGAAAATTAAGATTAATCTTTAATCCACTTGTGCCAAGATGAGATGTGTGTGGGTCGAAAACAACGTAGGTTTCACCAGAAAGAAAGCTTGGAACATCAGTCAGATTATAAACAGAGTTAAACCCTAAACCAAATCTTCCTATCTTCATACGGTCGTCTTTCTTCGTAGCTCCTGCAAGTCTTGTAATGTTTCTAAAATCATCTTCAGTAAACGTGGCATCATTATATGCCCAGAAAGCTGGTCCTTGACATGGAATCATGCCTTCATTAAAGAGACACGTTTGAGCTTCTTTTACTATCCTTTCATCATACAACAGTTTAACAGTTGTAGCTCCAGCATCATCCGCGTTTTGAATGATCTCTTTGGGTATTGTGAACCCGTCAGTGTAGTCTTTAAGAAGATTGTGTAATCGGGTAGTTAGAGGTTCGGTTTGGCCGTAATTCATGTCAAATTGTTCAGCATTACGTAAAACACGATCTGTCAGGACAGGAACTTTGAATACTTCAGCTGTGTCTCTAGAAATCCGTCTATGGATGAAATAAATTGGCTCCGTTTCTGCTGCCGTTGATGTTGAAACTAAATCACTCAACCAATCCTGGTTACATACAGTACATTCTTGTGCTGGTTTTAGTTGTAGAACGTCATCTGATTTGGTAAAAATTGGCAATAGTATTTCTTGACTTACATCTTCTTCTGAACTTGCTAGAGTATTTACAATCTGGAGAACAAGTGACAAATCTTTTGTCACCACTTCTTGTGGATGAGTTTGGTTAAGGTTGTCATGCTTGTCTTTAATTTGATGTAATGTTTTTAACAACACCTCATTCGATTGCTCTGATTTACAACCTATCCCCAGAAAAAAGTCTTTAAAATCATAAAATGTATCTGGCACGGAAAACATGAACGGCTGAAGAGGAATATCCGATTGGTGTTTAGTCAACCAAACATCTTCAGGGCTCTGAAATTTGCCTTCTGAACCAGTCCAGACCACTCGTTTCTGTGACATTCCTGTAAATATCTTATGTTCGGTGAGGAATCCATAGATGTGTTCTAAAACTGTCATAAATTTTGAGTGTTCAGTGACAGGTCTCTCAGAATAGTCTTTGGATACAAACAATAGTTGATCAATAACCGAATTTGTCATCTTCGATATTTCCATAAGGAATTTAGTTAAGCATGCAGGCATGTCTTTCCTGGCAATAAACTGTTTTCCGCCCACGAGGTCAACATAATCGTAGTGGGTGAGCTCACATGGTTTTTTCAGTAAGTTGGTATGATCGTCGGCTGCAAATTCCAACTTTTCAGGGTAATTGTCCGGTCGATTGTCCAAAACTGGACACCAGGTAAGAGAACTCAAAAGCTGGATTGTGTCATCCTTCAATCTGTTTCCACCTGTATTTAAATAATCCATCAGAGCTCTAGATATCTTAGATAAATCAGATTGCCCGTTATTTAGACATTGTTCATTGATGAAGTTTGCTGTTTCCAAGATTTCGTTATCTTCGATATCACACACTCTTCTTAACCCAAGTTTTTTTAGATGTTTTAAATTATCATTATATCTAGTGGACGGGAATACCGACTTTCTATACTGGAACAAATCATGAAGAAGCTTGGGTTTTGGATCAAACAACTCTGATGGACAGCAATACTGGCCTGTTACGTTTTCTATAAATTGAATATTTCTTGCTAACTTCATCTTTGGCTCATCATCTTCAAAGGTTTTCATATTTTCAACAAAGAACTCCATAAATTTTAATTTTTCATTCCTGGAATAAGAGGAATCACTGCGGAGATCCTGTAGAATCTTCGAAATTATTTCTGAAAATGATTTTTGTTTTCCTTCTAATTTTATTGCTACATGCAAAGACTCTGAAAATTTATCAGAGCACTGAATCATCTTTTCGTGAGGCTTAATTGGAATTTGTAGTTCATTACTTCCATCAAATATTTCATTCACATCATCCAAGCAAACATCCATTTCTGCTCCAGGGGTCAATGAAAATAAATGCAGTTTTCTTAGAAGTTTCTTTATGTTTGAAATATTTTCAATTGCATTTATCTTTACCAGAAGAGCCTTCTTTTCTGGCGAGGAGCTTCTAGAATTGAAATCCTTAACACTTCTCCCCATCAATTCATTATTTTCTGTTACTTTCCTTAAACAATTAACCATCCCCTCTGGTGTTGGATATTCCACAAAGTTACCAACTACAACAGTAGATATATATTCTGGTAATGCTTTATAGACTTTTATATTCAACTTCTCTAAAGCTCCAATAAGCGGTTCGTGTAGGACATCACTGCCTGTATATGATTCCAATATTGCTATGTTTGCTGTTTTTGTGAGTCGCTCTTCGAATGTTTCTGGGTCTTTATATGGTAATAAATCCAAATTTCTAATTTTCTCGATAATTACGTTTTTGTACTTGCCAATGTATGTCCATACCAAAGACAACCATTCTTCTAAAAATTTCGTCAACTTTATTCCTTGCCATTTGTTTTGCTTTATACACAGGTCTATGAGGTTTGAGAAATCATCAGGTTGGAATGTCTTTATCTGATATTTACCTGCAAAAGTCAATAAATTCAATTTTTATAGTAAAAGATTCTCAATTATCATATTTCTTTATGAGCAAGATCGTGTCAATCTAAGTGAAATAAAATGAAATAACTACATTTAACGTCCTACTGTTCTGCTCCTAAACTTGGCTAGTGAAGACGGACATACGCCATACAGTGTGCTATGAGGGAAATTTTGCCCGGGCAGTAGCGCTACGGCCCACTCTTATATCGAATTCCAACTGCACGCCAATGTGTACATGGCACTTCGGTTTTTCGTCCCATTTGAACACAACTGTCATTGCCAGGCCCTCTGTCATGCATCACTGACAAGGGAAACCACACCAGAAAATCTGGATGAACTTTCTCGGTCAATGCAGGAATCCAACACCCAAACTCCAGGTTAGCGAGCCAGTGTCTTACCCACTTAGCCACGTGAACCCCCGGTAATCTAAGTATAGAATTCTGTTCAATATTAACAACTTAATTAATCCATATTTTATCATGCAAGTTTCAGAAATGTTTTCTTACAAAAACACAGCAATTATCATTGGTTTGGGTATGACCTCCAATACCTACCTATTTCACCTGAACATTGGTTCTGAATCTTGAGATATAAATCTGGTTCCAACTCTGACTTGACGAAATGGGACTCTAGTCCAGGAAACATCTTCATGTCATCAACATCCTCAAAAATATACACCGTTTCAGGAGTCCCAGTTGTAAAGGTACAGAAATTGCCATCTGCTAGTGGTAGAAGTTTCAAACCTTGTAAGCAACTCACATCACTGTCCAAAATATAACGAAGCAAATTTATTTTGTCCTTTAATTCGAGTTGGCTACACACATCCGGATGTTGTAAAAGTTCTTCTCTCAGATGTTCAGCAGAAATAAATGGTATTGGCCAATGGTTTCCAAATGCATTTAAAATACAAATGGGAGCCCTTGAGAAATTTTTACCACAAAGAAGATACGCATGCTCAAGTGAATCTACAATATTTTTGTCTTGAAGTTCCGTAAAGATCGTATTTTGTGGTTCTGCCCATATTCCCTCTTCCCGTTTAGTGAACATGCATGCTGTAGAATACAACTGTTGGAAAATCGGATCAGTTATAAGTTTCCAATTATCTGTAACATTTTTATTGTTTGGTAAAATTCTGTAAACTACATCTGCTCTCTGACTTCTTTCTGAACTGGTTAATGACTGTGATCTGATCTTTTCGTCATCCAAAAGCTGTTTGATGAGGTTGGTGTAGACTTGTGGAAGAATTTCTTTTACCAGATATTGATTCCAAAGGATTGATTTTTCTGTGTGGCTGTCGTTTCTATCCTGTTCAGAAGAGTTCCATCTTACATGGTGGCGGTCTTGACTCAAAGCAAAGAATCCATTAACATGAACTGGTAACCCTGTTAAACTTTGACCTTCTAAGGGTAAAGGTAAGAAACAGAATACGTGTCCTTTTGTGATTGGTTTAGACAAGCATGCTGCGATACTTACATAAGGACTATAAGGCCAATCATCCTCTTCAACAAGTTTCACTAATTCAGCACTGACGTCACCGCCATGATACTGATTAAAAACTAACCAATCATCTTCTGAGGTTTCCATTTCCATCCAATCAAATCCTTCACATCTCACTTTTGGTCTCAAAACATTTCTAATTGGTTGAGAAGCAAATCGTCCATTGAAGCGTTCTATCTCCTGAACAAAGCGTTTCCCGTCTTGTCTTGACTTCAATAAATCATCACCGTCAAGGCAAACTTCAAACAGTTTCCTGGTCTCTGCATGTCTCTCGTAAATTTCTATCTTTTCGATCTCCTTTAAGAAAAGTAGAATTGACGGGGCAAGTGATGTGAAGTCGTGAAAAATGTCACGAATTTTCCTCTCGTCATAAATAGTTTTACACAAGCTTGACTCTACAGTTCTCAGTGGAAACCAAAATATTGTGCCATTGAAACCATCTTGAAAGATTTCTGGTGAAAATCCAAATATTCCCGACATCAAATCGAGCATTTCATTCTGATCTTCAGCATCTATTACTTTCAGTTTTTTAGTAAGTACAACATCATGTACATTAGCTGCTGGGTTGATTATCATCAGCTTATTTCCACTAAGTATGAGAGGAGTATCTGTAAATATAAAGACACATTTACACGATGGTACTGAAATGTATTGAAATGATGTCTAACGTCCTACTGTTCTGCTCTGAGCTGAGCTAATGAATACAGTGTGCTACGGCCTACGCTTATATCAAATTCCAAATGTCAAGAGATATTTTACGTGCACGCCAGTGTGTACACAGGACCAGGTTTGTCGTCCTATCCGAACGACTTGACAATCACTGAAAAGGGGAAAACACACCGGAAAATCTGGATGAACTCTCTTGACCAATGCAGGGATCGAACACCCGACCTCCAGGCTTGCGAGCCAGCGTTATGCCCACTTAGCCACAGAGAGAGAGAGAGAGAGAGAGAGAGAGAGAGAGAGAGAGAGAGAGAGAGTCTTTCTTTCGGGGACTAACAGATGGTTCCATTTTATTTCAATAATTCGCTTGTGTGTAGGGGTCTTTAGCAGTGGGTGGGGGTGGAGGTCGCGGAGAAGACCCACGATATTAGAAAGACGACCCTGCTTTTTGTACAACCAGGGAATTGAAACCACGTCAGTTAACTCAGTGACAGACCTTATGATACAGTCTACGCGCTAACCATTCGGCCACTCAACACCCCCAATATTTGTAAGAGCTCACCCAAATTTTCCGAGTAGCTATCATCTCTACTTTATTGAGAACGAGGAACATAGAAGCCTTGGAAGCAAATTTAATAATTAAGTTGTAGAAGGAAACTCAACAAGGAAGTCTGATATTGATACAATAGGTAGCTAGGCAGTGAAACATACATCAGCTAAGTTGCCGATCGGTCAACAGAAGTAATCACGTAGCTACCTTTGTGTGTGTGTGTGGGGGGGGGGGGGCTTTACAGGAAACTAAAAACTGAGTAACAATAACTCAAAAAGTCATTAATGTGCATATTTTATTTTAGTCCAGTTATGGCCATAAACTCTGTATATAAATCTAAAGTCAGATAATGACTTTTGCCTCATCAAGTGCAATGACTCCGGAAGTAATCATACGGGCGTATAAATATGGGCGTATAAAAACGCATACCTGTGATGTGAAAGACTGATTTAAATCCAAGTCCAAATCGTCCAACTTTAAGGGGTTCATTTTCTTTCTGGCTACACTGTATAGCAGCTATACCTTCCCAGTCTTTTTTAGTAAATATTCCATCGTTAAAAACACACAGTGCTGGTCCCTATATTAAATACACAGCCAGATTCATATATTACAAAATATTCACACTGTTCAACAAAACTCAAGCCACAGCGCGGGTGCAGCGCGGGCGCAGGCCAGAGAGAGAGAGAGAGAGAGAGAGAGAGAGAGAGAGAGAGAGAGAGAGAGAGAGAGAGAGAGAGAGAGAGAGAGGATACCCAACTCCTTGTCACACCAGTGACACCACACCAGTTGACTTAATGACAGATCTTAAGATACAGCGCGCACACGCTAACTATTCGGCCATTCTTCGCCCCAGCCCCCACAGTCCATACAAATTGTCGTATGTATAATTGTTATACACTTATTCATACTGACCCCACATAACCTCTGACGCGACCTATTACTACAACCGGTCAGATCTTCATGTGGGTCATCGAAAGTATAAAAAAAAACGAAACGAAATGTAGATCTGGTTTATTTTTTTATCAGATTGGCTTAAGTACATTCTATATCACACAAAGTCGATATTGCAAAAATTATTCAATAATTTTAATATGTATATAAATAATTTTTACCTTCATGGCAAATTGGATTGGATTTTCTTTCCACATTCTTGAAGTTGTTGGTGGTTGGTGGTGTTTATTTACATACATAACTTTGATCATTGTAGCTCCGCCATCTTCAGCGTTTTGTATTAACTCCTGTAATAAATAACTTCATTTAAAATGTCTTCTAGACATAGATGTCCCCCGACAAAATTTCAAATAAATAGACGACACATATTAATTCATTGCACATATTTTTCTTTTAGACAAAGTATTGAGCAATCAAACTGATTGATAATACATGTACATAGTCTAAGCAGACAATGATGATGACCGAACTCAGTCAAGGTTTTGAAGTACCTGGTAGTTAAATCTAATACAAGTTTCGTCAAAACCGGATAAAAATTATTTATTTGGCTTCTTATTGTGAACAATATTCAAATGGGAACACATCAATAACAACACATTTGTACACTTATGGATGTCTAATCTGTAAAGGTACAAAGTCAGTGGGGTCAAAACCAAAAGTGCGACACAGGTGTCAGTAGCGCGTGTGTCCTCCACGGGCTCTTACGCACGCTGTGCAGCCAAGTCGCATGGAATTAACCAATGTTTGAAAGAAGGCCTGGGGCAAATTGTTCCATTCTTGGACAAGAGCAGCTTCTAAAGCAGCAATGGTGTACATCTATGGTCTCCGATACAGACGGCGTCCAATCTCATCCCAGACATGTTCTGTCGGTGCCATGTCCGGAGACATGGCTGGCCAGTCCAAGACATTGATGTTGTTAGCAGCCAGGTAGTCCATATGGTATGCGGACGTGCATTATCCTGTGCTGAAGTTGTGGGTGCGCTAGAAACATCGGAGCAACAATTGGTTGCAAGACATCATCACGGTAGGCTACAGCATTAACGCGACCCTTGCAAATGTGTAGGGGGGTCCAGTGATGAAATGTGCCCCCCCCCCAAACACACACACACACCATTACATTTCCCCCAGCCCATTTTTCCGTTTTGAAGACGAAGCAGTCTGCAAGACGTTCCCCAAGACGATTCCACGCACGTTGACGGCCATCAGCGTGATAAAGATGAAAGCGACTCTCGTCACTGAAGAGCACACTTTGCCAGTCTACTCTTCTCTATGTCTGGTGTCCTTTAGCCGATATCAAACACCGCTGACAGTGATGATCCCTGAGGATAGCTCAGACAAAAGGTCGTCGTGCACGGAGTCCTACTTCTGTTAGACGACGTCTTACGGTGTTGGTACTTACTGGTCCCTGTCTTCCGACGACTGCTGCACCTATTCGAGTCGCTGGGCGGAATCTGTCACACAATTGAGTGACTCGGATGTAGCGGTCTTGAGCCTAGGTTGTAACGCGTTGTGGACCAGGACGTTGACGGTCGCGTGTTGATCCAGCAACTCGAACACGTTCCACCAACCTTACAATAGTGGACTGTGGACAATTAAAGTGCCTGGCAATGGACATTCTCATGGCTTCATTCCGCTGATTTTCAGTAAGTCTCGGCATCTCTAGCTCGATTCCTTCACAAGTTCAACAACACATTACGATAGATTGACGTTTCACAGTTCATACTGCACATTAAGTTGAAAACATGTTTTTAAAGGGCTCACACACAATGCTGCACGTGAATATTGGGTTTTTCATGTGCATCTCGTGCAATTTTTTTTGTGCACGCGGGCCGATATTTTTTTGCGTTTGGGAGCACTGTGTGAAACAATAGTTCATAGTATTGCATAATATCATACATACAAAACCACCTGTGATAAAGTATTTGGGAAAAAAAGTGATGCGTTTTCCATGGCACTTTGATGAAAGAAGAAACTGATTACCTTGAGTATTTGTCCATCTGAGTACTGTTCCAGTAATCTCTTCAACTGATCTATCAGACTTGGTAATCTCATAGCCGAATATTCTTCATCTGAACTTTCCTCCTCTAATCAAACAAAGGGGTGTAATGTTATTTAAAGCGGCAATTTCATATTTTTAAGTTATATTTTTAAAATATATTAAAATAAAACCTTAAAATAGATGGTATCTATAAACAGTCCTACCTTGTTAAAGAATAATCCTATTAATCCTATAATTCACTATTGCCAGTTGATAAATTGGCACAAATATCACTTTCAACATTAAATGCAAACGTTTGAAGATAGCTATTGCATGGGGGGGGGGGGAAACAAGGAGATAATTTTATTATTTCCGATGTGAAAGATGTTTCAGTGTGGAAAATAATGCCTATGATTGTATAATAGTGAGTTGACAACCTATTGAGCAAAAGACATAGAAATAAATATGTTTTGACTTTCTTGGAAAATATGAAATTCCCGCTTTAAGGAGTGCTAAGAGTTTCAACTAAATTGTTTTTTTTGTGTGTAAACAATTTTATTTCAGAAATTGATGGAGAATAAAACCATATTTTTTAATGTAAGTAAAGAATTTTAAAGGGGCGTTATGGAAATGAAATGAAATGGGGTTTAACGTCCTACTCTTATGCACCTTACCTGGGCTAATGGAAGACGGGCATACGCCATACAGTGTGCTAGGAGGGAAATTTTGCCCGGGCAGCAGCACTACGGCCTACTCTTATATCGAATTCCAACTGCCAAGGGATCTTTTACGTGCACTCCAATGTGTACACGGGACCTCGGTTTTTCGTCCCATCCGAACGACTAGGCAGCTATCCTTTTCAGGCCCTCCGTTCTGCATCACTGACAAGGAGAAACCACGCTGGAAAACCGAAGATTAGATAAAGGGCTGGCAGTTCTCACTATAATAGTTAAAAACTAGATAATGTAAAGAGAATTAATGATGAAAATTTTGGTCAAATTGTTCAAATCAGACTGAAGTATCAACGTTTAAATTTTAAGCCTATATAGCCTCGATCGTCATAACTAAAGTCGGTACGATAAAAAAAACATTTTTAGATTAAATCGTCAATGAGCGTTGAGCAGCAAATTGGATTCAAATTCAGTGAATATACCTCGGTTTTTCGTCCCATCTAAACGACTAGACAGCTGTCCTTGTCAGCCCCCCCCCGCACCCGTTCTGCATCACTGACAAGGGGAAACCACGCCGGAAAAACGAGATGAACTTTCTCGGCCAATGCAGGGATCAAACACCCGACCCCCAGGCTAGCGAGCGCCTTACCCACAACGATATCCGTGTTAAATTTTATTTGGAATGTGTTGAACCAGTTCTATCAGTAATATTCGTTGACAACAACACTGTCCTTCAACAGAGACATTTTGATAATTTGATCATTTATTTCAAGAGAAAATTCAAATTTGTGAAAATAAAAATATTAAAGGACAATAACGCTCTTATGAATAATAGACTTATTCTGCGTACTAGATGTTAAATTGTCCTACACGTTGTGTAAATTATCCATTACTTGTCCAGGGGGGTTGAACATATTTCAAAATTTGAAAAGGTTTACGTTAGGCTTTTCAAATCATTTAGTTGAATTTTTCCAATTTTTTTTAAAATTAGGTGTGTTAAGATGAAATTTATATCATCAATTAATTGGAATATTGTAAAATAATACAATTTGTTGACCAGAATAAAGATTGGGGCATATCTCTCTCTCTCTCTCTCTCTCTCTCTCTCTCTCTCTCTCTCTCTGTCTCTCTCTCTCTCTCTCTCTTAAATAACAATGATATATGAACCCATGTTTTCTGTTACATATACTGCTCAAAACCAATGGTGCTTTTGTTCTTCAATCTGAAAATAAATATTTAGCATTGTAAATAAATTATACTAGCTAGAGACTAGAGTGTGTAATGGTGGTTACGAGTCAATCAGTGCTCAGGGCCGTAACTAGTATATTGCTCAGAGCAACGGGGGGGACGGACAATATCTATGGTCGACAATTTATTCACGGGAGGGCCTACCTTGCCCCCCCCCCATTCGCCCCCCAGCCCTTAACCAAATCTATCGTGTTACAAGAATGTGAGCAAAACGGGGAATAACCCAGGCAAGGAAGGTAGCAGGATACTACGCTGAAAATAGATAGGTTTTATTCTCTCATAACCACAATGCTTAACACTAAAAAAACAACACGTTAAAACTATACCCTCTATCGTGTTTATCCCCTTTATGGTGTTCATAAGATAAGATGAAATAAGATTTTTTATTATATCATCGCATCCGCAGAGGACAGCATACACAGTTTAAACAAAAGTTCATCAAACAATTATAACATTAACATCTTGAATGATCCTTTATGGATGTAGAATGTGATATCAGTAACTGCAAACTCTTCTTTCGGTAGACGCTCCTTTGCTTTTGCGGCAGCAGAACTGTGGAATTCAAATGATTTTCCCATAGAACTCAAGTACTGTGCATCAATTGACAGTTTTAAACGGAATCTTAAAACCCATCTTTTTAGAAACGTTTTCTTTTAATTGTTGATCGCATACTCCTTTTAACTAGTGTTTTCTTTTAACTGACCATAATGTTACCAAAGAGCAGCTTCGGTTGGATTTTAGGATATTATTATTATTATTATTATTATTATTATTATATAATAAGTTTATAAGCATTAAAAGATGGTCGGTAAAATGAAAATCAGTATAGATCTAAAACAAGAATTATCTAAAGTAGCTTGGGAAGTAAACAAACTATTTCTACCGTAAGTATTGGTATAATAAATATACTATATTGAACAGGGGTGTTGGTTCTTGGAGACACTTACATGTTGGAATTGGTAACATTTGTCTGATGAAGCTTAATAAGGCGGAAAGTACTCACAAAAAAACAAGTTTTATTTCCTAAAACATCTTTATTTCGAATATCTACCACCTAAATATAGGATGATCCCGCTCAGTGAGCACCTTGAAGTATGTGGTGGGGGTAAATTTAGTGTTTTTCCTTTATATAAACTTAATAGCAAAAACAACGACCTCTTGGAGGCAAAAAAAAGCTATTTTATTGAGAAGTACCACCCAAAACTTAATTCTAAATAAGAGAAGTTATATGAAATAAAGATTGTGGTGGGATTAAATATTTTTAGTCTGTAGACTAACTACTGTCTGTTCCAGGTAATACTTCAACTCGAAAATTGCTTGTCATTTATTCAAATTTTAATTAAAATGGCTAAAACTTCGTGAAATACCTGGAATGGTCATCCCATTGCTTTCTGTCTTGTGAGAACGAAGTTCAGGTCATGCTTTATGTCCTTTCTCATATGAAAAATCATTATTTGTTTACATCTTACTAATTGAATCTGCCATGTTTGGCCTTGTTATCTGGACGAGCCTAACTGAACAAGGGGTGCTGGGCTTGCTTTAAGTCGCTTCGCCCTACTTTGATTAGCAGTTGGTTGTTTCGTTTCAGTAGAATATAACTCTTTTGAAAGAGCTATTTACTGAATCCCAGACCACGGCTGTTTGTCCCACTAACTTGAATATTTAGTCGCCCTCCGTCCAAATGTTGTAATTTATTTATATCGATATAAGCTACATGTAAATTTTAACCCGCTATCAATGAAATTGTGGAAGGGGGCTGCAAGACATACTCAAAAGTAGTTACGAGAGCGTAGCTAAAAACGTTGAGATATTCTGATGTGTTTGTTTTTAGCTACGATTGGATGCCTGCCTTTAGTTCCAAGTGGCAAACTCAGTTTATTTATTAATGCACGTAACATCTTAAAATAAGATAATTTTACACTATTATGTCCAGTTAAACAGAGCTAAAAAGTCGCAGAAAACAAAATTCGGAATCATTTTACCAGAAATATTTATTCAAATTTTAAATAAGGCTAACCTTTTACATCAATTTAGTTATTTGCGAGAGTTCGCGTGGTTATGGCATGTGCCGACTTTTCAAAATAGTTTAAGTCACTCCAAATTATCCAATGAGAATTTTTGTGCGAAATAAGCAAGGTGGAAACAGAAAAAAAAACCATATCAATCTGAACAAAAACAATATTTTGTTTCACACAAGCTTCAAAGTGTGAAACCCTAACAAGTATTATTGTCGCGAAAAAGACGGGCGAATTCTCCTTCACTAGACATGTGTCACATTTCTAATCGAATGCACCAAATTTGTAAAGTACCTGTCTACCCTAATCAGAAATGCATGTGCTCCATTTAACGCACGCGCATTCGTAATGTTGATGTTCTGAGAAAGCGACAATGTCTAAATATGTGAAATTTACAAGAGAATACTGGATTTTATCGGACATCTAGTCATTTAAGCTAAGGAAAGAAATCAAAGGGACGTCAATTCCAGGTATGTCACAAAGTTTTAGCCATCTTAATTAAAAAATGAAGGCATGGTAAGCATTTTTCGAGTTGGAGTATCACCTGGAACAGACAGTAACTACCCTTGCCTGTACAATAATTTTATCATGTAAATATGACACCCTGACGTCATAGACTATTTTTAATTCAATTATTGTTTAGCATAAAAATGTAGTTTTATTTTGCCATTTTTAATTTCAATTATATATTACCAAAGAGCAGCTTTAATTAACTATTCTAATATATATATATATATATATATATATATATATATATGTAAGTGTCTCCAAGAATGAGTTCAGCAAAGAGGTATAACAATGGTGCAAAAGGTTCCGGAACACTGAATTTCGTCCTCTCATGACCCCTATGCTTCATACAAAATTTGAAAAGAACCCGTATAAAAGGTAAGCCTCTATTGCACCCACAAGGTTTTCGGAATATCCATATTGGTCCTGTCATGACCACAATGCTTCACAGCTAATTTACAAACGGTCCGGGGGAGACTCGACTGCAATTTTTTGTCTCACTAATGTATCATTTCAGTAAGGTTATACCCCTTTACCATTGAATCATTTTCAAATTTGAAGGGTCCCACCTTCATAAATTTTTAGCACGTAGATCAACCAGCATCCAGACAGGCAGGAAAACGGTGAAAATTCCGAGACAAAAACACCAAAAATAATGATTAAATTCCAGTTTTCATCATTGTTAAAGCCACATCAAATATACATCTTCGTGTTCTAGGATACAGATAGATTCATAAAAACGCTATGATGTAACATTTCAGGGTCTAAAAGTGGCAAAGATAGGTTGCCAGGCAACGAAACATACGCCCACAGCAGCTAAATCGTCCGAGCAGTTAACAAGAGTTGTCGCATATTTTTACTTTTTTTCGATAATGAAACATTTATATTACACTAAACTAAAATCTGATTAAGAGTAACAACTCATAAAGCAATTATCAGAAAATCATTAGAATTTGTTCTGGCCCATGCTAACATTTAGTACTGTATACAAAACATTTAATATCATGGATTTAGCTGTTCAGTTATCAAAATTCATTGAAAATTAGTCGGATAATAAGTTTGGTCTCTAGAGCGTCACAAGATTTTTCAAAGTGATCAAGGGAGATAACTTTGGCAGTAATTATGGGAAATCGCTGAAAATCAATTGGATTCTACGTCTCATGACCTTAAACACTGTATAAATCTAAAGTCAATCGGATATTAACTTTGGTCTCTAGACCATCCACAAGATTTTTCAAAGTGATCAAGGGCCATAACTTTGGCAATTATTATCGGTAATCGCTGAAACGGAACTTTTCCGTATGAAAGCTTTTCGATACGTCCTACCGTATCCGTGTGCCGTATCACGTATGAGAAATACACACACATTGATGACGTCACACGCATACTGATACGCGAAACGGACCAGGAATTTACGCTTGCCAAAAGTCTCTAATATCCCAGAATTCCCATAGGAAAAACCTTATGTCATGTTTTCTTATGGAAAAACCCTACCTTGGAATAATAGAGACTTTTGGCAAGTGGCATTTCCCCTATCCGTATCACGTATCCGTATCGTATACGTGACACGTTGCGTCAGAGTAGTTTTAGAGCTTTGGCAGAATCTTGCGTCGCGTACGTATGCGTCACTGAGCTGAGCTTAGTTCTGTACAGCATGATGACTGTTATCTACCAAGATCATCATCACCATGAGCTATTATAAAAAATTAATGTCGCATCTTATTGAAAACAATCTTTGACTTCGACTCGACAGCAATTTTCGGTTTCACTAATTTATCATTTATACCCTTTACCATAGAATCACACCATTTACAGATTTGCAAGTTCCCATATCTACAAAAATCCAGCACGTAAATCACAGGAATCTGACCTTCTATCTGTATATATATGCATACACCATACCGAACAAGACAATATATGATAAAAAAGAACAGGAATGCAATGCCTGTTAAATCCTCGATTTTACCTGCTCTCGCTTCGACACGTTTTTGTTCCACAATTCGTAATGTCAGGCAATCTAACCTCTGCCAATTCACCCAGATATGATTTTTCTTCAATCTAGCCGTTTTGATTTGCACAAATACTCCCCACAAAACGATATCATAGCCATTTGATTCCAATATTTACATTATTTTTCTTCGTTGACGTTTGTCCTCAACTCCATGCGCTGACGTCATACAAAATCAATCCGCAGTGACTAGATCACTGAATCAAGTGCCAAAGATATTTTTAGATTTTCTCTGCCATTCCATTTTCCTCCTTTTGCATGGTAAATTTTGTTAACTCTTGGGTGTAGAATCGAAGAAGAGGGTTTGAATATACACTTTCTGCCAGGTTTTGGTGAATATTCGTGATTTTGAGGCGAAAGTATACAAGACTGGTTAGGTTTTTGTATGACGTCAGCGCATGGAGTTGAGGACAAACGTCAACGAAGGAAAATAATGTCAATATTGGATTCAAATGGCTACGATATCGTTTTGTGGGAAGTATTTGTGCAAATCAAAACGGCTAGATTGAAGAAAAATCATATGTGAGTGAATTGGCAGAGGTTAGATTGCCTGACATTAGGAATTGTGGAGCAAAAACGTGCCGAAGCGAAAGCAGGTAAAATCGAGGATTGAACAGGCATTGCATTCCTGTTCTTTTTTATTATATATTGTCTAATTCGGTATGGTGACATGGTGTATGCATATATATAAAGATAGAAGGTCAGATTTCTGTGCGTAAATCAACCAGCGTGCAGACAGACAGACGGGAAAAGTATGAAAATTCCGAGAAAAACCCATCAAAAATAATGATTAAATTCCAGTCTTTATTATGGTTAAATTCACATCAATCAAATATAAACCTCCGTGTTCTAAGATACACATACATTCATAAAAACGCTATGATACAACATTTCAGCGTATAAAAAGACGACAATGTTATACGAACATTCTCCTTATGAAAGCTGTTCGATATGGGCTGCCGTATCCGTGTGCAGTTTCACGTATGAGAAATACACACACATTGATGACGTCACACACAAAATCCATACGGATACGCGATACGTACTAGGAATTTACGCTTGCCAAAAGTCTCTAATAAGCCAATAGCTCCGTAACGTGAACCACAACGCCCTGCACCGTGATACCAGTCCAAATAAGGGCTGGAACTCGTTGATCAAAAATAATCCAAGAAACAGACAGAGACATGGGCGACCCTACTCCTCTTTACGTACAACTGGGGAATCGAAATCACGTTGGGGTATCAGCCGTAAGCACTTATGAGTTCACAACAGAGAGAGAGAAATGGGTTTAACGTCCACTCGACACAAACTACGTCATTTCGGAACTAACACATGGTTCAATTTTATTTCAATAATTCGCTTGCGCGTAGGGGTCTCTAGCAGTGGGAGGGAACCAGAAGATCCGGCGAAAACCCACGGGGTTGGAAAAACGACCCTATTCCTTGTCACGTACAATCGGAGAATTGAAACCACGCCAGTTGTTTCAAAGACAAACCTTATGATACGTCGCGCACCTAATAACCACTCGGCCATCCAACCCTTCAACACTTCCCAATCCCGCCCAGATGTAATATGCCTTACTCTAAGTAGCGCAGTTATATTAAAGATACATTATGGGAGATAAAATAAAGAGATGACAGTTCTTAATATAATAGTTTAAAACTACATAATGTAAAGGGGAATTTGCTGAAAATTCCAGTCAAATTGATCCACTTTGAACCGAGATTTTAGCGACTGAATTTTAAATCTAGCCTCGATCATCATTATTTAAGTCGGTACGATAAAAAAAACCATAGTCGCGGTTATTAATTTTTATCAAAAAATGAATAACCGCGACTATGTTTTTTGCTGCTTAACGTCCATTAATAATTAGAATTAGTAATTGACGTTAAGCAGCAAATATGATTGCAATCCAGTAAATATCACAGGCTAGCAAAGCCATCGAGAGTTGTCTGGATAAGTTAATTAATATCTAATTGATAATATAGATAATATTTCAGGCCTAAAGAAAGACCTGCAATAGACAGATTTAGCTCTTGCATAATGTATCTTTAATTATAAATGGTTTTCATTTTTTCACATACTGATTTTTCTAATGTTATATCCTTAAAAAATTATCTTCAAGATCAGATAAATTTAGATAACAGTTGAGGTCAAAATAAAGACCATGTTCCTTAATCAACGTTCGCGAGTTATACAACATCTCTCCGTTGCTTGAATACTCAGCAATTCCCCGAACTTTTTTTTACAAGTGACTAATTAGCATTGTCCAATCAGTGTTCGTGGCACCAAACACACTATAAACACTCGTGGGAAAACAGCAACCGTGGCATTGATCGATCTTTGAACTTTGCAACTCGATTGTCACATGTAGGCATTTTAGCTATAAAGCACGAGACTTGGTATTCACGACGACCGATGAATCTGATAGGTTCCCAAGCTGGGCTTGTGACAATCGAACTTAGTGGCGAAATATACAGGGTATTACGTGAAGGGCTTGATAAGATGTATGTAGTTAAGGCGAGATCAAGCCTGCTATTGAAGATGAATAAAGACCTGCAATAGGTAGATTTAGCTCTTGCATAATGCATGTTTAATATTACATTTGTTCTGTATTTATAACTCAATATGACCCTCACCCCACCCATCACGTGATCAATGTAGCTATTAATCTTATTTCTATACCACACGAAACAGCTTGTCATTGAATGTACGTAATATGCACACTGACTATAGACGTTATAATATAATGGATTCACCCATACTAAATATATCACTTCTTGGTGCACACCATTCGGCACATTGATCAGCAGTGAATATTCTCTAGGCCGCTACAATCACTGATAAGGGTGACATCGACGCGACTTAATTAGTCCCCCATATTAACTTTTTTCTTTCGACAAATTAAATTCTAAAACATTTTTTGTATGTACATGTATTCAAAAAAATACGTAAAGGCGTTTGAAGTATCTGTACATAGTTAAAAAGTATTTCCCATTTAGTGGAAATGGGTATCAAGGAGTAAACGCATCATTTTGCCCGGAGCAGTTATGTCTTATGTAAACAATGCACGGGTCATTGAGCCAATGATTGAAGCTGCGTGGTGTCATTGACGTGTTGTGGACAGTCATCTGTGACAGAGATAATTCTCTGTGGAACAGATTGACCATTCGTTTCAACCTACACTACTACACTACACTACATATAATGATTTACGGTCTTGACTAAACAAAATATTAAAGAACTTGATTGTCGAGATTACCATGTAAATAGTTACAGCAAGAACGAAAACTAGCCCTTGTTTTATTATTATGAACTCCAACTGTGACGCAACCCACCACATTAAACACGAATGTCACACAGGTCTATACGACAACGACGTGTCGTCTGCTTTATAGTTCAAGATGAACGTTTCTTTGAGAGAGAGAGAGAGAGAGAGAGATGTGGTTTAACGTCCACGTTTAAAACCAACGCGGAAACTATGGGTGCAGGGATCGAACCCCAACCCCCAGGCTAACTCGTCTTTATCACCCAGGAAAATGTCCTCCGTATTTTGAAGACAAGGAGGTTCTGGGTGACGGCTAGCGAACGAGTGTCTGACCGACTTGGCGATAGAGATGACACACCTTTATATTGCCCTCGAGCTTCCGCGTATTTAAACTATACACACTTTGTAGAATACATAATACATAAATTAGTTAATAAGCAATATATATTACCTGTGTAAAAATCCTGATATACTGTTTTCAAACCGTGTCCTCTACCTGTACTGCTGTATTCCTCTATTGTCTTGTTCCTGGTAAAGCAGCTTGATTTCAATGTAATTTACAAACCGAAAGTAAACAGAACGCATGTCACTACTACATGTATAGCCCCAAACTGATCCCGCAGTGAATATTCGCTTGGCCGCTACAATCACTGATAAGCATAACATCGACGAGGCTTAATAAGTACGGCATATTAACTTTTTTACTCCGACAAATTAAATTCTCAAATATTTTTTTGAGGTAAAAGAGCAATAAATAAAGATGTTTGAAGTATTTGAAGATAAAAAGTATTTCCTATTCAGTGTAAATGGATATTACAATGAGTAAAATGCATCATTTTGCCCGAAGCAGTTAGGTGTTATATAAACATTGCACGAGCCGTTGAGCCAATGACTGACGCCGCGTGCAGTCAACGCACTTGTTGTGGAGAGTCATCTGTTACAGAGTTAATTCATAAGTAAATCCCTCTGTGAAACAGATTGGTATAACCCATCCCACACAACGATTAGTCATAAGGCCACAGACCACTAATGTTTTCCCCTAGTGTTAATTCTCGTTTCTTAGACCGGTTGTAACTTTTTCCCAAATATTTGTTGGGTAGAACGTTTTCTGTCACAGATGGAGCAACGTGTGGCAAACTCTTGCCCAAAAGCATGTATGAGGTTTTCACATGAAGAACCTGAGATACACAAACTGGAAGTAGAGACAGCTAAACATGCAATTTTCGGCCCTCCCTGGCAACCACTCGGCAAAACCTCGACAGATTCCGGAACCTACATCAAGTCTCGGCTATATAACGAATTCCTCCATATTGGAACTAGGCCTACTTTAAAGGTCCCGGATGAAACATGGCTGCGCCCATTGTGTCTTGTTTGTTTGTAATAGCGTCAAGTTGTCCTGTTAAAGTAAACCGGTAGGCGCATCGCAAATGTATATTTGCGTTGGTACATATCGCTTACTGTCATACAGCCGAGATTAGATGTAGGTCCCGGAATCTGTCGAGGTTTGCCGAGTGCCCTGTTAACGTAACCAACCTCACAACTCTTGTGTCCTATCTTTCCGCCTCAAAATCACAAATATTCACCCAAACGTGGCAGAAAATGTATTTTCAATCAATTTTCTTCGATTCTACACCAAAACTTAACAAAAATCGCCATGCAGAAGGGGGGAAAAGGGAAAGGGAAAGAAAGACTGAAAATAAAGTTCGCCCTACATTCGTGGGTGACGGCCAAGGACTATTTGGTGAATTTTATCCTATCTATATAGGGGTATCACCAAAAGACCCTTTTTATGCTTCCCATATGTTCTGGCAACACACTGGTAAAAGAAAATCAAAATTAAAGAATAAAGCCCTTTTAGTATACATGCTGCTTTATGTACAGCGGCGCATCTCAGGCCCATGGACTTCTTGAGCTAAAATTTAAAAATCTTTCTATTTGAGAAAGTATTTGAGTTTTGCGAAAAAATAAGACCAGTTACAAACCAATTATATAGAAAACACTCATAATCTGGATTTTTTTTGTTTTTCAAAAATATAATTTTTTACTGCCATATGTCATGAAAAATGTACAAAACAGCATCTGTCAAAAAAACAATAACTTTCGACTTTTTTAGATAGCCAGACTGACAAGTAATATATTTTTAGAAACCCTGGACAATATGCAAGCAGAAAAATGACAAATCAGTTGCATTGATTGTAATATTATACTGAAACATGTATCCCCACCCCCTTAACATGTCAATGACTGGTTCAATCTTATCTTTGGTTGCAGAACTCACATATTGCCAAAGGAATCTGTCTAACAGCTATGTGTTACCGTCCCTGGCTAACATATGTACATAAAAACTAAAATAGGTGCAATAAATATGAATTATGGTTAAAAATAGGCCTTGATGAAAGACAAAAATACCATATTTGGTCTATGACCACTCCTCTCTAACAAATGGGTCACAGAATACACAATTTTCACAAATTTGGAAATAGTTCAATGTTTTCAACATCTCAAAGCTCACAGGCATCATACAAATCTTCATTGCAAATCTTGTGCTGATGCAAAATGTCTGGACCTTTACATCAATTGCCTGACAAAATGAAGTCAAAAGGTTAGTTATAGCAGAGTTGACAACATAAAAGACGCCAGAAAGGAGAAAAATTAACATTTTACTGTTCTATAAGTAACATAAATGCAGCACCACAAGTCCTAGATTTTGATAAGCTGACATTTACACATCTACACCAGTTTTGTATCAGGGTGTGGTCTTATTGGCCTGACATGTCTCAGGTTTCTAAGTTTGACTTTAAACAAAAAAGGTTAGAAATCCTTGAAATGTACAAAATGACCATTCATTGGTGAAAAATAACATTACCAGCTGTAATTTAACAACAAATTCCAATTATTATCATTTAATTGTCAACACAGATGCAAAAACTCTCAAAACACATTAATAAAAAAGGGTGGGTGGGCCATTTATAGCCTCTCTAAACAGAAAGATGGGGGTGAAAAATGTCTATAAAAACTGATATATTGGCGGCAAAATTGAGCCAACCCCTATTTTGAACATTTTGTACAGACCCATCCATCTGCTGTATATTATTAACTCAGTGTTGCCAATTTTCAATTTTCTGTAGGAAAGCTGGAGCTATTTCTAAACCTGACAAACTTATAGATCCCATCCAAGTTACATTAGCAATGACAATAAGGGCATTTTTAGAAATTTTGACTCATTTGAGTAGGCATGGAAGCATTAATTTCTACATCGAAATGGGAGAATCTGGAGATTTTCTGTGAATATTCCTGACTTTTAGACAAAATTAGGTGAAATTACAACGTTGTTCACTTTAACTGTGCTTTCTGAGGCTGAATACATCAAAATTGGACATTGAAATATTTTTCTTACTGTTAGACATTAAATAAAAACTAAAAATTGAGAAATTTGCAGTAAAATCACAATTTTTCTCGGCGAAACATGCAATTTTCGGCCCTCCCTCTCAACGTAATCAACCTCTCAACTCTTGTATCCTTCCGCCTCCAAATCATGAATATTCAACAAAACCTGACAGAAAATGTTTTTTCAAATCCTTTTCTTCGATTCTACACCAAAAACTCAACAAAAATCGCCATGCAAAAGGGGGGAAAAGGGGAAGGGAGAGAAAGGCTGAAAATAACTTCCGCCCTACATCCAGGAATATTTGGTGATCTGTGTCCATAAGATATTTGTAACTTTCGCCGTAACAGACCGTTTCATTGGCCAATCCCTCACATCATTCAGAACACGCCAATGATAACAACTCTTCCAGATCAATGGAAGTAACTACCGGGATTTGAAAAGTGCGAGACATACATGGGTATCGTAACATAAATCACGATACAAGGACTGATATTACCTAAATTCAAATACCTCAGATTAATGCCTATCTATACCTTTAGTGTGTGGGTGTGGTTATGTTACAATTCATTGTGGGAGTGGGTAGGTTGTCATTATCGGGGAGTTGGGATCAGTGCTGGATTAACCATAAGGCAAATAAGGCACGTGCCTTAAGGCCAGCCAAAAATCCAGGCCTGTAAAATAAAAAATGGCCTGTAGTGTCATATTGGGTTGCATTCCTCACATTGTGGTCTGCATCCTGATATGACTACAAAAGTAGTCTCCCTTGATAAACCAATGTTGCTAAATATACCTTAATTACTTTTGTAAATGAGCCCAACAGCCTGAGTAGCTTTCTCGGTCACCAGGCCAACTGCACCTTATTAACCGAGGATATGGAAAGCAAGAGTTCAAGAATACGTCTGCATTGTAAACGGGGAATGCGCTCAGATCCGAGTCACTGACCCAGACAATAATATTTAACCACCTTAATGGGACAGATTCTTCACCTCATCCTGGGATTATAGTCTATTAATCTAATTTGTATTATAGAATAGCCATGTACAATTATCATAACCGATTCTCGCAGTAAGGGTTGATTACATTTCACTTCAAGGACATCATAGAATGCCCATCTTCATTTAATTTGTATGTCGCCAGATCGAGTGTAGACGACCACCACTTCACAAGTCAGCCTTGTTTGAGTCGTTTGGACGTTACCACCCCCCTCTCTCTCTCTCTCTCTCTCTCTCTCTCTCTCTCTCTCTCTCTCTCATGGTTGTTGAAACGAGGGAGCTTTATTAATACATCATTACACCATATTACATTAGAATACTAATTAAAGTATAAACTCGTGTAATTGGTGTATTAGTTGACATTTCTTTTCGGATTAAAGGACATCCTCAAGTAAATACACAAAGTAATAACATTTATTATATGTATTACCATACCTTATTATATTATCTCTTAAAAGCAAATCGATCTAAAATGGTATCTAGCCATGAACAGGCTCAATATCATAAGTCTATAAGCTCTTAAAGGACTCGCACCAGATATATATTTTGTTAAAACTCGTCAGTGGACCCCAGATTTATAGAAATGTTGTAATGTTCCAGGGGCCCTATATAGCATACTGTATGGCATATGTTAGTCTTCATTAGCCCAGTCGGAACAGACCAGTAGGACGTTAAACCCCATTTCATTTACTTACGTACTTACTGGTTATGTAGTCAACTGTTCCCGCGACAAACCTAAGACCACTAGTAACTATACTTGTAACCTTAAACTGTGTTTAAGGTAACAATTGATACAGTTTAAGACCCCTTACGCAAGTTCAAATAGGTTCAAACGCACAATTGTCAACACACATCATTACAGTTTGTATTAAAATAAGTAATTCTATCACAAATAGTGAAGACTGGACCCTTAAAATAGTTACCGAACATTTTTTCTATGCATAGCGCTGTTTATGTTGTAGGCCTAATGACGTATTACGCAACTTGCGGCCATGACACCGGTCAGTTGAAATTTCGCGTAGCAGATGGGTTTCATCAAATCATAAAATTATGCGGCAAGGCCTCACCTTTATTTCAATAAGAATTGGTTTAGTATATGTTAAGCTATATGCAGTACTGTTTTGTGCTAGTTTATTTGTAAATTAAGCGAGCTATAGGCCAGTAAACTTTTCGTAGTCATTTGACTAAAAAAAACTTGCGCAAAGCAACTCTGTAGGACAAACTACTACTGTGGCTGGAGTAAGACGGAAGACATCAGTAGTGGAACCATTTCTATAAGACCACTGGAGAGAGGGAGAGAAATGGGGTTTAACATCCACTCGACACAAACTATGTCATTTCGGGACTAACATGGTTAATTTATATTTCAAAAATTCGCTTGTGCTTATGGGGTCTTTAATAGTGGGTGGGCGCGGAGAACCCAGAGAAAACCCACGAGGTCGGACAGACGACCCCAAACCTTGTCACGTACCACCGGGGAATCGAAACCACGCCAGATGACTCAATGACAGACCGTATGGTACAACGCACACGTGCTAATCATTCGATTAGAAAAGATTGTGGTCTCCTTAATAAATATGTGTAATTCAGAATAAAATAAAGTTACAAGTTTTGCTCAGCTTAAAAATATGTAACATTTATTTTACCAATCATTCAAGTGCTGGTGTTGCTTTATCGAATATATATTACAGAGATAGCGTTAATACCAGTGCTTCGCTGGTGCCCTCGGCACGTGCTTAGAATGCATATTGTGTAATCCCCGAACTGACCGTACCTTTAAGTCTGTGGTAAATGTATTAATGGCGTTGTGCTATCCTAACTGTGTTATAGCCACACTAAATATAACAATGATTAAATAAAGAGAAGAACGTGAACGTAGTTCGTCTTGTGTCAAGACCTGTGTTCGCTTTATTGATCAGTTCAGTTTTTCAACTTCTTTTTCAATACCAATTATATTAAAGGGGAAGTCTCACAGGGGTGGGTTGGGTGGATGGCTGAATGGTTGGTGTGTGAGCGTTGTATCCTAAGGTCTGTCATTGAGTTCAGTGGCGTCGTTTCGATTACCCGCCTGTACGTGACAAGGGTAAGGGTCCAACCTCTGGTTTTATCCCACTGCTAAAGACCCCCATCGCGATAATGAATTATTAAAATAAAATTGAACCATGTGTTATTCCCTAAATGATCTGAGATGGATCCACATCCCAAAATAATCAGTAAGGTTCATGCCATCTATGTGCCAAGTTTCATGCTTTTAACTCAAAGTGCACGATTTTTTGCTTAACCGCCCCACTATGGTCCAGGACGAAGGGTATGTCAATGACAGCTGTCTAGTCGTTCGGATAGGACGAAAAGACAAACGTTCGGTGTAGACATTGGCGTGAACGTAAAAGATCCCTTGAATACGAAATAAGAGTAAGTCGTGGTGTCGCTGTCGGGACAAAATTCTCTCAGAGAACACTGCAAGACGTGTGCTGCTCCTCTTCATTAGTCCCAGGGAGAGTTAAAGTAGGACGTAAAAAAATAAAATCATTTCATTAACGAATTATTCTGTCGTATTTCTCATAGCACACTTTATAGTGTATGCCCGTCTTCATTCGGGGCAGAACAGTATACTATACTGTAGTAAGTCTCTCTCTCTCTCTCCCTCTCTCTCTCTGCCTCCGTTTAAATTAGCCCGGGTGGAGCAGAAAAGTAGGACGTAAAAAAATACATTTCATTTCATTTACGGATTTGTCTGTCCTATCGACATTTGTCTGTCCTATCAACATTTATCGATATAAATAAGATTAATGGAGAAATGAATTTGTTACATAAATGGCTGAATGAATGCTTGGTTACACACAGAGAAGTTGATAGATTACGGTTGATCAAAGGCATACAATGGTGTAGTCTAGACGATGTTTCTCACTTTTCTTAATATTGTAACATGATGTACGTAGTGTAATTCATCACATAAAACAACCTCGGTAACCGTTAGGTCTAAATATTAAGGGCAGGTACAGATTTCTTAATATTGTAACATAGGGTACGTGGTGTCATTCATCACATAAACAAACTCGGTAACCGTTAGGTCTAAATGTTAAGGCCAAGTATAGATTTCTTAATATTGTAACATAGTGTACGTAGTGTCATTCATCACATAAACAAACTCGGTAACCGTTAGGTCTAAATATTAAGTACAGGTAAAGATTTCTTAATATTGTAACATTGTGTACGTAGTGTCATTCATCACATAAACAAACTTGGTAACCGTTAGGTCTAAATGTTAAGGACAACTACATATTTCGTCAAAGGTCGCGAGATGGAAACAGGGCTAGCCAGGGTGCCGGAACGGCGCGAGGGCCAGGGTACCAAAAGATAGGGGCGTTGGGGGTTCACTTCCCCCGGCCTCTAGAACATTTTGAAATTTGTCAATTCCGAGAACGCTGTTGATCGCTTCTAGCATTCCAAATTCCAACATCAACGGCCGACCAGAGAGCAATTACATATCTATCATTTAAAGATGAATAGACTAGTAAAGAGGTTGAAAACTTTCATCATTAGAGCATGGTTATACTTAGGAAAAGGGCAGGGTACCATTTGTATACCCTGGTACCCGGGTTCCGACGCCCCTGGGGCTAGCGCTACCCCTACCCCTAAACCTAGCCCTAATCTCGTCAACAATTATGTGCCCTAACCCTATTTAGATCTCGCGGCCTTCCGAAATCTGCAGTTGGCCTTAATATTTAGACCTGCAATTTGGGCCAAAATACTGGCAACAAAAGTAATAGTAATGTTGGATCAAGAACTGGTTCCCCAAGAGCTACACATCTTGCAGTCGTTTTTGTTCTTGGTGCACGCTGTTCGAAATTCGTGTACGTTCGACATGGAACTTGACATGTTTGTTGCTTGGATAACTGCACACTGTTTCTATGCTGACGACACCCAATTAATCAGTGACGATTATCAAAATGAAATTGATGAGTCTCTTCGTCAGGTAACACTCTGCTTTAGATCTGTAAAATCGTGGATGAACGAGTGTAAGCTAAAACTGAATGATAACAAGACGGAAGCCATGCTTGTAGGGACATCTGAAAGACTTAGGTCTACTCCAAATTCATGTGCGGTAATCTGTGAAAACAACATTCAGTTTTCATCATGCACGTAGAATTCATCGTTAACAATGGAGAAACAGGTCTAACAGCTTTGTCGTACGTACAATTACCATCTTCGATGTATTGGCAATATTCAAACCCCTTGACAATTGAGGCAGCAAGCTGCTTGTGCGTTCCTTGGTATCCTCGTGGCTTTGATTGGAATTCTCCAAAACCTGTGCGCAAAACGCCGTCCGGCGTCGTTTCCCCTTGTCTGTGATGCAGAACGAAGGGCCTGACAAGGACATCTGCCTAAGCGTTCGGATGTGACAAAAAATCTAGGTCCCGTGTACACATTGGCGTGCGCGTAAAAGATCCCTTGCCAGTTGAATTCGATATAAGAGTAGGCCGTAGCGCCGCTGCCCGGGCAAAATTCTCCTCATAGCACACTGTATGGCATAAGCCCGTCTTCCACTAGCCCAGGTTAGGTGCAGAAGAGTAGGACGTTAAACCCCATTTCATTTCATTTCATTTCATTTCCCTGTCCTGGGCGTGATTTATTGTAAATGGCGATGTTGTGTGCGTTGTATCTTAAGATGATACCGATTCCCTGGTAGTGGGTGACAAGGAGTAGAGTCGCCTTCCAACCTTGTGGGTTTTCTCCGGGTCCTCCGTCCGGTTGTTCCCCCATATGTTAGTCCTGGAATCACCTAATTTGTGTCGAGTCGCCGTTAAGCCTCTCTCTCTCTCTCTCTCTCTCTCTCTCTCTCTCTCTCTCACTCTTCGCCCTGGCCACACTTGTATTAATTAAGTTAGATGCGTGTCCGTCGTTATTAGCTCTCTCTCTCTCTCTCTCTCTCTCTCTCTCTCTCTCTCTCCCCCTCTCCTTTGCCCTGGGCGTGATTTATTGTAAATGGCGACATTGTCGGTTAATCATTGAGTCAAATACAATTTATAACATCCTTTAAGACATGTCTATATTGGAATCGCTTAATTGAACTTGTCTCACTGAATAACGATTAGAAAGTCTGTGTGTGATTGTCGGCCATTTAATGGACATAAATCGTCTACAGATAGACCATGTGGGTTCAAAGGAAAACCTAAAAATGGAGAGCAAGAACCATTATAAAACAAACAGATTCGATCAACCAGAAACGAGCTTTGATTAACCAGCAAATGGCTTTCAAAGATAGTTTTTGTCTTTCGAAGAAGGCGATGAAGTATGTCTAAATGTGGACATCAGCAATTAAAAATGTTAAAAGGAAAGAAAGTGTTTCGATCAAAGCACTTTTGCTATCAAGTAAGCTATATGAAGCTTCTAAAGGTCGGTGGTCGCTCCAAACTAATTGACTGATTTTGATTTGATTTCCAGAGCCGGAAGAATTTGTATGTGCCGGGACAAGATATATCCACCCAACACCACCTCCATTTTCCCGCTCCCACACCCGCGCAAGGACATCGAGACTATACAATCCATTCTGCACACAGCCACCGAACTACTTCATTCTTCGAGAAAAGATCTCTGACCTAAATGACCGCCATATACTGTTTTGTAAGGCGGTTCTACTCGGTTTCACATCTGTCTAACACACAGAGACTAAATAAACTTTTTCAGTTTTATTAGAACATTAGAAATGGGGTTTAACGTCCACTCGACACAAACTAGGTCATTTTGGGACTAACATATGGTTTCAATTTTATTTCAATAATTCGCTTGCGCGTAGGGGTCTTTAGCAGTGGGAGGAAACCGGAGTGCCCGGAGGAAACCCATGAGGTTGAGAAGGCGCCCCTATCTCCATGCCACATACGCTCACACCAGGGATCGAAACCACAGCCGCAAGCCAGAGGTTACCGGCCAGCTAGAGGTCGAAGCGCGGCACTCTAGACCACTAGGCCATCCCAACCCCCCTTCAATTTTATTAAAGGGAAACAGAATAAATAAATACTAATCTGTTTACGTGAATAAATTTCAAGATACATTATGGGAAATTAACTAAGAGCTGGTAGTTCTAACTATAATAGTTAAACACTAGATCATGGAAAGGGAATTTGCTGAAAATTTCAGTCAAATTGATCCACTGTGAACCGAGAATTTTGGGCATAGCCTCGACCATCATTACTAAAGTCAGTATGTTAAAAAAAAAACAGTCTCGATTATCCAGTTTTTGATTTAATCAGCAGCCGCAGAAGCCGGGTTCTAATCCAGTAAATATCGCAGGCTACCAATACAATAAATTTTCGTGGACAACACGGGACCTCGGTTTTTCGTCCCATCCGAACGACGAGACAGCTGTGCTTGTCAGGGCGACCTTCGGTTATATTTTTGTCACGACTGGTGGTCAGAACTAAAAACCGAACGTGGATGGTCCGGACAACGTCTGTTCAAAGATGGCTGCCCCCATTGACTTTACTTTTTGCATAGCACAAATATTGAAATAATGCGTATATTTTAGACTCACGTCGATTCAGACATAAAATACGAGACAAAAATAGCTGCTGATAGCATTAGCAACCATTTAAAATTAATTCAAACTTTCCTAATACAATATGCTAAACAAAAATAGATTCTTTCTAAATATTCTACACTTACGTTTCATTAACACCCGCCATCTTTGAACTACTACGATCATGCCTCATTGGCATGGCTCAGTATTTCCGGACTATGGTCCCGACTAAATGAAATTCGGATTCATTTAGTTCGACCATAGTCAATAAATCACGATAAGCGAAGGTCGCCCTGGCTGTCCTTCCTGCATCACGGACATGAGGAACCACGCCGGAAAATATTGATGGACTTTCTGGGCCAATGCAGGGATCGAACACCCGTTTTACCCACTTAATCACCAAGATCCCATTTCGAAAAAATGACGTCAATTCTTCCAGACATCCATAAATCTTGGGGGGTTGGGATGGGCTAGTGGTCTAGAGTGCCGCGCTTCGACCTCTAGCTGGCCGGTCACCTCTGGCTTACAGCTGCGGTTTCGATCACTGGTGTGAGCGTATGTGGCATGGAGTTAAGGGCGCCTTCTCAACCACGTGGGTTTCCTCCGGGTACTCCGGTTTCCTCCCACTGCTAAAGATCCCTACGCGCAAGCGAATTATTGAAATAAAATTAAACCATATGTTAGTCCCGAAATGACATAGTTTGTGTCGAGTGGACGTTAAACCCCATTTCTCTCTCTCTCTCCATGAATCTTATCCTTCATATAATTACATTGTAATGCACTATATAGAGAATCTCCTACACGTGTTTTTTGATATTAAAAATTATCAACACAAGTTGATAAAGTAAAAAAAAAACTTTATCTTTTACTTTATCAACGAGTGTTGATATTTTTTGATATCACAAAACACGAGTTGAAGATTTTATTTATCACCCAATCCTTTCTTCCATGTACAAATAAATAAATATAATTTTTTGGTATAGATTTCACTTTTACTGAATCTGAACACAGCGTAGTGATACATCATTTTTTGACAGCAGTTTATCCTATTGCAAAGTCCTATATATTGAACCAGTATTTCCTTCAAGGTCAATTAAATAAAAACAGTTTCTTTTTAACAAAAGCTTTTTATTTAAAATAAGTGGTTTCTTTAAAATAAAAGAAAGTGGTTCCTTTTTGATTGATCAATTAAGTTCATATAAATTATGTAATTTATGACGCAAGCGATATCTACTGTCAAATGAGTTATTGGGTGATAAAATATTGTATTCCGTAGTATGACTCAGAAAATATGTGTCAAGGCTCTAGAGTCTGAGTGTTTTGAGTCATCTGTTCTATCGGAATATTATTTAATAACAGTATTTGATCAATGGCGACTTGTGGACTCTGGGTATTTGAGAAAATATTGAAAAGAAAGGGTTTCTATGTTGATTGGTATATCTAGACTGTAAGAGGTGCAATGCTGATTTGTGGGGTATATCAAGACTCGAAAAAAACATTCAGTTTTATCAGTTGTCAGCTATGCAACCCCAACTAACAAAAAGCTCAAATTTATAAAACGGAATAATAAGTGATTTTTACATTGATTCTTTTTTCAAGATCCGCCAACATGAATAATTTGACAATCTAGATCAACATTGTTGTTGTGATCTTACCAGGAAAAGATTGGCCTCTGATATTCAATATTTAAGACAAAATAAACATTTTACCATCTTGTACCATAATGCGTTTCGGCGCCATTTGTAACAAGGGATTCAAAGAACGAGGTTAGACATATTCCACAAGTCATGTAAAACGGTAATTGCATATTCTTATCTGATGAGCAGGAGCATTATCGGTGTAGACTGGAATAACCAAGCGCTAGAGATTGCCATTTTATAAGAGCTATATCTACCAGGCGCGGATCCAGGGAGGGTGAGCCCCCCCAGCCCCAGTGACATAGTTGATTTTCATTTTCGTTTGCTTTGTTACTGTTGTAGTTCACTTATCTGCTCTTTAATAGATGATATAAACATGATTTTCGCATTGTCTCCGCCCAAGCAATCCAAGGTTGCAACGTATTACCCTTTGCTCCAATGTATGCCACCCTCCCTCGACAAAAATCCTGGATCCGGGCCTGACTACAGTTTCCTACCGGGGGGTTAGGGTGGGTGTGAGGGCTGTATCATTTTGTCTGATAAAGAAGGCGGCAACGTCTGAAAAATAAACCTACATAACTTTACTCAAAATAACTGTATAAGTAAAATCTCGAAAAGTATTTGTAAATATTGCTTAGGGGAGCGATTTTTCGGGAACTGCAATTTTAGTTTGAGAATTGTGTGATTTTCTGAAACTCAGAACTCCGGTCGGGAAATGCATCACCCCACACAACGGTTAGTAAAAGTCCTAGATTTCGGGCACTTCATTTTGCGGGATGGGATAACCCCATTTCATTTCAATATTGAAATTTTTGAGCTCTAACAATTTACAACTCCAATCTCTTTTGTCCAAACCAGACCATGGAATCTCTGACAATCCGGTTCTTTAATCATCTGAATCGACTTTGAAGCAGGTTTGATGCTTTTGCAAAATGGCCTGTCTAAATTTTAATTCGTTGAGTTGATTGGCTCCGTGAACAATCAGCTTACGTGCTCGCATTGTTTACAATTCCCAATTTGACTTTCTGCAGAAACTTCATTTTCCAACTGAAGGGTTTCCTGTCAAAACGACCTAAGTCACTTTTTCCAACTTTCCAGGAGAAGCAAAAAACATGATCTTTTAAACTACTCTATCTACCAAACTAAACTGTTATTCTATGGTTAATATGTATAACTTTTGTTAATATTAACCATGAGTGCAGTAACATTGTTTATTTATAAAGGAGAAAATTTTAAAAATCTATTTTGAAGGTAATTAATTCAGAGCAAAATGACCTAAGTCAAATAAAAACTTCCAGGCAAAAAAGCCTAAGTCAAGTTAGGTTTTGGAAAAAGACGATAAATAGCTGTAATTGAGGGGTGACAATACACATGCAACAAAGGGCAGAGATAAAGGAGTAAGAATACAACTCAACCCAAGGTTTGCTGCTATTTGAGTAAAACAGTATCGATTAAAGCTTCAATTTAAAGGCACATCAAGCCAGATCGTTCATGTATATTTCAAAAATCAAAAATATGTACTGATAAGACTGTTGATATTGTGTAATGGAGCACATCTGAGAATAAAAAACCCTTCACAAAGAATGGGCTTTCTTGAGCTAAACTATAGCACAATCAGTATGATATTTTTCTAAGTAAAATAAAGATGGCGTTGTGAAATCTACAGAAACCAAAAAAATGATCGTACGGCGTATGTTAAGTAGATTGAGTTGAATAATATTTTAAAAATAAAAGTAATGTGATTTTGCTTGGTTTGAAGCTCTATATCACACCTTTATTCTGACATCTTTGGGCTTTTAATACTTAGTTCAGCAAAATTTCAGGTAACATAAAACCTAGTCTCCATCGCCAGCCCTCCTAAATCCCGCATTCCGACTGCAAATGAAATCTCTGATGTGCCATCTTCTGCTACTGCATAGCCGATCTCTCATGTTCCACCATACACTCACTGCACAAACCATTGCTCATGATCCAGAGACTTCTACATTACAGTCCATCACTAATATTGCATCATCCACTACTGCATAACCCATCTCTGATGTTGCACAAATAATCTCGTGACGTTGCACCCTCTTCTACTGCATAGCACATCTCTGATGTTCCACCTTCTTCCACTGCATGGCCCACCTCTGGCAGGCTTCTACTGTACAACTCATCTCTGCTGTTTCACTTTGTTCTCTTGCAAGCATACAATATATCTCTGAAATTTCACCTTATTCCACTGTACAAAACATCGTTTATGTTGCACCTTTTTCTACTTGGTAGCCCATCTCTTAATCTTCATTCAAGCACTACTGCATAGTCCATTTCTGTTGTTCCATCTACTTCTACTGTACAACCAATCTCAAATATTACACCCTTGTCTGATGTTCTGTCCCCCTCTACTGCACAATCCCTAATGTGCCAAGCGTTTCTACTTTTCAGGTTCATCTACTGTTCTGCCATACCCATCCACCCATCTCTACCTCCCAACTGTCTGTACTGTTTAATAATCCATGTTAACCCCTCTTCTACACTACCACTCATCTCATCGGTCCGTGTATCTACTGCACCATGTTACTATACTGTTCCACCCAACGATCTCTGGCTATTTCATCTCCTCCCACCCCATACCGCACTGTACTGTCTCCAATCACCGATTTGTCTTTTAGCTATATCCCTTTTAAGGAGCGCTAATTTACTAATATAGCCATCTGCCGCTAAAAGTGAACAGTTGGTTTAACTGTTACAGACCCTAAAAGCTGCCATTTACCAGAAAACATCAAATTAGTACAGAAACAGTACGGGATTCACTAAGAAATGAAAATAATATAGACGGATATTCTAGAAAAGAGATTTGGGGAGTGTCAGCAAATACACTTATAGACAATATTGTATCTGGCATTGCCAGGCGAAACGACCTAAGTCAGCAATGAAGAAACTGAAGACCTAGCCAATAACTACACTCTGATTTAAGTAATATTGGTTATTTTGGTGATCTGCAATATTTTTTTCATAAATCTTGACGGACAGAATATCGAATTTACTCGAAATTACCACAGAAATCGGTTTTAAGGCTTGACCATATTGATTTGACACAGTGACCTTGAGCCTGTTTCGTACTCTATCACCTTCTTTTCCCGAGAGCTACCAAGCAAAGTAACCTAAGTCAAGTGACATCAAGGCAAAACAGCCTTAGTCTGACTTAGGCTATTTTTGCACTGGGTATGGAACTTTCAACCTAAAAATTTAGGTGCAAGGAGTTGACGTAGCCCAATATGCTTTTCAATAGAAGATGGAGAACTGCTAGGGCTATTTGGCCATAGTATTATGTCAAAACAACCTAAGTCTGACTTAGGCTGTTTTGGCACGGAACCCTTCAACTATTAAATCATGCGAAGTACATTAGAAAATTTGGCCGGAATCTAGTACCTGATAGGCTTCTTGGAACAATTCAGAAGGCCACATTTACCGTCCAAGATTACACAGACAAGTAAACAGTCAGGGATTATGCAGCTCTTTGGTTTTGAACAATTTGTTTTCTTCCGATTCCATTTTTTTATTTGAGAGAGAGAGTGAGAGAGAGAGAGATAGAGAGAGACAGAGAGAGAGATGGGTTCAAGGTCCACTCGACACAAATTAGGTCATTTCAGGACCAACATCTTTAATTTCATTTCAATAATTCGTTTGCGCGTAGGTGTCTTTAGCAGTGTGAGGATACCGGGGGACCCGGAGAAAACCCCGAGGTTGGACAGGAACATCATGCTAGGTTCCTATTTCATGCAGTACATCCGCACATGTCCTTATTCAAAGCGTACATTGAGGAAAACAGACAAATTTTAATCACTTTAGCCATATTCAGAAAAATTTCAAACTCTTTGTTGAACAAAAGGAATTATCAAGTAGCTTATACAGACATTCGTTAAACCGACCTTCCGTTTTTTCCGCTCGATAGTGAACGATATCATCAATCGAAAACGGAAATTGAACTTCTCGATAAGAACTCTTTGCATCCAGTGCGACATTAAGCGCTCTTTGATGTCCAAAGAAAGAAGTTCGGTACTGTCACAATATGTGATAAAAGGTGATGAAACGAGGATTTAGTTTCAAAAGCTTTTAGAGGAGAAGATAACTCTAACTTGAAATGTTCTTAATCCAGCTATAAAAGACGGATTGTAAGCTGCAAATGAGAACTAGCTATGTGTCTCGTGGTAGACAATTTAATGAGTATTGTCAAGAAGTAAGGTTGACAGTTTCCTTTACAAGAGAAATGGGATTTGTATGTGGTGGAATGTATTGGCTAGAAGAAATAACAAGTTATAATAGCGCTGGATGCTTTCTTTATGGTCAGTGCTGCACGGGGATAGAGAGAGAGAGAGAGAGAGAGAGAGAGAGAGAAATGGGGTTTAACGTCCACTCGACACAAACTAGGTCATTTTGGGACTTAATGGTTTCAATTTCATTTCAATAATTCGCTTGCGCGTAGGGGTCTTTAGCAGTGGGAGGAAACCAGAGTGCCCGGAGGAAACTCACGAGGTTGAGAAGGCGCCCCTATCTCCATGCCACATACGCTCACACCAGGAATCAAAACCACAGCCGCAAGCCAGAGGTGATCGGCCAGCTAGAGGTCGAAGCGCGGCACTCTAGACTACTAGGCCATCCCAACCCCCCGCACGGGGATAGAATTACCGATGGACATTTATGAGCCCCGTGGTGCGTAGGGAAGAGGTTCCACGGCGTCCAAGGGAAAATCTGGGGGAATCATAAGCCACATGGAACCATCGGCAGGCATCGGGAAATCGCCAAAAATGTCATCACCGAGGCAAAAAATTCCCAGTATGACCTAGGCATTAGGCTTTACGTCGATATCTATTCTTTGAAAGGCATTTAGTAATTGGAATAAATAAAAGACTATTCTGTATAAATGTTGTTTTATTTGATATAGTAAAGTGGTTGTTACTATATCGTCCACAATATATCTCCGATCCGTGACGGGGGGTTGGATGGCCGAATGGTTAACACGTGCACGCTGTATCATTAGGTGGTTTCGATCCCCCGGTAGCACGTGACAAGGAGTAGAGTCGCCTTCCAACTTTGTGGGTTTTCTTCGCGTCCTCTGGTTTCCTCTCACAGCTAAAGACCCCTACGCGCAAGCGAATTATTTAAATAAAATTAAACCATATGTTGGTCCCGAAATAACCTAGTTTTTGTCGAATGGACGTTAACCCCCCCCCCCCCGATCCGCGACGATAGCAGCTCATTTTGTTATATATAAGCAATATTTTTATTCAGATTTCTATCTGGAAAGGGATTGGGGAACAGGCATAGCCTATATTAAACCCTTCTCCCTGTCAGATATAGATACATGTATTTACATAAAGTAACATACAATGTACAAGTGCAAATATTATTACAGTGAGTGTGTTATAGTTGTCTCTAAAATGGATTTACAGTTTAGTAATAGGCAAATAATGTACAAGTGAAAATATATTTACAATGAATGGTTATAATTGTCCCTGGAATCGTCTGGTGATTTCGAAAAACGAGTGAACAGTTTTAAAAATAATGAATGAGTTTTCTATGCTGTCAATTCCATGATTAATGACCAGCCCTGCGTTTATTAGAGGAAGTTCTTTTCTTCATTTTTCATGAAAAACCTTTTTTATTCCATTGATTTTTGGTTTACGATAGACACATCTATATTTTACTTTCTAGAAGAATGCTCTTTGAAAAAGCTTTGATGGAATTAAGATTGGCCTCGTGTGCAATCTGAACGACAAACTCTCCCTACCTGCAGAGAAGTAAAATAAAAAAGCCAGCTACCAATTTTTTTCCGTACGTACGTAATTCTCGTGTGTAGTTGTTTTACTGTTACTTTTCGCTTTTACGGCAATTTTTTAAAATAAAAATGATGGTTGCCATGTTGTTACGAAAAGGTTATATGTCCAACAGAAGGAAGGGAAATGGGGTTTAACGTCCACTCGACACAAACTATGTCATTTCGGGAGTACACACATCAAAGCCCCCTTTTTCTCGCTCCGCCGTTTAGGGTGTCCCGCGGTTCATGGTAAAAGAGAAAAAATTCCAAATTAATGAAGGTTTCACGATAATCGATCTAGAGGCGCGAGGGCGGAGACTGAGCTAGCCCTCAACATTCTGTCGGTCTTGGCTTTTGACTTGTGTGCCATTCGGAAGTGAATAGATTTCGTATGTGGTCAGATATTGTTGTATTACAGACCGTTAAATTGCGTTACGCATGCGTGCCATTCAAAATAATCTTTTCGTCGCGTTAGGGGCCCCGCGATTCTAGTCAAGTCCACGGCCCCCATCGGTTAAGCTGGGGTTTGCACACATCGATTCAGTCGTAATCGGGAGGTCCCAGTGTTTTAGGGACTTTCCAACGGAGAACTGACAAGGAGCAGGGTCCACTCATTTTGTGTACTCGATCATTGTCGTGCACTGAAAAGTATTGGCAGTATTACGGTCAAACATTAAAGGGACAATAACACTCTTGCTGGCTTGGCAGCCCCAGAAAATAAATAATAGCCTTATTCTAAGTACTGGATGTTTAAGTGTCCTACCTGTTGTGTAAATTATCTATTACGACCCATTCTACTTGTCCAGAGGGTTCGAAAATATTTTAAATCATTGTCACATTTGAAAAGGTTTACGTTAGACTTTTCAAATCAATTAGTTGAATTTTTCCAATTTTTTAAATTAGGTGTGTTAAGATGAAATTTATATCATCAATTAATTGGAATATTGTAAAATAATACAATTTGTTGACAAGAATGAAGATTGGGACATATTATTTAGTTAAAACAAGAGTGTTATTGGGGCTTTAACGAGTTTGCTAATGCCAGTTGCTCATTTACATCAAATGAAATGGGGTTTAACTTCCAATTATTCTGCGGGAAATGATATGAATAATCGGGTTTAACGTCCTACTGTTTTGCTCCTAAACTGGGCTAATCAAGACGGGCAAACGCCATATAGTGTGCTTACCCTTATATTGAAATCCTACTGCCACGGGGTCTTTTACGTGCACGCCAATTTGAACACGGGATCTCGGTTTTTCGTCTCATTCTGCACGAACGAAGCTAACGATGACTATACACCACATATTTATACGCAATGAACATCAAGTTCTTATCGTAATGGCGGAAGGGGATAACAAAAACGTCTCAGAGATTACGAGTCGCGGTACTATTATCGTTATCAAACAAGAATTAAATGACGTTGTCTCGATTAAACTAGTTCTGATAACCATTGATTTTTTTTCTTCCACATTCAAAACAACTCGTGATTACCGATTGATATTCGGACCCCGTTACGATTAATAGTTAATCAATGGGACAGGATTCGGCTTTTACCGTAGATGTGTTTTGTGGTAATGATGATGGGCATAGAATCTGGCTATATCAATTTCTGATCACTTTAACAAGTACCTTAATGTTTTCGCGCCCAAGTAATCTATTTCCCTTAGAATAACCCATTATCTAGCCGGAGATCGAATGATTCGGATATCTTCGGTTTTAATAGAGCCCGGCCAGGCTTTGCTAACGTCAGTTAATCTGACATTAATACGCTTAGTCATTCTTTATATCCGATAATCAGGCGGGGATCCAGAGGGGGGGTCCAGGGGGTCCGGACCCCCCCCCCCTGCTCAGACTTGAAAATTTGAAACTTAAATCTATGCGATTTTATTGGCGATTTTTAGACCTGTAATTTTGGAATTTACCTTCCGGAAATACGTCAGAATGCGCCAAATTGAATCTAATTTACCAAATTTTTCTGGGGCCCTCCTAATTTACCAAATTATTCTGGGGGAGCCCCCCCCCCCCTCTTAATTGGTTGAGCGCCTTTGGCGCTGGCGAATTAGTTAAGCAATTATCAAACCTAGACCCCACCCCCCTGCAAAAAATCCTGGATCCGCGCCTGATAATATGAAATGAGGTTTAACACCCTCCTGTTCTGCTCCGGTTGGACTTTCGAAGACGAGCACACGCCAGGCAGTGTGTTATGTGTCTATGAGGGAAATGGTGCCCGGGCACCGGCGCCGACCCACCCCCACCCCCTAAAAAAATTGTGTCCTTGTAGTGTACGTGTGGGGTGTCTGTAAACTTAATGTTGTGCATGAGGCCCTGCCTACCATTTCTAAAATACTTGATGAATTTTCCCGCCAGTTCAGCAGCGTTCTTTCCCGATTAACAAACACATAACACATGAAAATTGATTCCAGAGATCGCTGAGATAGTGGGAACATCTCCCAAGTCGCCGATATAATTTTTATCTTTGGTTTAAAAAAATATTTTTATGGATTTTTGTAGCACATCTTGATATCAAAAACACAAGATTTATGGATTCCGCCAAAATGGAATTAGATTATATTTTCCGATCTATTAAAACCAAGATTTTATCCGAGTCAATTTTAATGAAATGAAATATTTGAGCCAAATTTTGTTACCGTGAGATGGAAACAAAATCGAAATTGAAATTGATAGAAGACATTGACTTCATATCGAGCTTACAACCGCTTCCTCTAAGGGTGTTATCGCATTCAAGTGTTTCCTTGGAAACTCGTGAGAAGAGTCAGTCGTGAATGAGAGACCCGTTTAGCCTGGGTGGGAGATAGATGAGCAATTAAAATAGCATTATGCAAGAGCAAAATCTTCTTATTACAGGTCTCTCTTTAGGCCTGAAATGTTATCTAAATAATCAATTAGACATTAATTAACATATCCAGACCATAATAAACTCTGTTGGCGGATTAAAATCCTATATGCCGCTTAATGGCCGTTGATAATTAAATAAATCAAGTGGATAATCGAGACTATGCTGTTTATATTAATGATTTGAGTAATGATGACCGAGGCTATGAGAATATTTCAAACGCTTTTTTCTCGGCTAATAGTGGATCAATGTGACTGAAATTTTCAGCAAATTACCTTTACACTATTTAGTTTTTAACTATTATAGTGAGAACTACCGTCTCTCTTTCTTATCTCCAATAATGTAACTTTAAGATATTTTGACCACTTCCTTTTCCTTGGTCGATTGCCGGTTATACTTGACAAGGGGTAATGTCGCCTTTCTAACCTCGTGGGTTTTCGTCGGGTCTTCCGGTTTCCCAAAACGCCTAAAAACCCCATTAAACCACATTCTCCCTTTCTATAGGCTCCAAAGGCGTTGCGGGGGTTGGGATGGCCTAGTGGTCTAGAGTGCCGCGCTTGGACCTCTAGTTGGCCGGTCACCTCTGGCTTGCGGCTGTGGTTTCGATCCCTGGTGTGAGCGTATGTGGCATGGAGATAGGGGCGCCTTCTCAACCACGTGGGTTTCCTCCGGGCACTCCGGTTTTCTCCCACTGCTAAAGACTCCTACGCGCAAGCGAATTATTGGAATAAAATTGAAAAACCATATGTTAGTCCCAAAATGACCTAGTTTGTGTCGAGTGGACGTTAAACCCCATTTCTCTCTCTCTCTCTCTCCAAAGGCGTTGCGCCCAAGACACAGGTCAGGAGCTAAGTGAGAGCGGCGAAACGACGAGCTGCTTTGAGTCTTGGTTTTGAGTTTTTGCAAACCCTCGAAAGTGGTCAAAATTCACGCATCTAGTTTTAATGCGGTTTTCAACATTATAATCATAATCACAATTCCTAACCAGTGTCAAATAAATACAGTGGGTCAGATATGCTACAAATTGACTATAGCATGTTCCACACAGATAAATATTACCCGGCGGCATTGGCAAGGACTCTCCCCTTCCCGGCACACACATATAAATATTGTTTTTCAATCTGATTAAAACACAGATCCAATTTCGTTTCGTTTTTTATAGTTCAAAATTTCGTTTTTACTTGTCTTCACTACTCATGGATCTGGAGGACTTGTTATTTAAGTCGTGTTCTGCCTGAAATGAGGGGTCAGCCAATCAAATGGTCTGTCGAATCGACCGTTTGACATTTTCATGCGTGGAACTGTGGGTAGATATTACCAGCCAATGACGTCTATACTAACACCAGCGGATAGAAATCAAAACAAAACAAAAGTAGATTTTAAAAAGCATGGCGGTCGCTAATTGGTTAATCGAATGACTGACGTTATCGGGTCAAATGTCCCGTGCTTGATACCTGACGTCATAGAACGTGAGCTCCCACTATAACCTGTTAGATCTACATGAGTGTAGGCCATCGAAAGTATAAAAAACGAAACGAAATATAGATCTATATTTTAATTAGATTGATTGTTTTTTGGTTGGCCCGACCGGGATACTGTTCCTTATTCAAAATCATGGGTTACCACGCCCCCGATACAGGTAGGCCTAGTATGTGGCAGTGCCTAAAGTTCAAATCTTTTATTTCTTGCTTTAAAATAAAAATACACATCTGACTTAATCCTAAACTACGAGTTAAAAGCCTACCCTTATCTCCAACTTCAACTCGTGTCAAATAAATATTAAAATGACAGTTTCTGAATTATCCTACCCTTTCCACAAAGTTCAAATCTTTAAATTCTTGTTTAATAAAAATACACATCAGACTTATCCTAAACCAAGAGTTAAAAACCTGGCCGTCTCTACAACTTCAATTCTCGTCCAATAAAAATTAAAATGACGTTTCTGAATTATCCTGGCCTTTCTAAAAACTTCTAACACTTTAAACATTTTTGTATCCAGGACTTCTGGTCGGTGTCACTTTAATTCTAAAGATATAACATAATTTCTACTTCAGTTCAAACAATAAACGCGCTAACACGTTTTACTTTTCCTAAATGTCAAGAGGACATTTCAAAACGGGCATGATTCAGTCCTCAAGTGATCCGAAGCAAAAATATTTTCTGACACCATCAATAAAATTTAGAAATATTGGCTTCTAGTAGTATCGGATTTCACTCAACCAAGTTTTGCTATTTACATGTAAAATTATGAAATACAAAAGAAAAAATTGTTGGAGTTAAACAAGAAAGGGAGAGAGAGAGAGAGAGAGAGAGAGAGAGAGAGAGAGAGAGAGAGAGAGAGAGAGAGAGAGAGAGAGAGAGATGGGGTTTAATGCCCACTCGACATAAACAATTCGTGGGTTTTCTCCGGGGCCCCCCGGTTTCTTCCCACTGCATGCTAAAGACCCCCACGCGCAAGCGAAGTGAAATAATATTGAACCATAGGCCTATGTTAGTCCCAAAATGACCTAGTTTGTGTCAAGTGGACGTTAAAACGTTGTTTTTCCCCACTGGAATTTTTGGTTTTTAATCTGATATCAGTTGTCATAAAATGGTTATTTTTTCGGGGAGTGTACCGAATAGCCCAACTAAGTTGGGGTTACAAATTACGTAAACAATACAAAAAAAAAGTTCCAAGTAAATATCTGTTAAAACACTATATAGAGGATGACACGTAGACAGCATTCTAGGTTTTATTTTGACAGCAGTTCTTGCCGAAGTTCATCAACACACTTGATTAGGTCTGCCATTCTTCATGCATTTCTCGAGCGCGCAGTCGACAACCACTCCAAAATATTGAACATTCTGTCTTAGAACTTCTATGATCTTTAGTTATAGGCCTATTCTACACAAATTCGTGCTGATTTCTGTATCCAGCTAAAATGTGAATAATAACGTCAGATGTACGAGTTAGACATTGTACAAATTAATCATAATCCTTTATAAAAGACGCTCGTGTACCAAATGGCGTGACGTCATTAGCCGTCTGCAACTTTAAGCGGGAACTAGCAGACGATATCTTGGTGTGAAATCCGCAGGTTTGGCAGAAGTGGCGAAACCGTCAGCGATGCAGGAGCTGTAGGATTCCAGTCGCCCTCGGCTATCTATTTTTCTGTTCGTTCAAGTAATTCTAGACAAAATCGAAGGCAATCAACGAAATATATTGAATTTAGAATGGAAAACGTGTTGATTTAAGGGATTATGTTATCGATACGACAAAGAGTACAGGCGTTAAAAATGAACAACTGTCAGATCGAATTTGTCTGAGGTAAGTAGAAACAGATAATTCCATGCCATTTATTTCTATTCTGTATAGTTCGTTAGATTCTAAAGGATGTTTGAAGAGCTCAGCAGACCGAACCAACCAAGGGTGTATCTATAGCATCGTTCGTATGAATAATAATGAAGACAGTACCGTATAAATAATAGGCTACAATCATACTGGGGTTTAAAAGTTTTTGGCAATCATGTTTGTTCCAACTCCCTTTTACATTCCGTCACATTTACTACTGGTTGGTACGTGGGGAGGGCTGGGAGTTACGGTTAGGTTTAAAAGTTTGGGGGAGAGGTCAAGTCTTCACTTGTAAGCACTGCCATCAATTCTGTGACAAGTACTATCGCAGTTTCCCATTGTAAAGCCCCAATACCACTCTTGTTGTAACTGAATAATATGTCCCAATCTTTATTCTGGTCAACAAATTGTAATATTTTACAATATTCAAATAAATTGATGATACAAATTTCATCGTAACACACCTAATTTAAAAAATTGGAAAAATTCAACTACATGATTTGAAAAGGTTAACGTAAACCTTTTCAAATGTGACTTGGATTTTAAAATATTTTCGAACTCTCTGGGCAAGTAAAATATGATGTAATGGATAATTTACACAACAGGTAGGACACATTTAAACATCTGGTACTTAGATTACTTAGAATAAGACTATTATTTATTTTCTAGAGCTGCCAAGCCAGCAAGAGTGTTATTGTCCCTTTAAGAAAAAGGAGTCACAATTAATATTAACCATATGCCACAAACATAGCCTATATTTAATTGTTGACAAAACACTGAAATTCAACATAATGTTAAACAATTACATGTAAGCTACTCATAGATGGAAGAACTAATCTTCTTTTCACTCGGGCTACTTGTTATTTACTTTCTCTGGTGCCACAACAACAATGAAATATTGACACACAAAAATGGGAGTCACATCAAACATGAATTTTTTTTATGACAGACGAAGAATGAATGAATGTGCACAAGATCAAGCGAATTCAATGAATTGGGTTCATTTGTGAGTTCTATTTTGTATAGCGGATGATGAAAGTCTTTTATGTTTTATTTTAAGAATATGTAGGCCTACACTAAATAAGCCTGTTTTAGATAAAAATTAAAATGTTTTTATTATAAGATTTGATTGATTAATTTTATTGTGGCTGGATCACAAAGCATGTAGAAGAGAGCAGAGATATGTAATAATTAAAGTTTTTAAATCACTGGGGTAAGGAACTAGGGAAATGTGTGTGTGTGTGTGGATGGGGTGCATTGGGGGTGGGTGAAGGGAGTAGGGATGTAATAGATAAGGTTTTTATGCCAGGGATAAGGAACTGGGGAAGTTGGGGAGGGGGATGAAAGGGAGCAGAGATGTAATAATTAAGGCTCTTACGTCCTTAAGAAGGTATTGGGGGGGGGGGAAAGGAAGGAGGGTAAAAGAAAGAAAGGATGTAATAAATATGGTTTTTACATCCCTGGACTAAGGAACTAGAGGAGTAGGGGTGGGAGGGAAGATCAAAGAGCGTAGGGAAGTAATAATTAAGGTTTTTATATCCCTGGTGGAAGAACATAGTGAAAGGGGAGTGTGGGGTTGAATAAAGGTTAGTGCTCCTACGGTTAGTAATTTTCACTATTCGAATAACCTAACAAAATAAAACCGGTTTGACGGTTAACCGAATACGGTTAGTAAATGGTTTGCTTTTTTATCCTTTTTGGTTAAATTTCTTGTATGTGTTTTATGTCTTCTATTCAACACCTATTTTTGTAGCTAACAAAGCCTAATTCAGCAAAATTATATTCTTGAATTAACTTTTAATTTCATATAAGATTTGTAATTTCATAAAAAATGTCATAAAAATCTGTACATTCGGTTAACCTAACCTACCAATCCTAACCGATTAACATCTAGCTTAGAACGGTTAGCGGTTAACCGGTTAATCGTAGAAGCACTAATAAAGGTTTTTACATTCTTAAAGGGAATGAACTGATGGGTTTAGGGATTATATACCAATATATTAATAGTGCATCAGGCTACTTCTCAGCATGGCAGCTCTACATTTTTGTTTTGTTTATTTTACCTCACAAATTGGCGTGTTTCATCAAATTATTGGCACAACGCAGCGCCAAAGACACTGTACAAATATTATTATAATATCAGAAGAACATCAAAACATGAATTAATAAGCAATAGAATGTTCTATATTTCTATCAAGGCCACTGAATGAGCAACAACAAAGATAAAAAAGGCAAAAAAAATCTCGCGAAAAAAAAAAGTTCGATTTATGTATCAACCATTTATTATACATTAAATTTCTCCTCATACAAATACTGGTATGGATACATGTTTAGCGGTATCATCATTTTATCTGCCAAAATTGCGAACTCATTCCTGGAGGGGGGTGTGTCGATGAATGATCATAAGGTTTGTCATTGAGTGTCGGGTGTTTGATCACTACATTGACTGAGAAAGTTCACCTAGATTTTCCGCCGTGCACGTAAAAGATCCCTTGGCAGTTGGAATTTGATATAAGAGTATTCCTTAGCGTTGCTGCCCAGGCAAAATTTCCCTCATAGCACACTGTATGGCATATGCCCGTTTTAATTAGCCCAGTTTAGGAGGAGCAGAACAGTAGGACGTTAAACCCCATTTCATTTCTGTCATTGAGTCAAGTGGCGTGGTTTCGATTCCCTGGTTGTACGTGACAAGGAGTAGGGTCGCCTGTCCAACCTTGTGGATTTTCTCCCTATTAATTGTATAGAATTCCAGAAAAAATATGTGTTTAGTTAGTAGTTTATTATTATGTTTTGAATTGCATATATATGGGGGCACCAAAATCTTTCTGTGGGTTTTAACCCTGCCTTGACTTGATGTGGTACTGCGTCTGACCTGGATGTTTATCTTCTGTAGGGGTTTGGCTGGCTGAACGGGTAAGCACGTGCGCACTGTATCATAAGGTCTGTCATTGACTTCATTGAGTCAACTCGCGTGGTGTTGATTCCCTGGTTGTCTGTGGGTTTTCTCTTCTGACTACTTCAGTTTCCTCCCACTGCTAAAGACCCCTACGCGCAAGCGAATCATTGAAATAAATATTGAACCATGATATGACCTAGTTTGTGTCGAGTGGGCTTAAACTCCATTTCTCGACTCTTTTGGGTCAAAATTATTTTAAATTCAAATTTCATCCAATCGTGTGACCGACTGCATCATGGATGGTTAATTGGATAGTTTCTATAGCAAACTGTCCATCCATGATGGACGAGGCATCCTGTGAAATTGACAGGACTGAGTTGCGATGACTGATGGGAGGCTAGATTTTGAGATATAATTCAGAGACTATCTTTTAAAGATACTTTCACAGAAAAGTATTTATCGAGTGGTCATTTCCAATAAAAGTATGTCAAATTTGGTATATGGAAAGTATAGACACCCAATCTTTCTAGAAAAATACTGGTGGATAACCCAAAAAGCGCTGTATCATAATAAATTCTGTCATTGAGTCAACTGGCGTGGTTTCGAAACCCTGGTTGTACATGACAAGGAGTAGGGTCGCCTGTCCAACCTTGTGGGTTTTCTCCGGGTCCTCCAATTTCCTTCCACTGCTAAAGACCCATACGCGCAAGCGAATTATTGAAATAAAATTATAACCATATGTTAGTCCCGAAAGGCCTAGTTTGTGTTGAGTGGACATGAAACCCCATCTCTCTCTCTGCCTCTCTCTCTCTGGCTGTCTGTCTGTCTGTCTTGCTCTCTGTCTCTCTCTCTCTCTCTGTATCACAATTATACTTGTAATGTGTGTATTTGTCATTTTAAACATATGACTTGACGCCAGCAATATATAGCTTTTTTGATTTATCTGCTTGAGGTCCTTTAAATACCTTGCTAATACCGCCCCTGGCAGTGTTTCCATCTCGTCTTTTATGTTTTTTCCCATTGATAAAAGAATTGTCGAAACAATCATGCAGTGCAACTTTTTCAATCTATTGTCACCTGACAAACACTGAGAAGGACGGCAGACGTTAGATGACAAATGATGATCAATATACATATAAAAAACGCTAAAAAGTCAAGAATTAAGAACGACGTGCCTTAAAAATAGCTATTCAAACACAGCTGTTTGCTAATGGCCGTCGAAGATGGAGGCTTTTATTAACAGGCAATTCAAATGATAAATTGATTCAATGGCATATATATTTTATCATTTTGTGATAATGACTACAGAAGCCTAGTCGAAACGTTGCTCTTTAAAGGGACAATAACACTCTTGCTGGCTTGGCAGCTCTAGAAAATAAATAATAGTCTTATTCTAAGTACTAGATGTTTATTTGTCCTACCAGTTGTGAAAATTATCCATTACATCATATTTTACTTGTTCAGAGGGTTCGAAAATATTTCAAAATCCAAGTCACATTTGAAAAGGTTTACGTTAACCTTTTCAAATCATGTAGTTGAATTTTTCCTATTCTTTACATTAGGTGTTTTAAGATGAAATTTGTATCATCAATTAATTTGAATATTGTAAAATAATACAATTTGTTGACCAGAATAAAGATTGGGACATATTATTCAATTACAACAAGAGTGTTATTGGGGCTTTAATAAGCAGTAATTGTATTCACTATTCCATAGAATTGTGACCAGTATCATTGAAATGGTTTAGCGTTTTAAATGTCATTAAGTTGCCTGTTTAGTGTTTATGAATTCTTTTCGACTCATTATTGGAAAATGAAAAGCTGTTTTTAATGGTAGGGGAGGAGACAACCCTGAATAAAATCTTGACTCTGAAAACTGTTTTGTAATTTTTTTATGTAAATATTGCTAGGGAGGCCTTGATAGATGTCAAGCAAATTATTATTTTAACTGGTTTTAGCAGCAGCTAGAAAGAGCTGCATAAAATCTTAACACTGAAAGGAGTTTTGTAAATATTTTTAGGGAGGGCTTGTAGTTGTCAAGCAAGATGTTATTTTACACATTTTTAAGAGGCAGCTAGAAAGCTTGCAAACGTTATAATTTATAAATTGTTTTTGACTCATTTAGAGGTTGTCAAGCAAGATATTTTATCAGCTGGTGTTAGAAGAAGTGAGAAAGAGCCTCATAGGTAATATTTATGAATCCTTTTTGTCAGGTTAGTTTTTAATGTGTAGGGTGGATAGCCTACAAACAGAATAAAATCCTCTTAAAAATGTAAATTTCATGAAAATAGAACTTTCTTAACACTGAAAATTTCATTAAATCACTTAATACTGAGTGACGTAATCACTGTTGGAGAGAGAGAGAAATGGGGTTTAAGTATACTCGACACAAACTAGGTCATTTTGGGACTAACATATGGTTTAATTTTATTTCAATAATTCGCTTGCGCGTAGGGGTCTTTAGCAGTGGGAGGAAACCGGAGTGCCTGGAGGAAATTACAGAGGTTGAGAATGCGCCCCATCTCCATGCCACATACGCTCACACCAGGGATCAAAAACACGGCCGCAAGCCAGAGGTGACCGGCCAGCTAGAGGTCGAAGCGCGGTACTCTAGACCACTAGGCCATCCCAACCCCCCATCACTGTTGTAACTTCTGACATAAATTGTTTATCATCATAGCAACATCACTTGTTAATCAAGACTCAGCCTTGCTTATCCATTTTTATACGCCCACATGGAAATGTGGTCGTATATTGCCGTCGCTCCCGTCCGTCCGTCTGTCCGTCGGTCCGTCCGTCCATCGTTCACAATTTCTTGTGAACACTCTAGAGGCTAAAGTTAATATCCGATTGACTTTAAATTTATACACGATGTTTAAGGTCTTGAGATGAAGAAGCCTATTGATTTTCAGCGATATCCGATAATTACTACTAGAGTTATGACCCTTGATCACTTTGAAAAATCTTGTGAACGCTCTAGAGGCTAAAGTTAATATCCGATTGACTTTAAATTTATACACTGTTTTTAAGGTCATGATACGAAGAAGCCTATTGATTTTCAGCAATATCCGATAATTACTGCCAGAGTTATGGCCCTTGATCACTTTGAAAAATCTAAAGTTAATATCCGATTGACTTTAAATTTATACACACTATTTACGGTCATGATACAAAATAGCCTATTTATTTTCAGCGATATCCGATAATTACTGCCAGAGTTATGACCCTTGATCACTTTGAAAAACCCTGTGAACGCTCTAAAGGCTAAAGTTGATATCCGATTGACTTTAAATTTGTACACAGTGTTTAGGGTCATGAGACGAAGAATCCTATTTGATTTTCAGTGATATCTGATAATTTCTGCCAGAGTTATGGCACTTAAACACTTAGAAATATTTTGTGGACGAAGGCCTTGAGACAAACCATCAAAACTATTCTAATCATTTCTGATAATTACTTAATGGGCTATTACTCGTAATAAGATTATCATGTGTTGTAAATGTTCTCCTTACTGACAAAAGAAACAATATGCGACAATCTTTGTTGACTGCCCGGACGACTTAGCTGTTGTGGGCGTATGTTTCGTTGCCTGGCAACCTATCTTTAAATTAAATCAATGAATGGGGATCACATTTTTATCTCTGCCATCCGATGATCTAGAGAGTTGATTATAGGGTGTCATCCGATGATCTAGATCAGTGATTCTCAACCGTGGGACACATGAAAAAAATAGTGGCACACCTGGCTAAATATATAGGAAAAATATTTGAATTTTGCAAAATAAAAACATAGCAAGTCATAGACAACATACAGTCGTAGACACAGACTATTCATAGAGACATCGACTGACTCAAAACTAGATATAGAACAACACAGCTATGAACTTACAGTAGGCACCAGTTGATACTCAATTAGGATCGTCTGCTTTTTCGCATTTTCTTAGTGTGCCATTCAAATTTTCGCGGCACACATGGGAAGTTTTTGCGGCACACAAGTGTGCCGCGGCACACTGGTTGAGAACCACTGATCTAGATGGTCTAGAGAGTTGATTATAGGGTGTCATCAGATGCTCTAGGGAGCTGATTATAGGGTTGTCCTATGAATAAATGTAGAAATAATAAATTATTTATCAATTGTAGCGAAAATAAATCCTGTAATAGGCTGAATGAGATCTTAATGTATCTTTTATGAAACGGATATATGTTAGTTCAAAATTGGCTTGGGAGGGATGTCCGAATGGTTAGCGCATGCACATTGTACCAAGGTACCGGTATGTCATTGAGTCAACTGACATGGTTTTGATTCCCTGCTTGTACGTGACAATGAGTAGGGTCACCTCGTGGGTTTTCTCCCGGTCCCCTGGTTTCCTCCCACTGCTATAGAACCCTACCCGCAAACGAATTATTAAAATAAAATTGAACTGTATCAGTCTCGAAATAACTTTGTTTGTGTCAAGTGGAGGTTACCTCTCTCTCTCTCTCTTCCTCTCTCAAAATGGCTTATATATATTTCATGGACAAGATCTTTATTGTTTAACTCCAACAATTTATTCCTTTGTATTTCATAATTTCACATGTGAATTGCAAAACTTGGTTGAGTGAAATCCGATACTTCTAGAAGCCAATATTTCTAAATTTTATTGATGGTTTCCGAAAACATTTTTGCTTCTCAATTACTCGAGAACTGAATCATGCCCGTTTTGAAATGTCCTCTTGACATTTAGCAAAAATGAAACGTGTTAGTGCCGTTTATTGTTTGAACTGAAGTAGAAATTATTTTATATCTTTAGCATTAAAGAGTACGTGTGAAATTGAAGTGCTAAAATAAAGAGGAATGGTGAATTTACCTTAGTCTCAAAATTTCAGTTCAAAATATTGAGCCGATTGGAGGTGAACGTCAAAAATGCTTATCCGGACACATAACCCTTTCAAGACTTTGGGTAAATTTTTCGTCTGGTAACCTGATCATATCGATTCCCGTTCCTTTATACAATAAATGACCCATGTGATGTACTTGATAACAAACGGTAAATTTTACCTACACATTATTTTTATTAAATAAAAGTCTGGTTTTATCCACTGTATAATACAGCTTGGGACACTGGTTTCTATTTCCAGATGAAGACTGACGGGTTTAAGTTGTTTGAAAAAGTATCACATATATTGAGTTAGTTGTTCGACCCCAAGGTAGAGGTTTTTAACACAACATTAAGCAGTTTTATTTTTCAAAATATTATCCGGATTAGCCCTTTAAAGTGAGACTGACCAGAAGTCCTGGATAAAAAAATGTTTAAAGTGTTATAAGTTTTTGAAAGGTCATGATAATTCAGAAACTGTCATTTTAATATTTATTTGATGAGAATTGATGTTGAAGAGAAGGGCTGGTTCTTAACTCTTAGTTTAGGATAAATCAGATGTGAAATTTTATTAAACAAGAATTTAAAGATTTGAACGTTTTGGAAAGGTCAGGATAATTCAGAAACTGACAATTTGATTTTTATTGGACGAGAATTCAAATTGAAAAGACGGTTTAATTTTTATACGCCCACATTTTCATGTGGGCGTATATTGTCGTCGCCCCTGTCCGTCCGTCCGTCCGTCCGTCCACAATTGTTTGTGAACAGTCTACAGGTCACAATTCTTATCCGATTTCAATGAAACTTAAAATATAGGTTTATCACCCTAAGATCTCGGTTCCTTTCGATATTGGCATGTATCGGACTGTAACTTCATGGGTTATGGCCCCTGATTGTACGTTTTTTAGCTTGTGAACAGTGTAGAGGTCACAATTTTGAACCGATTTGGATGAAACTTGAAATGCATGTTTATAACCCATAGATCTCTGTTCCTTTCGATATTTGCGCCAATCGGATCGTAACTTCCTGAATTATGGCCCCTGATTGTCCGAAAAATCGCCCTTTTTAGCTTGTGGTCACTCTGGAGGTCAAAATTGTTATCCGATTTAAAAAACCGTTTGATTATATCACCGTTCCATGGTTATGAAGGTTGAGTTCGAATTTCGTGAAAATCGGACCAAAATTGACGGGCAAAATGGCCGCCGTTTGTACGCGAATAGTGTGAAAATAAATATGTTATATCAAGGTTGTGGACCTTATAGTGGTCTCAATTTTGAACCGATTTTGATGAAACTTGACATGTATGTTTATAACCCAAAGATCTTGGTTCCTTTCGATATTTGCTCCCATCGGATCGTAACTTCCTGAATTATGGCCCCTGATTGTCCGAAAAATCGCCCTTTTTAGTTGTGGTCCCTCTGGAGGTCAAAATTGTTATCCGATTTAAAAAAACGTTTGATTATATCACCGTTCCATAGTTATGAAGGTTGAATTCGAATTTCGTGAAAATCGGACCAAAATTGACGGACAAAATGGCCGCCGTTTGTACGCGAATAGTGTGAAAATAAATATGTTATATCAAGGTTGTGGACCTTATAGTGGTCACAATTTTGAACCGATTTTGATGAAACTTGACATGTATGTTTATAACCCAAAGATCTTGGTTCCTTTCGATATTTGTTCCCATCGGATCGTAACTTCCTGAATTATGGCCCCTGATTGTCCGAAAAATCGCCCTTTTTAGTTGTGGTCCCTCTGGAGGTCAAAATTGTTATCCGATTTAAAAAAACGTTTGCTTATATCACCGTTCCATAGTTATGAAGGTTGAATTCGAATTTCGTGAAAATCGGACCAAAATTGACAGACAAAATGGCCGCCGTTTGTACGCGAATAGTGTGAAAATATGTTATATCAAAGTTGTGGACCTTATAGAGGTCACAATTTTGAACCGATTTTGATGAAACTTGACATGTATGTTTATAACCCAAAGATCTTAGTTCCTGTCGATATTTGCGCCCATCGGATCATAACTTCCTGAATTATGTCCCCTGATTGTCCGAAAAATGGCTTTTGTTAGCTTTTGGTCCGTCTGGAGGTCAAAATTATTATACGATTTAAATAAAACATTTGATTATATCACCGTTCCATGGTTATGAAGATTGAGTTCGAATTTCGTGAAAATCGGACCAAAATTGACGGACAAAATGGCCGCCGTTTGTACACAAATAGTGTGAAAATATGTTATATCAAGGTTGTGGACCCTATAGAGGTCACAATTTTGAACCGATTTTGATGAAACTTGATATGTATGTTTATAACCCAAAGATCTTGGTTCCTTTCGATATTTGCGCCCATCGGATCATAACTTCCTGAATTATGTCCCCTGATTGTCCGAAAAATCACTTTTGTTAGCTTGTGGTCCCTCTGGAGGTCAAAATTATTATCCGATTTAAAAAACCGTTTGATTATATCACGGTTTCATGGTAATGAAGAGAGAATTTGAATTTCGTGAAAATCGGACCAAAGTTGACGGATAAAATGGCCGCTGTCTGTACGCAAATTGTGTGAAAATATGTTATATCAAGGTTGTGGACCCTATAGAGGTCAAAATTTTGAACTGATTTTGATGAAACTTGAAAAACATGTTTATAACCTAATGATCTTGGTTCCATTGCATATTTGCCCATATCGGATCGTAACTTCCTGAATTATGGCTCCTGATTGTACGAAAAATCACCCTTTTTAGCTTGTGGTCCTTCTGGAGCTCACAATTATTATCTGATTTAAAAAAACGTTTGATTATATCACAGTTACACCGTAGTTATGGGTGAGTTTGAATTATGATTTTCTGATGATTACTTAAAATGCAACAACTCTTGTTGACTGCCCGGACGATTTGGCTGCTGTGTGGGCGTATGTTTCGTTGCCTGGCAACCTATTTTTTTATTTTTAGGCTAGGATAAGTCAAATGTGTATTTTTATTTTAAAGCAAGAATTTAAAGATGCATTATGTAGAGATTTAGAATGATAGGAGCTAGCCGTTCTTGCTATAGTTTGGAAATAGATAATGCCAAATTAATAAATATACTGAAAATTTCAGTCAAATTACTTTATCATATTTGAAGTCATGAATATTCAGAGTTTTGCAAGAGCTAAATCTGCCTATAGCAGGTCTTTGTTTAGGCCTGAAATCTTATCTAAATTATTAATGAGACATTACTTAACTTATAATCTGACCTGCTGCTCAAAGCTCATTCATGATTAAATCCAAAAATTTATAATCGAGACAATGTTTTTTATTGTACTGACTTTAGTAATGATGATTGACACAAAATAAAAATCGCTAAATTCTCGGTTTAGAGTGGATCAATTTGACTGAAATTTTCAACAAATTCCCTTTTCATTAGCTGTTATAGCGAGAATTGCCAGCTCTTTATCTAATCTCCCATAATGTATGAATGACAAATGCTATTGGTTTAGTATTCTTCTCCTTCGTCTTCCCTTTCACCTTCCTAACCCGACCCTAACCCTGGACTTTACCATAACCCTTACCTACAATCTCGCCAACTATAACGTACCTTATCCCTATATACATCTCCGAGACAGATTCAAATTTTTTTTCAATTACGTTTCTTATTCCATGGACATGAAACATCCACTAACATGTCGACACTTTTCCACATAAACCTCTCCTGTTGACAGGAAATTAGTGACACAGTGTGATTTCCAAATGCCATTAATTTTATACCCCTTGAGTTTTTCGCCAGACAAATTTAATAAACATTCTTAAAATGTACTGAAAAATGACAATTTTTGTAGACTTGCTCATCACATATAGCTGTTGAACTCTTGTAGATATTGATACAGCAAACTAATACAGAACCCTTAAAGTGGCATTAGGTAAGCTTTGATAAAGAGCTGACAATTCTTAGAGAGAGAGAGAGAGAGAGAGAGAAATGGGGTTTAACGTCCACTCGACACAAACTAGGTCATTTTGTGACTAACATATGGTGTCAATTTTATTTCAATAATTCGCTTGCGCGTAGGGGTCTTTAGCAGTGGGAGGAAACCGGAGTGCCCGGAGGAAACCCACGAGGTTGAGAAGGCGCCCCTATCTCCATGCCACATACGCTCACACCAGGGATCGAAACCGCAGCCACAAGCTAGAGGTGAGCGGCCAGCTAGAGGTCGAATCGCGGCACTCCAGACCACTAGGCCATCCCAACCCCCCATTCTTGATATAAGAGTTAAAACATAGTTAATGAAAACAGAAATTTCAGTCAAATTTCTTTAATCTTAACGGAGATATTAGTGATTCAGTTTTAGGCTAGCCTTGATTGTCATTACTAACGCTGATGGTTAGATAATAAACAAAGTCTCGATTATCCATTATTACGTTAAATTATCCATTACAAAATGTTTTCAAATCCACAAAATATTGCAGGTTCACAATGGCATCCAGAGTTGTTTATGGTCTGGATAAGTTAATTAATTTGTAATTGATAATTGAGAAAACATTTAAGACCTAAAGAAAGACTGGCAATAGGCAGATTTAGCTCTTGCATAATTTATGTTTAAGTGAATTATTTAAGCTTTGTCATATCATACAGGGAGAATGCTGAAGACCAGGGTGACGTATTTGACTCAAGATATATTTTATTGGTGATTGATTAATCTTTCGTGGAATAGAGACTGGACCGTTTTTTTGGTGAAACGATAATGTTGGTAGTTATTTATAGACTATTTTCCTCAAAATAAAAATCCGACAGATTATTGGCAGTTATTCTTTTTTCATTTGAAAATGGATTGGAGAACAGGCTGGGCCTATGTTTTACTCCTCTCCAGATTGGCAGTTATTTAAAGCCTACTTTTGATTCCCTAGTATCTAAAATTTGAAAAATATAAATTTTGATTGTGAATTTTTATAGGCCCACATTTCAGTCCATCAATAATTTGCTTGTGCTCTTGCCATTAGACCATGTCCACTATCATCAAGTATTCCAATACTTTCTGAGCGTCATAGAAAACGCATCACTTAGTTTTTCGTATAACAAAATGATCCTGTAAACATATCTTATTTATTTTGCTTCTTATTGTGAACAATATTCAAATGGGAACACATAAATAACAACACATTTGTACACAGATGTCAGTAGCACGTCTGTCCTCCACTTGCTCTTACGCACGCTGTGCAGTGACGTAGCATGGAATTAACCATCTGTGTCGTACTTTGGTTTTGACCCCTCTGGCTTTGTACCGTTGATTACAGATTAAACATCTAAATGTGTTGTTATTGATGTGTTCTCATTTGAATATTGTTCACAATAAGAAGCAAAATAAGCGAATTATTGAAATAAAATTGAAACCATATGTTAGTCCCGAAATGACCTAGTTTGTGTCGAGTGGATGTTAAACCCCATTTCTCTCTCAATTGGGTACAAGCCCATCTTGTGAGTCTATCAGATTCCTCGGTCGTCGTGAATATCAGGTCTCGCGCTTTCTAGTTAAAATGTCTACTTGTGATAATCGAGTTACAAAGTTTAAGGTCGCGATATCAAAACCTCTGATTGGACGCTACTGTTTACGTGTCTGTAGATAACCTAGCTATAAGTTCGGGAATTGTGAAGTAATCTAGCAACGTTCAGATGTTGTAAAATATGCAGTCATTATATGCCTCTGGAACGTGATGTGAGTCTGATATGGTTTTACGTTTTACTTTAACTATCAGATGGCAAATTGAAAAGCAGTACTGTGTTTAAGCCATTGGATGGTAATCAAATGTTTTCTAGAAGCTCAAGAAAAACAAGCTGTTTTAACCAGACCCCGCTGCTTCTATGGCTGTTTTGTTTCACACTTTGTTAGAATCGTTATTTTGAAATATTATCCACTTCAAGCACTCAGGTCTAAGATGCATTATCTCATGAATGTTTTTTCACGTATCAATTCCCGATATTTTTATTGTTTTGTCTCTGAAGTAGATGGATGTTGTTCAAGATTGTTTTAAAATGGATGGATGGATGGATATCCAAAAAATGAAGTCAGACAAAGTCGAAAGAGGGTGATAAATGATTTCTCTCTATTCTGTTTTGTCTTCTTCTGTGATGTAGTTGATTTGAATAAAAACAACAAAGAAACAGAGACCAATTAATTGAGAAAGCAAGAAACAAACCAACTCATTGTCGTGTTTATCCGTATCACTTACAACGCTTAAAGCTGCTATTTCATATTTTTAAGTTACATATATTTAAAATGTATTAAAATTGAGCCCTAAAATAGATTGTATCTATAAACAGCCCTACCTTGTTAAAAAATAGGCCTAATCCCATTAATCCTATAATTCACTATTGCCAGTTGAGAAACTGGCAAAAATATCATTTTCAACTTCAAATTCAAATGTTTGAAGATAGCCATTCCATGGGGGTGAATGGAAAAACAAGGGAGGTAATTGTGTTATTATTTCCTGTGTCACTGATTTTTATGCCTGTGAAATAATGCCCATGATCGTATAATAGTGAGTTGACAACCTTTTGAGCAAAAGACAGAAATAATTATGTTTTGACTTTCTTAGAAAATATGAAATTCCCGCTTTAAAGCCACTGTTTGTCACTTGCATTTTTCAGACAATTGTTCACGGCTTATTTTGATATTACCATAGCCTATTCACAATACGCACAAATCAACAAGTTATTCGCAAATCTATCAAACTATAGCCTAGTCACAAAATGCTAATAATAGATTATGAATTTATCATATTTACGTTTAAATTATAAAGAAAAAAATTCTTCTATTGTTAATGTGACCATGTCACGCCCAGTAAATGTACCTGTTTTGGACTCGCCTAATAAATTCAATAAAAGGCAACACACGGATGATTCTGATCGCAATTGATTTTACAAATTCTCCGTCTGTCGTCATTTGCATTTTTCGGACCATATCTCATTTTCACAGCTTAATCAACACAATGTATGCAAATTGATTTCCGGTATTTAACAATATCAACGTATACAATTCATTATCTAATCCAGTCATTGGTTTTTAAGCTCAAGAACCATTGAGTACCAGAATACATGTACGATCCCCCATAATTTCCATATTTTACAAATTGACATGGTGAAAAGTCAGTGTATAATTGTGAATGAAGTCTTGGCTATATAGACTGTAAATAATGATATTTGTATCACGCAACCAGGGAATGCTCAGGTGCTAGAAAATGTTCTCTCTTTGGAATGCTAATGATACTGACTAAATAACCAAGTTTTCACTTTGGATTTAAAAACTGACTCAGATTCACATTGTCGGATATTTTCTAGAAGTGTATCCCCAGAGAAAATGATACTGAAATTTCAGTGAAATTTCAGTGAATTTCATTGAAATTTGAAAATTTTGCCCAATCTCACTGAAATGACCAAATTTCACTGAAATCTCACCAAAATTTCACTGAAATAAAAATATATTTTGGTCTATTACTGAAATTTCACCGAAATAAACAAAAATTTTGATCTACTGAAATTTCATTGAAATAAATTATATTTTGATCTACTGAAATTTCACTGAAATATTTATATTGCAAATTTCATTGAAATTACAAAAAATAAAAATGTTATTTTTTCATTGCAAATATTTTAATAACTCATTAACTGCATAGCCTATAAAAGATTTGTAATTTCTGAAAGAGAGCACTTTGAAATTATGGCCTATTATGTCAGAATACGAATTTTTTTTGATTTCCATTATTAATCATGTTATTTCCTGAAGTAGACAATTTCATTGACGTTTATTTTATTCGTCCATCATTTATTTTATTCGTCCATCACCGTACGGAATCCACGAACAGAACACGTGCTAAGTATGAATAATAACTTTAGTATGTTTAAAATGATATGTCTTAACTTCATTACGTACGGTCTAAACTTGTGACTCAACATCAAATTCGTTTCCAATATGTTCCGATAATCATTGTATTGTGATAGAATGGCTATTTTCTCATCGTAACACACGTTTTAATAGCCATATTTGGAAACTAGGTCATTTGATAACGGCACCCGTAAAATTCATGTACAGTAAATATTTTACGATCTACTAATATAATCATGTCTAGAAATCAACCTCTTTTATTTTGAATCATGAGAATAATTTTAACCCATCACAAATTTAAGTTTGGAAGTCAATCAGTCATTGTCGGTTAGCGTATACAACAATGACAGATTCCATGAGTGTTGGACACAGACGGCATTGGTGTCAAGTTACAGTGTTTTTAAAAATTTTGGATTGGAAAAACAAACGAAGAAATTTTTAATACTCTAATGGTTGTAAATATATTAAACTCTCACCCAAATGAAAAAGGACCTTACATGCATGTTTCATCGCTAAACTGATAAACTGGTGCTGCTATGTTATATAATTAACAGCAACATAGGGTATGTATTTTTCACCATTTTTCGTAAGGGTTCCGTAATTTTAATCAACCAAATTCCTGCAAAAAAAGGCGCGCGAGTTTGGAATAATATACATGACAACATGTAGCTGAGTTTGTACACGGTTTTTTCTGGATTATATGACCCCAAAACACCTATCACGGAATGGTTTGTTGGATATGTTTTGAAGTAGTTACTGATAAAAAATGGATACTGATATAGCGTATCTGCAAAGCAGACATGGTGAGTGTAGTTCCGTTGTTTAAATTCTAGTTCTGTAGACGTGTAGAAGATCGACCTATTCAAATTGGTGGTCGGTAATTTTCGTCATTCAAATTATGTGTGACCTGGCTATGTTTAGTTTTTAGAAAAATAAAAGTAAAATCGTTCTGTCTAGGATACGGATCCAGTTATTATAAATCGAAAGATATTTTATGAGAAAATTTTCACTTCAATCTGCAGTGTTATAAATGCACATTTATCCCTGGTTTCCAAAATGTTTTTTTTTTTGCCTATATGATGCTTTGTATTTGACAGGATAATTTGAAACTTATGAATTCTCTAATAGCGCATTGCATGGCACATGCCTATCTTTATTTAATATTATTTTGATTGTGTAATTTCAGGCCATATATTTTTATTATGGAAGAAAAGGGCGACACTAGAAGAAAAGGAAAATCAGAAGATGGAATACAGAGATTTGAGGGACAATCAATAATATATAGTAATATTGTAATTGTTTGAAGTTTCTTTTCGTAATGCATGTTAATAAAAACTTTGAAATACATGTAGTCAAGAGATTTCAGTAAACTTTCAACAAGATTTCAGTAAAATTCAACAGGATTTCAGTAAAATCTCACTGAAATTTCAGTGAGAGATTTAGTCAAAATATTATTGAAATTTCAGTGAGATTTCACTGAAATTTCAGTGAGAGATTTGGTCAAAATATTATTGAAATTTCAGTGAGATTTTACCGAAATTTCAGTGAAATTTTACTGAAATTTCAGTGAGATTTTACTGAAATTTCAGTGAGAGATTTGGTCAAAATATTATTGAAATTTCAGTGAGATTTTACCGAAATTTCAGTGAAATTTTACTGAAATTTCAGTGAGATTTTACTGAAATTTCAGTGAGAAATTTGGTCAAAATTTTATTGAAATTTCACTGAGATCTCACTGAAATTTCACTGAGATCTCACTGAAATTTCATTGAAATCTCACTGAAATTTCATTGAAATCTCACTGAAATTTCAATAATATTTTGACCAAATCTTTCACTGAAATTTCAGTGAGATTTCACTGAAATCTCACTGAAATTTCAGTGTTCATTTTCACAGGGGATTCCAAACAACTGATGCTCTGTATCGAAAAGTTCTGGATCCAAATGATTTCAAATTATAGGCAGGTACATCAAATGATAGTTTCCTTTCTGATGTTAATCATCATTTAGATTAATACAATGATACTGGATTTTGAAGGTAACCTGCCGCGGATCTTCATTAGAAGGCTTGATCTTGCTTTAACTCTGTACATCTTATCAAGCCAGCATATTTTGGCACTAATTTTGATTTGCTACTGACCCAGCTGGGGAGCCTATCAAATTGCTCGATCATCGTGAATACCAATTGGCTCACATTTTCCCGCTAAAATGCCTACCTGTGATAATCGATATGCAAAGTTTAAGGTTTGTTTACAATCAAGGTTTCCATGGAGGTTGCCATGTCTGATTTGAGCGTGGTTGTATTACAACATCTGATTTGATGCTATCGTTCACATTCATGTGACTGCATTAAAGGGAGATGACATAGGTATAATAAGGTCTGAAATTGCAGACCAGTCTAGATCTCGCAACTCACATTCGTTGCTTCAGGAACATTTGTGGTGGGGGAGTGGCAGACCCACTGGAACTCCCCCTCTGGACACACGTGTATAACTCTTCTTTTTTATACATGTACCAAACACCTCATTTTGCCCAGAGAGGGATTTTGACATTTACAAATTAAGAAAACATTTGTTCAGCTCACTGCAGAACCAAATATGGAATACAATGACTAATAACCTCATTGCGTCTGCCAGTTGCAATAAAGTTCCAAGATTGGGTCCTCACACCATTTTTATTGCCAATAACGGGGCATCATTGCTCGAGTAAAACCATTTTTTCCACTCATTGGAAGTTATTTGCAGGAATAATAAAAGATGTCTGTCATTCCCTATTGTATTATGATAAAGTATCCGTCGGCTTGTTTTCAGAAACACAGGAATTTCTGCTACGTTACCTGAAAGCCTAATCAATCGTGAAGTCATTATCCATCAAGTTGTTTGTCCAAACAGCAGACTTCTGGAACCTAAACGCCGTCAGTAACTAAGTACTTACGTGATATAGATTATTTACGTATTGATTGAACTGGAAAAGAATGTTCCAAGAAAATTAGTTAAATTGGTAATAGCATATTTTTTTGATTTAAAGGAGCTAAATCACTATTCTTTGGCACCAAGAAATGGACTGCAAGGCGTATTAATGTAACATGAATGTATAAATTTGCCGTAACTGACCAGGCGCGGATCCAGGATTTTTTGCAGGGGGGGGGTCTAGGTTTGATAATTGCTTAACTAATTGCGCTTAACCGATTAACAGGAAAATTTGGTAAATTAGATTCAATTTGGTGCATTCTGACGTATTTCCGGATGGTAAATTCCAAAATTTAAGGTCTAAAAATCGCCAATAAAATCGCATAAAAAATTTTCAATCCTGAGCAGGGGAGGGGTCCGGACCCCCTGGACCCCCCCTCTGGATCCGCGCCTGCTGACCGTTTCATTGGCTAATCCCTCACATCATCCAGAACACAGGTTATATATATAATTAACTGTTCCAGATCCTAGTGTAGTAAAGACAAGTAAAACGAAATTTTGAACATTGGAAAAAAAATGTGTTTTAATCAGATTGCTATTTACCTACAAGGTAATCAATTTCAATACTTTCCAAGTATGTTCTATCTATCTGTTCTTGGTAGCCGTGGTGGCCCAGAGGCACTGTCTCACTGACCAGGAGGTCCCTGGTTCGATCGCAGTGATGGCCAAGAAAGTTCTCAAGGATTTTCCAGCATCGTCTCACCTTGCCAGTGGTGTAGTGGTGCAAAGACAGCATCTTTTTGTTTGGATGGAGAAAGTAATTATGGTCCTGTGTACACATTGGTGTGCACAGAATAAAAACTTTGACACTTGGAATTTGAAATAGTGCCACTGTTTGAACAGTTTGGGGGTTTGGATGGCTGAATGATTAGTATGTGCGTGCTGTATCATAAAGCCTGTCATTAAGTCAACTGGCATGGTTTTGAATCCCCCGTTGTACGTGACAAGGAGTAGGGTTGCCTGTCCAACCTCGTGGGTTTTCTCCGGGTCCTCCGGTTTCCTCCCACTGCTAAAGACCCCTACGCGCAAGCGAATTATTGAAGTAAAATTAAACCATGTGTTAGTCCCAAAATGACCTAGTTTGTGTTGAGCGGATGTTAAACAGTTAAACCCCATTTCTCTCTCTGAACAAATTTTCCCCTCATAGCACACCTGTCTTCATTAGCCCAATCGGATCAGACATTGCATTTCCATCTGCGTGTTTTTTTCTTGCTCTTTAAATGGCAAGAATTAATCATGTGTTAGTAAGTGAATCATAGAGGTTTAGTCATGCACATGGCTGATTACCTATGTCTGTGATAACATTTCAGCTTGAGACAACTCATTCCCTTAGCGGATCCATATTCTCTGCATTGTCAAACACTATAAAATCATAGAAAAGTTAAATTTAATCAACTTCAATATAGCCGGAAATAGAGAAGACTTGTACTGTATTAAAGAATTTTTTGGTCTGTTTGCATTATTGTGAAATTAATGACATTTCAGCTTAAGACAACAAATTCCCTTAGTGGATCCATATTCTCTGCAATGTCCGACGCTAAAAAATTCATAGAAAATTCCAGTTTAATCAACTTGTATAGCCGGAAATAAAGAAGACTTCTACCCTATTAAAGGATTTTTTTCTGGTGCATTGTTTTGGAATTGATGACATTTCAGATAGAGACCACCTGATTTTTTTAGCAGATCTATTTTATCTGCATTGTCAGACGCGGAAATATCATAGAAAATTTTATTTAATCAACTTGCAATAGTTTGGAAATATTGAAGACTTGTACCGTATTAAAGAAATGTTTTTTTCTGGTGCTTTAGTAAGTAGAGTGGAAGTTGACGACAGACATGGAAATTAAATAGGAACTTAAGTGTGATCCCAACTAAATTCTGTGACTAAATACTGAATCGATATAAAATTTGGATTATTTTCTTTTTATTTTTGGATTGATTTATTTTGAAATTTTTTGTATCAAGCCATCTAACTATAAAGAGGGTTTAACTTCCACTCGACACAAACCAGGTCATTTTGGGACTAATATTAGGTTTAATTGGCTGGAATGGTTAACATGTGCTTTGGATCATGGAGTCTGTCATTGAGTCAAGTGGCGTGGTTTCGATTCCTGGCTTTTATGTGACAAGGATAAGAGTCACCCATCCAACCTTGTGGGCTTCCTCCGTGTCCTTCGGTTTCCTCCCACAGTTATAAAGACCCCTAAGCACAAGCGAATCAATGAAATAAAATCAAAACATATGAAGAGCACAGAGGAAAAATGATTTAAGTCACTTTTTCAACGAACCCCAGTCGTGGCAAAGAGTAGGGTCGTCTGTCCAACCTCGTGGGTTTTCTCCGGGTTCTCTGGTTTCCTCCCACTGCTGAAGACCCCTACGCACAGGCAAATTATTCAAAATGAAATTAACCATATGTTAGTCCCAAAATGACCTAGTTTGTTACAAGTAGACGTTAAACCCCATTTCTCTCACTCGCCTCTGCTTCTATGATTAGGCAAAATCATTTTAATTTCCTGATTATCAGCCATTTTAATCACATGAAAGATCTTTAACTTCAAATTTTGAAAATTTAGAACTAAAAGCTTTTGAACACTACAACTTCAACTTTTAAAATAATTCTTTTTCCAAGAAAAATAAGAAGAAAAATTTGTACATGAGACAGAGAGAGAAAAATGGAGTTTAACGTCCAATCAACACAAACTAGGTCATTTCAGGACTAACATATGGGTTAATTTTATTTCAATAATTCGCTCGTGTGTAGGGGTCTTTAGCAGTGGGAGGAAACAGGAGTTCCCAGAGAAAACCCACGAGGCTGGACAGGAATACCCAGCTCCTTGTAATGAACAACCGGTGATTCGAAACCAGGTGTTCATGAACAACAGAAAATCGATGTAGTTTGGCCTTACTTGCACCTTTCTTTGGTTGCTTCAAATAGATGACAACTTGCAAGTCCCATTCATTTCCTTTTGTGTGGTTTATTAGTAGAATATCCTGGGCTTCCATGCTTAGACATATTATCTAGCAGAGACAATTAGATTAGTTGAATTATACATATAAGGAGTTGGCGTATCGCTCATTCACAAAGGTCAACTGTGTCCTTTTCAGTATCTCATCGAATATTCCATCTATATTGAGAATATCCTAATCTGGAGCACATCCGTTGCTCGTCTTAATATGTCTCCTTCATTAGGCTGTACAAACAAAATATTCTGGTTTTCGGATATTTTTGCGTCACTTAAAAAGAGATACATGGCCTAATTTTATTTTAAATATACCTCATGTAAATATTGTTTTCCTTCTTAACAGGAAGCACAAATATGACGTGTATGTAACCCGGTTAAATGTTAATGCCAATCACGAATGACATTACGACGGGACGCATGATTGAACGTTCCAGAATTGAATTCTATCAAACCCAAAAATAGCGACAATCGAGGGAAAATGGGGATTCGGGGCTACAACAAATGCACCGACTGCATATAAAAATATCTCAACCAACAGTGACAGCTTAAACATATTTGTTGTGTTTAATTACGTAACGGTGCTACTCACATGACACCACCACAGTTGTCTGGACTGACAGTACTGTGAGTGTGACAGGACTGAATTCCAGGCCTGGAATTAACAGTTTTAGATGTACCTGACAAAATCTCACGAAGTAATGAAATACTATGAGACATTTTCAACTTGGTGCCGGACATGTATAAATAATATTAATAGAAATGACAAATCAGTGCCGGACAAAATGACAGGCACAAGAGGTTTTGCGCCTGACATATTGTTTGTGACAGGTGCCATATTTCCAGGCTTGCTGAATTCTATGTCACACGATTGAAATCCTTAATATAATCATATGTTCCTGTAAGAACCAGAATTTCTTTTGTACTTGTACGGTCTTATTGAACTGTTCTTCATTAACAACAGTACTTCTTGCTGTGTTGAAATACCAGATTGGAGGATTGACATGAGATTATGGAAGCTAAATCATTTCTTTGTTCAGAAGATTTAAGATAATTCTACTGTTACCTTTTAGGTTGTGTTTCTAAATCTGGGCTAATCCAACATGTTTATAGATGGAAATCTAATCTGGTGTGCATGATCACTTTGACAAATATTTTGGACGCTCATCAATCGGCTCAAGTAAATATCCGATTGACTTTAAATTGATACACAGTGTTTAAGGTCATGAGAAGAATCCTATTGATTTTCAATGATTGCCGATAATTACTGCCAGAGTTATGGCCCTTGATCACTTTGACAAATATTTTGGATGCTCATCAATCGGCTCAAGTTAATATCCAATTGACTTTAAATTTATACACAGTGTTTAAGGTCATGAGAAGAATCCTATTGATTTTCAATGATTTCAGATGATTACTGCCAGAGTTATGGCCCTGGATCACTTTAACAAATCTTGTGGTTGCTCATCAATAGGCTCAAGTTTCTTCACATACTGATTTTTCTCATGTTATACACTTAAAGATTCATTTTGGGAGATTAGATAAAAAGCTGGCAGTTCTAACTATAGATAATGTAAAGGAAATTTGCTGAAAATTACAGTCAAATTGATCCACTCTGAACAGAGAATTTAGCTATTGAATTTTGGGCATAGCCTCGATCATCATTACTAAAGTCGGTGGGATAAAAAGCATAGTTTCAAGTATCCATTTCTTGATTTAATCATGAAAGTTGAGCAGCAGATCAGACCCTGATCCAGTAAATATCACATGCTAGCGATGACATCAATTGTTGAATATTGTCTGGATAAGTTAATAAATGACTAATTAACAATTTACATAAAATCTGGGTCCAAAACAAAGACCTGCAACAGACTAATTTAGCTCTTGCATAATGTATGTTTAATTATAAGTAATTTTCATTTTTTCACACACTGATTTTTCTAAAAAAAAAGTATCTTCAAGATTAGATAAATTTGAGTACACAATAAATGAATTAGGTATTAGTCATTGTGTTTTTAAGTCACCTTATCTGAAGTGGATTTTTTTAAAGATAAAAAAAAAGATAGAGTTCGTGCAATATTTAAACCTCCACACAAATGATAACCCAATAAATAAAGGTGGTCATTGAACATTGATAACAAATTTGAGTCGCATAGAGAGCTTATCCAGTGAAGAAATGCAGTTATTTCTTTAATAGGCATTAATTGGAGAATTTAACTCAAGGTACAATTTTATGGATACACCAATGTTACTGAGTTTAATTCTACATATATGGGAGATAAAAAAATTGATTAGCAATTACAAGTACCGGTATTATATTTTTTTTTTTTTTTTAAATGCTGATCAGTCTGAAAATTGATTAGCATTTCTTTTAGATTGAAAAGCAAATACATAAGTTTTTAGTGTGTTGTATTGAATGATCTACAGGTTTATACAACAACTACAGACTTGTTATTTATTTTTTTGCTTTGCAAATGCAGTTTCTGCTAATCAATTGATATTTGATTCGTACTTGAGTCATTTTTGTTTAGCAAACTGCGATGGGTAGCGTTGTGAGACTGCTAAACATATTCCCTGCTTAAAGGTACATTATGGGAGATTAGATAAAGAATTGGCAGTAAAAATTTGCTGAAAATTTCGGTCAAATTGATCCATTATGAGCCGAGAACTAAGTGGTTCAAATTTCCGACTAGCCTCGATCATCATTACTAAAATCAGTAAGATAAAAAAACAGCATAGTCTCGATTATCCATTTTTTAATTTGATTATCAATGAGTGTTAAGCAGCATATAGAATTTTAATCCAGCCAAAATCTAAGACTAGTCTAGACATCAAGGTTATTATGGTCTGGATAAGTTAATTAATGTCTAATTAATAATTTAGATAACATTTCAGGCCTAAAGAAAGACTTGTAATAGGCAGATTATCTCTTGTATAATGCATAATGTTTTAGCTGAGAAAACTTGGTTTCCCCTTGTCAGTGATCAATGCAGGATGAGTTTTCAGGCTTTATTTTAAACACGGGGGTTGGATGGCAAAATGGTTAGCACGTGGGCGCCGTATCATTAGGTCAACTGGTGTGGTTTGATTGGCAAGGAGTAGAGTCGTCTGTCCAACTCTGTGGGTTTTCTCTGGGTTCCCTCCCTGTGCTAAAGACCCCAATGTACAAGTGGATTACTGAAATGAAATTGAACCATGTGTTAGTCCCGAAATGACCTAGTTTGTGTCTGTTGGGTCTCTCTCTCTCTCTCTCTCTCTCTCTCTCTCTCTCTCTCTCTCTCTCTCTCTCTCTCTATTTTAAACATATGACTTTGAAAAATGCAACTATCACTTTAAAGATGTAGATTGCCCAGGAGAATATGGATGAAATTGATGAATTTGGAGTTCAGCGAATCAATTAGAACTCAATCATTGCGATAAAGATATTATCACTTAACTTTATTTACCATCTTTTTCTCGATTCAATAACGAGAAATATACCCTGAAGTCATGGAATTATTTGTATGCTTTGCTCCTTGATGAGGTACTGGTAGTTGGAAAAATTTCAATAATTCACTTGTTCAATGTGACAACAGTCAGGTACTCTTGAGAATTGGAAAATTTTCTCATGGCTGAAAATAATCCTGGATTTTCTAGCATTTGTTTGCCACCATATAATGTATTATTTTCTCAGGCCTGACATTTATTTGGCTCTACATATTGTATTATTATATTGGGTGGGTTCTGGTGGCCAAATGGTGTAACACTATAATTTTTACAAATTCGATGATAGCAAATACCGCTCATAACTATCTTGAAAAAAAAACACGTTTAGTAAAAGAGGTATTTTTTACAAGCCTCGTTCTGAACAAAATACCTCGTTCCAAAAACAGAGCAATTAAAAAAAAACTTCGTTTCGGAACTCCAGACAAACGAGGCATTTTTTTATACGCAGACATGGAAATGTGGTTGTATATTGTTGTCGCCCTTTCCGTCCGACGGTCTGCGGGCGGTCGGTCCGTGGTCCACAATTTCTTGTGAACGCTTGTGTTTCTAAATCTTGGCTAATCTAATTTTTGTTTATAGAAATGGAAATCTAATCTGGTGTGAATGATCACTTTGACAAATATTTTGGACGCTCATCAATCGGCTCAAGTTAATATCCGATTGACTTTAAATTTATACACAGTGTTTAAGGTCATGATACGAAGAAGTCTATTGATTTTCAGCGATATCCGATAATTACTGCCAAAGTTATGACCCTTGATCACTTTGAAAAACCTTGTGAATGCTCTAAAGGCTAAAGTTAATGTCCGATTGACTTTAAATTTGTACCCAGTGTTTAGGGTCATGAGACGAAGAATCCTATTGATTTTCATTGATATCTGATAATTTCTGCCAGAGTTATGGCACTTGATCACTTTGAAATATCTTGTGGACAAAGGACCTTGAGACAAACAATTCTAATCATTCCTGATAATTACTTAATGGGCTATTTATTACTCGTAATAATATTTTCATGTGTTGTAAATGTTCTCCTTACTGACAAAAGAAACAATACGCGACAACCCTTGCTGACTGCTCGGACGACTTAGCTGTTGTGGGCGTATGTTTCATTGCCTGGCAACCTATCTTTTACCTCGTTTGGACAGAAGTCCCGAACGAGGCCTTCTGATGTTTATGATGTAATGCGTGCACTTTAGGTCATACAGTCTTGTCATTGAGTCAACTGGTAGGGGTTGTCTCTGTGTCTTCCCGTTTCCTCCCACTGCTAAAGACCCCTACGAGCAAGCAATTTATTGAAATGAAAATTAAACTGAGTCTTAGTCCCAAAATGACCTAGTTTGTGTCAAGTGGGCGTTAAACCCCATTTCTCTCTGTCATTGAGTCAAGTGGTGTGGTTTCAAATCCCCGCTTGTATGTGACAAAAAGGTAGGGTTGCCTGCGCAACCTCATGTGTTTCTCTGGTTCCTCCGGTTGCTAAAGACTCCTACATTCACCAATTTTTTGTCCCAAAATGACCTAGTTTTTGTCAGTGGATGTTAAACTCTCTCCATCTGTCTCTCTCTCCTTCACAAAGATATGCGTGTATTCATCTTTCAGCACCGAAGTTTGGTGTATACAGTTATCTAGACAAATTGACTATTATCCACTTTCATAGAAGACCAGCCATCACAGTTTGTTTTGAATTTCCAGAGATCATCTTGACAAAATAATTTTTTGTTAAAAAGCGAAATCTTGATTGATCATCAATTTGCCTGCGTTATTTTGTTGTGTTTTTCTAACAAATAGCTAATATCAATCAGGATTTTTATGTTACTTTCAGTAGTAAATTATATTTAAAATTCTTTTTTTCCAGAATGTGCTAGAAAACGAAGGACTCCTGAGAATTCAGAATTTTTCAAAGTTTCTACAAGAAAAGTTGACATTGATTAAGGCAAAGCTTGTAGTGGAGGATCTAACAACAGTAACATTGAGTGCAATGAAAAGAAATTTTCTAGAGTGACAAGGTGGCGTTAAGCTTTTTAAATACCGAAGAGGATAAAGAATTCATTGAGAATGAAGAACAGTTGCAAGAAAAGGATTAAGGTAATTGATGGCTCAGCAGCGCAAGAATTGAGAGGATTTAATATACATGCATGAAGCATCATTATTCTAAGCTGCTTGTGTTCAGCTCAGATAAGAAGATCTGTGCCATTACTCGAAGAAATTCAACACAAAAAAAAATTGTGACACGTCAATTTGAACACATACTATATTAAATTAGAGAGAAGTTTCGTAATTCAACATTGGCTTCTAATAGAAAAAGTTTTTATTTGATCAAATTCTGATGGTTAGATGTCTTTGTATCCTGCTTATTTCCAACAATTGAGTATTGCGTCAGTGTAAGTGGCTTCAGTCAAACCATTTTGACTCTCCATGTTATTTGACCGTTTAATGATTTAATTTGAAGATGGGAAAGCGAGGCGAAAACTTGAATATACCAGGACTGTAGTTACAATAATGATATAATATCAATACTCACATCTTGTTAAAATTAACAAACTCAGAATAAACTAATTTGAATGAAATTTTTAATACCGGGTATATTCATTTTTATTATCTATTTTTGAACTACCATAGTAAGAACATCCAGCTCGTTATCTAAATCTTTAACTAAATCTTAGATAATGTATCTTTAAATAAACCTTACATAATGTATCTTTATCTAAATCTTACGTAATGTATCTTTAAATAAATCTTACATAATGTATCTTCATCTAAACCTTACATAATGTATCTTTATCTAAATCTTATGTAATGTATCTTTAAATAAATCTTACATATTGTATCTTTATCTAAATCTTATATAATGGATCTTTAAATAAATCTTACATAATGTATCTTTATCTAAATCTTACATAATGTATCTGTAAATAAATCTTACATAATGTATCTTTAATAAGTAACAAAATGTCAGCTCTTTATCTAGATCTTACATAATGTATCTTTAAATAAATGTATTCATCAGATACTTTTCTGGATGTCTGAAATTATACATTGCTATATTATGTTGGTATTAAGAGAAACAGTCCAAACATAAGTTGATGTGATGCTTTTAACTGATGACTTAAAAGCTCCAAGAAACAAATTGCACATAATAGCAAATTACTTGAAATTGCCCATAGTTTGCCATAACTTGATGCAAGAATTATTAAAGATACATTATGTAAGAAAGAGGTAATCTGCCTATTGAAGGCCTTTTCTTAGATTCAATTAGATATTATATAAATCATTGATTAGACATTTGTTCTCATTACAACCCGCTGGTCATTTAAGATTTAATGATTAAATTTATAATTGAGACTTGGTTTAATTTCGGCAGGGTTGGATGGCCGAATGGTTAGCAAGCGCGCGCTTTATCATACGGCCTGCCATTGAGTCAACTGGCGTGGTTTCGAATCCCTGGTTGTGCGTGGCAAGGAGAAGGGGTCGCCTGTCCAACCTCGTGGGTTTCCTCCGGGTACTCCGGTTTCCTCCCACTGCTAAAGACCCCTAAGCGCAAGTGATTTATTGAAATGAAATTAAACCATATGTTAGTCCCGAAATGGCCTAGTTTGTGTCGATTGGACGTTAAACCCTATTTCTCTCTCTCTCTGGTTTAATTTCGTAGCAATGGTACCCGACAATCGAGACTATATTGTTTAAATCTTCAGACACTCATAACTTTGCTCAGAATAAAGTAATTTGACTGAAATTCTCTATTCATTTCTCATTATCTATTTTTGAACTAGTGTAGCAAGAATGACCAGCTCTTTATCTAAATATTACATAATGCATCTTTAAGTGTTTTCTGAAACTTTTGTTTTCTATCAGTAGCTTAATGTTCTCTCTATTATTTTATCTGGAATCTGTGGGAATCAATAGAAAAACGAGAGTTTTAACCAGACACAATGCATCGTAAAGTATTTTGTGAAACTTTTTTTTTCAATCTGTAGTTTGATGCTTTCTCTATTATTTTTAACAGGAATTTCTGTGGGAATGAACAGAAAAACGAAGAGTTTTATCCCAAGACATCAGATTTTAAGACGATTATGAACTGATCAAGTAGTTTCGAAGCTCAGTTGTGTCAGCAGTATTGTTTTGTCAGTAAATTGTGTGGTTTAAAGACCGAGAACCAAGCAGATTCTGGGAACTAAAGGATCAATAGACAGAGGAGAATGCGGACTGCTATATTGTTGTTTTAAGAGAAAGTTGTTTAACGATATTTTACTCTTCAAACTTCTGTCAATTGAATCAAATTTGAGCATCCAGTTTCTTCAGAGTTATTTTTGTGTAGGAAGTTGAATTGTTACTAAAAGATAATTTGTTCTTTTTGTAGAATGTTAACCAATTAATCTCAAAGACTATCAGATTTTCGTGTTACCGGACAAACACAATATTATGGATTATAAGGCATAAAGAAAGAACTAGTTCCAGAAAAAAAAGGAACAGTGTTTGGAATTATTCAAAATAATCACAGATCATTGGAATTACACGTTACCAGACGCAAACCATATTCAGGATTAAAATAATATGATGTACGGAAAGATTTAATTCTAGAAAAATCGTGAAATCCCTTTATAATAAATATCACAAAAATAATTTATTGTATACATCCTGTTTGGAAAATTTTGATTAATCGCACAGGCTATAGAATTATGTGTTACCGGACATGCACAATGATTAGGATTATAATATAGTGTCTGGCAGAAATTTAATTTGTGGAAAAGTGTGAAGGTGTGAAATCTCTCCTTTATAATAAATATTATAAAAATGATTTATTATATGAGAACTACTGGGAATATTTAAATTGATCACAGAATAGGGCCTATTAATGTTACGATTGTTGGACATACATAGAATATTAAGGATTAAAAGGTATTGAAAGTTTTAATTCATGAAAGGGTGTGAATTAGGGGTTAAATCACATACACAATATTATGTTGTACAGAATTATTTCATTCTAGAAAAGGTGTGAAATCCCTTTATAATTACTAAAGCCGTATTTTCATATACATCCTGCTCATTGTTAGCTGTTTAATTGGGGTTAGAATTGAATATGGTTTCAGTAATTAGAAACAGCTGTTGATTGATTGATAACTGGATTGTTATGTTCTGTATTTAAAGAATATTAGCCATTGACTTCGCTGGATTCAGCAGTTGAGAATCATGTATTGAGTAAAAGAAATATTATGGAATATTGACCAAGGGTGATTAAATGCAGTTGGCAAAGAAATATTAATTACGGTGGAAATTATTTGGAGTAACAACTGACAGTCTGCTATGTCAGAGTTTCGCTTATCCATAACATTGTCATTTGCATAGACTACAGTTTGTGATTTCCTGAAAAAAAATCCTCAAAATCCTTTTTAGAGGTGTGTCGAATATCCATAACATTGTCAGGTTCTTGGACTATAGATTTCCAGAGAAAAAAAACTCTTCAAATTATTTGAAAGAGATAATTGGGTGTCAAATGTTCATAACATTGTAAGTATATTGGACAACAGTTTGCTATTTCTTGAGGAAATTTTTTTAGATATTCTAATATTTGTGTCGAGTGTTTTGTAAAACGAAAAGGGTCATTTGTGTAGAATTACCCCTCATGTCCCAGGTCCCCCTTACCCTGGACGCCGATGACAACGAATACAACTCGACATATGAACTACGAACCAAGATGGCGTATTATTCGCAAGTAAATAATAGTCAACTTCCTGCTAGAAACTATCGCAAACTGGGTTTGTGTGAAGTTGCACACATGGTAATGCGGGTGGAAATCCGTACCATTGAGTTCTGGCGTGCTGTGATTTCCGAATGTCTTGGAACAATGCTTTATGTGTTTTTGGGATGTAGTTCAACCCTGACTTGTGGTAGAAGCATTGACCCTAGCCATCAAGTCGTACTTGTTGCTCTGTGCTTTGGATTTACGCTCGCTACTTTAGTCCAGTGTTTTGGACATATTTCTGGCGCTCACTTCAATCCTGTGGTGAGTCTTGTGATGGCGTTAACGTGTAAAGTGACTCCATTAAGAGGAATTATGTATTCTATAGCTCAGTGTGGAGGGAGTATAGCAGGTGCTGCATTGTTATATGGGTAAGTATTGCTTCAAGATACATGTACGGTTTCAGACTATGACATAGAGGGTTGGTGTGGACAAATGGTTGGGTGCCCCACCATACAAATAGGGTTGGGTGTGCCAAAATCATCTAGAGTGACTTGTGATTAACATGTAAAGGGATTGTAAGTATTGCTTCAAGGGCATCACACCTTAAAATAGAGGGTTTGGGTAAACCAATGATAGGGATTGGGTACGCCAAAGTCATCTAGAGTGACATGTAAAGGGACTGTGTTCTATAGCTCAGTGCGGAGGGAGTATAGGCTAGCGGGTGCTGCATGATTATATGGCCATGGGTAAGTATTGCTTCAAGAAAAAACAGCACCACCACCATAAAAAAGGGATTGGGTGAACTAATCACAGGGTACACACTACACAACCATTAAAAAAATGGGTTGGGTAGACCATTGATAGTGTGCCTTACATGTACCATAAAAAAGAGGAGTTGTGTGAACTAATGCTAGGCTGCCATACCATAAAAAAGTGAGGTTAGGTAGGCCAATGATATAGTGTCACACCATAAAAAAATTGTTAGGTAGCTAGGCCAATGATAGTGTGTTACACCATAATGAAAGAACAATATTGTTGGCAATGCTCCTGGTATCACCTAGAAATGGTTCCACTACTGATGTCTTCCATCTAACTACAGGCATAGTAGTGGCTTTTCCTACGGAGTTCCTTTGCGCAAGTTTTTTAGTCAAATGACTACAAAAAGTTTACTGGCCTATAGCTCCCTTAATTTACACATAAACTAACCCAAAACTGTACTGCACATAGCTTAACATATAATAAATCAATTCCCATTGAAATAAAGGTGAATCCTTAATGCATAATTATATGATTTGATGAAACCCAACTGCTACGTGAAATTTCAACTGGCCGGTGTCATGGCAGTTTGCGTAATACGTCATTACAACATAAACATCGCTATGCAAATGTAAAACGCATTACCATTCACTATTTGTGATAGAATAACTTATACCAATACAAACTGTTGACAATTGTGCGTTTGAACCAATTTGAACTTGCGTAAGGGTTCTTAGACTGCTTCAATTGTAACCTTAAACTGTGTGTATAGTAACTAGGTATCACCAAGTTTAACTCTAGAATGAAAGTATAATATTGTAGGCAGTGTTAATTTTAGTTACTTTAGTAACAGTCTTAGAGCCCTGCTCACTTTGTTACTGGCGAGATCTAATGTTAACTTAATAATATGAAAATAAGGCTTTCCCCCATCTCGGTTCTAAGGCTATTTTAGAATCTTTATTGTCTATTTTTTTACGGTGATTCTTCTTTGATCACCAAAAGGAATCATTGCCTGGCACAATATTGTTGTAGACAGTATACTCCTCATGAGATTGGGTGAACCAATGATAGTGTGTCACACCATATAATGAAAGAACAAAATGTACAATATTATAGTCAGTGCTTCTGACATTATAACTGAGTTCAACTCTGCAATGGGAGTACGACATTGTACACAGTGCTCCAGGTATAACCAAGGTCAACAGTGTAGGCAATGCACATGTTGGAACTTAGTTCAACTCTGTAACCAAGTGCAATATTGTAGGCAGTGTTAATTTCAACTCTATATTCAATTAAGAACTACTCCTGAATTGATAAAAGTTCCCAGTACAATATTCTAGACAGCACGCTCCTCAAGAGATTTTTTCCCAAGAGACTGACAATTACTGTCGCCACCAATAACTAGCTAATATATTTCCTACTGTGGTAGAATATCTTACAGTCAATTTCGTTTCCGTCACATATGTGTCTGCAACCTTATTAACAGTCATCATCATTATCTCTCTATGAAGGGGAAGGATGTATATTTTCAAAATACAGATGTTATGTTCTGATGTTTTGTTCCTTTGGGATGCTCGTAGAGTAGCCAAAAAGGGTTTTGTCAACACATTTACGAGATCATTAATAAGAAGCATGTGTGTCAATTACAAGAGTTGATTATTGACTTTGTCCTTCAATTGTATACATGTAGCATATGTTTTCCAGATACAAATGTTACATCCAATTATTTTGTTTCCTTTAGGATTTTCTTTGATTGGCATTTAGTAATTGAACATATTAACACAAGGTACAATTTTATGGATTTGATACTAAGTTTGATACTAAGCGATGTTTCGGCAAGGATACTCTTGTCTTTATCCTTATCGAAACATCGCTTAGTATCAAGCTCAGTAATTGTGTATTAGGGCTGCAACGATACGCCAGGCCACGATTCGATGCGCATCAAGATTCATAGTCTATGATACGATTAATATCGTGATAGGAAATAAATTTTAAAAATAGGCCTTTTTTATGGTTTACTTTAAATGTGGCATTTATTCGGTCAACTGATAAGCCACTTCAAGTGTCAAAAACGCCTTAACACTCTACGAAAGTAAAAAAGTTATTTCGCTCATGGACTTGTTTACGCATTTAAAGGAATATTAGTCTATTTTTGTGAAATTTTTATTTGGATAACGAATCACGATACGGACATTGATTGTATCGTGCATCGTGGATTTTTAAAACATCGCGATTCATCGATGAATCGTTGCAGCCCTATTGTGTATCCATAAAATTGTACCTTGTGTTCCTGTGGGATGCTCCAAGAATGCAAAAAGGATTTTATCAATACATCTATATCAGTCTCCGGTTATTTATACATTAAGAGATCATTATAAACTTATATTATATATATATATATATATATGCCATTTGGATTAGTGACTGTGTCCTTTAATTGTTTACAAATACATAAAAAAAATAATTACATGTAGAATATTTATGCCATTTTTAAATAGGTATAATCTAACATATAACACAACTCAGTTGTATGGATAACAATCACTGTTTTTTACACACAACAACATTTCGACAAGATTCCACCGGGGGGTTGGGATGGCCTAGTGGTCTAGAGTGCCGCGCTTCGACCTCTAGCTGGCTGGTCACCTCTGGCTTGCGGCTGTGGTTTCGATCCCTGGTGTGAGCGTATGTGGCATGGAGATAGGGGCGCCTTCTCAACCTCGTGGGTTTCCTCTGGGCACTCCGGTTTCCTCCCACTGCTAAAGACCCCTACGCGCAAGCGAATTATTGAAATAAATTGGAAACCATATGTTAGTCCCAAAATGACCTAGTTTGTGTCGAGTGGACGTTAAACCCCATTTCTCTCTCTCTCTCTCTCACAATATTCCACAGTGTTATGTATAAGTACATTGAACAATAATAAGAGAAACCGTAAGTTTACAATCTTGAATGCCAGTAATTGCAGGTAATTAGACTCCATCCAATCGAAGAAATCATTATTAAATAAATGAAAATTAGCAGTAAAGTCAACCAATGTACTTAAACATAATCAAACGTTCATCCCGTATTAAAAAAATGTTCAATTATTCTATGGTTCATCTTGAGTACCAATCACGAAATCAGCAGTGAAATTATATTCAATGAACTACTTAAACATTCATGTGATCAGAGAGGTTCATTCAGACTGAATAACATGTAACAACTGATGAATGCACACAGGGAGCCATGGTGGCTAAGTGGGTAAGACACTGGCTCGCTAGCCTGGAGGCCGTTTGTTTGATCCCTGCATTGACTAAGAAAGTTCATCCCGATTTTTGAGTGTGATTCTCCCTTGTCATTGAATCAGGACGGATGGCCTGACAAGGGCAGCTGTATATTCTTTCGGATGGTAAGAAATACAGAGGTCTCGTGTACACATTGGCATGCACGTCAAAGATCCCTTGACAGTTGGAATTCAATATAAAAGTGGGCCATATTGCTGTTACCTGGGCAAAATTTCCCCCATTGCACACTGTATGGTGTATTCCTGTCTTCATTGGCCAAGTTCAGAGTACTAGAACAGTAGGACATTAAACCCATTTCATTTCATTTACAGTGTTTAACATCCTACTGTTCTGGGACAAAAAAAGCTCCTGTGTACACAGTTGAAATGGGACAAAGAAATGCCATGGCCCATTGAAAATTTCCATCATAACCTGGGCCCGGTTCCTAGAAAATTCTTAAAGTAAGCACAAAGTTATGCTTCACTTTTTCTTAGGTAAGAATCTTAATAAAATACCGTCTCTAGAAAATTCTCAAGACCGTTCTTACGTAAGCACAAGTCAAGTACGAGTCTAAGCACATTGTGACTGGTAAAATGAGACTATGGTGCTCTCAAACGTCATAAAAACAGTTTTGGTATGCGAATTTCATCATAAATTTGTCGTCTGCTTCCCGGCAAATGGTCGATTTAGATGCATTTAGAATGTCCCTTATACACATATGAAATGTGACACAAGCTAAAAAAACCTAAAAATAAAAAATTAAAAAAAACGCAAGCAATCTGAAAAATTGCGGGAGCACCTGATCTTAAAGTAGCCTGTGTGTTTGTGTTGTTTACTAATAATTGGTAAATGAATAAAATGGTTTCAGGGCAGATGTGAAATTTTCTATAGCATACTTCTCGGGAATATGTTTCTAAAGGATTTTCTCTGCCTTTAAATTGTCTCCTACGTATCAAAAGATGTAGGAAATGCCGTGGAATAACTAACTGTCAGCCATCTTGTTTGAAGCAGAAACAGACTTAAGGTTGGTAAGCAAGCCCTATACCTTGCTTGAGACTTGTGCTTAGATAAGAACAAAGTTGCGCTTTTTTCTAGGAACACATAATAACGTACTTGTGCTTACACTGAAGTCTACTTAAAATCTAAGCACAAGGACGTTCTTAAGAATTTTCTAGGAACACAAAATGCGATAAGTTTACTTTAATGCAAAGTCTACTTGAAATCTCAGCACAAGAACGTGCTTAAGAATTTTCTAGGAATCGGGCCCTGATTGGCACAGAAAAGTAGGAAAACTGAATGAAATGAATAGTTTAATGTCCTGCTGTTCTACTCTGCCTGAGCTAATGAGGATGGGCATACTGGATACAGTTAGTGTGTTATGAGAGAAATTTGGCCGCAACAAGGTTCTTATCAAGCAATGGGGTTGAATGGCCGAATGCTTTTAACGTGCACGTTGTATCATATGGTCTATCAGCCTCGTGGGTTTTCTTCAGGTCTTCTGGTTTCCACACATTGCTAAAGACCCCTACGTGCAAGCAATTTATTGAAATAAAAATTGGACTGTGTTGCCTTAGCCCAATATAACCTACATGTAGTTTGTGTCGAGTGGTCTCTTTCTCTCTCCCCCTTTAACATCTGTTCTTGTCTTTTTTTGTTAATGATGTCATCATTTGTAAAGCTGTTGATCTTGATGATTCAATTGGGAGCTTTAGAAAAGAAATAAAATGTATGGAGTAAATAGATTGTCAGTAATTATGATGGCTTTGAGAACATCTGCTATCATCAGTAGTTTCTTGTTGCTGTAATTAAAGAACTACTGTTTCAATCAATGCACTTGTATTCCGGTACCTAATGAGAGAGAGAGAGAGAGAAGAGAGAAAGGGGGAGAGAGAGAAATGGGGTTTAACGTCCACTTGACACAAACTAGGTCATTTTGGGACTAACATATGGTTTTAATTTTATTTCAATAATTCGCTTGTGCGTAAGGGTCTTTAGCAGTGGGAGGAAACTACAGCCGCATACGCTCACACCAGGGATCGAAACTACAGCCGCAAGCCAGAGGTGACAGGCCAGCTAGAGGTCGAAGCGCGGCACTCTAGATCACTTGGCCATCCCAACCCCCCAGAAGAGAGAAAGGGAGAGTTTAACATGCATTTGACACAAACTATAGGTTATTGAGAGACAGAAAGAGAGAAACTAGGTCATTTTGAGACTAACACATGGTTAAATTATATTATTCACACAAACTAGTTATTGAGAGAGAGAGAGAGAGAGGAGGGTTCAATGTCCCCTCGACACAGCCTAGGTTATTTCGAGACTAACATGGTTTAATTTTCATTTTAATAATCTGCTTGCGGTTAGAGGTCTTAGCAGTGGGGGGAAAACGGAGAAAACCTACAAGGTTGGACAGGCAACCTTACTCCTTGTCATGTACAACGGGGGATACGAAAACCTAGAAAAAGTCTGAATTACAATTTGATATAAGAGCGCTGCTGCCCATGTAAAATTTCCCTCCTACTCATAGCACAATGTATGGTGTATGCCCGTCTTCATTAGCCCATTTCGAAGCAGAACAGTAGGATGTTAAACCCCATTTCATTTCATTTTCTATTCCTTGTTTCTTTATTGTGGTTGCTGCAACATAAAGCCGGTCATTGAGTCAACTGGCATGGTTTTGAATCCCTCTTGTTTCCTCCCACTCCTAAAGACCCCTACGTGCAAGCGAATTATTGAAATAGAATTAAAACCATAATATGTTAGTCCCAAAATGACCTAACTTGTGTCATGTGGACATTAAACCCCATTTCTCTCTATCTTTCTTTATTACAACAGATTTATTGCACCACATTAATAGCCATATGCCACCCATCAGATGATATTTGAAGTATGGCACCCAATGGTATGTTCGGATTCAGAATGATCTCAAAAACGTGTAAAAAAATACATTAATAGGATATTTTATTACCTCATTCAAACAATCTTGTTAATTTTGTCGTGTTTAGATGAACGTGATTCACTGAATTGAGTTATGGTAATGTTAATGTAGTCATAGAATTTATTGATGGAGCAACCAGAGTTTCTTGCAGTCTTCTGTTTTTTTTATGACTTAAATGAAATGAAATGGGCTTTAACATCCTACTGTTCTGATCCTAAACTGAGCTAATGAAGACGGGCATACGCCATACAGTATGCTATGAGGGAACTTTTGCTCAGGCAGTGGCGCTACGGCCTTCTCTTATATCAAATTCCAACTATTCACAGGACCTTGGTTTTTCGTCCCATCCAAATGACTAGATAGCTGTCCTGTCCTGCATTACACACAAGGGGAAGCTAGGCCGGAAAATCTGGATGTACTTTCTCGGCCAATGCAAGGATCGAACACCTGACCTCCAGGCTAGCGAGCCAGCTTTTTATGATTTAGGATGGAAACAGCTAGGGCTGTGTAGGATTTTAAAAATGTGGGGGGGGGGGGGTGCGCAGAAAAGTGGGGCGCCATAGTCTCCATGTAAGTAATAAGAAAGGTTGGATCAGGGCAAATAAAATGCATTGGGCACCCTTAAAACCGACCGACTAATCAGTGCCGTAAGGGCACTACTGTGTGATCATAATCAAATTGTTTTATTAGTGGTGGTGAAGCAGAGTAGTTGGGTGCCATACATGTAGTCTCCACGTTAGTGATATAAGAAAGTTTAGATCAGGGCAAACAAACCAATTCGGCACCCTTCCTCTTAAAACCGACAGACTGATCAGTGCCGTAAGAGCACCACTGTGTGATCATAATCAAATTATTTTTTGGAGGGAGCCATTTCTCGGGGCGCCTTAATTTACTAGAGGGTGCAATGTACCAATGCAACCCCGCTAGGTACGGCCATGGATTGAAAAAATGAACATTTTCTGTGGAGTTGATTGTAGTCATATTGATGATGGAATTGGGGTTTATTTTATTCTCTTATTTTTTCATGAATTAAGATGAAAAAAAGAACATTGTTAATGACAGATTCTTTATTCTATAGCAGAGGAATAAACAAAATAAAATTACAATAAAGATTGGATTGCTCGCAAGCAACTAAAATAAACACAAGTTTACAACGCCATAGAGGTTTGCCGAGTGCTTTCGGCCATATAATTAACAATTGTGATAAATGGCCTTAGCTTTTAAATTGAGTTCATAGTTCAACTATAATTTACAGACTTGAGCTTGGTTTATTACAAGCAATTCAATGGATCCAAATGCAATGGTTTTGATTTTCTAGAAGAGCAAATAATATTGGAATTCTAGAGAGAGAGAGAAATGGGGTTTAACGTCCACTCAACACAACCAGGTCATTTCGGGACTAACATACTGTTTTAATTTTATTTCAATTGTTCGCTTGCGCGTAGGGGTCTTTAGAGGTGGGAAGGAAACCGGAGTTCCCGGAGGAAACCCACGAGGTTGAAAAGGCGCCACATACTCTCACACCAGGGCTCGAAACTACCGGCCAGATAGAGGTCGAAGCGCGGCACTCTAAGCCAATAGGCCATCCCAACCCCCCTGGAATTCTAGAGGAAATTTGCTGTTAGAACAAATTTCATTTCTTCATTATTCATTTCTTGAACTGGTTTACAAAACATGAACGATGATACATTTCAATCAAGCCCAACAAAATGTGATGTAAGAATTGAAATGTGATGGGGTTTAGCAGTCTAGCTGCTATGAGGGAAATTTTGTCCGGATAGCGGCACAACAGCCTACATATATTTCAAATTCCAACTATGAAGGATAATATTTTTTAAAAATTCTGTAAACGTGACTGCTTTTGTGAGTCATGAATTTTTTTTGTTTAATTATCCAGCAAAACTTCGTAACTCATCTGATTATATGAACACAGGACCTTGGTTTGTTCTCCTAAGTTTCAAGGGGGATTGTATGGCCGAATGGTTAGCTGTATCATAAAGCCTGTCATTGAATCAACTGGCGTGGTTTCAAATTCCTGGTTGTACCTGACAAGGAGGGGGGTCACCTGACCAACCTAGTAGGTGTTCTCCGGTTTCCTCCCACTGCTTAAGACCCCTATGCGCAAGCGAATTATTGAAATAAAATTAAACCATATGTTAGTCCCGAAATGACCTAGTTTGTGTCGAGTAGACATTAAACCCTATTTCTCACTCTCTCCCTAAGTTTCAAGAACGATTGTGTAACCTTTTTTATCCCCATTTTTTCATCAATTGATAACGTACATTATCATTTCAAATTGTCACGCCCATGCATACTTGTCTAGCATCGGATAATTCAACATTGTTTAATTGAAACCAATACCATAAAATAACTACCTATCAGAAAAAAAAACATCAAAAGAACCAGCCATTTAAATCAAATCAGACAGAAAATTATACTGTAAGGCTGATTGTGGTAGAGTTTGGAGGTGATACAGCGTTCGGATATTTCCCATCAATTAAACCGTATTCAGACTTTTTGATTACCGTTATCTTCTAGAATAAAAAGCTTAAATTCCATCCTGAATTTGAATGTTTCAGACCTTTGCTTCCTGGCTTGCTTTGTTTCCTGTGGTTCTTTATCTTCTACAGACAGTCAACATTATCAATTTACACTTTTACATCTATAAAAGATGTGAATTTACCCTTGGAGACGTGGGATCATTTATCAACATGATCCATCTATAATAGTTGGCCTTTCAGAATAAATCATTCTCTCGATGTGGTAATGTTACAGCAGAGAGAGAGGGAGGGGGGTTAACATATGGTCATTTTGGGAGTAACTATGGTTCATTTTTAATTTAGTAATAGGGGTCTTTAGCAATAAGAGGAAACGAGAGTACATGGAGAAACCCTGACTCCTGATCAGGTAGAACAGTAGAACGTAGGAATTAAAAAAGACCAGTTGACTCAGTGACAAACCTTACAATGCAACACACACACACCAGGCCCGTAGCCAGGGGGTGGCAAGTGGAGGCAGTGCCCCCCTGAAAAATTGTTTTGCCCCCCTCCCCCCCCCCTCCCCCGAAAGAAAAAAGAAAATTTGCCAACCTTAACTCTTAAATACCTACTGTATACTGTAACGGGTGTGCCCCTCCTAAAAACTTCACTGCCCCTCCGTAGTCAGCATGCTGGCTACGGGCCTGACACACACGCTAACAATTTGGCCATTTAATCCCCCATCACTGCCAAGAGAAACTTTAAAAATGCATTACCGTATGGAAAAGAGCTAAATCTGCGTATTGCAGGTCATTATTCTGGCTTCAGATGTTATATAAATTATTTAAACATTTATTAACAAAACAAGCCTATAATCAACTCTGGGTTGTTGGATAACTACGATTTTAAAAAGATTAGAATGCTCCAGCCGTTTAATGAATTCAAATAAAAAGTACCGTTGTTATGATAATAAACAATAAACATCTTGTCAAAACTTCAAACAGTGATAACTTTGCTCAGAATAAAGTGATCTGAATGAAATTTTCGATTCATTTTGCATTATCGATTTTTGAGGTATAGCAAGGTGATCTCGATTGACTTCTGTGGAATCTTTATGAGTTTGAACTTTATTCATGATATTGTGATATTGATTCCAAATTTTGAACAAAAAACTTTCAACAGGAGAAAATTCCTAATTGCAATCAAAAGTACAAAAGAAGTCGATAAATAAATGAGAATTTCCATAATAAACTTGTATTTAATGGGTTAGTATGAAAATCAATCTAAGACCAAGGCATTAAATAACCATTAACAGCACAATATCAGACTCAATTCAATAATCTGTATTTTTTTCTGCTAATAACAAAATAAATCGAGATCATGAAATATGTTTTTTTTTGTGCTAATTAGGCTTTCAGACTTTTGTGTGTTTGCCTGCCTGTGTGTTTGTCCGTCCAAAGCGATTGTCATGTTAGTTCAAGAAATTGAAAACAAGTATGGCGATTTTTTGGGGGCGTTACCTTTTATTTATTTAATTATTTCTGTAGTTTTGTAATCGGAGGGGGGTGTGTGAATGGTAAGCCTGTGCGCTGTATCATACGGCCTGCCATTGCGTCAACTGGCGTGGTTTCAAATCCACAGTTGTCCGTGGCAAGGAGTAGGGTCGTCTGTCCAACCTCGTGGGTTTTCTTCAGGTACTCTGGTTTTCTCCCACTGCTAAAGGCAACAACGCACAAGCGAATTGTTGAAATAAAATTAAACCATATGTTTGTCTCTCTCTCTCTCTCTCTCTCTCTCTCTGTAAATTAAAGAAACTTCTACTCTGGTTTCCTCCCACTGCTGAAGCAAATTATTGAAATGAAATTAAACCATATGTTAGTCCCGAAATAACCTAGATTGTGTCTCCATTTCACTCTTTTGTAATCGGAGGTCAGCTGTAAGGTCATGAGAGGAAGAAGCCTGATTTTCATGGATTCCTGATAATTACTGCCAGAGTAGGCTAGCCTGTCCAACCTCGTGGGTTTTCTCCAGGTCCTCCAATTTCCTCCCCTATTCGCAAACTAATTATTGACATAACATGAAACCATGTTAGTCCCGAAATGACCTAGTTTGTGTCGAGTGGACGTTAAACCCCATTTCTCTCCCTCTCTCTCCCCATATCACTCACAGACCTCAAAACCCGTAACATTCTATTTACGCATTTAACTTTGAAAAAATAGCATTACATGAAGAAATTCCCCACGGACATTTCCAACAAAATACCAAAAGTTAGAAATGAAAGTTGTAAGATAATGTCAGAGTTCAGCTTTCTCATACAAAATCAATACCATATAAATATGCATGGGTGTTGCATTTCATCGTGGAATGTTGCTTGATGTGGAATACACAGTAATTAAATTGACGTGAGCGTCATTAATCGTTAATTTTCATGGCTTTGATAGCTTGTATGATTCCTGTTAAATTGAGAGAGGGGTTTACATGTACATGTAACTCCACTCAACAGAAACCAGAGAGAGAGAGTGAGTGAGAGTGGTTGTGTGTGTGAGAGAGAGAAGGAGAGAGTATAACACTGGATACTCAACTCTAACTACAGTGGGAAAGAGAGAGAGAAATGGGGTTTAAGTCCACTTGACACAAACTAGGTCATTTCGTGACTAACATATAGTTCTATTTTATTTCAATAATTCGCTTGCTCGTAGAGGGGTCTTTAGCAGTGGGAGGAAAGCGGAGTACCCGGAGAAAACCCTTGAGGTTGGACAGGTGACCCTACTCCTTGCCACGTACAACCGGGAATTCGAAACCACGTCAGTTGACTCAATAGCAGGCTGTATGATACAGCGCGCAAGAGAGAGAGAGGATAGGTTGGAATCAAATCCATGACACTTCCATCAGTCACAACTCTTATGATCTAAAGTGATACAGAAAGATGGGGTTTAAAATCCTCTCAATACAAAGTGTCATTTGGAGACTAATATATGGTGCAACAATTGAAGTAAAATTAAACCAACCGTATATGTCAAGTGGACCTTTCTCACTCTTTCTCTCTCTCTCTCATTAAAGTTTTTGGATATGACATGTTGCAATAACATTACATCATTTCTTATCTTTATACCCATTGCTGTCAAATAATTTTCTCAGGACTATAATTCAATTTGCATGAGTTCTTAAAAGAAATAATTGAATTAACAATTTTATTGTACCGTCTACAGGGAAATAAAATGGCTGATTTTCTTGTCTGGATTTACTTGTCTCATTATAGACATTTCTTTAATTATCTGTAAATGTCATTTGTAAAAAGGAGGTTGGATAGCTGAATGGTTAGCATGTGCACCCTGTATCATAAAGCCTGCCATGGTGTCTACTGACATGGTTTTGAATCCCTGGTTGTACGTGACAAGGTGTAGGGTCACCTGTCCAATTTCATGGGTTTTCTCTGAGTCCTCCGGTTTCCTCCCACTGCTAAACACTCCAACGCGCAAGCAAATTATTGAAATAAAAATTAAACCATATGTTAGTCCCGAAATGATCATGTTTGTGTGGAGTGGACGTTTAACTCCATTTCTCTCTCTCATTTGTAAAGAAAGGGAGTTGGAGTGGCTCAGTGAGTAAGACATTGGCTCGGAGTGGCTCAGTGAGTAAGACATTGGCTCGGAGTGGCTCAGTGAGTAAGACATTGGCTCGCTGAACCAGGAAGTCTCAGGTTTACATGTACATGTAACTCACAGTGTTACCGAGAAATTTCCTCATGATTTTCCGGTCTGATAATGTAAAGTCGTTTGTATGGGACAGTAAAAGGGAGTTGTTGTACACATTCGCGTGCACCTGAAACAACTCTTACAAAATGACCTAGTTTGTATCTAGTGGATATAAAACCTCTCTCTCTCTCTCTCTCTCAGGGGCGTGGTGAGAATGAGTTCATGAGTAGCCATACTCATGCGCCAAAAAGTTTTTGCGCCAAAATCACAATCAAATTGTCTCGGATTGCTGGAGATTGCGTTTCTGGGCTTCTAATTTTCGAAATTTTCCCGGGGGAGGGCCCCCCGGACCCCCCCCCACGGGCTCGGGCCTTCGGCGCTCGCGGTGGCCGGTTTTGCCGGCCACAGCTCCGCGGTCAGTAAAAGGGTTTTTGTGCCAAAATCTATTTTGTTACTCATAATTTCTTCTCAATAATTGCCCTCACCACGCCCCTGCTCTCTCTCTCTCTCTCTCTCTCTCTCTGCTAGCTAGTCCAGCATGTTACACAGTCAGCAGCTAATTTAACTATCAAGGAAACAAATGATGCAACACAACCAACATAGCTGACAGATGTATTAGAAGCGTTAAATTGGCTTGTAGATATCGACAAGGGAATTGTCAATTATAAAGTGGAAGTTAGCTGCGCCATTATCCCATTGTGCAAATTCTGTTCAAGTCCACCTTTACATTTGCGCAACATAAGAATTATTAATAGATGATAGTTGGATTTTTTGGTTTTTCCCTCTAAAAGAAGAATACTTAAAGGACCCCCTCCCTCTCACTGTCTCTCTTTCTCTCATACAATTTCTGTTCAAGTCAATCTTTGAACGTGCATAAGAATTATTCATATAATAAAACTCAGCTGGATTTTTCTCTCCCCCTTAAAAAACATAAAAGATCACCCCGCCTCCTCTCAATCTTTTTTTCTTTCCTCATACATTTTCTGTTCAACTATTTTTATACCCACCAGATGAGAATTATTCATATAATAGAACTTTATTGGATTCATTTGAATTTCTCTCCTAAAAAGCACCTTAAAAGAAAATGTTTTATGGTTGACTGTTCCACATCAGGGATCTGAACTATAAACTACAGCAAACATCTGATTTATGATGAAAATAAAAGGAAAACCTGTTGATGTAGTTGAAAAGAAGAATCTTGTCGTGAGAACAAACCAAGTTTATTTTCTGGTCTTTGGTACTTAAATCATGTGAAAGATGTTTTGTAAATGCTAGTTTCTTCACTGTCGTGCAATGCTTTCTGATAGGATTGTCCCTGTGGAGTCCACGATACATTTTGATACCATTGCTATGACAGACCTCAATATATACATGGATGGATCACCACGATTAAAACCACCATTCCAGTCGTAGCTCGAATCAGGATTGTGGGAATCTAGCAACTTTGAAAATTTGGAACCATTGTTCATTAAGCTGAACAGAATCTTGTGTAGTTAGGCCAAACCAGTTTAATTTTCAGTTCTGTGGGGACTTGATAATGAAGAGCCATTAGAATCATGTGACAGATATTTTGTTTAAAATCTTTTGAACAGTAGGACTTTAAACTCCATTTCATTTCATTTATTTTTAACAGTGCAACCAAGTAATTTTGGTTTTTAAATTTATCTTTTTCCCAAAGAAATTAGAAACAAAATTTTGAAAAACAGAAAATCAAATTGTTGTGGCCTATGTTTGGAGATCTCAGGAAATATATCTTGAAAGATTCATATGCCGTTAATGATAAATCCTCAGTGATGGGAGAGCACATACATTCTCTCTCCAATTATGAGAAAACCAACACCTTAAAATGGACAAATTGTGTCGTTTAATGGTATCCCCTCATTTGGAAATAATCAGGCGTGCTATAATTGCCTTCGACGAATAATAGATATCAGTAGAATTAGACCATTCGGCCAACCAGGCCCATCCAATTATAAGAGTAACAACACTCTAAAATGGAAAAATTGTGTCGTTTCATGGTACACTCGATTTTTACTCCTCGTTTGTATATACCGGTAATGAGACTTGTTATAAATCACCTTAGAGGAATAATAGATCCATTTAGAACTGGGGGGGTGGATGGCTGAATGGTTAGCATGTGCGTGCTGCGCTGTATCATAAAGCCTGTCATTTAGTCAACTGGCATGGTTTCGAATCCCCGGTTGTACTTGACGGGGAGTAGGGTGGCCTGTCCAGCCTCATGGGTTTTCTCTGGGTCCTTCGGTTTCCTACCACTGCTAAAGACCCCTACACGCAAGTGAGTTATTGAAATAAAATTAAAACATATGTCCCAAAATGACCTAGTTTGTGTCGAGTGGACATTAAACCCCATTCCTCTCTCTCTCTCTTATTTAGAACTGAAGGTAGCTTAAAGATTATAGGATAAATTGATCTTATGCTGGGGTTCATGACTGATGTCGATAAAATTCACAATCTGATTAAAACACAGATCCTATTTCGTTTCGTTTTTTATAGTTCAAAATTACGTTTTACTTGTCTTTACTACACTGGGATCTGGAAGAGTTGTTTTATAGTGCCTGTTTAATTGGGATATGTATATATAATGCCTGTTTATATAATGTCTCTTTTTGATACAGTTGAATTCAAAGCCATGAGATTATGTACTGTGTGTTTTCTTAAGTATATCTTAAAGTTACATTATGGGAGATAAGATAAAGAGATGGCAGTTCTCACTATAATAGTTAAAAACTAGATAGTGTACAGATAATTTGCTGAAAATTCCAGTCAAATTGATCTATTATTAGCCTAGAAAAAAGCGTTTGAAATATTCCCATAGCCTTGGTCATCATTACTCAAATCATTAATATAAACAGCATAGTCTCGATTATCCACTTGATTGATTTAATTATCAACGGCCATTAAGCGGCATATAAGAATTTAATCCGCCAACATCGAAGGCTAGCCTTGACTTAAAGAGTTTATTATGGTCTGGATATGTTAATTACTGTCTAATTGATTATTTAGATAACATCTCAGGCCTAAAGAAAGACCTGTAATAAGCAGTTTTTGCTCTTGCATAATGCTATTTTAAGTATATCTTAAAGGAGGCAAGTTGCTAACTTTATATCATTCACTGTTTTTGACATTGCAAACATGACTTATTGGTCAATTTAAATCAATGTCGATGTTGTTATCTTACCAGGAAAAGATGGGCTCCTGATATACAGAATGTTTTTAAATGCCATATTTAATGAAGATTAGCAATTCAGCTCCTTTAAATAATTGATTTAAGTACATTTAGCGTGGATTAAATTTGATATTTTCCGAAAAATACAAATGACGCAAATGTCGCAAATAAACTTGAATGAATCGATCAAGCTATGAAAAATTCTACTTTTATATATCCGTTATAATTCTATAGCTGACAATCGACATCTATAGTTCCATCATTCATTGTGATAAAAAAAACATAAATAGAGTAAATATTTTTGTCGTTTCCTTAATTCAAAATCAGGATGTGGAATTGAAGTATCACATGATCATAGTCATATATCACTTGCAATCGGATAAATAACTCAGATTTCTATTGTTGTATACCATACAAATTAATTGTCCACAGAAAGACAATTTCCGACTGTGTTATATGGAATTGGTATCGGACATTGTTTTTATTTTATTATTGGTAGAATGTTTTGGTTCCTTAAGTAATTAATCGTAATTGATTAATGTGAATTTCATTAAAATTATTGGTCATTTCTAAGATTCAAATTATTTCTGATTGAATCAGTAACCGGACTTTGTTTTTTTCTTTTATTAGTAGTAGAATATTTTGGTTCTTAATTAATTAATCTTAATTGATTGATGTGAATTTTATTAGAATTCTTGGTCATTTCTATGATTCTGATTATTACTGGATTGCGTTTCTATTGTCTGTGATTGAATGTGGGTGGTCTTTATTGTAATCTGGTCTGCTGTACTAACCCAAAGGCGGCGTTAAAGCCAGTAAGATAAAGAGTTATTATTAAAGAAATAAATTTAGCTCAATTAACACAGCAGGAGGCCTGCCAAGTCCAGAGGCTGGAAGCCATATTCATTGATGAAAACGGAAATGGACAGAAATGAATGTGTTTAACTGCAGGTCTTTTCAAATCGATGTTTCCCGGACATGAAATGGTCCACCATGAACACAAATTGAACTGCAAAATAAGCTTTTATTAAATGCTAAAAATCTGATAATAGGCAGAGAAAATTATGAATAAACAAATTTTCTCCTAATTTCCCACTCATTCAATTATTCCTGATCCCAAGTTCACAAAACATTCTCAGATTTAATTATTTACTCAAAATTGTTCTGTCTCATTTTAACTAGAATATAGCCCTTTATTAAATGTGTGCAAAGTTTCGTGTTTCTGGATCAAAGATATTTCTCAAAAACGGTGATTGAAAGTTGAGTAAATTCTTAACTTAATTCTGAAAGTAAGTGCAGGGGACTTCACCACACAGTTACACGAAAAAAAAATCTATATACAAGACAATAGAGAGAAATCACAAACAAGTCTGCATATCAAATTAAAGGCTCAATACCACTCTTGTTGTAACTGAATAATATGTCCCAATCTTTATTCTGGTCAACAAATTGTATTATTTTACAATATTCCAATTAATTCAAATGTGACTTGGATTTTAAAATATTTTTTCGAAACCTCTGCACAAGTAAAATAGGATGTAATGGATAATTTACACAACAAGTAGGACACTTAAACATCTAGTACTTATAGAATAAGGCTATTATTTATTTTCTGGAGCTGCCAAGCCTGCAAGAGTGTCATAACATGAAAAAGTCCTCTACCAACACAAATTTTACAGCAAATTAAAATTTTATTAAACATCTAATAATTAGCATGTCAAATTAAGAATTAAAATGGAATAAAATGGGGTTTAACGTCCTACTCTTCTGCACCTAACCTGGGCTAATAGAAGAAGGGTCAAATTATGAGTTTCTGATCGTCGAGAATTAAAACAGAATTGCCCTCAGTTTGTCTCCCAATCAATTTAGAGCCATGTTGGCTAAGTGAGTAAGACGCTGGCTGGCTTGCTAGTCTGGAGATGGCAGGTTTGCTCCCGGAGTTGGCCGAGAAAGTTCATCATGCTTTTACGGTGTCGTTTCTCTGTGTCATTGGTGCAGGCCGGAGGGTCTGACAAGGACAGCTGTCTTATTGTTTCGGATAGGACGAAAACACCAACGTCCCATGTACACATTGGCGTGCATGTAAAAGATCCCTCAGCTGTTGGAATTCAATAAGAGGCTGTGCCACTGCTATCCTGGTAGCACAATGTATGGCATATGCTGTCTTCCGAGTAGAACGCTCTGTCATTGAGTCAAGAAACATGGTTTCGATTTCCCAGTGTGACAAGGGGTAGGGTCGACTGTCCAACCTTGTGGATTTACTCTGGGTTCTAAAAGATTCCTACACACAAGCGAATTATTAAAATGAAATTGAACCATATGTTAGTCCTAAAATGACCTAGTTGTGTAGACTGGATGTTAAACCCCATTTCTTTCTCTGCTAACAGAATCATCAGTTTATATGTACTTAGTGATATTGAACTAATATGATAAACCCTGGTGATAAGAACTTGAGCGGCACTTTATGTCAAGACCTCAACTAAAGGAGGATTCTTAATTTAGTCAGTTTATTTATCCACTCGTTCACTACACCAATATTGTACAGTCATTTTTAACCTTCAAGGTTATTTTCTGAATCAGTATATTATTTATCAGGTTTCATTTTGAGCAAGAAACCTTAAAGCATAGCAAAAGTATTTTATTTCTTATAAAAACCATAGATATATACATGTACGGGTATACTGATTCCATCATTATGTTCAGTCTTCTGCTCATCTGTCAGACCTGATGCCATGAAATTCCTCCATTAACTCTAACTTAACAATGAAAAGCCATGACAGCTTCTGGCAGAATTTGTGATGGTTAACATCGTTAGTGCTCTGTTCAGTGCTGTCTTAAAGAGGTGATATCAATTTGACAACTGATGCAAATTACCTTTTTCGTAGATTAATGGTGTTGCTGTACATTAGGTTTCTACTTTAAAGGGACAATAACACTTTTGCTGGCTTGGCAGCTCCAGAAAATAAATTATAGCCTTATTCTAAGTACTAGATGTTTTAGTGTCCGACTTGTGTAAATTATCCATTGCATCCCATTTTACTTGGCCATAGGTTTCGAAAATATTTTAAAATCCAAGTCACATTTGGAAAGGTTTAGGTTAGGCTTTTCAAATCATTTAGTTGAATTTTTCCAACTTTTTAGATTAGGTGTGTTAAGATGAAATTTGCATCATCAATTAATTGGAATAATATTGTAAAATAATACAATTTGTTGACCAGAATAAAGATTGGGACATATTATTCAATTACAACAAGAGTGTTATTGGGGCTTTAAAGGAGCTAAATCGCTAATATTTGGGACATGGAAATTGATAAAAATGGGTCGCAACGCATAAAATGATGTAATATGAATTTATATAAACTGATTTACATTCAGTCGTTTCTGTTTTTACTGTAATTTCTAATCAGTTTTGTTCGGCAATATACATCAATCGAATGACAATCTCTAGCGTCTGATTATTCCAGACTACACAGATAGTATTTATTGCGCCTGCTTTTCAAATAAGAATATGCCGTCACTGTTGACATGACTTGTGGAATATGTTCAACCTCGCTCTAAAATGCTGAAACTGAAGTAAAATTGTGTCAAAATATGTTTCTAGTAAATGTACCAAGTAAGTGAGAGAGAGAGAGAGAAATGGGTTTTAACGTCCACTCGACACAAACTAGGTCATTTTGGGACTAACATATGGTTTAATTTTATTTCAATAATTCGCTTGCGCGTAGGGGTCTTTAGCAGTGGGAGGAAACCGAAGTACCCGGAGGAAACCCACGAGGTTGAGAAGGCGCCCCTATCTCCATGCCACATACGCTCACACCATGGCTCGAAACCACAGCCGCAAGTCAGAGGTGACCGGCCAGCCAGAGGTGGAAGCGCGACACTCTAGACCACTAGGCCATCCCAACCCCCATACCAAGTAAGTGGAGGGGGACTGCACCACACATAATTACACAAAAAAAATATTTACAGACAAGACACAATATGCAGAAATCACAAACAAAGGAATATCATATCAAGTGAATGGATCTGGGGACTAGACAGGCGCGGATACAGAGGGGGGCGCACCGGTGCACGCCCCCTCTATTTTTTTGCGGTAGCGAACAATTTTTAGCTCCATATATTCTCGCGGGAAAGGAGAACAAAAACAGTTTAGGTTGGGAATCGTAATTTACAGTACTAGTATGAAATTAGTCCTTGTGAGCATTTTTGTCCACTCAAAAATCACCAGCCGGGCTTCACTCTCCCAACTTGGTGCAGCACGCCCCCCCCCCTTTCTGAAAATCCTGGATCCGCCCCTGCTAGTTATGTACTAACAATTTGTGTTTGCAATCTTGAAGACTGTGGATAATATTGACTTAGAACTTTAAGAGGTTATTTCTGTCGAAGACTGTGGATAATGTATTGACTTAGAAGTTTACACCCTTTAAAAGGTTATTTCTGGTGTAATAAAGATTTTATTTAATTACTTGGTGTTGGTGAAAGTAAGAAAATGTTGCAAATTCTTTTAACTTAATTTGGCATCCATTATGAAGGTAACTGTGGACTTAGATAATAATTTAATAATTTGATTAGGATATTTACTTATTGAATTATAGAGAGAAAAAGGTTGGGAGAGCAAGAATGAGAGAGAGAGAAGGGGTACCGTCCACTCAACACAAGATAGGTCATCACACAAGATAGGTCATTTCGGGGCTAATATATCGTTCAATTTTTATTTCAATAATTCTCTTGCACGTAGCGGTCCTTCTTAGAGATGGGATGAAAACCGAATTGTCCGGTGAAAACCCATGAGGTTGGACAAACGACCCTACCCCTTGTTGACCCTACCCCTTGTAACATACAACCGGGTAATCGAAACCCTCCCAGCTGACTCAATGACAGGCCTTATGCTACAGTGTGCATGTGCTAACCATTCAGCCATCCACCCGCCCTATTCAAATAAAAGAAGGAAAACTATAGAAATATTATAAAAAAATATCCATTAATTCTCCTGAATTTTACAATTATGGCACATTTTGCTACTGGAGAAAACTATCTTAAAATTACTTGAATAACTGGTAGTGGTTATCGACAGACGAAAGGCTGAATATAGAAATCTTACAAATATACTCATTAATACTCCTACATCTTATACAGATATGTCATACAGTACATTTAGCGAACTTATTGTTATCTCTTAAAGATACGGATTATTGATATTAATCCACAAATTTTAGGATTTAAAGAGAGAGAGAAAAATGGGTTTTAACTTCCATTTAACTCAAATTAGGGGTCATTTCGGGACTATCATGTGCGTAATTTTATTTTCATAATTCACTTGAGCACAGGGGTCTTTAGCAATGGGAGGAAACTGAAGAACCCAGAGAAAACCTAAGGTCACGTGCAAGCAGCAGGGCCGTAACTAGCTCAGATCAATGAGGGGAGACGAGAAGTGTTCTCAGGGATGCTGTAAAATTGATAGACAATGTATATCTAGTGGTCGACAATTTTTCACCAGATTATTAATATTAATCCACAAATTTTATGATTTAATGAGAGAGAGATAAAAATGGAGTTACGTAAAATTATTTAAAGAAATTGGGTTCAACATCCAGTCAACACAAACTAGGTCATTTTGGGACTAACATATGCTTCAATTTTATTTCAATAATTAGATTGCATATAGGGGTCTTTAGCAGTGGGAGGAAATGAAATGGGGTTTAACGTCCTACTGTTCTGCTCGGACCTGGGTTAATGAAGACTGGCATACGCCATGCAGTGTGCTATGACGGAAACTTAGCCCGGGCAGCGGCACCAGTGATGTGATTTCAAAATTTTTCTTGCCGGACATATTTTCCCGAAAATAAAGGGGCTGCGGCACTATGGCCTATTCTTATATCGAATTCCAAATGTCAAGGAATCTTTTATGTCAGTGTGTTCACGGGAGCTCATTTTTGTCCTCCCATCTGAAAAACTAGACAGCTGTCCTTGTCAGGCCCTCTCTATCCTGCATCACTGACAATGGGGAACCACGCCGGAAAATCGGGATGAACTTTCTCGGTCAATGCAAGGATTGAACACCAAACCTCCAGGTAAGTGAGCCAGCGTTTTACCCAATTAGTCTATGTGACCCACGTACTCTGGTGACTCGAAAACATGCCACTTGACTCAATGACAGACCAAAAAAAAACACCAGGCCACAACGCCGCCTCTCCCCATCATTTAAAGCTATGGAGAGAGAGAGAAATGGGGTTTTAACATCAACTCGACACAAACTAGGTCATTTCGGGACTAACATGTGTTTTTTTAATTGTATTTCAATAATTCGCTTGCGCGTAGGTGTCTTTAGCAGTGGGAGGAAACCAGAGTACCCGAAGAAAATCCACAAGGTTGGACAGGCGACCCTACTCCGTGCCTTAAAGCGATGGAGGTCACATAGTACAGATTAATTTTCCGTAATTTCAAGTTACGGATGTTTTACGGTATACTTTTTGCACTTATTGTGGAGAAAAATAAATTAAAATTACTTGAATAACTGAAGATGGTAGTAATTATCGATAGACGGAAGGCTGAATTTATAGAAATCTTATAAAAATACCCATTAATCCTCTGACATGTAATAGATGTCATACAGTACATTTCTTTTCACTTATTCTTACAGAAGAAAATGTCTTAAAATTGCAGAAGGAAATTTGATTAAAATACTTACTGATTAATCCTCTTAACTTTAAAGTCCACTCGACACAAACTAGGCCATTCCTGGACTAACATATGGTTTAATTTTATTTCAATAATTCGCTTGCGCGTAGGGTCTTTATGAGTTGGGGTAAACCAGAGTACCCAGAGAAAATCCACTAGGTTGGACAGGCGACTCAACTCCTTGCCACGTACAATAGAGGATTCGAAATCACGCCAGTTCACTTTTAAGTTATAGATTTCATATAGTACATGTGGAACTTTTTGTCTTAGAAGGAGAACAAAATATACAGAAATCCTCAATATATTTACTTATCCTTCTAAATTTTATGTTTTAAGTTCTGGCTTAAAGAAGCTAAGTCTTTAACTCAATATCACCCAAAGTCTTCCAAATATTTTGATGTTGTGGTCTTTCTAGGAAAAGATGGGCTTCTGATATCCAATATTTAAGACAACATAAAAATTTTACCATTGGTACACGAATACCATAATTCATTTCAGTGCCATTTGTAAGAAAGGACTCAAAGGACATGTGCAAGGCATATTCCACAAGTTAGGTCAATCAGTGCCATATTATTCTTATATGGACAAAATGCGCAGTAAACACTAACGGTGTAGATTGGGATAACAACCAGAAAATGATTGAATGTAAATTAGTTTATATCCATGTTACATTATTATATGCGTTGTGTTAATTTCTAGGTCCCAAATATTAGTATTTAGCTCTTATAACATTAACGGGGGTGGGTGGGGGGTGCGGTGAATGGTCGAATGGTTAGCATGTTGCATCTTTTATTCAGTCAGCTCTTGCATGGTTTTGATTCATTGGTTGTACCTGACAAGGAGTAGGGTCGAGAAGGAGTAGGGTCGCCTGTCCAACTGCGTGGGATTCCTCCGGGTCCTCCCACTGCTGAAGACCCCTATGCGCAAGCGAATTATTGAAATAAAATTAAACATATGTTAGTCCTGAAATGACCTAGTTTGTGTTGAGTGGTTAAACCTCTCTCTCTCTCTCTCTCTCTCTCTCTCTCTCTCTCTCTCTCTCTCTCTCTCTCTAACCCTCTCTCTCTCTGTATTGTCATTGATTTTCATTGTAATTTATTGTGGTACAGCATGCCTCATCGATCAGAACACGGCATGTACTTTATTTTCTAATTTTCTTGCTTATTTATGTCACTGCTGTACAATTTGATAAAAACAATTGTGGCAGTTGTTCACTACGATTATTACAAAAGAAATCCCAAATGTATTTTAGTGAATTAAAACTGCTCGATTTCGTGTGGTACTAGACGAACAGAACTGATTACTCTAGTCTCAAGCATCTAACCCTTTTTCTTTGATACCTTCACAATCTGTTAATGAGGGGTGTCCGGAGAGTCTGTTTTCTGTAAACCCTTTAGACCCGGACATTCTCACCTTTGATGAAGGTAATAGGCCTACCTCTTCTTTGATGACGATATGATCAGCTAAAACACTTGGCCTGAATTTATCTACCGGTGTAAGTCCTCCTGTTTCCCCCCACTGCTAAAGACCCCTATATACCTGCTAGCCAATTATTGAAATAAAATTGAACCATATGTTAGTCGCGAAATGACCTAGTTTGTGTCGAGTGGACGTTACTGTTGTAAATATTTCAACTGGATGTTTACACCGGTAACGAGGCGGCTAAGGGGCAAGTAATAAATCGTATTTTCATAAAAAGAAAAGGTAAAGCGCCTTCTAAACCTTGTGACTAAAACAAGATTCGCAAATGTCCCGATCAGGTAGATGAATTCTCACATAAATATCAAAGCCTAATTGAAAATGAAATAAATGGGGTCTAACGTCCTACTTTTCAGCACTAATTGGGGTAATGAAGATGTGTGCTACGAAGGAAATTTTAACCAAACAACATTTCGGACTACTCTTATTTCGATTTCCAACTGAGATGGGTTCTTTTTATGTGCATGCAAAATTCCAATTTCAGTCGTCTTGAGTGGTGCATAAGCAGCATAAATGTTTCACCCCATTTCATTTCATTTTTCACAACAAAAAACAAGCATGTATTTTTTAAAATTTTCTTATCAGATTAAAAACCATTTTCTCCATTTATATCTATTTATACAATCATCCTGTCTATTGTTTGTTGCTGTTATTAAATAAAAGTAGACAAACAGCATTAAATATAAATCATCGCCATAGCAACATAAAAATGATTTAAATGCAAGGAAAGAGAATACCGTGGAATCTGTATATCACTCACCCTTCATTAACAGATTAACTAAATAAAAAGTATGGTAATTTGATTTCTGCACCCTAAGGAGTCTAACGTAACGCTTTAAATCTCATAGAGAGGTAATGGTGCGTGTTCCGTCACTGCTGGAATTCTATTCTCTTCAATTGATAAAGAATGGGGTATCGGATTCTGTCATATGTATAAATAACACTTGAAAGAGTTAAAGAGAGAGAGAGCGAGAGAGAGAGAGGGGGTTAACATGCAGTGCCAAAAACTAGGTCCTTTTGGGACTAACATATTGTTGAATGTAAGAGTCTAACCATGATGTTGGACAGGCAACCCTACTCCTTGTCACATACAAACCACAATTTGAAACCACACCACTCGACTCAATGGCAGACCTTATGATCTAAAGGGTATGCATTACACCATTTGTCAGGGATGAGAAAATGATACATTATATGGAGGCAAACAAATGTTAGAGAGAGATTTGTCTGTGTGTGATGGGTTCACATTTTGTTTGTGGACATCAGCTACAAGTCACAATTTTTATCTGATTTTGATTAAATCGAAATTAGGCTTATCTCCCAATGATCTTGGTACCTTTCAATATTTGCTCAACTTGGACCGTAACTTCCTGGATTATGGCCCCTAATTGTATGAAAAATCATATTTTTAGCTTTTGGACACGCTAGAGGTCTCAATTTTTAACTGATTTTGATGAAACTTGAAATGTTTGTTTATAACCCAATCGATTCCTTTCGATACTCATGCATATCAGACTGTGACTGCCTGGATTATGGTCCCTGATTGAACGAAATATCACGTTTTTAGCTTGAGGCCACAATTTTTAGTCAAGATATTTACGGTTCAATTGAACATCAACTCGGTACAAAGTAGGTGATGTTGGGACTAACATATAGGTCAGTTTTATTTCAATTATTCGCTTGTGAGTAGGGTTCTGTAGCACTGGGACGAACACAGAGAAAAACCAATGAGGTTGGACCCCACACCTTGTCACGTTCAAGCGGAGAATTAAAACCCTGCCACTTGACTCAGTGATTGTAGTGGCATAGCGAACATTCTCTGCTAATCAGTGTGGTTTAACCCTTTGAACACTGACTTTACATGGGGTGTTGCACATCCCTCCCTGGATTTACAGGACGTCATATTGATTATGACGTCAACGTAATTGGAGCTTGAACAAGCCCCAAGGTGCAAAACCGACATTTCGGGTATATGCGATACAACGTCAAGCCGGTTTTGCGGCATTTCGGGTTCTAAGGGTTAAGGAGTACAATTGAAATCATAAGGTCTGCCATTTAGTCAACTGACATATGGTTTTAATTCCCCGGCTGTACGTGACAAGGAGTAGAGTCGCCTGCCAAACCTCGTGGGTTTTCTCTGAGTCCTCCAGTTTTCTCCTACTGCTAAAAACCTCTACGCACTAGCGAATTATTGAATTTTTAGTCCCAAAATGACTAGGTTGGTGTCAGTGGACTGTAATCCATTCCTCCCTCCCTCTCTCTCTCTCTCTTTCTCTCTCAATCTATCTCTCTCAATCTCTCTCTTTCTGATGTTTCATTTTCAAAGTTACAAGTTTTTCTCAGAAGTTTAACATCAACATTAATTTGGTGTTACTCTCTTACAAATGTGTCAAATGAATTCCGACAGTTTTAACAAAACTGAGAAAATAAAACTTTGTGTATTTTGTTTCAAAGAGAATGTTTTAAGACATAGCATCTGATAGAACATCTGTTGGACTGCTGTTCCAGATCCATTTTACAGATTACTTACATTCAAAGAATTAAAGTCAACACATTACTCATATATTATTACTGACTTAAAGATGTTTGCACACGTGTATGTTACATGTGCATCTGCCATTTTTTGTGGTATCCAGCATCCTGTTGGTGAGAGATATGGTAAAGACATAAACGGTGTTGTTGAAAAGCCCGTCTGCTAATACTGGTGTTTTATATTTGTTAGGTTGTACTTGATGAACATGTTATTACTAGGGGGTTGAATGGTTAGCATGTATGAGCTGTATCATAAGGTCTGTCATTGAGTCAACTGGCGCGGTTTTGATTCCCCGGTTGTATGTGACAAGGAGTAGGCTCGCCTGTCCAACCTCGTGGGTTTTCTCTGGGTCCTCTGGTTTCTTCCAACTGTTAAAGACCCCTACGCACAAGTTAATTATTGATATAAAATTAAAACGATATGTTAGTCCCGAAATGACCTAGTTTGTGTCAAATGGACCTCTCTCTCTGTGTCTCTCTGTAGACATGTTCAGTATTCTTTACATGTATACAGAGAGAGAGAAATGGGGTTTAACGTCAACTCGACACAAACTAGGTCATTTTGGGACTAACATATGGTTTCAATTTTATTTCAATAATTCGCTTGTGCATAGGGGTCTTTAATTAGCAGTGGGAGGAAACCGGAGTGCCCGAAGGAAACCCACGAGGTTGAGAAGGCACCCCTATCTCCATGCCACATCCGCTCACACCAGGGATCGAAACCACAGCCGCAAGCCAGAGGTGACCAGCCAGCTAGAGGTCAAAGCGCGACACTCTAGACCACTAGGCCATCCCAACCCCCCTATTCTTTATACATGTATATATATATATTGAACAAAAACACATCTAAAGTCAACATCCAGTATTAGATTAATTCATATTCTAATTGTCACAGCCGTTAAGACTGCCGCCACAATTTACCCAGAGTCTGGCAGTCAATAGACAGCAATCAGTATGCTAGGATGAACATTATCTTCATTCACAGAAATTGCTACATTAAGTAAAGCCATTTGACTTTCCACAGTTTGTATAAATAAATCTTAATTAAACCTATATTCCCACGTACATCTGGGGTAAATAAATTCATTTGACTTTCTGTGTTAAGTAATAGATCTAATTAAAGCTGTATTCCCATGTCCATCTGGGGTAAATTAAGTAAACTCACTTGACTCTGTGTTAATAAATCTGATTAAAGCTGTATTCCCACCTTCATCTGGGGTAAATTAATTAAACTCATTTCACTTTCTGTGTTAATAGATCTAACTCAAGCTGTATTTCCATGTTCATTGGGGGTAAATTAAGTAAACTCGTTTCACTTTCTGTGTTAAATAATACATCTAATTAAAGCTGTATTCCCACATTCATTTTGGGTAATTTAATTAAACTCATTTCACTTTCTTTTTTAAGTAATAAATCTAATTAAAGCTGTATACCCACATTCATCTGGTGTGTAATTATTCTATTTGAGAATTGGTTAAAGCATGCACGTTAAATTACAAGGTCTATCATTAAGTCAAGTGACATGGTCTTGACTCCACGCTTATAAGTGCCAAGGAGTAGGGTCGCCAGTCGAACCTATCAGGTTTTCTTCAGGTTCTCTGGTTTCCTCCCACTGCTAAAAAACCTTACACGCAAGCAAATTATTGAAATAAAATTGAACAATATGCTTGTCAAAAAATGACCTAGTTTGTGTCAAGTGGTTGTTATTTAATAATCTCGCTTACGAACATGGACATAACAGACTTAAGAGATGATACATGTTCTTAGTCATAGCTTGATGTTATTTTGGAAATATTTTCCACATTACAGAAGCGAATTATTGGAATAAAATTGAACCATATGTTAGTCCCAAAATGACTTAGTTTGCATCAAGTGGATGTTAACCTCTCTCTTTTTCCTCTCACACATTCTCTCTCGCTCTCTCTCTCTCTCTCTCTCTCTCTCTGATCAGATTAATCTATCTCTGGTTTTATTCCATTGAACATATCTAATCAATTCTGGTTTGAACATGTCCAGCCTATAGTTACAATCTAACAAGTTCCATCACATTCTTAGCACGGTGTTCGTTATAACTTGGATATTTATTCATTAACTTGTGGTAATTGGGTACCGGTACCAGCCTGGTAAAACAAGGCCACACCAATTTCATTTCTGTTATTCGGGATCTTGGTGAAAACTTAACCCACTCAATTTGTTAATACATAGTAATCCCACCAGTTGATTCGTTGACAGACCTTATGCAGTGGTGGATCCAGGATTTTTTTGAGGAGGGTGACAACCCCATGTTTTGTCGCACTGACTGCAGAGCGATGGGTGCGGCAGGCACGCATCCGAGTGCACTAGTCACGAGCAATAGAGGGAGGTATGAGGGGGGGGGTCTTTCCCCAGAAAATTTTGAAAAATTATCATCAATTTCCTCGTATCTGAGCCATAACGAACAATGATTTCTGTTCGTCAACAATGTTTCATTTCGTTGACGATTTTCAAAATTTGGAGAATAATTTCTGCCGCTAGTAACATAGATGCTGATTGTGTTTCTGATAAGATGCGCACCATGTGCTATATAATATACGACCATGCGTGTGCATTTCCCAGTGGAAGCTTGTGGGACCCGGGATTCCGTTACACCGGTGGGATAGGGGGGGTGACTAGTCACCCCCCTGGATCCGCCCCTTCTTATGTTGTGCAGAGGGGTCTTTAGCATTCAGAGGATTCAGAGAAAACCATGCCAGTCGATTCTTTGACAGATTTTTACTGTTGTGCAGAGGCCAGAGGGGTCTTTTGCAATCAGAGGACCCAGAGAAAATCATGCCAGTCGATTTGTTGACAGATTTTATGTTGTGCATAGGGGTCTTTAGCAATCGGAGGACCCAGAGAAAACCCACGAGGATAGACTCACGACCCTTCTTGTTATGGAAACCATGCCAGTTGATTCGTTAACAGACCTTATGATACAGCATGCATGTGCTCTCCATTTGGCCATCCAACCCCCCTAGGGAGAGAGAGGGAGGGACTAACACATGGTTTTATTTTATTTCAATAATTCGGTTGCGCATAAGGGTCTTTAGCAGTGGGGAGAAACCGGATGACCCAGAGAAAACCCATGAGGATAGACTAGCGAGACCCTAAACCTTGTCACGTACAACCAAGAAATAGAAACCACTTCAGTTGACTCAATGACAGAGCTCTGATCCAACGTGCATGCATTACCTATTCGACCACACACCAAATCACCCCCACCCCACCAATCTTCTTCTTGGTCATGATAGATAAATAGCCACATGAAATATTTTTTTTTTTAAATTTGGACCTAAAAGCTTTTGATTTGTACAAGGAAGTACTTTCTTTTGGTTTTTAAACTGGTCATTTTTCCTGAACAAATGAGAAACTTTTGATTTGGTGCCATCACAATATAATTAAAATATAGATCTATATTTCGTTTCGTTTTTTATACTTTCGATGGCCTACACTCATGTAGATCTAACTAGTTATAGTGGACGCCATGCTTTTCAAAATCCACTTTTGTTTTGTTATGATTTCTATCCGCTGGTGTTAGTATAGACGTCGTTGGCTGGTAATATCTACCCACAGTTCCACACATGAAAAGGTCAAACGGTCGATTCAACAGACCATTTGATTGGCTGACCCCTCATTTCAGGCAGAACACCAGTTAAATAACAAGTCCTCCAGATCCAAGAGTAGTGAAGACAAGTAAAAACGAAATTTTGAACTATAAAAAACGAAACGAAATTGGATCTGTGTTTTAATCAGATTGGTGCCAACAAGAACTTTGGTTTTTGATGCATCTTTTATCTCGGACAAATGAGAAGGAAAATTTTTACATTGATTCCAGAAAAACAGAAAGTAAAATTGATGTGGCCTGTGTGGGGTATAATAACGATGAGTTAAACACAGGTCATAGAATTATTGTAACAGAGTACCACGCAAATTGATCTCTTCTTCCTAAGTACAAAAACGTCGATTCAACGCGGTCTCAAAATCGAAATCCAGAAATTCCAATTAATTAGTTTGTCTGTATAACATTTTGATGAACCATCCGGTTGGATTGCTGGATTGGTCAAGAAAAAACAGAAATGAAATAAAATAGGATTGAACGTCCTACTTTTCGGTTGTACGTGGCAAGAGTAGGGTCGTCCGCCCAGCCTCGTGGGTTTTCTCCGGGTACTCCGGTTTCCTCCCACTGCTAAAGACCCCTACGCGCATTCGAATGATTGAAATAAAATTAAACCTTATGTTAGTCCCGAAATGACCTAGTTTGTGTCGAGTGGACGTTAAATCCCATCTCTCTCTCCCCCTACTTTTTGGCTCCGATTCAGTGTGATATGAGGGAAATTTTGCCTGGACAGCGGCACTACGGCCTACTTTTATATCGAATTCCAAATGTCAAGGGATCTTTTACGTGCATGTCAATTTGTACACCTGTTTTTCATCCTATTCAAATGATTAGGCTGCTGTTCTTGTCCTGCATCACTGACAAGGGGGAACCACAGGAAAAAACAGAAACTAAATATAGATTTGTATTTTAAACAAAATTACTGTACTCATTGAACCGCCTGTTCCTGACAAATCCCATTACTGTGCCCTTGCCACATTAAAAGTTATAAATTTAAAATATCATTACTTGATGACAAGGCTGTAGACAGTTTCCCGTAAATCTATAGTCTATAGTAATATTGAAAGCATATATATTGAGAGATTTTATTGTAAGATTATTGCAATGCTAGACCACTCTGTCAACCAACCCACACATGGGGACCAGTCAGTTGATGACATGTTATGCTCTTTGTATCATTAGGTCTGTCATTGTTTCAACTGGCGTGGTTTCGATTCCCGGGCTAAGGACCTCTACTTGCATGTGAATTATTGCATTAAAATTGTACCATGTGTTCGTCCCAAAATGACCTAGTTTGTGTCAGTGGTGGTTACACTTTCTCTCTCTCGCTCCCCCTCTCTTTTTATCAATCTAATTAAAATATAGATCTACATTTCGTTTTGTTTTTTATACTTTCGATGGCCTACACTCATGTAGATCTAACAAGTTATAGTGGGAGCTCACGTTCTATGACGTTCGGTATCACGCACGGGACATTTGACCCGATAACGTCAGTCATTCGATTAACCAATTAGCGACCGCCATGCTTTTTAGATATTGCTTTTGTTTTGTTTTGATTTCTATCCGCTGGTGTTAGTATAGACGTCATTGGCTGGTAATATCTACCCACAGTTCCACGCATGAAAAGGTCAAACGGTCGATTCGACAGACCATTTGATTGGCTGACCCCTCATTTCAGGCAGAACATCAGTTAAATAACAAGTCCTCCAGATCCAAGAGTAGTAAAGACAAGAAAAAACGAAATTTTGAACTATAAAAAACGAAACGAAATTGGATCTGTGTTTTAATCAGATTGTTTTTTTATAGATCTTGTTTAATGTGGGTGTCATTGAGTCATGTGGTTAGTACCCAGTTTGTACACGATTCGGAGTAGGGTCGCCTGTCTAACCTCACAGGTTTTCTCCGGGTTCTCCAGGTTCATCCCAGTGCTAAAGAACCGTACATGCACGCGAATACTGAAAAAAGTTGAACCACATGTTAGTCCCAAAATGATCTAATTGTGTAAAGAGCTAGCAGCATATTTGAATGGTCTACAGCCTAAGCTTTCCAAAAATGCAAGACTTTTTAAATTTGCCTTATCCTCTGGAATTGAGTTTATGTTTTAGTGCCTGTAGTATAAAATCTAATTGTTGTGACAAGCGCTTGGTTTCGTGGGAGCGCCAGGTCACATATTGCTACATCCATCATGTTGACTATAACTTCTCTGTAGCCAGATCATGTACATGTTATATTATAATACAATATGTGACAATAAATCAGAGCACGAATTCTCATATCAGAAAACCTAGTTTCATTGTGTTATGATGGATTGACTAGCCGATATGCTAGAACACAGCAGAAAACAACAAAGGGCAAAACATGCTTCGCCGTCAGGACATGATCAAAAGAATCAAAAAAACCTCCACTAGCAATTCATTAGATTTGAATGATATTGGAGGCCAAATATGATTAATTTGATCGGTATCAATGGTGCAATCAAAGAGAAAATTGTATCATTGAAAGGCCACAGGAATATTGAAGTGATATACGAGTTGTTATTCAATGCAACCTTGTTTCTGATTGATGTATATTTAATGATGTTACTGAAAATCTATGATTAAAACAGCAAAAAAAAGAATATAATTTACAGAGAAGTTCTGGTAAAAAATTGTATGATCTTTAATATAAAAATAGGTTGCCAGGCAACGAAACATACGCCCACAGCAGCTAAATCGTTTTTTTAATTCGGAATAAAATTGTGACCTCCATAGTGTCCACAAGGTAAAAAAAACATGATATTCTGTACAATCAGAGGCCATAATTCAGGAAGTTCCAATCCGATATACGCAAATATCGAAAGGAACCAAGATCTTTAGGTTATAAACAGGTATTTCAAGTTTCATCAAAATCGAATTAAAATTGTGACCTCTATAGGGTCCACAACCTTGATATACCATATTTTTACACTATTCGCGTACAAACGGCGGCCATTTTATCCGTCAATTTTGGTCTGATTTTCACAAAATTCTAACTCAGCCTACATTACCCTGTAACGGTAATAATTGTGCCCTCCAGAGGGACCCGAAGCTAATAAAGGCGATTTTTTTGTACAATCAGGGGCCATAATTCAGGAAGTTACAATCCGATATGCACAAATATGGTATGGAACCATGATCTTTAGGTTATAAACATATATTTCAGGTTTCATCAAAATCAAATTAAAATTATGACCTCTATAAGGTCCACAACCTTGATATACCATATTTTTACACTATTTGCGTACAAATGGCGGCCATTTTGTCCGTCAATTTTGGTCCGATTTTCACGAAATTTGAGCTCTACCTCCATTATCATGTAACAGTGATATAATCAAACGTTTTTTTAAATCGGATAACAAATTTGACCTCCAGAGGGACCACAAGCTAAAAAGGGTGATTTTTCGGACAATCAGGGAACATAATTCAGGAAGTTACAATCCGATGGGAACAAATATCGAAAGGAACCAAGATCTTTGGGTTATAAACATGCATTTCAAGTTTCATCAAAATCAGTTCAAAATTGTGACATCTACACTGTTCACAAGCTAAAAACATGATTTTTCGTACAATCAGGGGCCATAACCCATAAATTAATGGACCGATACATGCCAATATCGAAAGGAACCGAATTCTTAGGGTGATAAACCTATATTTTAAGTTTCATTGAAATCGGATAAAAATTGTGACCTGTAGACTGTTCACAAACAATTGTGGACGGCCGGACGAACAGGGGCGACGACAATATACGTCCATATGAAAATGTGTTAAAAATATATAAAACTGCCATTTAAAACCATCATACATGTCCACTATCCTGACTAGTTTCGTCAAATAAATTTTAAATTTTTCAAAGGAACAATTCAACAGAAACAGGAAACAAATTTGAATAGTGATGTCATATGTTGATGACATCACTAAGTTGTAATGGTTGTCCTGTCGTTGATAACATGTAAGTTCTTCATTTTCTAGAAAGGTGATCTATCACATGAAAATATGATGATACTGTTAACAAAGGTGCGTATACACAAGTTGAAAATCCACAAGTATTTACAGTAGGCATCCTCAAACCAATCTTCCAACAAATTTCTGATGGGATCACAATTACTAGGTAACTGGATGAAAATGTGGGCGTATAAAAATGAAATAGGGTTTAACGCCCTACTGTTCTGCTCCTAAACTGTGCTATTGAAGACGGGTATACACCATACAGTGTGCTATGAGGGTAATTTTGCCTGGACAACGGCACTACAGCCTACTTTTCTATTGAATTCTTACTGCCAAGAGATCTTTTATGTGCACGCCAAAGTGTACACAGGACTTTGGTTTTTCATCCCATCCAAATGAATAGACTGCTGTCCTTGTCAGGCCTTCTGTCCTGTATCACTAATAATACAGGGATCTTTAGGAGTAGCCAACTTTGGAAGATGTAGTACCTGCTATTGTACATTACCAGAAAGAACCATACATTTTCTGGGGGGTTGGATATCCGAATGGCTAGCTTGTGCGCGCTGTATCATACGGCCTGCCATCGAGTCAACTAGCGTGGTTCCAAATCCCCGGTTGTACGTGGCAAGGAGTAGGGTTGCCTGTCCAACCTTGTCGGTTTTCTCTGGTTACTCCGATTTCCTCCCACTGCTAAAATTAAACCACATGTTAGTCTCGAAATGACCTAGTTTGTGTCGAGTGGTCGTTAAACCCCATTTCTCTCTCTTTCTCTCTCACCAGGCATTTTGATATGAATATCTGAAATTTTATTCTGACGCTAATGTAAAACAGAAGTTATTTATCCTTGATTTTATGGTTTGTTACGTTGTCTATATTATCTGTCTATCTCACTTTAAGCCCGTATTTAACATTGTTTTGTCGTAACATAACGTCTCGAAGGAATATTTTATTACATGTTTTCAAAGTTTATTTAAATCTTATTCCTCTGGAGATCTATTCCTAATAGCACATATGTGAGCTGCTTCCACAAAACCAGACGGATGGTCATTTTTATAAAAATAGAGCTGGTACCATATTTGAATAGTCCACAGCTAAGCTTTCCACAAATGCAATTCTTTTTAAATTTGTCGTATCATCTGGAGTTGAGTACGGCTCATTAATAGTAACAAGAAGGCATACAGATCTTTTGTTCCCATAGTACAAAATGAAGTTGTGTGACAAGCGTCTGGTTTCGTGGGAACAGGTCACATATTTCACTTAAAGATGCATCATGTAAGATTTAGATAAAGAGCTCACCGGTTTTGCTATAATAGTTCTAAAATAGATCATTCAAAATGAATATTTTGAAAATTTCATTTAAATTACTTTATTCTGAGAGGATCAGATGGCTAAGTGGGTAAGGCGCTGGCTTGCTAGCCTGAAGGTTGGGTGTTCGATCCCTGCATTGGCAGAGAAAATTCATCTCGATTTTCCGGCGTGGTTCAGTGATGCAGAACTGAGAGCCTGACAAGGACAGCTGTCTAGTTGTTTGGATGGGACAAAAAAGAGAGGTCCCGTGGATACATTGGCATACACGTTAAAGATCCCTTGGCAGTTGGAATTTGATATAAGATTAGGCCGTAAGGCCACTGCGCTGGCAAAATTTCCCTCATAGCACACTGTATAGCGTATGCCCATCTTCCATTAGCCCAGGTTATGTGCAGAGGAGTAGGACGTTAAACTCCATTTCATTTAATTTAGATAACTTTATTCTGAGTGAAGTAATCACTGTTTGAAGACTTAACAAGATGTGGCAATGTTACTTGTGGATTGAGACATTTTTTAATTAAACCATTTAAAGGGGATTGCATTTTAATCCGTTTAAATCTCTGCCATCCGATGGTCTAGAGAGTTGATTATCAGCTTGTCATGAGAATAAATGTCTAACAAATAATCTTTTAGAGGTATTTGATGCCAAAATAAAAACCTATCCGCGTACTATTATTTCAAATAATGTACAGCCAACCTGCCAATCGTACATTATCTATACTAGATGAAATATTGGACTTGTATGACGTATTTCAGTAAAAAGCATGTGCAGTATCAATATATTACTTAATGTCTTGCTTTTGACCATTAAGGGGGGTTGGGATGGCCTAGTGGTCTAGAGTGGCGCGCTTCGACCTCTAGCTGGCCGGTCACCTCTGGCTTGCCGCTGTGGTTTCGATCCCTGGTGTGAGCGTATGTGGCATGGAGATAGGGGCGCCTTCTCAACCTCGTGGGTTTCCTCCGGGCACTCCGGTTTCCTCCCACTGCTAAAGACCCCTACGAATTATTGAAATAAAATTAAACCATATGTTAATCCCAAAATGACCTAGTTTGTGTTGAGTGGACGTTAAACCCCATTTCTCTCTCTCGCTGTCGACCATTAAACCATGCTTAATCTAAACGCACTGACTGACGTGAATGTGGGTGTAATAATTTGTTTGTAATAACATATTCTTTGTCTCACGGAAAGAAAACAATGTTTGATAAAGAGGAACTAATGGAGGAGATGAACATGGAAGACCCTCTACTAATCACATCTCACGGAGGACAAACTCTTTATCTTCGAGCTCATAAATGATTAAAGATACATTATGGTGAGATAAAATAACGAGTTGGCAGTTCTCAATACAATAGTTAGAAACAACATACTGTAAAGGCAATTTGCTGAAAATTTCTCTGGGTCCTGAACAATGAGACAAAAACTGTTCACATGTTTTTTGCAATAAAAATTTAGATAATGTTTGATTTATTGAATTATGAATAATAATTTAGAATATCGGAAAAAATGAAGAATATTGTTAAAGTACCTAAGTTTCTAACTCAATATCATCCACAGTCTTCGACATTGAAAACACGAATTATTTAAATGAACATTGATGTTGCAATCTTACCGGGAAAAGATGGGTTTCTGAAAAACAATATTTAAGACAAAATAAACATTTTACCATTGGTACACGAATCGTTTACCAGCAACAGAAACGACTGAATGTAAACGAGTTTATATTCATTCATAGTTCATTATTATATATGTTGCGACCCATTTGTAATAAAGGTCCCAAATTTCATTGATTTATCGCCTTTAAGTTGTGATTAAAAACAGAGCAATAGTGAGGCTGATGTCCCTGACCTCAATCCTAGTCTCTATCATCCAGATGAAGATCTGACAAGTTATAGAGCATCTTTTGACCCTATGATGTCAGGCATTGAATAATCAATCAGCGTTGATATTTCTAAGCGTTTACCCACAGTACCACGCAAAGAACACCAAGAAGTTGCCACAATAGACTGTTTCATTGGCTAATTACTCACATCAACAAAAACTTGGGTTATATAACAACTCTTCCAGATCCTAGTGTAGTAAAGACAAGTAAACAGAAATTTTGAACTATAAAAACGAAATGAAATAGAATCTGTGTTTTAATCTGATTGTAGCTGGGTTATAATAAAAAGACCCGTATGTTGAAGACTATATAACTAGAGAAGGTTCTCGTGACTGAGACTTTATGCGTTTGTTTCTGGAGTTTAACGTACGTCCACAACCACAGGGGGTGATATCATAGAAAAGTGACCGAGACTACCTCAATCCTAAATTAATAGATGACATATTCTTTTTGTAAGTTAAAAGCTTATTCACATAATCAATTAATCAAGTCATTGATGCAGTGAAACAATGCACCAAGTTTCATGTAACAAACAATAACATACCTATAATTGTATATTTTCAGAATAACTCCAGGTGTATGTCAGAATGAGATGGGGATTACCCGTGTAATGACAGGATTAAATCATTGGAAAGCTTTTGGTATAGAGGCTATATTAACCTATATTTTAGTTTTCTCAGTATTTGCGACGATAGATCCAAACAGACGTGAACTAGGAAGTAAACCGTTAGCTATTGGTATCGCAGCAGCCTTGTGTCATTTAGCAGGGGTAAGTTGAGAGAGAACCAGAGAGAGAGAGAGAGAGAACTAGGGTTAGTTGTTTGAGACTAGAGTAATGAGTTCTGTGCGTCTAGTCGTCTAGTACCACACGGAATCAAGTAGTTTGGAATCAAGTAGTTTTAATTCGCTAAAATACATTTGGGATTTCTCTTGTAATAATGGTAGCGACCAACTGCCACAATTGTTTTTATCAAATTGGACAGAAGTGACATAAATAAGCAAGAGAATTAGAAAATAAAAGTACATGTGGTGTTCTGATCCATGAGGCACACTGTAATAGATTACAATTACAATCAATAACAATACAGAGAGAGGGAAAGAGAGAGAGAACGAGAGAGAGAGAGATGGATCAATACAAACCAGGTCATTTCAGGACTAACATATGGTTCAATTTTAATTCAATAATTCACTTGCGCATAGGGGTCTTCAGCGGTGGGAGGAAACCGGAGAACCCGGAGAAAACCCACGAGTTTGGACAGGCGACCCTACTCCTTGTCACGTACAATCGGGGATTCAAAACCATGGCAGTTGACTCAATGACAGACCTTATGATGCAGCGCCCACATACAAACCCTTCGGACATCCACCACTTCCACCCCACCCCCCACACACCCCACAGAGAGAAAGAGAGAGAGAGAGACAAATATGATGTTTAAGACCCTCTCCCACACACTAGGTCATTTTGGGACTAACTTATGGTATTATAATATAGGAAACCAGAGAACCCACAGAAAATCCACAAAGGATGGGTAGACGACCCTACTCCTTGGTAATCCAAACTGTTGGCTTTTATTTATAATCATAATGGAAAAACGTTTTGTTTCATTTTATTTACCGTTACTTACCTTAAATAAATATGTATTTGGACATGTGCAGTGTTGAGGGCGTGGGGGATCACGGTGGTCCAATGTGTAAGACGCTAGCTCGCTAGCCTGGAGATCAGGTGTTCAATCCCTGCTCTGGCCTTGAAACTTCATCCAGATTTTCCCACATTGTACCCCCTTGTCAGTGATGCAGGATGGAGGGTCTTTTGTTAAGATGGGACAAAAAAATAACAGAGGTTCTGTGTACCCATTGGCAACCTATTTTCAGAAAGGGGTTTTACATACATGTATCCGAAACTTGTTCCCCAATCCCCTTCAGATATCCTGAATTAATATTCAATCGCTATATACTGAGTTCGGGGGGATGAATTTGACTGAAATTTTCAGCAAATTGCCTCTACATTATCTTGTTTTTAACTATTATAGCGAGAACTGCCAGCTCTTTATCTAATCTCCCATAATGTATCTTTAAAGAACATATATTCTTTATAATTTCAGTTTCGTTTTACTGGTAGTTCTATAAATCCTGCCAGATCTCTGGGTCCAGCATTTGTCATGAGTCACTGGGACAATATATGGGTAAGCTTTAAAAAGTTGTCTCCCTTTATACAAAATGTTACCACAAAGAGAGAAATTAGGTTTAACATCTACTCGACACAAACTAGGTCATTTCGGAACTAACATATGGTTTAATATTATTTCAATAATTCGCTTGCGCGTAGGGGTCTTTAGCAGTGGGAGGAAACCGGAAGACCCGAAGAAAACCCACAACCCTACTCATTGTTACATACAATAGGGATTCAAAACCATGGCAGTTGACTCATTATGATGATACAGATAGAGAGAGAGAAATGGGGTTTAACGTCCACTCGACACAAACTAGGTCATTTCAGGAGTAACATATGGTTTAATTTTATTTCAATAATTCGCTTGCGTGTAGGGTTCTTTAGCATTGGGAGGAAACCGGAGTGACCGGAGGAACCCACGAGGTTGAGAAGGCGCCCTATCTCCATGCCTCATACGCTCACACCAGGGCTCGAAACCACAGCCGCAAGCCAGAGGTGACCGGCCATCTAGAGGTCGAAGCGCGGCACTCTAGACCACTAGGCCATCCCAACCCAGCGCGCATGTGCTAACCATTGTGCCATCCAACCCACCATGTTACCACAAGCTGAGTACTGTCTACCCCGTCCGTCTGTCCGTCCGTCCCACCCTCCTATTAGTCTGGTAAACAGTGGGATTATTTAGCATGAGAAAGGTCTATACGCATTTATTTTCCCATCAATCTAGTTCTTCAGATGGGACAAAAAACTAAGGTTTCTCACTAATATTGTGTATGTTGTATATATTGTGGTATTTTAGATATATTGTGTTATTTTAGATATATTGTGTTTGTTATTTTAGATATATTGTGCTGGACCATTAACAGGTGGTGTCATATCAGGGTTGTTGTATGAGTATATATTTGATCCGAGGAGAAGTCGGAGGAAACCAAATATCGCTGCTGATGCTGCTTCTAATTATCCTGATTTTGAGGACAGTAAGTGATGAAAAATAATTTTATTTTATTAATTCGAATAATCAGGAGAGTTGGGATAAACTTGGACTTGGTCTTTTGGGACAAATAGTAGTTTAGACAATAAGGTGGCAAAATGAAATTGAGTTATGTCAAATCTTAGGTCCGCACATCTAAGTGAAAATTGGGTTGAAGAAATTTGTCTAAAATCAGAGGTGGGGGCAAGTGGTTTAATGTGTGTGTTTTAAATGAGATCAAGTGGCAGCGTGGTTTCAGTCCTATGTGACAAGTAGTAGATATGGAGTGTGAAAACAAGCTCTGTCTTATGATAGAAGGGAGACAACTCCAGTATTTATGTCTTTTTTTTTTCAGATCAGAAAAGCAACAAAAACACTGCTGTGTGTGAAAATACCATTTGATAAAATGACGTTCATTTATTAAATTACAAAAGTAGGATGGAATAACTAAAATTCCAAATATTTGTGGAAAATAACAAAACATTGTGGGAAAGAATAGTGAATGAGTGTTGGGCTAACAAAACGATCATGAAATGGCCAAACACGTCTCCTGTTGGGAGATGTTGTGCCTAAACCTTTATGATACAGCATGCAGGTGCTAACCATTCGGTCACCCAACCCCCAGAATAAGTCTCTCATCAATTACTGTGCAGCTGTGACAGGGGACTTAATCTCAAACAGTAGGCCTGTTATTGGAAGTGAAATGGGGTTTAATATCCTGCTTTTCTGCACGGATGGGGCAAATGAAGATGGGCATACGCCATGCAATGCAATGTACGAGGGAAATTTTAATTTGTTTAAAAATAACTTTTTGATTTATTTGTTTATTTTGTAGATGACGATATCACAAGCATTCCACAACACATGCCAACCACACCCAATCACGCGTCACATTATAATACCAGTACAGATCACTATAGCAACGGTCTAGCAGAAACACAGTGTGGTGGAGGAGGCCATTGTAGTGAAAATCACTACACAGCGCATTTACGTAGTCCAGAAAGACATTCCCATCCAGACGCAAATTACGAGCCAGTAGGTAGACGGAGTTACGTTGGCTATAATCCTGTTAACCACTCAGGACTTGAAAACGAGGCTTATCAAGCCTTCGATACGAACCCCCGTCGAATTCCCCCGCCACCTCCTCGAAACAAGCGAACACTTCAACAAACAAATGAAGAGATTTCGTTGGATGATGTTAGTGCTTATCAGGGACGACATGGTTGATTTGTATATTTTCTGACCTTTGAAATTTGCTGAAAGCAGGAGTGGTTAATTTGTATATTTTCTGACCTTTGACCTGAAAGCAGGAGTGGTTAATTTGTATATTTCCTGACGTTTGACCTGAAAGCAGATGGATGTTAATTTGTATATTTTCTGACCTTTTAACTTTGCTGGAAGCAGAGGTACTGAAGGACGAGAAGTTACAAACATTCGATTTATCATATTCTTTTGTTTTAGATACTGGTTAGTGCCGTGTGTCATCAAGATCTCTAGGTGCCTCTCCTGTTCTTGATTACAATCCAGTCAGAAAGACAATCAGGATACTTGATTGAACCTTCCAGAATTAAATTCTCTCAATTTTAAAAATAGTGTCTATAGAGCGAAAAGGAGAATTTTGAAGTACAACGCATGTGCCGACTGCATAAAAAATATCTCAAACAATCATACCAGCTGAAACGTATTTGTTACTTAAAAGACATCACGATTCCACTCACACCACCTCTGCTGTTGGGACTGGCAGAACTGTGACATGGCTTAATTCCATATCACTTGATTGCAATTCTGCCAATTCGGCACGTTCCGGACTGACAATCATTGTTCATTTTGTGATTATTCCGTAGTATGGTTTATAAAATAACTGTCAACCAACCCCCCAACAATTATGTATATTCATCTCACGTATGATTATTCACTCCTGTACACCAAAAACTAAATTAAATTTGTTTCTATAAAAATATTTAATTCAAAAATTTTCTGTTTAGCAAAAGACGCAATGGTATGATAGGCTGATGTATGTATGTATGTACAAAGTTTCATAAACATGTATTGCAAGGAATGATTTTTGCTTTTAATTTTTATTCCTCATGAGTTATTGTCAATGTACATTTATTTCAGGACTCTAAAAGAGTTTTATTTTATACATATATATATAAATTTATATGAATGACTAAGATAGAATTAATTCGGGGTGTTGGATGGCCGAATGGTTAGCATGTGCGTGCTGTATCATAAGGTCTGTCATTGAGTCAACTGTGGTGGTTTCGATTCCCCGGTTATACATGACAAGGAGAAGGATCACCTATCCAACATCATGGGTTTTCTCCGGGTCCTCTGGTTTCCTCCCAATGCTAAAGATGTTTCAGGTCAAGCAAATTACTGAAATAAAATGTGTTAGGCCCAAATGACTAATAGTTTGTGTCAAGTGGACGTTAAACCTTAGTTATTTTTAGTTATTTTTCTAGACACTAGGGTTAAGTCTAACGTTAAACTCACTGCAAATGGTAAACTCTATTTCATTTTAAGCTTACAGTGGCTTGTCTCTACAGAGGCAATATGTAAATAAAAACCAAAGAAAGATTAAATGTAAATCATCTGTCTCTCTCATCATTCATCAACTGAATGGACCTTGCTAGTTTTATTATATAGGCTGGCTTGCTGCAATATTAATTATATAGGAAAGCTTGCCTCATCTTTGCTACAATTGTTTTTTTCTAAAGAATAGAGCTGTCCAGAGGGAGGGGTCCCTCTCCTACATTCATACATTCATATAAATAACCTGGAATAGATAAATGGAGGGGACCACAGTGGCTAAGTTGGTAAGATTTTGGCCCTCATGTTTGATCACTGCATTGGCTGAGGCCCCTGCTATAAACTATATGTTATTATCATTTTAAAAATTTGTATCCAATTCTTGACTAGATTTAGTAACAGAGTGAGAATAACACATGCCAGAATTATATGGAATACAAGTTACTTAAAAGTTTATTTCTGGTGACGTTTGGATGTGGATTCTCTTGTCTTTATCAAGTGATTTTCCATCATGGTTTCCCTTCGTCAGTGGTACAGGATGATGGGCCTCCGAAATACAGCTGTGTAGTCCTTCATATGGGGCAAAAAACTTGATGCCTGCGATAGATCCCTTGGCTGTAAGTATTCTGTAAGAGTAGGCTGTAGCCTTGCTGCCTGGGCAAAATTGCCCTTACAGCACACTGTATGGCTCATACCCATCTTCATTAGCCCAGTAGGATCAGAAAAGTAGGATGTTAAACCCCATTTCATTTGTCTTTATCAAGTAAGCTGTATTCTATATAATTGTGTCGTGTGTTACTTCTGACTGTTGTATGTATTATTTCTGGTATTGATGGATATTTTCTGGGAATTATGTAAAATATACATACAAAAAATAAAATGTGGAAAATCATGAATAAAGAGATTTTCTTTGATATATAGTATAATTTCTTCTCCAGGGAATTTGGAGAAAATGTCATAAAAGTGAACCTTTGTCCCTTGCAATTAGTGGAATATTTGGAGAGCAGAAGAATTGATCCATTATTAACCTAATGTTACCAAATAGCAGCAGGTACTACATGATTATTGCTAAAAACTGACACAATGATTCAATGGTTATCAATAAAATCACTTGCAGAGAGAGAAATTGGTTTAACGTCCACTCGACACAAGTTAGGTCATTACGGGACTAACATATGGTTTAATTTTATTTCAATAATTCGCTTACGTGAAGGGGTCGTTAGCAATGGGGGAAAATTTGAGTACCCAGAGAAAACAGACAACACTACTCCTTGCCACGTAAAACCGGGGATTCGAAACCATGCCAGTTGACTCAATGGCAGGTCGTATGATACAGTGTGCGCACCCTAACCATTCGCCCACTCAACCCCCCTAAAATCACTTGCAATTATTGATGGTGGACTGGTGTGCTGTACAATGTACCATACCACCAGGGCCATACCTAGCGGGGGTGCTGGGGATACATTAAAACCCCAATCCAAAAAATAATAATAATTTGAGAATCTTTCAATTTTATAAAGTAATACAATTGATTATGATCACGCGGTGATGCTCTTAAGGAACTGATCAGTTGGTCGGTTTTAAGGGTGCCCACACGCCAATGGATTCGTTTGCCCTGATCCAAACTTTCTTATATCACTAACGTGGAGGCTATGACGCCCAACCACTCTGCTGCACCCCCACCTTTAAAATCCTACATACGACCCTGCATACCATTTGACATTACGTCTAGCAACGACCATCGAATGGGACAAAAAGTTAAGGTCCCTTTACAGTTGAGTAGGTGAAAACATTTTTGGCCAGGCAAAATACCCCACATATCACTCCGCGTACCTGTCTTCATTAGATGGGACATTAGTCCCAATTACTGAAATAGTCTGGTTTGTGTTCATCCTGTGTCCACACCACAAGACTACCGCAGCGACCCACATGTTTCAAAAACTAAACCACAGGCACACAGAAGCCCAGTTGCCCTTGGCTCTTCCAAACACCGCGTGGTGTCTCCTTGTCCGTGGTACAGGACACTGGGTCTGATACAGAAATTTGTCTAGTCATTCGGAAGGCATGAAAAACCGAGATCCTGTGTATATATTGGCATATGCACATAAAAGATACCTTGGCAGTTGAAATTCGGTATAAGAGTAGGTCATACTGTCACTACCTGGGTAAAATTCCCCTCACAGCAAAATGTATGCCCCTCATCATTAGCCCAGTTCGGAGCAGAACAGTAGGATGTTACTCCCAATTTCATTTCTTCAAGAACTATAAAAATATTATGAAAACAGTAACAAAAAATTCATCAATCTTACTTTAAATTTATTAAATAAGTAATAGTTAGAATAAATAAATAAACAAATATTTACATAATAAGGTTATTTTTAACAATATATTTACAAAGATCAAAAACATACATTAATATGAAAAGCACTTTTACATCAAACACAAGTTATAAATAGTTACAATAAAAACATAATAGCACATTTTAAATGGACAGTTGTTTCTTATCATTTTAGCACAATTTAATAATAATTAAAAAATACATAGCACATATGACAATTAATTTTCATAAAATAACTTTTTATATGATTTATTAAGTTAATTTTTTTTATAAAACAACGCATGTCATAATGATAATAAAGCGCAATTATTTAATTATCCGATTTCAAAAAAGAAAAAAAGAAGTAGCACATTTTAATGGATTCAGCACACCAATCATATCTTTTTTATGATTTTCGAGTTATTTTTCTTAAAATAATATAGCTCGTTTTGATCACAATATGTCTATATTAGTCAATTAAAATCACACTGAAGCACGTTTTTATCACAGAAGTCTATTACAAGCATACCACACTTAGCCTTGGTACCACTAAACGTATTAGAAGCAACTCACACTTAGCTTTGATACCACTGAACTGGCTGGTAGGAGTTAGTTGTAGCATGGAACGTATTACAAACACATCACACTTATCCTTGATACCACTGAACTGGCTGATAGGAGTTGGTAGCAGCATTGAACGTATACACGTGGTTCGGAATCGTCGTCGTTGCTGCTTGACTGAAGTTGTACTGGGGATACGTGACATAGGAAAAGGTCTGGTATTGCCCATTAGTGTTGGTGTTGATAGCACTGTTTGATGAGTTAGTCTGTGGGATCACACTCGATTGAAGAGCAAACGAATTTGTCTCTTGGATTTTTCTATGACTGGGTTGCACATGAGTATAGCTGCTCAAATCTATTTCTGGGAAAGCTTGCTTTGTGTCTTCAGTTGCGGTCTCGTATAGTGGGATCAGGTCGTGGATGGATTCTTGGAAGGACTCGAGGTCGGAGCAAGAAAGTTCGATACCACTGTCCTTGGTGAAGCTACCACTGGTGATTTCAGGACTCTGTTGATTCCATAGCTGGCCCAGATCGGTGTGTGGGGTGCTTTGCATGCAGGAACTCGATGGTGGTGGACTAACAGGTTGGAAGCAGGAAGTACCGATGTCGTAAGGAAGACTGATCGGACTGGACAAATTGGAACTGAGTCGACTACAATCGTTGAGAACAGGAGAAGAATACGAACCATTTGAAGAAAGGATGTGTTCACTCTCGGTACTGGTGTTGCTATCAGCCACTGAAGAGTTGAAGACAATCGGCGTGGAACTGGAGTAAACAATTGGTGTCGAATTGGGATATCCTGTAGGCGTAGCACTGGTGTATATGGTACCATTTGGTTGACATACAACGTTTGGTGGTGGTGTGGACTGGGTACTGATTGGTGTTGGGTAGTCAGTACCATTGGGTTGACATACAACATTTTGTGGTGGTGTGGACTGGGTACTGATTGGTGTTGCGTAGATGGTACCATTGGGTTGACACACAACATTTGGCGGTGGCGTTGACTGGACTTTGGCTTGTTGTTGGGTTATTATCGGTTTAGGTTGATAAACAGTCGATGCTTCTGTAGACTGGACCATGATGGCACTCTGTGGAATGTTCGTGGACGATTCAACACTTTGGTTTGGTAGGTTGCAGATCTGTTGTTGGAAGATGTTCACAGGTGTAGGACAAATCGCAGCTGTGGCTTTGAAGAATTCTATCTTATTCTCAAGGACAACAGCTATCTGATCCCAGAAGTCTCCGGCGTTGGTGTGATAGTAGCCCCATCTAAGCGTGTTAGTACCGCTGTCTCTGTCTACGTTGGGTCTATAATCACCTCGAGCAAAGTTGATGATACTGGCAGGAGAGATGGACCATAGGAAGCAACTTCTGTTTGATGATCCGCTGGAACCGCGGCCTAGGTTGATTTTGGTAAAGCACTTGGTCTTGGATAAACTGTGACGAATGGCATTTCTCCAGTGTAGCCGTGTGTTGTTTCTGAAGAAGACGAATCTGTTCTGGACGTACTTGTAGATCTCGCCTATGGGTAGACAGAAATTTGGAGAGCGCAAGACGGCTAAATAAACTAACTCCGTGTAAGAATAGTTCGGTTTCTCTAAAAGTTCATCACTAGAGTCAAGCTTCTCATAAATATTTACAAAGTTCATCATAACATTATGAAGATCTACATCTGTGGGCATAGGCTGTACTGATGCCGACGGTTGTGGTATTGCTGGCACGAGTCTCTCTGGCTTGATCTGCTCAAGGCGGGGAGCTTTCTGTTCTTCTCGGTCGAAGGCGTCTATCAGCTTACGTTTCATTCTGATTTTGAAGAAGTTTACTGTTACCAAGGAAAAGTTCACAACTGATAATCCAAATCCAAACACAGTTTTTGCAAGCTAAGCACGTTTAACTATTACAGTATTCGTAAGTCAAATAAATAAACACAGGTTTTAAAGCACGAGAAAATTGTAGCACTGTTTAACAACTCAAAACTGAGTGTTGAATGAAGTTTCAAGAATTCTTCTTAGTTTTATACACAAACTTCGACAACTCGAGTCAATCATCTCACTGATCACCTGTCATACTAATTAACCAATGAAATCGCCGGATTTCATTCGCTCCTAATTAAGTGAGTCGATTCCCGCCATTTTGATTTTTTGAATGGTGTTATAGGGACTGACAGTACAACTCAATCGTTTATCAGTTGTTTTAACTGCCATGTTTGATTGAGTTGATCTGATCGGAGGTTCGATTAATCCAATTTAACTAAAGACACGAGTGATTAGATTTCTGATCACGGATTCAATTACTTCTATTGTAATTAAAGACTCAAGTGATTAGATTTTATTATGTTGTTATCGGTGAACTATTGTCCAGTTATGATGACTTGATGTAAGTTTGATTAAACAGTTAACTGTCAAATATATTGTTTTATAATTTATTTGTAAATAAACAATTAATAAATGACACTTTTCTTAACATTTTCATTCTTATCTTTGTTCAATAATTATAACAGGCATTGTTTTTATTTTATTTGTAAATAAACATTTGATAAATGACACATTTCTTAACATTTTGATTTATAATTATTTTTTAACGTTTTTATTCAATAATTATGACAAGTTTTGTTTTTATTTCATTTTAATTATTTTGTAAACAATCAAGGGAATCTCAATCTTAATGACACATTCCTCAAAATTTAGAATTAATTTTTCTTTCAAAACTTTTATTTCGAGTTGTTTTTTTTTTGTTTTTTTATTTTTGTTTGTTTTTTGTACAAACAATTCAATTTCAATCTAATTGATACCTTCTTCTAAATTTCTTTATTAAGCATGTTTGGAGTATTTCTTTTTCTTTTTTTTCTTAAATATTTTTTCAATTATTAGGACACAAACAATTGAGTTTTAATTCAATCTAAATGACACGAATTCTTTTTTTAAACGATAACTTAATGAGAACATTTCCTTACGCTTGCCTGGCTACAATTAGCTCCGCTTGAGAACAAACTAAGCTAGTTGACCGAAATTTTTAATTCTAAATAAACGACTTTAGCCAAAACACTAAGTATATTTCGAGAATTTGGAGAAATATTTATTCTGCTATCATTTAATAAAATTGAAAAGGTTTAATTAGCCTTTTTGTGTATGACAGTTGTGAACCGGAATTGAACTGCAATACAAAATAGTATACATGTACTAATTGTTGAGTATGGTGGCCAGTTAGGGCAGAGGTCTGTTCTCGAACTAGAGTAGATAGTTCTCTGTGTGCAGATGAATTATCAAGTCATATTAATCTAATTGTCACCTGGTTTAGTTTAAAATTTTGATTTTTTGATCAATATTTATTTTAAACATATACTATGCAATAGCTAAATCTGCCTATTGTAGGTCTTTCGTTGGGCCTTAAATGTTATATAAATTATTAATTAGACAATTATTAACATGACAAGATCATAATCAAGTCTCAATGCCATCGGATACGACGGATTGTAAGTAAATTAGAACGGTTCGGTCATTTAATGACTTAATTTAAACATACCAAACGTTTTAAGACAATATGTGTGCTCCTTTAGATGCAGTCGACAGTATTATTCGCAGTTTTGTTGGACGTTATCGCCGTGAATGAAAATGGAATTGGGGTTTAACGTTCTACTATTCTACCCCGACTGAAGAGAGAGAGAGAAAGAGAGAGGTTTGTGTCATTTAGCAGGGGTAAGTTGTGAGAAAGAGAGAGAGAGAGAGAGAGAGAGAGAGAGAGAGATGGGGTTTAACGTCAACTCGATACAAACCAGGTCACTTCAATAATTCGCTTGCGCGTAGAGTTTTATTGGCAGTGGGAGGAAATCGGAGAAAATCCACGAGGTTGGAGAGGCGACCCTACTCCTTGTCACGTACAACCGGGGAATCGTCACCACACCAATTGATTCAATAACATGCTTTATGAAAAAACGCGCTAACCATTCGATTCTCCAGCTTTTACGTGACAAAGAATAAGTTCCTCCCACTGCTCAGTCTGTTTCACAGAGAGAATTACTTACGAATTAACTCTGTAACAGATGAGTGTCCACAACATGTGCGTTGACTGCACGCGGCGTCAGTCATTGGCTCAACGGCTCGTGCAATGTTTACCTTAACACCTAACTGCTTCGGGCAAAATGATGCATTTTACTCATTTTAATACAAATTTACACTAAATAGGAAATATTTTTTAACTTCAAATATTTCAAACGTCTTTATTTATTTTTCTTATACTTTAAAAAAATGTTTGAGAATTTAATTTGTCGGAGTAAAAAAGTTAATATGCCGTACTTATTAAGCCTCGTCGATGTCATGCTTATCAGTGATTGTAGCGGCCAAGCGAATATTCACTGCGGGATCAGTTTGCCCACTGCTGAAACCCACTTTCTGCAACCCAATTACTAAAATAAAATTGAAATACAACTCAGCCCCAAAATGACCTAGTTTGTGTCTAGTGAACGTTAAATCCCATTTCTGTCTTTCGCCCTTCCTGTTTGTCCGTTGCTGGGGTTTAAAGGGACAATAACACGTTTGCTGGCTTGGCAGCTCCAGAAAATAAATCATAGCCTTATTATAAGTACTAGATGTTTAAGTGTCCTACTTGTTGTGTCAATTATCAATTACATCCTATTTTACTTGTCCAAGGGGTTCGAAAATCTTTGAAAAGTCAAATTTGAAAAGGGTTACGTTAGCCTTTTCAAATCATGTAGTTGAATTTTTCCAGTTTTTTAAATTAGGTGTGTTAAGATGAAATTTGTATCATCAATTAATTGGAATATTGTAAAATAATACTATTTTGTTGAGCAGAATAAAGATTGAGACATATTATCCAGTTACAACAAGAGTGGTATTGAGCCTTTAACGCCCACTTCCACCTTGGGTGATATCACAGATGAGTTCGCTGTTGGAAATAATCATATTTGAGACAGCCAGAGAATTCGTGTCAATAAATGTAGTTGTCTCCCTTGACTCGATTCACCCAACAAACCACGTCGAAATAAATTAACCTAGAAACTCAATTACAATGACAATGTGGTTAGTTGAACTGTCGATGACCGATCCACATTCCACGTACGAGAGTATTTTGATACACTTTTCATTGATTACTTGTGGAACATGACGTAAACATTTTATGCGTAGTTATGATGCCCGAATAGTCGACCAATGTATTATGGCTCCGAGAAGCCAATTCTAAAATTATTGCTTAAATCATACTACTGTTTGATAGCGCATACCTGGAATATTTTTACATATTAAGATAAAAGGGCTTGGCTGATTAGTCGATGTGAATGTGGTGATTATTATTAATCTACGCGTTTATGTGAATCTAGTCACCCGGTGCAAAAAGCGAAATCGTGTTTTTTTTTAAAAGGATCGCCGCCTAGAATTCGAGACTTTGTTGCGTGTGTTTGTGAATGGCCGTGGCATTTACTGTAATATGGCCGTCACAAGCTATAGAAATTAACGGGGAAAAAATCGCTAATGATGTTAAATTGGCTCCAGAATTCATAGGCCAGGGGCGGATACAGAAATTTTTCCACCGCGGGTGGTGGAAGGCGGAGGGGGGTGGGTCAGACGGTAGACCTATTCACCACCAGAAATATATAGCCTACTCAAAGCCATAAAAAACGCACTGCCACATTCAAAGTCTATTTACTGCAACAAATTTTAACAAATGTACATAACAATTCACAAAATTTGAGATAACATGCATATGTGGATGATTTCATGAAAGAATTCACTACAAATGCACAAAACCGCTGAGCTCTTACACATGCCTGAAGTCGCTTTGGCATAGACTGGCTAATGATTTTGGAGTGCCTGTGCCAACTCTGCAACAGTTCGTAGTGGCACGGGTTGAGTTCGAACCCGCCGCCCAAGTTCATCCCAAAGGTGTTCGATCGGGTTCATGTCAACATGGCAGTGTGGGGTTGATAAAATCCACGAGGTTGGAAAGGCGACACTACTCCTTGTCACATACAACCGGGGATTTGAAACCACGCCTGTTGACTCAATGACAGGCTTTATGAAACAGCACGCGCGTGCTAACCATTCGGTCATCCAACCCTGTGGGTTAAGGTTAGGGGTAGGTCCAGGGTTAGCGCTAGCCCTGCTTACATATCGTAACATTTGACCAAAGTCTGCAGATGGCCTTATGAAATAGGTCTCACCTGTGCAGAAAAGTAGAACGACTTAGACATCCTGCTTTTATTTAAAGCACGTATTAATTTGATAATGAAATAACCTTCCCTATATAATGAAAATAGAATGTAATGATTTCTCAGCAGTTTCTAATTCTGTACAGTCATAAATATGTCAAATTTTACCTTATATAATTATACACGTTTTTATTATCATTTTTCGCCCTCAGGCTAAAATAATATCATTGTATGTTTCATAGGCATTCAGTTTTGCAATTTCCAAGATAGAGAGAGGAATAACGTGGGCAAAAACTGGGTCATTTCGGGACTAACATATGGTTCAATTCTACTTCATGGTATGTTTCATGGGCATTCAGTTTTGCAATTTCCAAGATAGGGAGAGGAATAGAGGGTTTAACGTGGGCAAAAACTGGGTCATTTCGGGACTAACATATGGTTCAATTCTACTTCAGTAATTTGCTAGGGATCTTTTAGCAGTGGGTAGAACCCGGAGAAAATCCACGAGGACGGACAGGAGAAGCTAATCTTTGTCCGGCTCAAGAGGAGTTTAACGTCCTCTCGACACAAGCTAGATCATTGCGGGATTAACATATGATTCAATTCTATTTCAACAATTCGCTTGCGCTTGGGGGACTTTCGCAGTCGAGGGGGGGGGCGATTTTCCGGCGTGGTTTTCCCCTTGTCAGTGGTGCAGGACAAAGGATCAGACAAGGCCAGCTGTCTAGTTATTCCAATCGGACAAAAAACGAGGTCTCAGGTACACCATCGCGTGTACGTAAAGATCCCGTGACAGTTTGAATTCGTTATTAGAGTATGCCATATTGTCTGTCGGGATCAAGCGTACCTCATAGCACACTGTACGACGCATGCCCGTCTTCACAAGCTCAGTTGGGGAAGAACAGTAGGACGTTAAACCCCATTTTATTGTAAACACAAAATTAAATCAATTCGTGGCACACGGTATGACACATGCCCGTCTTCATTAGCCCAGTCGGAGAAGAAAAGTTTGACATTAAATTAAATCTAAGTAATTCGTTAACAACATTTTTCTCTATTTTATAAACTGGAGCAGGAAATATATTAATAACCTACTATTGTTTAATAAATCATTGTACTCTTGTCCTATCATGTACGCACCCATTATTTAAAAATATACATTTTATACATAAATAAATAAAACAATACGCCTAGTTGAAAAAAAGGTCAACCACTTTTAGGTCGAATCATTAGGTTGCATTTTCTCGAGTCTCATATACAGTTTTATGTTTGATCCCTGCATTGGCCGAGAACGTTTATGTACATGTAGATGTTACGGCGTGGTGTCCCCTTTCAGTGATGCAGGACGGAGGGCCTGGCAAGGACAGCTGTCTAGTCGTTCGACTGGTACGAAAAACCGAGGCCCCGTGTACACACTGCCGTACACGTAAAAGAATAATCGACAGTTTAGGAGCAGAACAGTAGGACATTAAATCTCATTTCATACAGTTTGAAATCTACCTGTAAAAATGGATTACCATGACAAACAAATATATATATATATAATGTAAGTAATCAGGCTGAGTCATGCTAGGCTCAGCAAAATAAAACAAAGCATACGTCTTACACTAAATACACGACAAAACACAAGTCACCATTTGATAAAAAAAATCTCAAAAGACAGAGAAACAGAAATAGGGTATAAAGTCCACTCGACACAAAGTGGGTCATTTCGGGACTAACGTAAAGTTCAATTTTATTTCAATAATTCGCTTGCGCGTAGGGTTTTTTTTTTAGGATTGGGAGGAAACCGGAGGGCCCGAAGAAAACCCACGAGATTGGACAGGCGACCCTACTCCTTGTAACGTACAAGCGTGGAATCGAGAAACCAAGCCAGTGGACAAACTGACACACCGTATGATACAATGGGCTAAACCAATCGGCCATCCACCCCCCACCTCCAATCTCAAAAAGTAAACAAATTTGATTATAATATATAGACCACATTTTGTTTTATTCTTGTGTTGTTCTTTTTGTTTTGGGGTGACGTTCTTCGAAAATAGCCTATGGCCCCGCTTGTTCCTTGCGCACCGACAGACGGGCGTCGATTTTTGATATGGTGTCACAATCAAAGGGACGATTTTTATTTGGGGGCGGGGATGACCAGAAACACCCGAAAGAATTCCTGGTTGTAAGTTACGACTGCCGCCCGCAAACCACCATGAGTTCTTTAACGTGCGCTTCAAACTGTACATGGGTGGATCTCGGGTTTTTGTCTCATCCGAACGACTACAGAATAGCAATCATTGCAGGACCCTCGTTCCCTCCGTCATGCACAGTGGCGCTGAGGCCTACTCAAATATCGAATTCCAACTGCCAAGAGATATTTTACGTGCACGCCAATTTATAAATGAGAACTCGGTTTTTCGTACCATCCGTACGACTAGACAACTGTCCGTGCCAGGCCCTCTGCCCAGCATCACGGACAAGGGGAAACCGCGATGGAAAATCACAATGAACTTTATCGGTCAACACCGGGAGCGAACCCGCGAATTCCAAGTTACATAATCAATTTGAGATAACTTTTCTATTTTTTCATATTTCTTTGTATTTTATATCAAATTAAACGTTAAATAATCAATTTAATTTTAAAAACGAAGCCCAAAAAACACAACTAAAAGCACAGCACAACTTGCGGAAACGTCGTGCGATATGTAGAAACCAGTGATTGTTTTCTATATAAAGTATGTTGTGTTTTTAATGTCACCTCAAGGATTAATTTTAGTTCATTTTTTTCTATCAAAATAATGTTATATAATCAATTTCAGTTCACTTTAGAGCGGATTAAGTCGTAGAATCAGGGGCGGATCCAGAAGGGTGGTTTGGGGGGTCCAAACCCCACCCTGCTCAGCTACATAAAAAAAACCAATGCCTTGCATCAATGAAATTACATCACAAAGTGATCCTACATCAGTATAAAAATGATTTCTCTGTTTAAAAAGCTCAATTTGTATGTATGCCTATGTAATTTAGAGACGATGATGGCAGATTACCGTAACAGAAACCTGGCAAACCCCCTCCTGCAAAAATACCTGGATCCGTCCCTGAGAATCTTTTTTATTATTATTTTCGGGTAGATCTAGATGACGGACAGGGACTGCAATACTGTATGACGTCAGCTAAAATATTAGGTAAATCTATAAATGGCCGGATTGATAAGACACGCGCATGATGTAAAGTTTTAGATTATTGCAAGATGAAAGGAAATAATGAAATCATTTTAAGTCAGCAGTTTAACACCTCCTTGTCCCCCCGAAATGACCTAGTTTGTATCGAGTGGACACAATTGAATTGGTGTGACCAAAAAGTCTCCCTCTCTCTCTCTGTCTCTCTCTCTCACTCTGTCTCTCTCTCTCTCTCTCTCGGTTTGAGCAGAGTGACAATCTGATTAAAATGTAGATCTTTATTTCGTTTTTTTTATACTTTCGATGGCCTCTACTACATATAGATCTGAACTGTTGTAGTGGAAGGTCACGTAAGAGGTCATACGAGCAGCTTTTGTTCCTATGACGTCAGACATTTGATTGATCAATCAGCGTTGATGTTTCCATTGGGTTACCCAAAGTTCCGTGTAACTCACGCCAGCAATTCATTTCGATTTAGGGCCGCATGAACTAAAATTTTACATCAACTGACCCGGATATATACAAAAATATCAAGAAAGACAAAGGAAATTTTATGGATTTATCAAAATGGATCACAAATTTTCTAGATGTTATAGAACACCTTCTATTGGATTACATAGGGGCCTACAACTTAGATATTATCTATGCCATACAGTACAGGGGTCAGAGTTTTACTGGACCGCAAAAAAAATAATAAATGATTTACACCACTAGTTTCTAAGAATTATCGATACGTCAGTTTGATGAAATTTGTTCCACGAGCCACATATAAACGCTTGGAAGGCCCGCGGGTCGCATGTTGCCCCCCCTCCCTTCCTGGTATAGTATGGTCTAGAGAGTTGGTAATAGGCTTGGTATGATTTATATAACGAACGTTCTGCAATATGCAGATTAAGCTAAGTCTCTAACTCAATATCACCCAGTCTTCGACACTGCAAACACGACGTATTGGTCAATTTAAGTCAACATTGATGTGGTTATCTTACCATGAACCGCCTTCAAGTATGCTCTCGAGCGCCATTTGTATGAAACGACTAGATGAACAAGGCTAAACGTTACCCATGTAGGAGAAAACTACCGGTGTAGACTGAAATTTTCAAACACCAAAGACCGCCATTTAATTTAGCCTCTTCGCGTATTTCGCAGAACATATCTGATTACAGTAAAACAGAAACGATTGAATGTAAAATTAGTTAATGTATATTCATATTACATTGTTATATACGTTGCTACCCATTTGTATCCATTTCTAGGTGCTAAAGAATAGTGATTTAGCTACTTTAAGTTCGCAAACCATCAGAGAAGCCGCCATTGCTTAAAGCTACAATTAAATTTATATTTTCAAAATGAATTAAAATAAAGCCTTGAAATAAATGGTATATAAACAGTCCTACCTTGTTAAAGAATAATCCAATTAATCATATGATTCACTATTGCCAGATGATAAATTTGCAAGACTATCAATTTCAACTTCAAATTCAAACGTTTGAAGATAGCTATTGCATGGGGGGGGGGGGATAAAAAACAAGGGAGGTAATTGTGTTATTATTTCCGGTATGAAAGTTTTTTAAGTGTGGGAAATAATGCCTATGACCGTATAATAGTGAGTTGACAACCTGTTGAGCAAAAGACATAGAAATAATTATGTTTTGACTTTCTTAGAAAATATGAAATTCTCGCTTTAAGTATTTTCTGTAATCTTCGTCACACGACTGAAATATAATTAGCTTTATCCGATATTTAAATTAATAATGTAGCGAAAAGAACACATGTTTTCTTTTGTGTGTTTTAAGAATAAGCCCTCGTTGATTAAATTCCCATGGCGTAGTTGATGTACAGTGGATTAACTTTTAATATACATATTTACACGATAACCTGAGAATAATTAATTATAAGTCAAGGGAGATAATTCATCAGTATGACGTCACGGTCCTCAATGGCGGCTGATTGGTATCAAATTCATAAAGCAACAACCCGACATCACGATATCACGACATAATCAACTTTCGCTGGAATCGCTAGCCTGCGATATTTACTCAATTAGGATCCAATTTGCTGTTCAACTTTCACTGATGATTAAATCATGAAATGGATAATCGAGACTATGTTTTTTATCGCACGACTTTAGTAATGATGATTGAGGCTAGGCCGATTAATTCTCGGTTCAGACTGGATCAATTTGACTAAAATCTTCAGCAAATTACCTTTACATTATCAATTTTTCAATTATTATAATGAGAACTGTCAGATCTTTATCTAACTTTCCAAAATGTATCTTTAATTTGATCGTAATTAATAGGTATTATGCAGTACAATGGATGTGGGCGGAGCCTGGCCTGATTGACGACTGACCTTCTGCAATATCATAATAAACTTAAATTCCGTGTTTATGCGTCAGTGGTGTTTTCAAGGTCCATCCAAGTACATGTATCATGGTTTCACATAAAAACAACTTCTGTGGGGTCAGAAGATGACATAATTACGTAATCAGAGGAATTGCTTTCGATTTTATATTCCAAGTCCCGAGCCATGGGGGGGGGGCGATAGATTAGCACGTGCAAGGTATATTATGCGGTCTGTCATTGAGTCAACTGGCGTGGTTTCGATTCCCCGGTTGTAGTGGCAAAGAGTAGGATCGCCTTTCCAACCTCGTGTGTTTCTGTCGGGGTCCCCCGGTTTTCTCCCACTGCTAAAGAAACCTACGCGCAAGCGAATTATTGAAATACACTTCAACCATACGTTAGTCCTGTAATGACGTAGTTTGTGTCGAGTGGACGTTATAGTCACCTCTCTCTTCAGAGAATACAGAATAATTTCTCTCTCTCCCACATTGATCAATTGGGGGGGGGGGGGTTGTGTTCTAGAGTGCCGCGCTTCGACCTGTAGCTGGCCGGCCACCTCTGGCTTGCGGCTGTGGTTTCGATTCCTGGTGAGCGTATGTGACATGGAGATAGGGGCGCCTTCTCAACATCGTGGGTTTCCTCCGGGCACTCCGGTTTCCTCCCACTGCTAAAGACCCCTACGCGCAAGCGAAGTATTGAAATAAAATTGAAACCATATGTTAGTCCCAAAAATGACCTAGTTTTGTCGAGTGGATGTTAAACCCCATTTCTGTCTCTCTCCCCAACATTGATCGACAGAACATGGAATAAACATTGCAGCAGCTTTTGGCTTAAGTCTGGCTCACAACCCGCCGTGCGTGTCAGTCTACGGGGGAATTTTAATTAATAATTTCCATAACATTTGTACCTTTAAAAAATGTATCTTTAAGTGACCACACAAATTTATTGTGTTAAAAATGTAAATTTCCACATGGCCTAAAAACCGAATTCGGATTCTGTTGACAAAAAGCTTTCATCACCTCGCCAATCACTCCATTAAAACAACAGGAATATAATCTAATGGTTGTTGAATTCAATGTCCGTCAGCGATCAAGATTTTTTTTCTCCAAAAATTGGGTAGGTATAAAGCTGTTAAATCGAAAACAAATTTTCAGAAGTATTTGAATTTGGAGAGACTCGCTGTTAAAGTTTTGTCTGCCATCTTGTTACGTTGTTATCTGAAGTAGAAAGGAATCAAAACGTTACAAAGGTGAGTCTTCAATATTTGTTATTACCCATTGAATGGGCGTTGTTTTGTTCAATTTATTAGAATAGTGACCACTGGCCGCGTTAGAGGAATGACCGTTGAATAAAGAGATGAAACAATAGAATTTCTACAGGGGGGATTGATCGTGACCGCTTACATGGAGATGTCGCTGAATAGGAGTGGCTGTTCATACAGATTCTACTGTATTTGTTATTACCCAGTGATTCTAGGCCCACATCTGTTCACATAGTCAAGTGGGAATGGTCACGACTCGCTAAACCAGGACGCCTCGAGTTTGTGATACTTGTTCGTATTGTCCATGGGGTATGGTCACTGTTCCGTAACCCAACACGCCCCGCTCGAGCTCTTGGTGCTAGGCCCACACTTGTTCTCACGGTCCAGTGGGAATGGCCATGATTCAGTAACCTGCGACGTCCCGAGCTCTTGGTGCAAGGCCCAAGTTTGTTCCCATGGTCCAGTGGGGATGAACAACACTCGATAACCCAGGACGCGCGAACTTGTAATGCTAAGACCACACTTGGTCCAGGACGCCCCGGGAACGTCGTTTAACTTCCTACTTTTCTGTATCGACTAAGGAATCATAAAGCTTCCAAATCTACAAAAGTGATTCCACGAACCACTGGGGATACCGAGAATGCGTCTTCCTTAAGCCTGACAAGAAGGACGTAAAATGGTAGACCCCGTTCAATTCTTTTTATTTCTAATCGTCCCTTCCGTTCTATTCAGTCATCCTTGAACGCAATTAAACGAAGGTCGCTGGACACCACGGGTTGTCAAGCTTTGTCAAGGTTTGTCCAAATCACCAAGGTGGCGCTACAGTCTTCTATTTGGCGCTACGGCCTTCCGGGTGGTGCTATGGTAAATCATTGAATTGCTCGATGAATTGTGTTTTTTGTCATGGTTCGTTCCGGTAGGTTTAAACATTTTAAAATCACCGTAGCGCCGTATAGAGACCTACGGTTCAACACGGTCGCATCATTCATTCCACTTTGACCTCAGCACAGTTACCCCGGTTTTCTTACCGTAGTGACGAATAGCGACCTACCGTTCAAGATGCTCCGACCCGGATCACATTGTTTCACTTTGATCTTACCATGGTTCCTAGGGGTTGGCCCCGGTTTTCTCACTGTAGCAACGTATAACGACCTACTGTTTAACATGGTTCGACGCGGATCATCTCGCTTCACTATGGTTTCATCACTGTCCCCGGGATTGGCCGTCGTAGCGTCGTATAGAAGATAATGGGTCTGCTTCTATAAGGCCGTTGAGACCTCAAAGGGGAGAGAGAGAGAGAGAGAGAGAGAGAGAGAGAGAAAGAGAGAGAGAGAGAGAGAGGGAGAGAGAGAGAGAGAGAAAAATGGGGTTTAACGTCCACTCGACACAAACTAGGTCATTTCGGGACTAACTGATGGTTTAATTTTATTCAATGAATCGCTTTCGCGTAGGGTTCTTTAGCGGTGGGAGTCAACCGGAGGACCCGGAGAAGACTCACGAGGTTGGACAGACAACCATACTCCTTGTCACGTACAACCGGTGATTGGAAACCACGCCGGTTGACTCGATGACAAGCTTTATGATACAGCACGCACGTGCTAACCATTCAGGCATCCAACAACCCCCTGATCTCAAAGGAGTTGGTGGGTTGGATGGCCGAGTGGTCAGTGCGTGTGTATTGTATCATAAGGTAGTCTATTGAACCAATCTCGTTCCCAGAGGCAGCCGCGTTTCGAGATTGCTATTGAACCAACCGGCGTGGTTTCGAATCACCGGTCGTTCACAGGAGCTGGTGGGTTGGATGGCCGAATGGTCAGTGCGTGCTGTATTATATCATAAGGTCTGTAATTGAGTCAACTGACGTGGTTTGGAATCCCGGTTGTACGTGACAAGGAGTAGGATCGCTTGTCCAACCTTGAGGGTTTTCTATGTGTCGTTCAGTTTCCTCTCACTGCTACAAACCCCTACGCGGAAGCGACTAATTAAAATAGAATTGAACCATATGTTAGTCTCGAAATGGTCTGGTTTCTGTCGAGTGGACGTTAAACCCCATTTCCCTTTCTTTCTCTCTCAACAGAAAAGATCTTAATGGAATGATTACTTATTTATACATTGCCTATATGTATTTATATATTGTAAAACTTGTAAAGAAGAGGGTGGTTCATCTTCAATAGAAGGCTTGATCTCGCCTTAACTACATACATCTTATCAAGCACTTCACGTAATACCCTGCATATTTCGCCACTAAGTTCAATTGTCACAAGTCCAGCTTGGGAACCTATCAGATTCATCGGTCGTCGTGAATACCAAGTCTCGTGCTTTATAGCTAAAATGCCTACATGTGACAATCGAGTTGCAAAGTTCAAAGATCGATCAATGTCACGGTTGCTGTATTCCCACGAATTTCTCAATTCAAAAAACCCTGTTTGTTTATAGTGTGTTTGGTGCCACGAACTCTGATGATTGGACAATGCTAATTAGTCACTTGTAAAAACAACCAGCGCAAAGTTCGGGGAATTGCTGAGTATTCAAGCAACGGAGAGATGTTGTATAACTCGCGAACGTTTCTTAAGGAACATGAGGGTGGTTGGGATGGCCTAGTTGTCTAGGATGCCACGCTTCGACCTCAAGCTGGCCGGTCACCTATGGCTTGCGGCTGTGTTTTCGATCCCTGATGTGAGCGTATGTGGCATGGAGATAGGGCGACTTCTCAACCTCGTGGGTTTCCTCCGGACACTCCGGTTTCCTCCCACTGCTAAAGACCCCTACGCGCAAGCGAATTATTGAAATAAAATGAAACCATATGTTAGTTCCAAAATGACCTAGTTTGTGTCGAGTGGACGTTAAACCCCATTTCTCTCTCTCTTTCTCCATGGCAATGGAACCATAACTTGTATTTCTTTTGTTTATTACTGATTCGTTAAGAATCTTCCATTATTTCTTTCAGATGTTGAATGCGAAAGTATGCCTTATTTTCCTGGTGTTATTCTGCGTTGCCATAGCGACCATTTCTGCCCAATGCAGTCCCGGTGTTGAAGTTTGTCAGACCTGCACACCAAGCCAAATATGTGCGTTCAGTATGGATTCCAGCTCCTGTTTTTTCTACTGCACGAGTCCAGTAGCCTGACGCACACGTTTTACTCGTGTCGCTTTCATCACTGATGACGTCAACACAACGAACCGGCTAAATGAACGATGAACTTTGATCTTTGAACTTTATACCAATATAATCACACAACTGCATAGTTTAAAAAAAAAAAAAAAAAATATAAGTAGATGAATAAAAATTAGAATATCAAAGGTTTGCTTGCCTTTTTAGCCAACATTCAAACCTCGGTATATAGGGTTACAAGGAAGACAAACTGCTTCAATGTTTCACAGGGGATTACGAAAGTTTTTTAATAACTCGAGGGGTGGGGTGGATGACCGGTGGTTAGCATGTGCCTGTGTATCATAAAGTCCGTCAATGAGTCACCTGACTTGGTTTCGAATCCCCGGTGGTACGTGACAACCTCGTGGGTTTTCCCCGGGTCATCCGGTTTCCTCCCACTGTTAAAGACCCCTGCGTGCAAGCGAATTATTGAAATAAAATTAAACCATATGTTAGTCCCGTAGTGGCCTAGTTTGCGTCGTGTGGACGTTAAACCCCATTTCTCTCTGTGAAAGATCTCTGCTTTCAAAACATGACGTCAGATCAAGCGGCGTCAACCATTGGCTCAATCAGTCAATATATACATAAGACGTTACTGGTCCGGGCAGAATGATGCATTTTACAGGAGGTCCAGTGTTCGATCCCTGCTTTGGCCGAAAATTTCCGGAGTGGTTTCCACTTGCCAGTGGCGTTGGACGGTATGAAATACCGAGGTACCGTATACCCATTGGCAGTTGGAATTCGATATAAGAGTAGGCCGTATCGCCGCTGTCCGAGCAAAATGTCTTCCATAGCACACAGCCATCTTCATTAAGGGGCAGGGGGGTGGGGGCGAATGATTCGCACGTGCGCGCTGTATCATAAAGCCTGTCATTGTGCAACTGACGTGGTTTCGAATCCCCGGTCGCCTGTGCAACCTCGTGGGTTTTCTCCGGGTCCTCCGGTTTCCCCCCACTGCTAAAGACCCCTACGCGCAAGCCAATTATTGACATTAAATTAAACCATATGGGATTTAACGTCCACTCGACAGAAACTAGGTGATTTCGGGACTAACATATGGTTCAATCCTATTTCAATAATTTGCTTGCGCATAGGGATCTTTAGCAGTTGGGTGGGGGGGGGGGCGGAGGACCCGGAGAAAACTCCCACCACGCTGTAAGGCGATCCTACTACTATTCACGTAGGCCTCAACCGGGGAATCGAAACCACGCCAGCTGACTCAATGACAGACCATATGATACAACGCGCACGTGCTAAACACTCGACAATCAAATACAACAAAAACAAAATATAGATTGTATCCAATTTATAGACGAGGCTTTGAATTTCCGATCCTTCCGCCTCAAAATACACCATACAGAAAATAAAAATTTAAACACTCTTCTATGAATCCGTTGCAAACAACAAAAATGGTCTAATTCTATTCCGTATTCCCCGTGCCCTGCTTTTACTTGCCTTGACTTAGACAAAAATGCCCACAACTGGAAGCCCGAGTCCGACGCCACCAGGCGTATATTAAGCTACATGACCCGAAAAATGAAATAAAATTGAGTTTAACGTTCTACTGTTCTGCTCCGAAACTGGGCTAATGAAGACGGTAAAACACCATACATTGTGCTATGAGTGAAATTTTGCCCGAGCAGCGGCCCTACGGCCTACTCTTATATCGAATTCTAACAACCAAGGGATCTTTTACGTGCACGCCAATGTGTACACGGGATTTCGGTTTTTCGTCCTATCCGAACGACTAGAAAGCTGTCCTTGCCAGGCCCTCCGTCATGCATCGCTGACAAGAGGGAGCCACGCCGGAAAATCTGAATGAACTTTCTCAGCCAATGCAGGCTCGAACACCCGACCACCAGGCTAGCGAGCCAGCGTCTTGACTCTTACCGACTTAGCCACCGTGCCCCCCGCCACTCTCAGCCCCCTCTCTCGCTCTCTCTGTACACTGGTATACAAATAGATATAATGAATAATAAACAAAGCCATTGTACCTGTCAATGTTTACAGCAAGAACAACAATACATCAACCACTCTAATTATAAAATGTCAATTAAATGACAAAATATTCACTTATCATTTAAACAGACGCATCACGGCTAAAGCTATTTGTTAAGACCCGCTGAATTTTTGTCGAGATCGCCGAGATGTAAATAAGGTTAGGGTACGTGATTGTTCGCGAGATTGTAGGTTAGGGTAAGCATTAGGGCTAGGTCCAGGGTTAGGGTTGGGATTAACGCTAGCCCTGTTTACATCACGTGACCTTTGACTAAACTTGAAGTTAGCCTTATCAATTAGATCTAACCTGTTGTGTCGTGTTAGATATACAGTTCTATAAAGATATGCCAAGTCCTTGTATTACTCGATAGTACTTTTATTTTAACTGCGTAAATTAATCGTCTCGTGACGGATTCTTTTTGGTTATTGATTTTATTGATCGTTGTGCTAAATATGAGAGGGAGAGAGAGACAGAGAGAGAGAGATGGGGTTTAACGTCCACTCGACACAAATTGGTTTAATTTCATTTCAATAATTCGCTTGCGCGTCGGGGTCTTTATCAGTGTGTGTGTGGGAGGGGGCAGAGTACCCGGAGAAAACCCACGAGGCAGGGCAGGCGACCCAAATCCTTGCCATTCGAAACCACGCCAGTTGACTCAATGACAGGTCGTATGAATATGTTACAGAGCGCTCACGCCAACCATTCGGCCACCCAGCCACCCCCCTACCCATGAGAGAGAGAGAGAGATCATAAGATCTGTCAATGATTCCCAGCTTGTGGCAAGGAGTAGGGTCTTCTGTCCAACCTCGTAGTATTTTACGGATTCACCCCATGTTAAAGACCTCTACGTGTGTTATTGATGTATTTGAATCACTCTCTCTCCCTCTCTCTCTCCTTGCACTTTTATTTATCCTTTAATGGAGGGAGAGGGAGGGAAATGGGGTTTAACGTCCACTCGACACAAACTAGGTCATTTTGGGACTAACACATGGTTTCAATTATTATTTCAATAATTCGCTTGGGCGTAGGGGTCTTTAGCAATGGGAGGGAACCGGAGTGCCCGGAGGAAACCCACGAGGTTGAGAAGGCACCCCTATCTCCATGCCACATACGCTCACACCAGGATCGAAACCACAGCCGCAAGCCAGAGGTGACCGGCCAGCTAGAGGTCGAAGCGCGGCACTCTAGACCACTAGGCCATCCCAACCCCCTCCTTTAATGGAAGCAGAGATTAAAGGGCAAAGGTGCTAGTAGACTACAAACTGGGTAATCACTTTGGCGGAAGCGGACGTTAAACAAAGCCATTTTAAGCTGCGTAAATAATGTTCCACTTAATTGACCTAGAGTATTTAACCTGTCTTCCCCTAGGCGCTGTTTTATTTACGTCTTATACAACTAATTATAAAAGAGGCGCAGTATAATATAGATTGGTGATGTTATCTTTATATTGGTTGGCTATTATTGTCTACTTTCACTTTTTTGTGACACGTGCTAGAGACCGGCATGGGCACGATCAATCTGTCCAAAGGTGCCAGAGAATTTTCTGTTTATATCACCGATAGAGAGAGAGAGGGAGAGAGGGAGGGAGAGAAAGGGGGAGGGAGAGAGAGAGACCTTTGGTCACACCAATTCAATTTGGGGAGGGCAAAAATAAGGTTTAACGTTCACTCGATACAAACTATGTCATTTCGTTACTAACATATGGTTCTAGGTTGACCCCTACTTATTCTATAACAAAGAAATGTTATATAAAAACAGAAGAGTTAAAATGCTGAAGTAAAACAAAATTATTATTGTATTTCATTTCATCTTGCAATAATCTAAAACATCACGCGCGTGTCTCATCAATACGGCCATTTACGTAATATTTTAGCTGACGTCACACTGTATAGCAGTCCCTGACCGTCATCTTCATTTGTCCGAAAATAAAAAAAACATTCTACGACTTAATCCGCTCTAAAGTGAACTGAAATTGATTATGTAACATTTATTTTGATAAAAAAAAAATGAGCTCAAATTAATTCTTGAGTTAACAATAAAAAAAACACATTTTTTACGGAAAACAATCACTAGTTTATACATATAGCACGACGTTTCAATAATTATTCTCTTAACGTTTTCAATTACAAAAAACAAAACCGACAAGAGGATACTTGTCGAAACGTCGTGCTATATGTATAAACTAGTGATTGTTTTCCATATAAAATGTGTTTTGCTTTTTGTTGTTTTTTGTTTTGTTTGATTTTTTAAAACTTATTTTTTTTTTTACAATTATAATTTTATTTCAACTTGTAATAATCTTAGGGATATTATTATTTAGCCTGGTTTGGATTCCCCGGTCGCCTGTCCAACTCGATCCTCCGGTTTCCCCTTCTCCTGCTAAAGACCCCTAAGCGCAAGCGAATTATTTAAATAAAAGTGAACCATTATGTTAGTCCCTAAATGACCTAGTTTGTGTCCAGTGGACGTTAAACCCCATTTCTTTCTCTCCGCCTGGAGGGGACTTGACTAAAAATAGGGACGGGTTGAGGGTCAGCGGGATTGCAAGTCTTTCTCTCCTTTTTCATTTCATTTAAATTGTAATAGATTCGTAGTGAAACCCGTCGCACAATCACAAATATGCCAATAAAAATAGCATTTTATCGAGGTGCTTTAACGAATGAATACCCTTAATGGCGTTATGTTAAATTCTATGGTTTAATTTGAACGGTTATTGATAAAACATTTAATGGCGCACGTGCATCATTTAAAGTAGGTAAGTCCCTAACTCAATATAAAAATCTTCAACAGTGAAAAGACGAATTATTTATCAATTTAAATCAACATTGATGATGTCATCTTACCGGGAATAGATGGGCTTCAGATATCCAATATTTAAGCCAAAATAAACATTTTACTATTGGTACACGAATCGTGTACCATAATGCGTTTCAGCGCCATTTGTAGCAATTATTAGAGACTTAGCTCCATGAAAGATAACAGAAACCAACAAATGTTGCGGCGTTTCTGTCGGGTTTTATTCCTCCACGGTTATTGTAGGGATTTACCGTCCGCTTCCATCGAGGGTGGTGTCGCAGTCTAGATGTGTTTGTATGGGGGGGGGTACCCGGAGTAAACCCACGAAGTCATAACTCTGCGGAAATCGCGTCTTCATAAACATATAGACTGTGTATAGATTACAAATTAATCGGGGTGGGGGGGGTGAACGGCCGAATGGTTAGCACGTGCGAGCTGTATCATAAAGCCTGTCATTGAGTCAACTGGTGTGGTTTCGATTCCCCGGTTGTATGTGACAAGGAGTAGGGTCGCCTGTCCAATCTCGTGGGTATTCTCTGGGCCCTCCGTGCGTTTTCTCTGGACCCTCCGGTTTCCTCCCGCTGCTTTAGACAACTACGCGCAACCATATTATTGAAATAAAATAGAACCATGTGTTAGTCTCGAAATGACCTTGTCTGTGGCTAGTTTCTGTCTCTATATATAAATATCCAAGCCGCATACTCTCACACCGGGGACCGAATCCACAACTGCAAGCCAACCCAACTTTTTCCCACGCGACCCGTGCAAATTATTTATGAGTGAGAACACGCACGTCAGTAGAATTGTCCTTATTTTCATCTACCGAATATGCCACATAAGTTTTCCTTCTTAAAATTTATGCGTCCTTCCAAAATTTTAAAATAATTTAACGAATACGAGGCCTTTGACAGTGAACTCCAAAAATATTTTTTTCTTTCTTATGCGCCTGTCATTTTGTGCAGGGTGTATGGCCTAACAACGACAGCTGCCTAGTCGTTCGGGTGGGGCGAAAACCTGAGGTCCCGTGTATGCATTGGCGTGCACGTAAAAGGTCACTTGGCGGTTGGAATTCGATGTAAGAGTAGGCAATAGTGCCGTTGCCCTGGCAAAATATCCGAGATAACACACTGTATAGCGGATGCCCGTCTTCATTAGCCCGGTCGGAGCAGAACACTCCCGTCAAAAAGCAACACCTAGTAACTCACTTTTTTGTCCAAATTGAGTTAGGGTCAAATTTGTAGTTACTGCGGTATGTGCTCCCTGTTGTTTTTACTAGATATTCCAATGTTTTGATTTTGTAAGCAGTTACACCCATGACATAACTTAGCAACTACCTTCATTTGCCTAGCATGCCACAGAAAAATCTAGTAACTCAATAGTCAAAACAATTGATAAGCTGGGGTTAAAATATTCATTCATTATGTTTTTTTCGTTTGTATTCTTAAAATAGTAAAAAAAAGTGAGTTACTAGGTGTTGCCTGTTGACGGGAGAACAGTAGGACGCTAAACACCATTACATGTCATCAAGTTGTGATATTTACACAAGCTCCCGTTTAGCGTATTTCACCACTGGTTGCAATTCTTGACATCGGTGTACTACGTAGAAAGATAATCGTGAGACTGGATAAAAAAAACTGCATAATTGATCGACCACTTGCAAATGGTTTGCATAATATATAAGTAGCCGATTTAGATTGTGTACATTTAAATAATTCAACACGGAATTTGACTTCATGCACTTAGAATTTCATTATTCAATATGATTCGTGTGTGCATAAGTATTTCCTTCCAATGCAGCCTGAGTCGCAATAACAGGGTTGGGTGGCACGTGCGCGTTGTATCATACCGATCAACTAGCTGGGTTTCGATTTCCGGGTTGTATGCGACAAGGAGTAGCTGGGTCGCCTAGCTTTCCAACCCCGTGTTTTTTTCTCCGGGACCACCGGTTTCCTCTACGCGCAAGCGAATTATTCAAATAATAATATTGAACCATATGTTAGTCCCGAAATGACTTAGTTTGTGCAGAGTGGACGTTACCCCACTCCTCTCTCTCCCGTCTTTCTCTCGCTCCCTCTCTCTCTAGCTCTATCTCCCCCCTCTCTTTCTCTCTCTCCCTTGCATTACAGTCGCAATTTCAATGACTAACATTTTGTCGTGTTGACACTGTTCACGTGGAACACTTACGTAGCATATATTTGTCATGTTAATGCGTTTCTAATTCGAGTTCATGTTTATCTTTATTCTTTGCAATTCTCCATTTACAAGACAAATGAAATGGGGTTTAACGTCCTACTCTTCTGTACTGACCTGGGTTAATGGAAGACGGGCATATACGCCATACAGTGTGCTATGAGGGAAATTTTTGCTCGGGCTGCGGCGCTACGGCCTAGTCTTATATCGAATTCCAACTGCCAAGGGATCTTTTACGCGCACTCCAATGTGTAGGCCTACCCGGGACCTTGGTTTTTCGTCCCATCCGAACGACTAGGCAGCTGTCCTTGTCAGGCCCTCCTTCTGCATCACTGACATCGAGATGAACTTTCTCGGCCAATGCAGGGATCGAACACCCGACCTCCTGGCTAGCGAGTCAGCGCCTTGCCCGCAGGGATCGAACACCAGACCTCCAGGCTAGCGAGCCAGCGCCTTGCCCACTTAGCCACCGTGATTCCTCCTATTTACAAGACAAATACTTTTATTGTGGTTTGTGTGGTGCACATAACCCAGTATTAGCAGCAAGAATAGTGCAAAATATAGTGAAGGCTATCTATCTAGGCAAAATAATTGCCCATGGACTTTCCGTAACCGTTATTTATCTATTCTTTGCAGTTCTCCATTATCAACAAATACAGTTTTTATTGTGGAATAGGCCTATGTATATGCACATAACCAAGCAAATTTTGTGCCAAATCTAGGCTACGTAATTGCTCACGAAGTACGTGGTTTATTTTTCCCCCATACGTTTCTAATTCGTTTGTTGTGTCTTCATGCTCTGCAATTCTCCCATTAACAGATCCATTTATTGTGGACCGCGTATACACACGACACAGCTGCGTAATTGTCATTTCGTGTAATGTGCGATTGCGTGTTTATGCTCGAAATGATCTGAAATCAATATAATATTCGATATCCTGGAAATATTCCCTCGAAGACAAATTGATTGAAAAATAGGCACACGCGTGCGTTATAAAAGTTCCATTGAATAAGATTGCGGTTAATATCAGAACGACCAACCAAGGCGCAATAACAACCGTCTGGTAAACCGAAACTAAAGTACTAAATTGAATGAATGGAAGTTATTGACCTGAAAAATGTTTAGTCGACGACAATCAAGTCCTTTTTTAAGGTAGAATTTCCATACGCTTCGAACTGCTGGATAACCAAGTCTTTGAGATGACGTCAATTCTGCATTCCCGTAGTGAGGCTCGCGTTGACCTAGATCGTGTCGTGAACCCAGAGCCACTTGTTCGAGCTTGTTTGATTTGAGCGACACGTTTGGCAGGGCGTTACTCATATTCAACGGCCTTTGAATATACTGCGTCGTATAAATCATATTCTGAATTGGGTCACCCCTAGATATTTGAAACTCTCAGCTTGGTCAGACAATTTGTTTATTTTATAGCTGAGTGCAAAAACCGAGTACTTGTTGGTGAAGTGGAAAATCTTAAAGTGCATCCACGTTCCCGTGGAAAACCTTGAAGTGCATTGCAGTGTTTTCATTCATAGCTGTAACATTTCCTGTGCGATGGGAGATAAAGGAGCGGGGGGGGGGGGTCTTTAGTGGTAGGAGAAAACTTGTGGACAGCGAGAACTGCCGACCCTTTATCTAACCTACCATAATGCCATTTTAACGAGAGAGAGATGGGGGGGGGGGGGCAAGGCGAAAACCGAGGTCCCATGTATACATATTGCCGTGCATGTAAAAGATCTCTTGACAGATGGAATTTGATATAAGAGTAAGCCGTAGTGCCGCTGTCCGGGCAAAATTTCTGTCATAGCACACTGTATGGCGTATGCCCGTCTTCATTAGACCAGTTCGGAGCAGAACAGTAGGACGTTAAACCCCATTTCATTTCCGAGGGAATTCTGATATATATTTTACGCAGTTGTAAATAATTCTGAAAATGCACGTCGCAAGCCACATGTTTCATTTAGGGGTGTTTTTTTTTATTTATGCTTGACACGCATTCATTTTTAAAATATCTGGACAAAACAATGGTCTTTGTTAAAGGGGCATTATGGAAGACTAGATAAAGAGTTGGCAGTTCCCGCTATAATAGGCTAATGCTCGCTGTCGCACGTACAGTTTCTTTTCACTGCTAAAGATCTCTCTCTCTCCTTCTCTCTCTCTACCTCTCCCCCTCTCTCTCATTATATGCAATGGTGTACAAATAGATATTTAATGGATAATTAACAAAGCCATTGTACCTATCAATGTTTATACATATAGATAAAACAACAATACATCACCCACTCTAATTATAAAATATCTCTCTCCTCTCTCTCTCTCTCTCGCTCAATCTCTCACCCTCTCCCTCGCTCTCGCTATCTCTCTCACACACACACGCTTCTAATTTGAATACACCGGTATGGTTTTTTTAATAATTATATAATACTTGATTGTAGGTCAAGGTTAGAGGATATTGTTCATTCTGTACGTGGCAATATGACTTGTCAGTATGAATTTATCCTCCACTATAGTTAAACGGTACAATATAATATATTGTCATGTTTATAACTGCCACGATGACGACTCACAGTCACGCTGCAAGTGTTAAAAATTGTCTCGTGATGATTTTTCACTGAAATAGAGCAAACAAAAATAAAATGAAATGGAGTTTAACGTCCTACTCTTCTGCACCGACTGGGCTATTGAGAGAAAATTTGCCCAGACAGCGGCACTACGTCACAATGTGACAAAGTGATCTCTACATCATATTGAAATATAAATATACAGATAGAACTTTCTGACCTCTGCTGGTTTTTGATCATTAATGATATTGACGTGTTCAACTTGACACAACTTCTTCTAGGCACGGACTTAATAAAACATCTAATGTGTTCAATATGTTATTTATGGACTACACACGAATGGCCTCTGCTCGTTTTGACAAAAGGCACGATCTCATTAAATATGCAGTGCAGTTACAGATACTATAATCTCATAAATAAACAATGCCAAAACAGGACGTATATGTTTGGTGTTAAAAGTGGGGTGCAGCAGAATGGTGGGGCGCCAATATAATGCCCAAGTTACTGAACACGGAGACCCGCGAGCGCCGCAGACGAACCAGGTACTCATTGGTATGCGGTCGCCCTTTAAGCCGACTGAATGATCAGTACCTTAAGAGCATCACTGTGTGATCATAATCAAGTGTATTATTTGATAATCGAAAGGTTGTCAAATGTCTAAGGGGGGGGGGGCGTATTTTTCTGGGGGTGCATTGTACCCCCTGCACCCCTGCTAGACATACGGTCATGCTACGACTTATAGCGAATTCCATATTCCAGACTGCGTGCTATGAGGGAAATTTTGCCCGGGCAGCGACGCTACGACCTATACTCCTATATCGAATTCCATCTGCCAAGGGATCTTTTACGTGCATGCCAATGTGTACATGGGACCTGTGTGTTCCGTCCCATCCGAACGACAAGTCAACTGTCCAGCTTGTTGCAGCCTCGGTCCTACACCAGCACTGATCAGGGAAAAATCCTAATGAAACTTTCCGGCTAGTGTTGCAGGGCGGGGAGTGCTTAGTAATGGTGGGGGGGGGGGGCGGATCGTTAGCACGTGTGCACTGTATCATAAAGTCCGTCATTGATTCCCCGGTTGATCGTGACAAGGAGTTGGGTCGCCTGTCCAACCTCGTGGGTTTACTCCGGGTCCTCCCGTTTCCTCCCACTGCTAAAGACCCCCTACGCGCAAAGGAATTATTGAAATAAAATTGACGGGCGGATCGAGGATTTTCAGAAAGGGGGGGGGGGCGTGCTGCACCCACATGGGAGTGCGAAGCCCGGCCCGTTATTTTTGAGTGGACAAAAATGCCCACAAGGACTAATTTCATGCTAGTACTGTCAATTACGATTTCCAACCTAAACTGTTTTTGTTCTCCTTTCCCGCGAGAATACATGGAGCTAAAAATTGTTCGCCACCGCAAAAAAATAGAGGGGGCGTGCGCCGGGTGCGCCCCCATCTGGATCCGCGCCTGATTGAACACGATAGTCTCGCTTGGTAATGGACAATTTCTGATCGTTCGACTGTACACGTAAAAGAAACATTGATAGTTAGTACAGGCGGTAGCGCTATTGCCCTCATAGCACACTGCGTGGAGTATGCCCAACTGCCATAGCCCAGTCTGTGCAGAAAAGTAGGACGTTAAAAGCAATTTCATTTATTTCATAGAATCATTATTAAAGCACCAAATCGACCACATATCTTCATTCGAGATTTTGATGGGTTGGATGGCCGAATGGCTAGCACGTGCGTGTTGTATCATAAAGCCTGTCATTGAGTCAACTGGTGTGGTGTCAAATTCCCGGTTGTACGTGAAATAAAATTAAACCATGTGTTAGTCCCGAAATGACCTAGTTTGTGTTGAGTGGACGTTAAACCCGATCTCTCTCTCTCTCTCTCTCTCTCTCTCTCTCTCTCTCTCTCTCTCTCTCTCTCTCTCTCTCTCTCTCTCTCTCTCTGTTTCCGGAATGCATTACATCTACAAATAAAAGCATGGCAAAACACGTGACTTTAGAGATGGATTATCTTCGCGTATCGAATCAATATTTTATAATTGTGTTTTAGTATTTATTCATTAGTGGGAGTCAGCGATAACATTTAACTTGGGTGGAGTCCATTATCATATTTAACGGTGTATTTGCCGTGGGTTACGACGATTTAAAGGGACTATGTCAGGAAACGAAATGAAATGGAGAGTGTGGGAGAAATGGGGTTTAACGTCCACTCGACACAAACTAGACCATTTCGAGACTAACATATGGTTCAGTTTTATTTCAATAATTCGCTTGCGTGTAGGGGTATTTATTAGCAATGGGAGGAAATCAAGGGACCCTGGGAAAACCTGTCACGTACAAGCTTGGAATCGAAACCACACCACGTGACAGACCTTCTAATCCAATGCGCACGCATTAATCATTCGCCCCCCCCCCCACGAAATGATGGCGGTGGCTATAGTGGGAAAGGCGCTGGCTCGCTAGTCTGGAGGTCGGGTGTTCGATCCCTGCATTGGCCGAGAAAGTTCATCTCGATTTTCCGGCGTGGTTTCCCCTTGTCAGTGATACAGAAGGAGGGCCTGACAAGGACAGCTGCCTAGTCGTTCGGATGGAACGAAAAACCGAGTTCCCGTGTACACATTGGTGTGCACGTAAAAGATCCCTTGGCAGTTGGAATTCGATATAAGAGTAGGCCGTAGCGCCGCTGTCCCTCATAGCACACTGTATGGCGTATGCCCGTCTTCCATTAGCCCAGGTTAGGTGCAGAAGAGTAGGACGTTAAACCCATTTCATTTCATTTCATTTCACTGACTGGGGTAATAAAGATACGGCACAGTAAGGAATGCAGCACACTAGTAACCAAAATGGCGCCCACAATGCGTCTCACCAAATTCGGAAATTCTCCTATAAAGTAAACATAGACTGTCAGGCAACGAAACATACGTTCACATCAGCCATGTCGTCCGCGCTGTCCACAAAGGTTGATTAGAGCACCCACAAAATTGTTCAACTTGATCAAGCGCAATAACATCTCGGTCTCATGTACAAACCCATGAGGTTGGACCGGCGACCGTAGTCCTTGTCACGCACAACCGTGACTCAATGACTTTTATGATACAGCTCGCACATGCTAACCATTCGGCCATCCACCCCCCACCCCCTTATTTATACCCTACTCTTTGTCACGTACAACCGGTAGCCATGCCACTTGACTCAATGGCAGACCTTATGATACAACGCGCACGCGCTAACTTTTCGGGCCTCCAACCTTCCCTTATAGATTACAAATTAATTAACTTAGAACATCGTCAACGCCCACGGGGAATTATAGACAACGACTCGGCAAAAACAAAAATAAATACAGAATTTCAGATGATGTATCCCTTTAACTTGTTGTGGAATTAATCCTTTACTTCCCTGAAGTTGTATTATTAATAACCCCACCCTTGGTCTACATTCTTTATTTACTACCTTATATAGTTGAACTAGCAATAAACATTACTAACGTCTGTATAAGGAAGGGCAACAGACAATTTCATCCTCTAAATAAGTGCAGGCATTTATTCCTTAAACATGCATTATACAATAGCTAAATCTACCTATTGTACATGCAGGTCTTTTTTTAGGTCTGAAATGTTATCTAAATTATCAATTACACATAAATTAACTTCTCCAGATCATAATTAAATCTCGATGTCATCGCTAGTCTGCGATATTTACTGGATTAGGATCCGATTAGCTGCTCAACTTTCATTCATGATTTAATCATGAAATGGATAATCGAGACTATGCTTTTTATTGCACCGACTTTAATAATGATGAGTGAGGCTAGGCCGCAAATTCAATCGCCAAATTCTCTGTTCAATTTGATTGAAATTTTCAGCAAATTGCCTTTACATTAGCTAGTTTTTAGCATCTATAGTGAGAACTACCAGCACTTTATCCAATCTCCCATGCTGTATCTTTAAAATATTGGCAAAAAGTGATGACTTCCTGAATGAGTATATAGATATATATCAATACAAAACCCGTCTATCCCATATAAAAATATATCTTTCAATAACCGTTACTATAAATAGCGACTTACTCCATGCTGTAAATATAATACTTAAAAATCGGTCGAATCAATTAATATACTATCATGTCGCTATGATCTTCTTACAAACAGATAACAGGTCTGTCTTCGAGCCAAGTGGTGTGGTTTCTATTCCAGGGTGGCCTGTTCAACCTCTTGGGTTTTCTCCAGGTCCACCGACTTCCCCTCCCCCATTACTAAAGACCCCTACGCGCAAGCGATTTATTGAAATAAAATTAAACCATATGTTAGTCCCAAAATGACCTAGTTTGTGTCGAGTGGACGTTAAACTCCATTTCTCTCTCTCTCTCTCTCTCTCTCTCTCTCTCTCTCTCTCTCTCTCTCTCTCTGTGGCGTGGGCGTTGGTGGTGGCGTGGGCGTTGGCGGTAGCGTAGGCGTTATATCATAAGATTTGTCATTGAGCCAAATGGCGCGTTTTCGATTCTAAGCTTGTAATTGACAAGGACTAGGGTGACCTGTTCAACCTCGTGGTTTTTATCCAGGTCCTCCGGTTTCATCTCACTACTAAAGACCCCTACGCGCAAGCGATTTATTGAAATAAAATTAAACCATATGTTAGTTCCGAAATGACCTAGATTGTCTCGAGTGGACGGTAAACCCCATTTTTCTCTGAATATCCCTTTTAAGAATTATTTTGGGAAGTATAACTGTCGTCAAGTACAGCGACTTTTCCGGTCAGTGGATCTTTTACGTGCACGCCATTGTGTACACGGATGGACATCCTTTTTTATACCATCCGAAGTAATAGACGCTTAACATTGGCAGTACGCGAGTTCAGTACCCGCACACCACTGTATATACTTTGGTGGATGTCCTATGAGGATACCGGTTGTACGTGGCAAGGAGTATGGTTGCCTGTCCAGTCTCGTAGGTTTTCTCCGAGTACTCCGGTTTCCTCCCACTGCTAAAGATCCCTACGCGCAAGCGAATTATAGAAATAAAATTGAAACCATATGTTAGTCCCGGAATGACCTAGTTTGTTTCGAGTGGACGTTAAACCCCATTTTTTTTATCTCTCTCCCTATGAGGATAATGTGCCATTTCACGTATAAAGTGAATGATTTCCAACAAATAAAAATACTAATAATGAATAAAAAGCTAGAAATTTCAAAATGCCTACACGCTTTTGGATACAATTCGTTAATGTCTTTGTATATAAGTCGGGGCCACGGTGGCTAAGTGAGTAAGACGCTGGTTCGCTAGCCTGGAGGTTCGCGTTCAATCCCTGCAATGGTCGAGACAGTTCGACAGGATTTTCTGGCATGTTTCCTCCTGCAGTGATGCAGGACGGGGGGACCTGACAAGGACAACTGTAGACAACTGTATGATCGTTCACATGGAATGAAAAACCGATGTCCCGTGCACGTAAAATATAAATTAATAGTTTGAATTCGATATAAGAGTAGGCCGTAGCGCCGCTGTCCGGGCAAAATATCCCCCATAGCGCACAGTATGGTGTTGCCCGTTTTCGTAAGCTCAGTCGGAGCAGAACAGTAGGACGTTAAACCTCATTTCATTTCATTGCATGCGTTCATGTCTTTTTTTGTATCTCTGTGTAATTATATATACACAATTGTATGTGTGTTTCTTTCATGTATATAATTTCCTTTCATTCATATACCAATAAAATTGTGCGTTTTTTATGCAATAAAGTTTCTTCTTCAAGAATGTGAGGATCACGGTGGGTAAGTCGGTAAGACGATGGCTCGCTAGCCTGGAGGTCGGGTGTTTGATCCCTGCATTGGCCGAGAAAGTTCATCCTGATTTTAAGGGGGGGGGGGTATATAAGAGTAGACCGTAGTGCCGCTGCACGGGCAAAATTCCCCCATAGCACACTGTATGGCGTCTTCCGTCTTCGTAAGCTCAGTCAGAGCAGAACAGTAGAATGAAAAACCCCATTTCATTTCATTTAATGCCTCCATGTCTTTCTGAATCTCTGTGTTATTATATGTATACATGTATGTTTGTTGGTTCATGTATCTCTCTTTATTCATATACTCATAACTTATGCAATAAAATTTCTTCTTCTTCTTCTTCTTCTTCTTCTTCTTCTTCTTCTTCTTCTTCTTCAATAATGTAGGTCATATGTCTACAATTTCGACTGATGGCCTTCAATTTCAACCACCGATAGCCACAGCTGAATGTTATGCAAGCTGCAGCCAGCTCGAGTAACTCATAACACAGTTACACAGGACAAAATGTCCTTCAGTTGAACTAAATACGTCACATCGTCTCATGACTCACTTTGATAATAAAGTATTTTAGTTACTCCATAGCGCGTGGTAGGCCGGATGCTCTTATATTTTTAGCTCCTCGGCGAAGAATTCCAACAGGTGGTTATTTCGAGAGAATGAAAATCGAATAAAATGACAAAAATAACAAAACCCAAATAAACGAAATGAAATGGGTTTTTACGTCCTACTGCTCCGACAGGGTTAATAAAGACTGTCATACGCCATAGTGTGCTTTGAGGGGAATTTTGCCCAGACAGCGGCACTGCGGCCTACTCTTATATCGAATTCCAACTGCCAAAGGATCTTTTCCATGCACCCCAATGTGAACACGGGAACTCGGTTTTTCTGCTCAGCGGGTCCCGTTTACACATTGGCATGCACGTAAAAGAATCCTTGGCAGAATATCCCATATAAGAGTAGGCCGTATTGCCGCTGTCTGGGCAAAATGTCCCTCGTAGCACAATGTACGACGTATGTCCGTCTTCATTAACAGTAGGACATTAAACCCGGTTCCATTTCATTGGTTATATTCTGACACAATGCAAACATTCGAGTCTCGCTAAATACGTAATTTATATTTGCATAGCAAGGCAATGATCTGCATACGTGTATAGATTTGTAGTAGGCTTGTAAGGGCTTGTGCTCTAGTCAGCTGTTTAGGCGATCAGCAGATAGCTGAGATCACGTAGGCCTACATAGCATATGTTCGTATCTGGGACATTTTTTTCTCTTCGGATTAATTGCGTCATTCCAATATGCTATGACTGTGGAATGCTGGATAGAACTTAAGTTTCCCTTTAGCCCATTTGATTTCATTTTGTTAATCGCTAACTCACCGTAAACCGATCGAGAAAGGTTCAACTGGATTTTACTGCGTGGCACAGGACAGAGGGCATTGCAAGTTGCAAAAGACAATGTGTAGTTGTTCGGAATGGACAAAAAACCGTGGTCTCGCGTACACATTGACGTGAACGTAAAAGATACATCGGCAGTTAGAAATTGATATAAAAGTATGTTACTTCCACTTCGTTGTGATAGAAGCAGGCGTGTATGAGATCGCAGTCTGTCGGATAGTTCCGTTATTTTACACGGAGAGAGAGAGAGAGGTGGGGGGGAGTTGTCTAGTCGCTCCGGAGGGCCCGAAGATAACTCACGAGGTTGGACAGGCGTGCGTGTTAGATCATACGGTCTATCTATTATTGAATCAAGTGGCGTGTTTTGAATACCAGCTTGTACGTGACAAGCACTATAGGGTCACCTGTCCAACCCTTGTGGGTTCGCTCTCTAGATATTATTTATATGCACTGAGTCACAATATCTATAGTAAATTCATCTCTGATTACTTTAAGTGTTGTATAATTTGTGAATGACGTTTGCTGGGTCACGACAATAGCTCTCAAGACAGTCTATAAATTTTGATAAAAAAAATTACGTACATCAAGGAGATGGAGAGACACAAAATAGGTCATTTCGGGACTAACATATGATTTAATTTTATTTCAATAATTCGTTTTGGCATATGGGTTTTTAGCAGTAGGAGGACCGGGATACCCTGAGAAAACCCACGAGGTTAGACAGGCGATCCTACTCCTTGTCACGTACACCCACTACGCCAGTTGACTCAACGCGCACGCGCTAACAATTCGGCCATCCACCTACCCACCCCCTCCCCAAGGGGTGGTATACTCCCGAACCACACCGGGTGTAATAAACTAGGAGGAAACCGGAGTACGCGAAGAAAACCCACGAGGTTTGACAGGCGACCCGAGGATCAATGGGATATCATCTATTTGCTGATTCATGGATGTATAGTCCACCCCGTGGATCAAGTAGATATCATATATTTGGTGATTCATGGATTTACAGCCAACCCCGTGGATCATATGCCTTAGATCAAGTAGATATCATATATTTCCTGATTCATAGATTTAAAGTCTACCCGATTGTTTTTTTATATATACGTAAGATGCTAAATATAATATTGTTATTAAGAAATGACAAATTAATATGTGAAAAAAAACAGCAAAGTAACGGAATGAGTGCGAGTAGCATATCAATCCCGGAAGAAGGGGTCCGTCCTGGGTGGCACTTTTTGAGAGCGGCCACTTCAGGCCTCCCGGACTACCGCATTGAGAAAAATTATGATTTTTGTCGCGACTACAGTCACTTACAGGGAATGGATGACATCACACTGATCAGCAGTGGATTCGCTAAGCAGCTACTGTCGCTGAGAGGGATGACATCACACTAATCAGCAGTGAATTCGCTACGTAGCTACAGTCACTAATCCGAGGTGAATATTAGCTACGCCGCTATGATCACTGATAAGGATGACATCACACAGATCAGCAGTGAATATTGGCCAGGCCGCTACAGTCACTGAAAGTGTGGCTTACAGATACACTAGTTAAGAGTTTAATAAAGAGTTGGCCATTCTTGCTATAATAATTCAAAAATACATGATAAAAAAAAGAAAATATTGAAAATTTCAGTCAAATTATTTTATTCTGAACGGAGTTATCAGTGTTGGAAGTTTGGACAAGAAATGGGTACAAACTGCGGCGACACCTACAACGACAATTGTCGATCGTTTCATTGACAGACATATTCTTGATTATCCAGTAACGTGCTCAATAGCAATAGTACTCTCGCTTGACAGGCCTTTTATCGCCAGTTTCCGGTAGCGCACGTCACCGAGTAAAAGTAAACGTTATCTTGGTCAGCATTTCTGATTTAATTATATAGAAGGACGACTGTTTAAATCCGAGCTGTATCCAAGCCATCCGAGGGTCCACGGAGTTGACTGCGAGCTTGTCATTTAAATAAAGGTCTAATTAATCATTTCTATAACATCTGAAGCCAAAATAAAGACTTTCAATATGTTGATTTAGCTCTTGCATAATGCATGTTTAATCGGCTCGCAATATCAACTTTTTTCCTTCTGCAAATTATATAAAGATGTTTGAAGTTTATCTTGATAAAAAATATTTCTTGGGTCAAAGGCACCATTCTGCCCGGACCAGTTGACGTTATGTAAACAATGCACCCGCCCTCGAGCCAATGATTGACACTGCGTGATGTGATGTCACGTGTAGAATGCATTTGAACTTATAAAAAATGTCATAAATACCTTTATGAAACAAGATGTCTGACATGATTTCATTATTCAAGGACAACACAGGTTTTTGTCGGAAACTATGCTTGGTGTGCACTGTGTTATGTTATTTCAAAGGGGTGGCGAGAGAGAGAGAGAGAGAGAGAGAGAGAGAGAGGGTAACGTCAACTCGACATAAACACGGTCAATTCGGGACCAATACACACATGCATGGTTCAATTTTATTTCAATAATTCGCTTGCACTCTTTAGCAGTGGGAGGAAGCCGGGGGACCAGGAGAAAACCCACGAGGTGACAGGTAACCCTACTCCTTGTCACGTACAACCGGGTGATGGAAACCGAACCGCTTGACTCAAGGGAACGGTACCTGGCACGCTTAAAATTTGTAATGTAAACGGGGTGTAACTTGAGCCAATAATTTCGGCCATCCAAACCCCAAAGGGTTGTATTACACTCCTGAATGACATCGGGTCAAATAAACTCTTTGGACGCCTTTACTTGAGTCATTAATTTCGTATCAAGCATGATATGAGTAATATAATAAAATCACATGAAATAAACGTTTAACGTTCTACTGCTCTGTTCTGACTCGGCTAATGAAGACGGACATACGCCTTACAGTGTGCTATGAGGGGAATCTTACCCCGACAGCGACGCTGGAATTCCAACTGCCAAGGGATCTTTTACGTGCACGGGACCTCGGTTTTTTATTCCATGCGAACGACTACACAGTTGTCATTGCCAGGTCCTCCGTCCTGCACCACTGACAAGGGGAAACCTCGCCAGGAATCCCGATGAACTATCTCGGCCAACACCAGGATATGTACGCAGGACTTCGGGTTTTCGTCCCACACAAACGACTAGACAGCTGTCCTCGTCAGCCTCTTTTCCACTGACAAGCACTGTCCATATGGTGACGTGTTACCTATGACGTCATCTAATCTTATAATCTATCCCATACAAACAAACAATATGGCAACCGTTTTTAGCCCGTAGACGTTAATTATTATTTCTAAGATTTATGAAAAGTGTGAAACAAGGAATACCGGAGACAGATAAGGATTACATAATGTAATATGATATACAATTAAAGGAGGGTATTTAACGTGGGTTAGGATTAATTAAAATATTGTTCATCGAATTAAGTAACACTGTGTGGATTAGCACGTCGTATTAATTATTCAGAACTGGCTGAAATTCGTCCCTCCACACTATTCCTAATTGAGGTACAAGATTATGTGATTTTCCCAATCTGAACGGCAGAATCACCCTACCTGCAGAGAAGTGACTCTGACACAGTGAATAGCCATGATATCCATATGACGTTATCTAAACGTCACAGGTCATGAAGTCACATCAACAAACAAATGTCAACACAATGTTACATTGTAAACAATAGCCTTCTTGAAGCCTTTAGAACTATATATAATCCGTACAGCCATAACGTCTTATCGTATCTTCCAATGTTTTTTCACAAACATAACATTACAAATTTAGATTTGACGTCGGCATATTGGCACTATTTTGTGCTTCGGTCGTGTCTATTTCAGATATACACAATCAATTCTGTTGATGTTTTTAACGTGGGTATTGACTAATAGTTAATTTATTTCAGTTCTAAACAAAAATTTAAAACTTTAACGCAATTTTAAAAAAATAGCCAAATTCTGGCTGGGATTACTGCGCAAAATGGCTATTCATTGTATACGTGCGAAAAAAAAAGCCAGCTACCGTTTAATTTTCGTACGTTAGTTACGTACGTGATTTTCCATGAAATTTCCTATAAGTATGAGTTATACTTTATTGCTCTATCCAAGGCTTGCTCTATAATGTCTGTCATTGAGTCAACTGGCGTGGTCTCGATTCCCCGGTTGTACGTGACAAAAAGTAGGGACACCTGTCCAAGCTAGCGGGTTTTCCCCGGGACCTCCGGTTTCCTCCCACTGCTAAAGACCGCTAGCCACATTCGAGTTATTGAAATAAAATTGAAACATAATATGTTAGTCTAAAAATGACCTAATTTGTGTCGAGTGGACATTAAACTCCCCCCATCTCTCTCTCTCACTCTCTCTCATCCAAAATATTTCCTTTGTGTTTAGATTAAAACGCCGCCACGTATGACTCAGTAATGTCACTACTGTTCGCATGGTTGAATGCCAGTGTGATGAAGTACACTTCTGATAGCATGAATGAAGCGTCACTACGCATGTCATAGGCCACCGCTTCAGCGTGACATTCCTATAGATGGAGCTTGGCAAAGACAGGTGGTTTTAGACTGACATTGTGTTTTTCGGCACAACAAGTGATACGCAGACTCGATAACGTTAGTTTCTCTTGTTTGACCACATCAAGCGGCGTTACCTATCAATGTGTCAGATCTTTCAAGCGATATTAATATATATAATACATCGTTTTTTATATTCATAACATGCCACAGGGTAGTGGTAGGTACAAACAGAAAGTTGTTAGCTTTGTTTATCTTCGGTTCAAGGAGCAGGGGATCTATATGGGATCACAAAAAACAAAAACATTGAAACGACTGGCCCCCCCGGTTACCTTCACTTGAATTGATAATTGTTGTGTATTTCTTGCAATGTCTGTTTATACGGGAGGGGTTGGGTGATCGTATGGTTAACACGTGCGCGCTGAATCATAAAGTCTGTCATTGAGTCAACTAGCGTGGTTTCGATTTCCCAGTTGTACATGGCAAGGACTAGGGTTGCCTGTCCAACCTCGTGGATTTTCTCCGGGTCCCAAAGACCCCAAGTCATTTCGGGACTAACAGATGGTTCAATTTTATTTCAATAATTCGCTTGCGCATAGGGGTCTTTAATAGTGGAGGAAACCGGGGAATCCACAGAAAACCCACGAGGGTACAACCAGGGAATCGAAACAACGCCAGTTGACTCAAGACAGATCTTATGACACAACGCGCACGCGCTTACCATTCGTTTATCCAACCCACCTATAATGAGGTCAGATGTATTTCGTAACATCTAGTAATAAGAGTATATGATCAAGTTATCAGAAGATATGGAGATCTAAAAAATAAATACTTGAATAATGTAGAATAGACTGATACCGTCATTTTGAACTATAATTTCTGATGTCGACTGTGTTACGCAATATTCCTTTCTTGATGTCGGCGCAATAAAAGTTGGTGTCTACGTAATAAGTGTACAAAATCGGGATTTTTTCTTTGGTGGGGCAAAGAAATTGAAATGAAATTGGGTTTAACGTCCTACTGTTCTGCTCCAACTGGGCTAATGAAGACGGACGTACGCCACATACAGCTAGTGTGCTATGGCCGAGATTTTGCACGCACAGCGACACTATAGCCTACTCTTATTTCGAATTACCACCGTCAAGGAATCTTGTACGTGCACGTCAATGTGCACACCGGGTCTCGGATTTGTCTCATTCAAGCGACTATACATACATTGTCCCTTGGCATTTGACGAAGGGAGAAAGGCGCTTCACTCGGAATGTCAAAATCTAAAGAATTTTTCGAAGTTTGATTATCACATTCCTCTGCATTAAAAATGTTTCTCAACGTGACGCGACATTACATGACATCTAAATATGTGACCTGGATCTGCACTTGTGTGCAAGAAGAAACAACAAAGAAGTTACGCCCTAACAAGACACACTGCGTGCTCTCAAACATTTGTTTTATCGTTACAATTCTTTACTTTTCACAATTGTCAGCAGAATTTCCACCCCATGTTCTTCAGCCTTTGAGAGAGAGAAAGAGAGAGAGCGCGCGCGAGAGAGAGAGAGAGGGAGAGAGAGGGAGGAAGAGGTAATTTCGGTACTAACATATAGTTCAATCCTATTTCAATAATTCGCTTGCTTGTAGGGATCTTTAGCAGTGGGAGAGAGAGAGAGAGAGAGAGAGAGTTTTTAGATCATTTCGGGACTAACATATGGTTCAATTGTATTTCAATAATTTGCCAGCGCGTAGGGGTCTTTCGCAGTGGGAATAAGCCGGATGAAAAGAAAAAAAATGCGAGGTTGGACAATTAAGCGATGCCGCCCCGTCAGCTTTTGACAAAATTTTTAGATGTTCATTAAGAGAGCATTTATTTGTGTATGTACTGGTGGCTGCGGTGGCACTGGCCGAGGTCCAGGCAAGGACAGTGTGTAGTCGTTCGGATGGGACTAAAACCGAGGTCCCGGGTACACATTGGCGTGCACATAAAAGATTCCTTGCCCGTCTTCATCAGCCCAGTCGTAGCAGAACAGTAGGATATTAAAAGATCCCTTGGCAGTTGAAATTCGATATCAGAGGTGGTCGTCGCGCCACTGTCCAGGCCGAATTCCACCCATAGCACACTGTATGACGTATGTCCGTCTTCATCAGCCCAGTCTAAATATGATGTCATAATTCCCTTAACTGACAGTGGGCGTGGTTTTAGTTTCAGTCTAAACAGAAGGAATGAGTTATGTCGATAAAAAGTCGATAATTCATGACCATGAAATAAACACCCCGTTTAAAAACAATAACTCCTTTGTTCTGTATCGTTATTTGTCTCTCGGTGTTCACGGCGATCAATTACCTTTCTGACCAGTTGCGTCTATAAAACGGTTATTGGTCATAAAATGTGGATTTTCACTTTCAGTCAGAAAACCATGTCTCATTCTCTCTCTTGTTGAACGGAGGTTGGATGACCGAGTGGTAAGCGCGTGCATGCTTTATTATAAAGTCTGTCATTGAATCAACTGGTGTATTTTCCATACCCCGCCTGTACGTGACAAGGAGTGGGGTCGCCTGTCCAACCTCGTAGTTTTTCTTCGGGTCCTCCGGTTTTACTCGCACTGTTAAAGACCCCTATTACGCACAAGCGAATTATTGAAATAAAACTGGGTGGTCGAGTGTTTAACGCCTGCCCGTTGGATCAAATGATCTATCATTAAAGGGACAATAACACTCTTCCCGACTTGACAGCTCCAGAAAAGTGGTATTGAGCCTTTAAGTGAAGTAGCGTGGTTTTGATTCTCGGTTGTACGTGACAAGGGGTAGGTTCGCCTGTCCAACCTCCGGTTTCCTCCCACTGCTAAAAACCCCTATGCGCAAACGAATAATCAAATTGAACCGAAAGGACTTACTTTGTTTGACTCTCTAATGGGAACACGGATACGATGAAGGGTGTGTCTGAAACAGAAATAACGATAAATATCGAATGGATTTATTGCCTGTGTAAACGGAACAGATTACTTTTATAGAAATTATATACTACAGAGAAGCCTTAGCTTTATTTATATAGCCTACATTCATTTGACAGTGGAGAGAGAGAGAGAGAGAGAGAGAGAAATGGGGTTTAACGTCCACTCGACACAAACTCGACACAAACTAGGTCATTTTGGGACTAACACATGGTTTCAATTTTATTTCAATAAATCGCTTGCGCGTAGGGGTCTTTTAGCAGTGGGAGGAAACCGGAATGCCCGGAGGATACCCACGAGGTCGAGAAGGCGCCCCAATCTCCATGCCACATACGCTCACACCAGGGCTCGAAACCACAGCCGCAAGCCAGAGGTGACCGGCCAGCTAGAGGTCGAAGCGCGGCACTCTAGACCACTAGGCCATCCCAAACCCCCTTGACAGTGGAGATGTGGAGTATAAGCATGCGGTATGCGGATACGATTAAATAAAATGAAATGGGATTTAACATCCTACTGTCCTGTTCCTACTGCATGAACTATCGAAGACAGACATACGCCGTACATGCAGTATAGGAATGCGATAAAATGAATGAAATGGAGTTTAACGTCCTACTCTTCTGTTCCGAATTGGGCTAATGGAGACGGAAATACGCTATTTTGCTCTGGTCAGTGACACTATAATGACCTACTCTTATATCGAATTCCAATGTGCTTTCTCGGCCAAAGCAGAGACGAGAAAAAATTATTTTCAAGCAAGTCTAATTCTCATCACGCCTGTCATTAAACTTCAATCCATTGTCCGCTCCGAGATCACTCAGCGATAAAGAATATGCTACTATGGACAGGTTGATTGAATTCAATTATTTACACTTGAAAATTGATAAGGATCAGTCAAAATGTTCTATTTATATAGAGAATCAGTGGCGGACTGAAAATATTGGTTGCCAGGAGACAATCTGGGCCCACCAACTAATACAATTCTATAAGAGAGGGAGACAAAAATGGGTTGTAATGGCCACTCGACACAAACTAGGTTATTTCGGGACTAACAATCTAACATATCTTTCAATAATTCGCTTGCGCGGGAAGTGGGAAGAAACCGGAGGACCCGGAGAAAACCCGCGAGGTTGGACAGGCGGCCCTACCCTACTCCTTGTCACGTACAATCGTGGATTCGAAACCATGCCAGTTGACTCAATGACAGACATTATGATACATCGCGCACCTGCAATCTGACAACCTATAGAGAATCCGGAATACTATAACATCTCTATTTCTGTTTAAAGTACACTATTTATAGTATCTGTGTATAATAAAGTCACGTCCGTCTTCGTAGTATTCAGTATTATAAAGGTAAGATATTATCCGTTTACAAAAAAGATATCATTCAAAAAATTCAATACTTCGATGACAAAAGTGTCATGTCTCAAAAAATGTTGGATTTAGGTTTGGGGATATGAGAGAAAAATCTACCCAAATTAACGCGGTTATCAACATTTTTAAAAGCAATTTACTTCTGAAAAATTGCATAGAGAAGCCCCCCCCCACCCCCGTGTTGTTAGATGACATATACAAAAGTGACTATTTAGGTTTTAAGAGAGAGAGAGAGAGAGAGAGAGAGAGAGAGAGAGAGAGAGAGAGAGATGGGGTTTAACATCCATTCGACACAAACTAGGTCATTTTGGGCCTAACATACGGTTCAATTTTATTTTAATCATTCGCTTGCGCGTAGAGGTACTTAGAAGGAGGAGGGGGGGCGGTGGACCCACAAAAAACGAGGTTGGACAGGCGATCCTACTCCTTGTCACGTACGACCGGGGAATCGAAACAAATGCAGCTGACTCAATGACATTTCACTGTGGTATTTAGGTCTATAGATATAAAGATAAATGCATGTAATTATTATGTTCCGGTTACAGAGAAAACCATAGAAATTCATTGTATCCGTAAACTATTGCACTTCTCCACAGCCAAATGCGTGTGCAATAAATAAAGCTATCTTCGTCTCGGCAGCATATTTCAATTCAGGTAAATTAAGTTCCGTGTATAGGAAACTAAATATTATAATTAAATCATGCAATATTTATTACATGACTCTGTTTCTGTTTCACTTCATAGTTCTTCGTATCCGGGTGGTACGATGACCCAGTCGGTACAGGACGCTAGCCCGCTAGCCCGATGGTCGCAGGTTCGCTCCCGATGTTGGCCGAGTAAGTTCATCTGGTTTTTCCAGCGTGGTTTACCGTTGTTAGTGTTAGGATGGAGGATTTGACATGGCTTGCTGTTTAGATGTTGGTGGGACGAAAAACCCATACCCCCTGTACACACCGCCATGCATGGAAAAGAACACTTCACGGTTGAATTTAAAATAAAAGTAGGCAATAGTTCCGCTGCCTGGGCACAATTTCCGATTCGGTTTTGTTATTTATTTACATTATGTAATGTCTAATATTATTGTAAGGTTCGAATAGACTGAGCTGTATTTCTTTTCGTCTATTTGCTATTAATTGAGTCTGGAAATTCGTGACTTTCCAACTGCTTTAATTATTTGCGACTGTGTCTGGAAGGGCTTCGTGTTGTTTGTACTTCCGCCTTGTTCGCGGGTTAGAAGTTAATAAGTAAAGTTCGTGGTTTTGCTTATCAAATGTATAAGTAAAGTCCGTGGTTTTGCTTATGCACATGTATGGGTAGATTTCGTGGTTTAGCCTATATGTTAAGCTATGGCGGATAACAAATCGGTTAATCGTTCCTCTCAGAAATTTCGTGTTGGTTTTTTTTTTTATATCTGAAAGGGCGCGTTAATAGCCACCCCATCTAAACCCGCCTTTAGTTGATAGTGGAAGGGTGTACAAAAACAATTATGTATATCTGCATGTCTATTATTATGTAATGTCCAGTATTATGCATGTCTAGTATTATGTTACTTCTATTATTATGCGTGTATTATGTATGTCTAGTATTATGCATGTATTATTTATGTCTAGTATTATTTATGTCTAGTATTATGTATGTCTAGTAATATGTCTGTGTAGTTTTATGTCTAGTATTATGTATGTCTAGTATTACGTAATGTCTAGTATTATGTTTAGTATTATGTCTAGTATTATGTCTAGTATTATGTAATGTCTGTTATTATGTAATGTTTAGTATTATGTCTAGTATTATGTCTAGTATTATGTAATGTCTGTTATTATGTAATGTATAGTATTATGTAATGTCTAGTATTAAGTAATGTCTAGTATTATGTATGTCTAGTGTTATGCATGCCATTAAAATATCGAGTACTATTAACTCACTCAAGTTCAAGATCGTGAAGTATATGTCTGTTGCGGGAATCATGCGTGCATGTAAATTGTATCCGGGTCTCAGATTTTCTTACCTCCCCTGGGCGTCATTTGTCTCCAACATTAATATTTGATATTCATAAATCTAACACCTAAGTGCGGCTCGCAGACAGACTGTCTTTTTCAAGGATTTAAAATTTGGACACGTATGACAGGAAATGGATCGAAGATGCAATTCTGGCGTCAGAAATCTAGTCTATGCAAACTAACCGCTGTTCCGTTGCCCTCCCTGTTTGCGCCATTATCACGGCTGTTCTTGTACACGTACTCCAACGTATACACGGAACCACGGTTTTTCATAACACCCGAAAACACGGAACTGAAAATACGGAACGCGAAAACACGGAACTATGATTTTTCATCACATCGAAAAACACGAAACACGGAATCAAATAAACACGTAACCGATGATGCTTCACTCTTGAGTTTCAGCCACAAAGAAACGACTCAAACCGCAACCCGCGTCAAATCGCCATGTCGTTATTAATTAATTACATGTACACTACTCGAGGATACTACAACGAGCCCGTAGCCAAAAATCGAATTAGCCCCCCCCCCCCTCAAATATTTCGCCAACAATAATGATTTCTTAGGAGTGTTCTTAGGCGGCCACATCCTCAGCCCCTCCAAAACATTCAGTAGCTCCCCCCCACCCTAATTTTATGAGCTGGCTACGGACTCACTACAACATAGCACCATAATGGTTCCGTGTGCAATACAAATGACATAAGCTTTAACATCCTTATTCTTTTGGAGCCACGGTGGCTAAGTTGGTAAGACACTGGTTCGCTGGGATAGGAGGGTCGCAGGCTCGATTCCTGCATTGGTCGAGAAAGTTAACCGGGATTTTCCCCACATGGTTTCTTCTTGTCGTGGTGCAGGATAGGTAGGCCGAGAGGGACAGCTATCTAGTCGTTCGGATGAGAAGAAAAACCTAGGTACCGTGTATAAATTGGCATGCACTTAAAAGATCCCTCGGCAGATGGAATTCGATATAAGAGTAGGCCATAGTGCCGCTGCCCGGGTACAATTTCCCTCATAGCACACTGTATGGCGTAGGCTATGCCCGTCTTCATTAGCCCAGTTTAGGAGCGAAACAGTAGGATGTTAAACCCCATTTCATTTCATTTTCGATATTGATTAATTACCAGTAGGACAAATATAACAAAGAGAATCTGCGGAGATATTTCAACAAAGCATCAAACTGGTCCCATGTGAAGTAGAAACTTGCCAGCAGACAATTCATTCAAAACAAGATTACTGTCGCGGGAATACCATCAGTTTATCGACAAAGGGGTTTCCGCGTTTTTCCGTCACTGGGAATTCCCCGTTGCCGCAAATGAGTTGGTTTCCGGTCAATTGCATCGATGGGATTTCCTTCCTCGCCTTTATGATTCATTCATATCTGTCAACTGACAGAGATCACGACCTCATCATTATGGAATGAAAATTAGATAATAGAGTCTCGCAATGTTAACAGTAGCCTATATTACAAATATCACTTTGTTTGAGAAGCTAGAATTGTATACGATATCACTTTTATAGAAGAAGAGTTTAAACTCTAACCAGCAAGGACGAAACCAATAATTCGCGCATATCGGGTAGATAAAAATAAGAAAAACGTCGAAATTCAAAGGCTAAATTATAGAACATGAAAACAATGAAATCATATTATACTTATAAATATATTTTCCCACAATTAATCCTTTTTATTATGCATTAGAAAGTTCATCGGGGTTTTACGGCAGTGTTGCCACGCGTAGGTTTTTTACCCTACGGTAGGGTAAAAATCCATTTCGTAGGTTGTAGGTTAAACCTACGGGTAAAACCATCAAACCGTAGGTTATCGTAGGGATTTTTTCACAGCATTGGGCACAACATAAAATAATGGTGAGAAAACTAAAGTTGACGTATATTATTCATGTAATCAAACAAAATCGTAAAATAATGTGGCATCATTTTAAAGAGCAACTTAATGAACACGCAAGCTATGGCAGGATGAGGGCGGGAGGGGGGGTACTGAAAAGTCAAGAAATTGTGACAATTCGCCATGGGAGCTATTACTCAAGAGTCAAGGGAGAGGGAGTGAGAGAGAGACAGAAACGCCCTTTTCACATGCTGGTAAGTTTGTAAACCTTAATTTCACATGGTACATAGAGGTTAATGGTAGAATCCAAGCGTAGGTTTTTGTAGGTTAAAAACGACACAGCCGTAGGGTGGAAACAGAGAGCCAGCGTGGCAACACTGACGGTGTGTATTCCTCTTGTCAGTGGTGCAGGGTGGAAGGACAAAATATAGTCGTTCGGGTAAGACGAAAAACGGAGGTCCCGGGTATACACATGGTATTAGGCGTGCACCCAAAGAACCGTTGACAGTTGAAATTCGATGTAAGTATAAGCCGTAGCGCCGCTGACTGGGCAAAATGTCCAACAACCGCAGTGCCCATTTCCATTAGCCCTGTCAGTTCAGAAAAGTAGGACGTTAAACCCAATTTCATAATATGAGTGTTTGAATATCCAAACAACTTTCATGGTCATTATATTTTCAGACCAAGTTTTCACACCACCGGTAAAATAATGATTGATGACTCACGGCATGTTTGGGATTTATACAAGACGACAACAACAGGAAATGAATTGAAATGAAGTCGGACTTTTCCTGCACTGACTGGCCTGATAATAGGGAAAACAACAGGATGAACGATTAGATTCATAGTCAAGTTCAAATACATTATAGGTATATTATACACTCATCGCACCTGAACGGGGTGAATTAGAAGCGGGTTTTTTTTTTGTTTTTGCATTGGTGGGTGACAACGCTTGCGAAAGAGCCCATTTCCTTGGTGTCGCTTACGCCGTTTTTTCGGAGAGGGGGGGGGCACCTGATAGGAAGAATAGTGACGTTTATTCATAGGCGTACGGGCTCAAAACAGTTGGGCGAGGAGCCACAGAACCCGAAATGACCGAAAAAATTTCAATCAAGGTACAGACGGCGGCGCCGGTCTCCTGCGAAAGCGGAGGTGCGGCGTTATTTTCCACTCTATCCGTCTGTCCGAAAAGTCAGATTGCCCGAAAGGATGGGGGCAGCTTCCCCTCCACCTACCAACCCCAATCCCACCCCAGCCCCTAGGCTCGTACGCCTATGCCTTTATAGCCTAAATTGATTCCATGTGCCTAACCAAGGCATTATGCCCGGCCGAAGAAATGGTAGACTAATGGAAATATAATACGTGCGTCTGAACTACCACTTCCGTTCCTATACCAAATATTGATTTCGCTTTTTTTATTTAACCTAAAGAATTTCTAGACCAATATATTCACAAATCCACGACTACTTCGCGTCAGAAAATCCACAACAGGCTTTCCCTCGTGCCTGTAAGCAAACTGTTGCTATTACCTATCGATCCACCGCAACCAAGTTCCACCATTACAGCATCAGCACCAGAAAAAGATACCATTAAATCTTGTCTTATCATCTGGCACGCCCACGCTCTTGAGAGAAAATCGAAATAAATTATCTTCAGGAAGTGCCCACTGTAAGATGGTGGGATCAATGACCCTGCAGACGCGATCAATGGATGACTGGGTGGTGGAAGTTAATCAATTACGTCACAGGTGACCTTAGAGGACGTAGCCTCGATTTTCCATAAAACCACAAAGAAAATCAATAAGGAAGCTTTCATTGATTAACGATCGAGAGACTTGACAACGGAGTGAAGAAGCGTAGTAATACGAACGAGTTTGATATATTATGCTGAGATGTTTTGTCGTACAATCTTCAACAACAAACGTAGATCTACAACCAAAACTACGTCATGAACGTCTTATCCACGTCATCGCTTTTAATTATGGGTTGAATTGAACTATTTTAAAAATCACCACCATCGATTTTACAGACATTGATGTATGTACAGATCTAATTGTTTGAGATTTTAAGGCGTTGAAATGCGTGTACACTGAGTTTATTTAGGGTTTGGAATATCCATAAATAGTTTATAATTCCAGGTTTTACTAAACTTAAAAGGCTTTGTACGCATTGTTCAACAAATTAACTTAAGTTAACATAGGACGGGTAGAGGTGCAAATGATATGGGGACATTTATTGAACAGGAATTTTAAATTGTATTCACCTAGTAGAAGTCGGATTTTCTGGCCATCTTTGATTGACACACTCCGACCTCGCTGGTTTTCCCATGGGCCCCTGGTTTCCTCCAATTGCTAAAGACCCCCATTTTATTGAAATAAAATTGAACCCTATGTTTTTTTCCGAAATGACATAGTTTCTGTCAAGTGAACGTTAACCCCCACCCCACCCCTTCTCTCTCTTTTTCTCTCTCTTCCTCTCATTGAGTTACGTGACGTGGTTTCTATTCCCGGCTTGCACGTGATATTCTCCGGGACCGTATTATAGAAAAAATTGAACCGAATGTAAATTCCTAAATGACGTTTTTTTTCTCGAGTGGACGTTAAACTCCGGTTTCCCCCCACTGTTAAAGACCCATACGCTCAAGCGAATGACAGAAATGAAATTAAACCATATGTTAGTCCCGAAATGACCTGGTTTGTGTCGAGTGGACGTTAACATCACTCTCTCTCTCCCTCTACCTCTCCCCCCCACTCCCTCTCTCTCTCTCTCCCTCTCAGTAACTGTAGCGGCCTAGCAACATACCCGTTAGTAGCGTTTTAACAGTGCTTTCTATTCGACTGGCTCTTCAGTCATGTGTAATAACCGGCATCTCACGTCACTTGGATCTGACAGGCAGTAATTGTATAGACATTGGACATCAACAAAATCTTAATTAATTCCAATAATGACATAGAGAATCTCCAACTAGTCATACGTTTTGGAGATTTTATTTATCACACAATCCTTTCTTACAGGCACAAATAAATAAATATAATTCTTTGGTATAGATTTCACTGAATCTGATTACATTACTGCGTAGTGATACCTATTGCAAAGTCCTAAATATTGACCCAGTATTTCCTTAAAGGTCAATTCAATAAAAACAGTTTCTTTTTGACAAAAAGCGAAGTTACTTTTTATTTAAATTAAGTAGTTTCTTTAAAATAAAAGAAAGTTGTTCATTTTTAATTGACCAATCAAAGTCATGTAAAGCGATATCTCCTAATTTATCACACAAGCGATATCTACTGTCAGATGAAATTGTGAACGGCACACTAAGAAAATGCGAAAAACCGCGTGATCCCAATTGCGTATTCATAACTGTGTTTTTATTTAGTTTGAGTCTTTCTATGTGTCTATGACTATAGTCTGTATCTACGGTTGCATGCCGTCCATGACTTGTCATGTTTCTATCTTGCAAAATTCAAAATATTTTTCATATATATTTAGTCAGGTGTGCCACTAGTTGTATGTGCTCCAAGGTGTGCCATTGGTAAAAAAAAAAGGTTGCGAGGCACTGTTCTTATTTTACCGACATTTTGCCTAATAGTTTGGATGCAGCTACGGCGGATGTGGCGCGCCAGGCAGGGTAAGCTTACTCTTCCGGACACCTGTTACCACTGTTTGTCGTGTATTTTGTACACGGGGAGCAGTCCATTTGCTGATTACAATATTTTGTCTATAACGTTTTTTTAGGACTTTGAATTCTGCCTAATTGTTTGGATTCTTCGTACTTGGCTTTATTTTATTCCATATTTAATTTTATTCTGTCGACACGAGCGTCGTTGGATTGCGTGCATTCATTTCTGAGCGTTCTGTCGATTATCTCCCATACTTCGTCTTATTCAGTCGTTTAATTGACCGGGTGCATTGCGAGAATCTATTCCGGAACGTTCCCTCGAGACCCCCCACCCCCACCCCATACTCCAGTCGACACATGCGTCGTTGGACTGCGAGAATTCATTCCGGAACGCTCTATCGAGTAGGCCTATCTCTCATAGAATTGCACAATAGGCGGTAAACAAAGGTGACCAGCGATAACAAAACGTGGGGTTAAAATTGGGTTCTATGGGACGAAATATCCACAAAAACATCCAATAAAGTTAAAGTACAATATCAATATTTTGGCAGGAAAATTAAGCCATCCATGTAAATATAAAGTAGTTGAATATTTCACTTATTGTTGCAACAGTTCACCCTTCTTCTGACATCAAGTCCTCTTATTATAGCCAGGCGCGGATACAGAGGGGGGCGCACCCGGCGCACGCCCCCTCTATTTTTTTGCGGTGGCGAACAATTTTTAGCTCCATATATACTCGCGGGAAAGGAGAACAAAAACAGTTTAGGTTGGAAATCGTAATTTACAGAACTAGTATGAAATTAGTCCTTGTGGGCATTTTTGTCCACTCAAAAATCATCGGTCGGGCTTCGCACTCCCAACTTGGTGCAGCACGCCCTCCCTTTCTGAAAATCCTGGATCCGCCCCTGATAGCTAATCCTCTTATCTTTTAGGGGGTGGGTGGGTCGAATGGTTAGCACGTGCGTGTTATTGGGTCAACTGGCGTGGTTTTCGATTCCACGGTTGTACATGACAAGGTGTGGGGTCGCCAGTCCAACCTCGTGAGTTTTCTCTGGGTCCTCTGGTTTCCTCCCTCTGCTAAAGACCCCCTATGTGTTGATCTATGTCTGTCAGCTCTTATTTTTTTATCGAACAATACTGTTATTAGACTTCATCTATATCATACAGGGAGCCACGGTGGCTACGTGAGTAAGACGTAGGCTCGGTAGACTGGAAGTTGCGGGTTCGATTCCTGCATTGGTCGAGATAATTCATCGGAATTTTCCAACGTGGTTTCACCTTGCCAGTGGTGCAGGACGGCTTGGGGCTGGCAAGAACAGCTGTGTAGTCGTTAGGATGGGACGAAAAACCGACGACTTGTACACATTGGCATGCACGTAAAAGATCGCTTGGTAGTTGGAATTCGATATAATAGTAGGCCGTAGCGCCACTGTCCTGGAAAAACTTCCCTCATAACACACCGTATATGGCATAAGAATTTCTTTATTATCCCAGTCGATGGAAGCACTTATAAACGAATAGCTTCTTGTGTCTATTATCTTTTAATAATGAGACACAGTGTATATATTACGGTGCACGTAAAAGATCCCTTGATGGCTAGAATCCGAAATAAAAGTTGAACGTTGTGATACGTGTGTGAACTGTTTTGAGCATTGTCAATTTATTTCTCAACGTTTAAATAACGACGCAATATTATTTGTAATTTATTTTAATATTGTGACACATATTTGAAAAAGTATATAACTCATGTTTCAAAAAGTTCCTGGTTGATAATAACCGGATTGTATTATGACCCTATTAATCGGGTCTAAACTCAGCTGTGTTGTGTATTAGTTTATTTATTAACTGACTCTTATCGTGCGTGACAAAAATCCGTTATACCAACACATTGCGCAATTTGGTTAATGTTTCCCTATAAAAAGTAGGACCGGTTCAAAGTAAACGAGGAATAGAGTCATTATTGCCTAATTCTTTCCTGTATTCAATGATATCATATGTAACGTACGTGTTTCAATGTCGGGAAAGGCGCCTTATGTAAGATTTACAAAAAGAACAGGGGCCTTTCCGTTCGTATGTTTCTGGAGTTTAACGTCCATTTCTATCAAGGGTGATATCGTAGACAAAACAGGGACCTGTCCTACTGTTCTGCTCCGACTTTGCTAATGAAGACGGGCATACGTCATACAGTGTGCTATGAGGGAAATTTTGGCCCGGACATCGGCGCTATATATGCCTACTCTTATGTCGAATTCCAACTGCTAAAAGGTCTTTTACGTGCACCCCAATGTGTACAAGCGACCTCTTTTTTGTATAATCCCAACGACTAGATACTTTCACATTCGATACACGTACCCATACAAATAGAACTTACCAACATTCTCAGGCTCAAGTTTTAACTTAACAGTATTTACTCAACTTTCGGTCACAGTTTATGAGAAATATCTTTGATCTAGAAACAAAAACCTATGCACACACTTTCCTCGTGATGTATTTGATACATTAAAGAGAGAGAGGGAGAAATGGGGTTTAACGTCCACTCGGCACAAACTAGGTCATTTCGGGACTAACACATAGTTTTTTATTTTTATTTCAATAATTCGCTTGCGCGTAGGGGTCTTTTAGCAGTGGGAGGAAACCGGAGTGCCCGGAGGAAACCCACGAGGTTGCGAAGGCGCCCCTATCTCCATGCCACATACGCTCACACCAGGGATCGAAACCACAGCCGCAAGCCAGAGGTGACCGGCCAGCTAGAGGTCGAAGCGCGGCACTCTAGACCACTAGGCCATCCCAACCCCCCCTTGACACATTAAAACAACAAAGATTTTATAAAGTGCTATATTTTAGTTTAAATAAGGCTAACAATTTTGAGTAAATTCTTAACCATAGTCTGAGAATGCTTTGTGGACTCGGGGTCTGGGTCCTGTTTGACCGAATTTTAACTAAAGATAAAATCAAAATTCAGTATAATATGCTTCAATATTGATTGGCTAAGCACTAAAATCCGTTCAATATTTTCCAGTCAAATTACTAAAATTTGGATTTTTCTTAGTTAAAATTTCGTGAAACAGGCCCCTGGACATTGGGTCAACGTATTTCCTTTAATCATTGCAACGGGCTTCCAGCTGAGCACCACTAAAGATAATTCGATAACTGTGGCAGAAACAAAGAGAACGATTAACTTTAATTATTGATAATAACATCGAGCGTACAATCAACCGTCTTCCGCTTCCGATCTATAAATTATACCTTCATTAAAAACATGTCGACAATGGCAGGTCGAAAGTGTTTTTGTGAGCCAGGCCGTTTTAACAGCATTGTGCATTGTTTAATGGTCGAGAGCGAGACATTAAGTAGTGTATTGTAACAACAAGAGGGCCATGGGCCCTAATTGTTTTTACAATATATATTACGCAATGTTGTAAGCTCGAAGCCATTAAACGACTTAAAATTCAGACACCCCGCACGTGATTTTACAGTGAAATACGTCACGCGAGTCCAATATTTCACTAGTATGAATAATGTACGATTGGCAAGTTGTCCGTACGATTAATTGAAATAATGATAGGCCAACATCAAAGGGAGACGTCACATCTGTATTTTAAACACACTGGTCAGCAGTTAGTATTCGTTAGGCCGCTACAGTCACTGATAAGGATGACATCGATGCGACTTTATGAGCCAAAAATATTAAAATTTTTACTCCGACAAATAAAGTTCCAAAACATTTTTCTTATGAATTAGAAAAATAAAGACGTTTGAAGTATTTGTACTTAAAAAATATTTCCTATTTAGTTTAAATGGGTATTAAAATGAGTAAATGAAATGAAATGAAATGGGGTTTAACGTCCTACTGTTATGCACCTAACCTGGGCTAATGGAAGACAGGCGGCATTCTGTCTGATTCAGTAACATCTTATGTAAACAATGCACACGCCATTGAACCAATGATTGACGTCGTGTGATGTGACGTAGCGTGCTGAAGACAGTCATCTTTTACAGAGATATTAGAAGACTTTCGTAATCCTCTGTGAAACAGATTGCATTTTAAGACCATCGTGCAAAGCAGTGCACTGTGAACCTACCCACACCAGTCACTCTCAGGAATAAATATGTAAATGGGCGATAAGATTTAGCATATATTTATTGCATTGATACTTCCAACAAAATCAGTGTTAAAACAGCAAGTCGACACAGTACCTCATTTCAGTTCATTTGAACAGCAAGTCACAGCATACATAGATTGTCGATTAACATGGGACCCTTCTGTCCTTGGAGCTCTCGGACAACTGTCCAGTGTGTCCATTGCCTTAAGATTCGCCCCTGCAGATTTACCGGTTGCAAGGAGGCTGTGAGGGAGAAGAAAATCAATTTCTATACAGCTATAATTGAGATGTAATTAAGAGACATTCCACCCTACCCAATTCACGATATGAACATGACTTTCATACGTTTATAATGTCGGGACAATAAAATCACCCCACCCCTCCCCTGATGTCAGGACCAAGGCAACTACCTGTACAATTTCATGATACACGACTACCAGTTCAGTATTCACGAACCCTTACAAACCGTACCCCATTTCAGGAAAAATTACTTCCATGTCTAATTTCAGGACCACACCAACTCGATTTCAGGATTTTCGTATCACTACAACATATTACATGACTCCCATGTGTGTATCGGGACAACTACAACATATTCCATGTGTATATCAGGACCACTACAACACACGACATGAAACTTGACTTCCATGTGAATTTCAGGACCACTACAGCATATTTCATGATTTCCATGTGAATATCAGGACCACAACAACACATGTCACGAAACATTCCATGTGTGTATCATGACCGCTACAACACGTCATGATATATGCTTCCATTTCCACTAAAGTCAGTTGTGCCACAAAAACCCCAAACTTTAAAATCCCACAAAAACAAAACAAAACTTATTATTTATTTATTTTTATTTTATTAACCCCCACATGCATGTTACTGATAGTAGGAACAATATAACAGCTATCTGTTAATATTTAACCGTCTCATTTCTTTTGAAAATAAAAAGTCAAACACGAATAGCTCTTGCAGGCCTGGGAATAACAGTTTTAGGTGTACAGGACAAAATGTCTGACACTATTCAATAGTACCTGACATTTTCAACTCAGTGCCGGACAAAATGACAGGCACCAGACGTTTTATTCCTGACAAAGCCTGAATCTGTGCCTGACATTGTCAGTGACTGGTGCCTTATTTCCAGGCTTGCTCTTGGAACCAGAAAAAAAGTTTTGAATAAATTAACATGAATTACAATACATGTAATAAACATCAACGCCATCTGTGGGGGAACGCTAGAACGGAGACGGTCCTGCGCATATCATGACGTCTAATGTGGATTGTGGGTTTGGGTAAGGTTTAGGCTTGGCCCAGGGTTAGCCCTGTTTACATCTCGAGACTTTGACGAAATCTACAGTTCCTAGCCCTTACCCTAACCAACAAACTATATATGACGTCATATGTGCTAAAATGCGTATGACCGTCTTCGATCTAGCGTTCTCCCCATCTGCGATGCTATTTTCATTTTTTAAAGGGCATGTGACAACTGTTCAACTGTGATTCATATGAATAATTGATAATATGAATGTCTCGGTGATCAACAGGTCCAAGCTGATTAAAATACTGGGTCTTGTTTCTCAAAATCTTAGCTAAAGTTAAAATCTACATTTTAGTAGATTCTTCAATTTTGATTGGCCTAGCACTAAATTCAATCTAATATTATCCAATCAAATTACTAAAATTTAGAATTTAATCTCAGTTAACATTTCGTGAAACAGGTCCCCGATCTATATTTCGTTTCGGTTTTTCTTATTCTTTGATGAAGATCTGACAAGTTATTGTGGGAGTTCACGTCAGGGGTCAAAAGAATGCCACCAGAAATTGATTAATAAATCAGCGTTGACGTTCTAGTGGTTTACCCACAGTTCCATGCATCAAAAGGCCAAGAACTTTCTGTAACCGATTGTTTTATTGGCTAATCCCTGACATCATCCAGAACACATCAATGATAACAACTCTTCCAGATGCTAATATAGTAAAGACAAGTAAAACAAAATTTTGAACTATAAAAACGAAACGAAATAGGATCTGTGTTTTAATCAAATTGGACCAGGCCTAGTCACAGAGCACCCGTTACAGACATTGTCAAGCACAAAATATAACAGCTTATATATTATAATAAAAGCTTTGTTTGGTCATCGTCCCGGACAAAGTCCATGATGGGTGCCTTCTGTCCAGGCTTGCTATGATGAATGATTTTCTGTTTTAAAAAATGTATAAACTTAATTTGTAATTAGGAAACTGTCCTAAATGATGTAATTGTTGTGTAAAAAGGCTAAAAATTGTTAAACGAACGATAAGATTAGCTCGTAGAAAAATCAAAAGCTATCTTATCATCTAACATGTTGATGTACCAGACTTAAAAAACTGTTTCATATAGCTACATGTAACAAATTTTGGTAAAAATCATGAATTTCTAAATCCAGAAATTAAAGTATTTTTTTTTTCAAATTGTAATCAATTAAAACAATTTTGACCGGAGAGCATATTTCAGATTTCTGTAGGAACTAGTGCTCTAAAAGTTGGACTGTCAACAATGGTGACCTCAAGGAGAAAACAGCAGAAGGCTACATGTACATGTACATCGGGTAATTAAACAACTTTTATCTTGAATAGTTGGAAAGAATGGAATCTAAGCCAAGATTTCACAACCATGGTTTTCCGGAATTGTGCCAATAACTTTGGAAAAATTTTGTGGTTGCTAATTGTCAATCAATTGATCTAACAGGAGTCATAAATGTGTTCTTTATTTGGCATTTGAAAGCCAAATGTGTCAAAATTTTAGATGTAAAACAATTTGAGTGTCTGATCAGTGCAAATATCACAAGCCACAATAATATGGAAATTTTAGGTTAAAAAAATATTAGCGTCAGGATAAATATTACTAGACACAAATCTAACCGTTTTTAAAATAAGGATATCTTAGTACATTAATATAAATGCAACTTGAAGCCATTTTCAGTCATTTTGCAGTTGTTTTTTATTTTGTTTATTTATTTACATAGTTATAATTATAATTTGAATATGAACAACCTATATATAAATAACATATAACAAACAAACAAACAAACAAACCCAGTGGTACATCGTCGACGTGGAAACACAAACGAACCAATCAACATCTCTACTCCCAGCAAAAAAAAAATAATTAACCGAGATTTTGTCTCGAATCTGAAGTCTGGATTTGATGAAATTTGTTTTAATTCAGAGTACACTTATTATTTCAGCAATGGTTTACTGCATTTCAAATTGTTGCCTGGCAACTCATTTCATATTGCTCTTAGCAACTCATTTAAAATTGTGGTTTAGCAATAAAAACAGTTGCTTAGCACACATTTCCAAACTGTTGCTTAGCAACCTAATACAAAATGGTTCCATACATATAAATTTACTCTGAATTTCTAAATTTTGAAACTCGGGACTCGGATAACATTTTAGCCAATTCAAATTAACGTTAAAACTCTGGAAAAATTCCCCAAAGTGTTGTAATAAATAGTCGTTTCAACCTAAATAATTTCCAAGTCATAACCATGGCAATCGACATAGATACATCCAAACATCATTTAATTAAACCGATTACATGCATTTTTAAATGCCACCACACACAATACCAAATCTTCGTATAGAACATTTACACAAACACTTACAGAATCAAACACACCCACAAGTTTTATAACAAAATTTTAACACACATTTAAACTTGAAATTCTTTCATTTACTTTTAACAAAATTAATTAAGTTATTAACTTACTCAATATTAAAAAATTATTTTAAATATGAATTAAACCAACAAAATGTAACCAAAGAGTTCAAAATTCCTTTATGCAAGTTTAAAATAATAATTGCGAGATCAACTCTTATATATTCTTTTGAATTTTTCAATCGTATAAATTCCGTAGTTTCAAATTCGTGGAAATTCTATAATTTGATAGTTTCTTTGAGTACCAAAGTATTTGTAAAAAAGTTACCATGGCAATTAAAGAAGTAAAGGTTTCATAGTTCGTTTTCACTTCACACACAAAATAGTTCTATCACAATTCTGCATTTGATGATAAAAAGTAGTTCCGTATGAGTTTTCCATAACAAAACAATTTCCGATATTTATTAGCAAGAAAACCCGTTCTTCTCCATGTATAAAGTGTTCCTGGATAACGATCCACCCACGAATGTTCGAATACTGGTGTTTTTTCTTAAAAACATAACGATAAAGGACGACAAATAAGTCAATTAATTAAATTCCTAAAGTGTATTTTTGATTTCTCCATTCAGACACTTTTCACACAAAGAAGTCATCACATGTTTCGATGTATTCTGGTACGAGTTGGTCCGAACTGGTCCGATCTGTGCGATGAGAAAAATATCCGCTATTTGACCCTTTGAACCACGGATGTTCTAGCACTTGTTCTGCCGTCAGTCTTTCACTTGGATCCCGGCGTAATAAAGTTTTAATGAGACACTTTGCCCTTGACGATAACATATTTGGAATATTGAATTGTCCTCGGCGAATTTTTCCAAATAACGCTGCCGGCTGCGTATCGTGGAAAGGGTACCGTCCAATTAGAATCGTATAAAGCATGACGCCTAGGCTCCACATGTCTGCTGCCTTGCCGGAATAGGTTCCTGTGGCGTTTAATATTTCTGGACTGACGTAAGCTGGACACCCATGTTTGTCGGACATCAGGTCGTTCTCCTCGTCTTCCAATATAGTAGCATCCTCCAACCCATCCAATCGTAAAGTTTTTCTGAAAATATAAAAAGATATTTATTTTGAGTGATTTTGAACAAAAAGCCGATTTTAAATTAGGTACATGTACATAAAATTCCACAAACATATATCACAGAAAACTTCATTCTGTCCTCTCAATTATCACATACATGTAACTGTATCTACTACAGAACATTTGAATAGCTATACATCTACAGAAAGGGAGACTACACCTCACAAACTAGGTCATTACGGGACTAACATATGGTTAAAGTTTATTTCAACAATTGGCTTGCGCATGTACATTGTATGTGTCTTAAAGTTCCAATTTCATATTTTCTAAGAAAGTCAAAACATAATTATTTCTGTCTTTTGCTTAAAAGGTTGTCAACTCACTATTATACGATCATGGGCAAAATTTTTTGGGCATTAAAAAGGTTGACACAGGCTGATTGAGGAAATAGTTACTCAATTACCTCCCTTGTTTTCCCATTCCTCTCCATGGACAGCCATCTTCAAACGTTTGAATTTGAAGTTGAAAATGATATTTATGCTAATTTCTCAACTGGCAATAGTGAATCATAGGATTAATAGGATTATTCTTTAACAAGGTAGGACTGTTTATAGGTTCAATCTATTTTAGGGCTTTATTTTTATACATTTTAAAAATATTACTTAAAAAAATGCTATTGGAACTTTAAGCAGTGGGAGTAAACAAGAGGACCTGGAAAAAAACCCACAAGGTTGACTACACACAAGAACTTGTGCATAAATGTGTAATACACTATTTTTGTATACATGTTGAGGTACATGTAAATCTATTCATGTTTTTTCATGTTACATCATGATGTGTACATGTAATAGGCTACTCTGTTTACTTTTTATTTAATAAAAATTGTAGCCCATCAGTGAATAGCGTCACTAAAGGTTTCACTCACACTTGAATAGCTTTGATAATTTTATAAGTTAATGTATGCATGACTATTTAAAGTCCCGGGTTGTACACTGTTAAATATTCCAGTTAAATATATTGCTAATGCAAGCTACAGCCTGTGTGGTTAATCAGTTATGTACATTGCTGACATGTTACTATAAATAGAGTAGTATGTGTGGGAAGAGAAGGAATGTGTTGTATGTAAGTGTATACTACATAGTACATGTATTATTATACTTATTTATATCAAAATGATGATACAGTAACATAAATCAATACATGTATTTAACCTACATTATATCAAATTTGGTATCTCTTGTTCTAAATGTACATATATCCCATTACATTTACATAAGCAGATGTAGTACAAAGTATATAATTCAGTTTGATTGTATTGAGTGTAGGCCATAGTACATGTACTGCTGTCTAGTCCATTGGATTGGACAAAAAAGATACATAGATATAAGAGTACAATGTAGGCCTTGGTGTCGCTGCCCGAAAAAATTTCTCTCATGGCACACTGTATGGCGTATCCCCGTCTTCATTAGCCCAGTCGGAGCAGAGCAGTAGGTCGTTAAACCTCAATTCATTTCATTTGTTTGTATTGACCGTGTTCTAGGACAACTCATTTTATTAACCTGTTTGTTTTAAAGCAATAAATATTGATTACAAGTGGGTTTTTTTTCTGATGAGAATTTGTCACAACAATAAAATATAAAAGTTCTTGTAGACCTGGGGCTGGAGATCAATGGTTAATTGAATTGTACTTGTAGCCCACATGTATCCAATGACCCAGGCTGATGTAGTAAATATAATATAATTTGGTCTGTCTATATTGCTTACTACATATCAATAAGCTGGGGGGGGGGGGGGCAGATGGGAATTGGATCACCTAACAAAAGTACATAGTACATATCTCAAAATATATTGTATATGGTTATCTTATTTAATTATTTTGCAGTAAAAAAATGAATCATTCCTAAAGACAGTTTAAAATATATTACAAGGTTCACATGATTGATATTACAAATAGATATCAACATTTTTTTCAATTAAACAATTTATTTTTTATTTCCTGATTCTCTGAATGAGCGGCTTTTACTCAAATTTAATAAAAGAAAAAATTAAATAAGCTCATTGTTAGTTTTCCCTCCATTTTTTTCTCACTTGAAAATATTTGTCACTGTTTTGTGTGATCAGAATAAATACACGGAAGTTGTACTTTTAAAAAAAAATTTCCAAACTTTGATAACATTTCATCGGTTGTTTTGCGTTTTTAGATATTTGAAAGTGTTACGCTATATTTGTGCGGGAGGAATGTGTTAGACGGAAGTAGGGTGTTAAATTATTTGGATGTTTAACAACCAGATGCAGTTTGTATTATAGAAACATGTTATGTCAATATGGACATTGCTCGTTTCAGACAAGATTGGCCAATGCTCACAAAATTTTAATCCAAACTCAAACTGAAAATACTAGGAAAAAAATGCTTGTCTCATTATGGAAAGAAATACAAGCTTAAAATATAAAAATCCATCAAGTTTTCTTAATGAAAAGTTTACATTTTGATTGACTGCAAAAATTCATAAAGAAAAGTGAAAAGTCTTGTCTTATTCTTTTATGGAAGGAAATACAATCTTAAATTCAAAATTCTATCATTGTTTTCTCATTGAAAGATTTATATTTTGACAGCAAAACTCCATAATAAAATGCCTGGTCAATTTCTTTTGAAAATTTGTTATCTACATGTACATGGATATCCCACATAAATTAGAAGTGATGTAGGCTATGGTGTTCATTATGGAACAATAATTTTAAGATTTGGAACTTAGAAAGTACATTTTCTTAGTATTACCGGTTCTTTACTACATGTACCAACCATTACTAAATTCAAATTTTATTTTCATTTTGGAGAAAGTACCCTAGCGAACATGTAAACAATCACGCATGCACATTTATACATATAACCAACTAACGTGGGCGAGTGGGATTGGAAAATCTTAAACGAGTGGAGCGAATATTCAAACTTTCCCTTTCATAGAGAAAACGATGAAGGAACAATCCTCTTAACCTACCACAACTAATGCAGGAAGTTTATGCTTGAGACAGGAAAATAAAGCGTTTGGAGTTTCCACCATTTAAAATGAGCTTAACTAGCACAAGAGAATCAACATTAGTTTGTTGTTCAGCCAGCGAGTATTTCCTTCTTGATTGTGTGAACAATTCTACGAATACACAAACATTCGTAGGAGGAAGTTTAAACGCCAAAAACATTCCAGTGGGTTATGTTGACAATTTTTTTCACAGCAGTTGTGTTAGTTTTTTTATCCCGAATATCAACAACGAAGGTGATGACGAACTACGCTGTGATGATCCATTCACAGAGCAGTCAGACTACATGTAAAACTGAATGTTTAGCGCTATAGAAAATGATTATTATTATTATTCATGCCTTCATTAACAGAAAATTCTATTGAACGCTTTTAATGTTTATAAATGTGACCTGTTCAATTTACTACACATCATACTGTTTGTCATGTAGGCCTACATGTACATGTACAATGTATTTGCATGCTTTTTGAGTATTACACATGTTGTAAAAGTTGAATTTTAGAATGTGTTGGTTTTTCTATTCTACAATTTGTAATATGTGGACCGTACAAGTTTAACTGGGTCAAATAAGTGCACAACTTAGTAAACTTACTATGTAAAATGTGAGTGTTTTACTTGAATGATGTTAGGTTATAATATTGTGTATAGATGTGTATTTATTGTCAGCTATTTATTTCCATATGTATAAAACAAAAGTAGCTACAGGTACATTATATGCTGCTAATGCTATAGGGTACCTTGTGTTTTTCCTACCTGACCTACTGAACACCCAGAGTTTATGCCAATGTGTGGGGGTGGGTGACCGAGTGGTATAATACTGTACATGTGATTTAGATCATAAGATATGTCATTGAGTCAAGTGGAATGATTACCAGCTTGAACGTGACAAGGAGTAACAGTTTATTGAAATAAAATTCAACCATATGTTAGTCCCAGAATGACCTAGTTTGTGTCAAACTCAAAAGGATATTAAACCCCTTCTCTGCCGCAAAGTACATGTACCGTACATGTACAAATACATATAATTTAAGTTGAATGATAAAAAAAAATGTTAAAAAACATAATTCTGCCAAGAATTAAAATACACACCTATCGGAATCTTTGAAGACAAATTTCCTTAATTTTAAATCTCTAAGAATGAGTCCATTATCGTGACAATGTTGCACAGCCGATATGATTTGTTTAAAAAGATGAGCAGCTTCTTCCTCTCGCAGCCGTTTCTTCTGTCTCACGTAGGAATGAAGATCCGTAAAATGCTTCTCGAAGAAGACGTAGGCTTTCGCTTCTCCCAAGATAATTTCCGACACATTTGTAATATTGTCATGACAATCCACTTGCCAATATGGAGAGAGTTCTTGACGGTATGTATTTATAGGTAAAACCTGAAATTATAAAAAAAAACATTCAAATTAATTTTAATTAAATAATACACAGATATATATTGTAAGCCCATTGTAAAGGTATAAAATAACCTCCACAAATAAAGCCATTTAATTTTACATGACGACCTACATGTACAATGTACATGTACCCGCAATTAATTAAAACAAAGGCCTTTGTCTATATGAACCCATTAACGACGTATTTTAATTATTTGTTGTACTCAGCTTATAAATGGGGATATCAACTGATACAAATGTGTAATTACCTTACAGAATCATATTCAAGGCCCCTTTCATTAGAAAGGCAAAACAAAGAAAAATCAATGATCTAATGTTGGTGATCAATACAGGCCATTGTCTTTACCAACAGTACAATTAGTTGACGAGGGTCTGTCGTTAATTCACCGGGCTTCATGAAGCAATTACAGTACCGGTATTGACTAGTAATAGTATTTCCCTGATCTCACTCATGGCTGATGAGATACTAGAGTCGATGGTGTATGTTGAAGGATATTGAATCAGTCTGTATGACAGAAACATGACTGATGGTTTAATATCAAATAGTGTTGAATGTGAATCACTGACACCAGTGATGGAATTTAACCTTTAGGTGTGTGTTTGTGTGCATGCAAGTGTGCTGAAGTACTTTCTTGTCATAACAAAAGAGAACAGCCACTTTGTGACTTAATAAGTACACTGGTCCTTGTTTTATTGAATCAATGATAAAAGTACGAAATCTCATCTTCAAAGATCACTTTAAAAATTAATGTGTGTTATGAAAAATGAGTAATAAAAATAAATTTTCATTTTAGCTTAATTTTTCAATGAATCAATGTTTCTTTTTTTTTTCAACCTGTTCATTTGGATAACAGCTTAATTTTTTTTTTGGATAGAACTTCACTGAACAAGATTCATGACCAGAAGTTTACATACTGACTGCTAACATATTCAGATTATGCAACTTGGTCAATCGGTCACCTTGGCTAATCACTTGTCTGTCTACGCAAGTGTTGGTCAAGTCAAGATCCTTTGTTTCAAGAGTGTCCATATGTTACATGGTCTATTGGCCAGTCAGTTGGTCAAGTTTATCACTTGGAGAGTGTGATCAATAATATTACAGACAGGATCCATCTCATTACACCAGCAAGACAAAGACCATTATTAAGGTGAACTGCCATTGATCCAATTTCATTGATTTTTATGAAGCAATTTTTCAGAACCTTAATTACCAGCCATAAAATTTGAGAACCTTAGAGAATGAAATCAGAAAAAACCTATAAAATACATGCAGTTGTTTTTAATATTCAGTTCTGTGCTATTAGCTTACAAATTCATGATACATGTATTAAAAATCTGGTTACATTTTAACTGCGAAAATATTTTTATCATAAAAAGACAATTTCGTAACAAGTATACAAATATTGTGGTAATAAAATTTGTCATAAAATCCTTTAATGACCTAATGTTTTTATTGAAAGCTAAGATAAAGACGACACCAGTCTCGTGGTTTCTAATTTCAGGCCTACTATTACTCTCAAAGAGGAAATGACATTAGAGTATATTTGGTGTTTCACAAGGACACAGTCACCCTACATGTATAGTTATATGTCCTATCTTGAATCATGACATCAGCCACTTGAAACAGCCGATTGGCTGACTACATGTAGATATTATGAAATCAATTTTAGCTTATCCTGACATTCTCACGAAGTTGATGAAACACGCTGAGAAAGTAATAAACTTTAATTTCACAATGATGACAATGTCATTTTTTAACTGATGTCATTCTCCGAAATATCACACTTGTACATTTACATAATCTTATGTAACATGTACCGGTACGGTAAGTAAAAAGAAATTGAAAGTAGGCTACTTTCGTTTTATCAAACTTTTTTTAAAACGAACTTTCCTCATTTTCAACAATAAAATCGAAAGTAGCTTTTATTTTTCTTAAATGAAGAAACCATTTAACTATTTATTAACCTATTCAAAATGACTTAAAAGTTTTGCCGCACCCAAAATCATTTCCATTTTCGAAGTGGGAAGTTGTTTCCTACGTTGTGCCTGTCCCTAACAATTAAAACTTGGATGGAATCATAAAGCCATTGTTTGCAGTGTAACAAAAGATTTCCAATACACAATAAAATTCATTGTTCAAATCAATCAACATGCCTTTTGTATTTATAAATTTTCAAGAAATATTTTGAAAATAAGAAAATAAATGGAGAATTCAAGCTCAATTTTCAAAGAATGTTATTTTTATTTTATAAATGAAATATTATTTTAATAATTATTGAACTGATAATTATTACAATCACTAATTGAAACTTGCCTGCACATGTGCAATACAACAAAGAACTTATTGCACATGATTCAAAAAGTTTAATATAACATCTCCAAAAAATGATATGAATGAAAAAAGAAAATTGGGAAAGTACATTGTCCTAAAATTTTGTAATTAAGTTGTGAATTAATTAACAAAGCATGTTAATTCATTGATCGAATCATGAGAAGCCAGAATAAAACAAAGAGACACATGGCTCTAGTCCGCCACGTGGGGAAACTGTAAACAATGACCGGCTATGAACAATAGCGACAACTCACCTTGCAGACGAATTCTTCGTGGGTTTGACTATTAACTGCGTTGTACACTTCACTACTGTCCGTTGTTTGGTTATATAAAAGATATTTTCCAATTTTCAACACGTCTTGATCCTGGGAACAGTTTTTGGGGAAAACTGGTGGTGTGTTTGGTTGTAAATCCGGACTAAGATTACCTGGGTTTGATCCCTTGAATGGGGCCAGAGGTTCTGTTTCCAAGTTCTTTTTACGAGGCCCATTATTAATAGCAGGGTTGTTCACAATTAATTGCCTTGAAGGCCTTTGACGTATCAAACTCATATGAATTTTCTAGGATATATCCTTCTTCAGTAGAAGACTACACTTTGCAAAGTAGCTGACAACTTCCAAAAACTTGGCACGACCAAGGAAATGCCTCGCGCCGACTGCCTTTGTGTTGCTTCTTTGGTCCTCCACGTGAGCGGTAAAATACAAACAAAGTAACTTTCCGGAAACTGGAATGTTTTGTCTTCGTACGAGAGGAAATTTTTCCGTTTGTTCAGTTGTTAAGTCAAACAAATGTTCATCCACCTGGTATTATTGAACAGGAGGATCTGATCCAAATTTTCTAGTAAACAAAGTTTTTAGCAACAATTCTGCGGTTTCACAGAATGGCGTAATAATTAGTCCGTAAACAATTAGCACATATTTAATTACAGCCTGGTGATATGAAACAAACTATTAACAATGTCAAATGAATCACAGTTGAAAATAAAAGTAGAAAGTTCTAGTTGAGTCACTGCGTCATCCTATGAAGCGCTCGTGATGAAGTTCTTATCAAAAATAAAAAATACCGTTAACTTAAAAACATTGATCAAAATTCGTAGTCCGTAAAAACATAAGATTGGTCGTAGAATTCAGGCTGCCTTTTCCCAGGTTCGATAATCCGTTGAGTGCTATATGCGAAATAATTTTGTATAAAATTATTTCAGCATATGGCGAAACCACCTTCCTTATGAAATCGGTAACAAAAGTCGAGTCACCGGTTGAGACGTAGATAAATTACCTTTCCGTACTTAGTGTTGAGAGAGCCGCTTGCGCTCAAGTTTTCGGTGCTATTTTTTCCAAATATTCTTGATGGTATCCAATCTGTTCCTTACTTCTTGGTTTCTTCGATCTTTCTGACTTTCGTTTGTCGCTGTATCTTGCCTGGGAAGGGCCTACTTATGCCTGCCTCCCCTCTAACACTTCGACACACAACCGAAACCTTCAGAAGTCGCCATTGTAAGGTAATGTGTAACTGCGCCGTTATGATAAAATGGTGAACAATTTACCGCTATCCTTCCGCGAAGAAACTGCGCTGCACGCAAACGTCTGCACACCTTGGTAAAATAATGATGCTATTTTGTGTAACTTCTTTCTTATATACCTCGATAAACAAAAATTGAACTTCAACGATAATCCTTAATCCCGCATTAGCTAATCCGATTTAAAGGAATTCGGGGACTATATGATCCAGATATTTCCTGAATGAACCGTTTAGAGCGTGAGGTGGGGTGAGTTGATTAGCGGTATATATCACATGACCTAATGACGTAGAGGGGATTCCATACATGACCCAGAAACCCATAAAAGGAAATCACTCAATTTTCTTTGTTCTCATTCATGGGACGGCGTTCCCGTTGCTAGGTATTATCCAATGAAAATCGTGCCTCGAGGAGATTCCCAAACACTGACGCAATGTTTTGGTGTGTAGTGTAACGTAGTAAATGACCAACCGTTTTTTTGTAACAGTTATGACTAAGTATAAATAAAAATAAATAAACAAATAAATAAATGACTCATAGCGCAGTCGTAATTTATCCCAACCTCATAATGTAAATAAGTATTTATATTCATATTATTTTTATCATCAACAAAAGCGGTGAGAATATTTTCGTACACACAAAGAACTTTCTAAAAACTTCTTAACTTCTTTGTTTGGGGGGAAGGATGGGTTACGAGTCAGAAGGAAGTTAAATAAGAACAAAGAAAAAGTTAAACAAAGCCAGTTTGAAAAACTTTTAAAAAGTTGTCGAGAACTTAAACTAAATTTATTGTTTTGATGAATATGGACTTAGTAAGCAAAAAAATGATGTGGACAATATATGCCCAATTAAAATTTTAATATTTATCACGAAATTAATTCTGAAGGATGCTTAATGAAAAAGTCAAATAAAGCCTGTTTGAAAAACTTTTTAAAAGTTGTTTTCAATGTAGGCTAAATTTATAGTTAGTTTTGATGAATATGGATTTGATAAACAAACAAAATGTGAAATAGGTAATATTAAAATGTACACAATTTTTCATAAAAGAAATTCTGATGAATATTGAAGATAACTACTTTAATATTATTGTATCATTTTCAATATTTTATAATTTTTTAAAAAAATCATTAATTTTTTTCGTGTGTGTGGAGTTTCAATCCTGGGTGTATCAAGATTATGGTGCTTTTTAATCCATTTTAATATTGTGTTTACGTATATAATACCCTTATAATATTTTGCCGAGCATACGATAAAATTTGCACCGCATGAATGAAATATGTATAACACGCCTTAAATTGCGTTGTAATGCGATGGCTTGTAATATCATAATATAGGCATATACGCAAGTATATATATATAATAGTATACGTGTGTATATAACAAACAACGGAGGCCAACGCCCAGCTGTTGTCACGTCAGCTCATTGAACGGAAATTGAACAACATCTAAGTGCAAGTCAGCCTTCGAGTTGATTAGTTCTACGTCATTGCTTTATTTATAGATGGCTTGCAATAATTGCTTAATTTAATATTAGGCCTTGAACATAGTTATGTAATATTTGCTACAAACAGCTAATATAAATGGATATTATTAGCCCTGTATTTCCTATGTTATTTATAGAAACTCTCATTGATGACGTAGGTTATAGGATTTCCACTTACATAAGTTCACGTGAATCTATTCCTATGCAATGTATTAAGACTAAAAAAGAAACCCCAAATATAAATATGCAACGAAAGAAAAAAAAAGATGATGTCATGTAATTGTAAGATTAACTTACATAATAATGAAGCATTAAATGGCACGCCAGCTAAAACCGGAATAAATATATTTGGAATCAAAACATACTTTAGGCTAAATGAGGCCTATTTATTTCTCCGTAAATTAATGAAAATAAATGACGAAACTTTGAGTAACATCAGTTGACATACATGAACATATGTTTTAGTATAATATTGGATTAAATCTATGTACACAGTGACACCTGAGACGGTATACGTATGATGCAATACTATAGCTGTGTACTGTAGGCCTATATACTATACCGGTGTATACAGGCCTATAGAAACTAGAGGACTGTCACGGATATGGAACCTGAATATATATGATGCAATTATATGTAAATATATAAAATGAACTATGACAAATAACAACAATATATGATGCAATGTCTGACATTGTCTGATGAAGTGGCAATAATCGCTTCAATGGACCGAACTAATTTTTTCAATAAACGTGCATTCTTTCACGTCGGTAAAACCACGGAGTCTTGTAATTTATTGTAAGTGACTTTATATACAGAAATAAAATCCCTTTTTAACATGTATATTGTACATGTAAATGTTCAGACTAACTCCCGGTTCGTTTTCTTGGTATGGGCACCTGTGCGAAGATTTGTTTCACGCACTAAGTCTTTTCAAGGGATGCGATCCGCAGCAGCTGATCAACTTACTGGCTCGGAAATGAAATGCGGTTTAACGACTTACTGTTTTGTCCAACTGGGCTATCACGAAGACGGACATACGCCATACAGTGGGCTATGAGGGAAATTTGGCCTGGACAGCTTGCCTAATGTTATATCGAATTCCAACTGCCAAGGGATCTTTTACACGGGACCTTGGTTTTTCGACTTATCCGAACGACTACACAGGGTCCCCCGCAAGAACCTCTGTCTTACACCACCGACAAGGGTAAAACACGCCTTGCTCCCTTATGTATACCTGTTGGGTATCCAGCATGAATTAGTTTTTTCTTTGTACCTGTGCGTGATTTAAAAGTAGTTCTATTTATTCGATTTTATTGACCAGCGTCTGACAGAGTTACATAGCTCCGCACTGTATAAATATAGATACATGTATATACATACAATATAAACGACCTTGAAATGTGTAAACAAATATGCAGTCACGCGTCACGCGTTTCGAAGAAATGTGCAAACGAACTAAACGAATACCGCGTTTCGAAGAAAAAGATGATTTCAAAGGTTTTAAAGGAAATCGGGGCTGTGTATAGAATTGGGTATTAAAACAAGTTTAATCAATTTCATAAGTTATTTTTACTGATTCTCAGAAGCAGTTTTATGGAGTGTGGGTATGTTTTGTTTTCTTTTGTATCTGGACTCCTCCGACATTTTATTAATGTTAATAGTTATATTGGTTGTATTCTTAGAATGTTGTGGTTTTACTATAATGAAGTCTCATTAAGGAGAGAGAGAGAGAGAGAGAGAGAGAGAGAGATGGGTGTGTGTGGGCGGTGTCTAGCGCCAATTCAACACGAACGAGGGCTGGCAGAAAAGTTCTAAACCATGAAAAGGATGGATTTAAACAAACTTTTGCCACCGACAAGTACAAACACTGAATAAATCACAGACGCATAAGAACTGCAACTGTAGTGTAATTATTGTCTTGGACATGGTCTCCTTTTTAGGGGATGATGCCCTTCCTTTTCCACAGTAAAGAAGTGGGTAGCGGAATTAAAGTGTGTGCGGGTCAGTCAGAGAGAGACTTGACGATGACCCGTGTCAGCAACCATTCAAGAAAACATTACCCAGGGGCATGACATGGTGATGGCTGATCGACGATTGACCACACGACATATTGCCAGTGTTGTGGGCATCTCCCATCATAGGGCTCAGAGAATTATCGCCAACAAAGCTTTTGACTGCGGATCAGAAGGGTGTCAGATTCCGGGCCTCTCGTGCCAATCTGCACCGTTTTGATGAAGCCGATCCTGACTATTATTTGCCCCCCCCCCCCTCAGTCTTCCAACTGTTTCCAAAAATGACGTTATGTCACCTGTGGACAACCCCCCTTTTTTAGGGTCGCTGAAGAAACTTTCTTCCTGACCAGAATCCAGATCTTGCAACATCATGGCAAAAGTGTGTACACCTCGAACAGGTCTTTCATATCAAGCTTAGAACTTTTCAGTCAGCTCTCGTATGCCATTTTGGGACTTACATATGGTTCAGTTTCATTTCAATTATTCGCATGTGCGTAGTAGTCTTTAACAGTTGGAGGAAACCGGAGGACCCGGAGAAAACTGGCGAGGTTGGACCGGCGACCCAACTCCTTGTAAGCGGTTCGGAATCTAAACCGCGCCAAATCAATATGCCACCTGGTGGACTCCCGCTCTAGGATTCCCTCTTCCGAAGCTAGCTGCGGGTCTGCGATATCACCTCGGTGGAGGCAGACGTTAAATAAAGCTATTTCACACATATACCACGTCACTTGACTCAATGACGGACCTAATGACCCCACGTGCACGCATTAAACCATTCGGTCTCCCGATCACGTATCTAAGTGGGTAAGACGCTGGCTTGCTAGCTTGGAGGTTGGGTTTTCTATTACTGCATCAGCCGAGAAAGTTCATCCTATTTTTCCAGCGTGATTTCCTCTTGTCGGTGATGCAGGACGGAGGGCCTGACAAGGACAGCTGTTTAGTCGTTCGGATGGGACGGAAACCCGAGGTCCCGTGTACAAATTGTCGTGCTCGTAAAAGAGCCCTTGGCAGTTGGAATTCGATATAAGTGTAGGTCGTAGCGCCGCTGCCCGGGCAAAATTTCCCTCGTAGCACACTGCATGACATATGCCCGTCTTCATTAGCCCAGTTTACGAGCAAAACAGTAGGACGTTAAACCCCATTTCATTTCAATTTCTTCTGATTTAAATCACGTATCGTATAATCTCCCATATATAGTACAGATGACTTTGGTCTGACATTTTAGCTCCATATAAATAAAACTAAATATAGATGACTTTGATTTGACATTACCCCTATGGATTGCAAGATAATGTTTTCTTCTCTTTTATAGGCCTATTAGTGTCGGATTGCGAGATATAGGAAGTACGCTTCTATTGATTAAAACAAAAGTACGTTATGTTGTGTGACCTTTGCGCAATATGGTCTCACTATTTCGAAACAGACTATCAATGGACAACATATTGTCGTTCGGATGAGACGAGGGTGGCCGAATGATCAGCGCGTGTGCGTTGTATCACTGGGTCTGTCATTAGGTCAACTGGTGGGGTTTCGATTCCCCGATTGTACGTCATAAGGAGAAGGGTCGCCTGGTGACCTAGTTTGTGTCGAGTGGGGTAAAACCAAAAAACCGATGAAGTCTTCTAATGACTCAGTCTGATTAAAACACAGATCCTATTTCGTTTCGTTTTTTATAGTTCAAAAAGTTGTTATATTTTGACACTAAAATATTGTTTTTAAGAAACCTTACTTGTTGTATAAGGCTCGTATAGGTCTATTTATACACAGTCACACAAGAGTATAATTTGAATGAAACCCTAAAGTTTGAATGCGTCCATTCAGGCGCGGATCCAGGGGGGGGGGGGTCCAGGGGGTCCGCCCCCCACCCCCTGCTCAGACTTGAAAAAATTTTATGCGATTTTATTGGCGATTTTTAGACCTGTAATTTTGGAATTTACCTTCTGGAAATACGTCAGAATGCACCAAATTGAATCTAATTTACCAAATTTTTCTGGGGGAGGGCCCCAAAACCCCCCGTTAATTGGTTGAGCGCAATTATCAAACCTAGACCCCCCCCCCTGCAAAAAATCCTGGATCCGCGCCTGCCATTTTAATACTTTTGGAACGCAAATGTTTTTAAAAGAAAGAATGATTTTATTTGTGTATGTTTATAAGTTCTATTTATTTTACCTTTTTTTCTGCCATGTTGGGATTCTAAAATTATTGTGTTGTTCCTTACCGTAGCAACGAAATTGTTACGTGGGGGGGGGGCATTTTTTCTGTTTATTAATTGTAAATTTTGAAAGGGGACTAATCATCCATAATTCATTATCCCACAATCCCATAATCCAATAATCAGGCACGGCGCATTACGTCAGGATAATTAATAACTAATAATCTCTTCGTTAAAAAAAAAAAATGATTAACTCTTTAATGCGGCTTTTCCTGGCTCCCGTGACGTAAGTATAGAAATGAAAGCGCGCCGCCATTACGTATCCTTAGTTACGTACATATATATCACGGATATATCCTTGCATTTCACAAAACCGATTAAAATGGAATTGTTTACGAAAATTAATTAAAATAGGATTTGGCTTAAGAAAAGCGTGTTTAATCGCATCTATACGGTTTTACCTATCCCCTAAACATGATTTTCGGATTTATTGACGGACGCAATAATCTTCTTCGAATTCTTTGCTTATTTTTCTTCTTTTTTTTTTCTTTGTTTTGTATAATGATAATAAACAGAACATCACGATTGCGCGTGTTCCTTCGTCAATAAGGCTGGACAGTTATGCCTAAAGAATTTTCATCAAGTCTACGCGTATAATTTTCACCTACATGTAATTGTCAGATCATGGCCTTCCCCACGGCTCTCTCTATCACGTTGACTACAATGGGACGACCAAAGGGTCCAAGGTCGATTTATTGTCATGTGTATACCACGTGTTTTTTTTTCAGTTTTCTATTTTCACATAATTTTAAACTTTATCGTGGAATTTTACCCAGACAGCGGCACCATTAGCAAAAAGAACGCTCCCGTGGATCTCACATCCCGTAAAATCATACAAAACTTTTGCTGATCTACAGAATCTGAATATTTCGACTTCGGCAACCTCAAAGCTAATGAGAAGGTTAAGAATTTTAATAAAACATTTTAGGAACACCCCAAAAAATCTTTGACCCCGAAATCTTGATCATTTCGAAATATATACAGAGAGAGGATTTCAAATTATAATATTAATATTAGCAACCCCATAATATTTTACCCACGAAGAAATCCTGACTTTTTCGGGATACAATAAGTGTGAAAGCTGACAAGGGTTTTAAGTTTTAATAAAACATTTTAGCGACACCCAATAAATATTTTACCCACGAAATTCTGATCTTTTAGAGATATACAAAGAGTTTATCTGCTGACCCAGGGCCATATTCGGAAAAGTTGAAATTAAAATATTTTTAAAATGAAGCGTTTTAATTGGCCAAGAGCTCAATTGTTTACAAGGATTTTTACCGTCAACCAACGAAACATCCTTAAAAATTGGGTTCTGGTTTTCTTGAATACGGCCAAGGGGTTTTAAATTTTAATAAAACATTTTAGCAACACTCAAAAATTCTCTTGCCGACTAAATCGTGACCTTTTCGAGATATAGGAAGAGCGTAACAGCTGACCAGGGCGTTGGTCAATAACAAGCCATATTGACCATGTATAATTAAATATAATTGTTGATTAAGCCCATTGTCTCGACTCATTGTCCGGGCATCGATTGACAACAAGAGAATCACGAATTAGGCTCATTAATACCCCTTATTACCGTTATGAGCTAACGATGTTACCTAAACATGAACAGACTCATACTCTATCAATAAAGAGGCTCGTGTCAGGTTTTGTTTGTTTGGATCATTATGGTGAAGAGCAATGGTCAGCTGTCACACAGAACCCCTTGACTTTTAAAGGGAAGATCACTAGAGAAAGAGAGAGAGGGAGGGGAGAAAATGGGGTAAAACGTCCACTCGACACAAACTACGTCAATTCGGGACAAAAGAGAGCGGGAGAAATGGGGTTTAACGCCCACTCGACACAAACTAGGTCATTTCGGCACCAACATATGGTTTAATTTTATTTCAATAATTCGCTAGACCACTAGGCCATCCCAACCCCCCAATTGGGGACAAACATTAGAACTCTCTTTTGGAACCCCCTCTCTCTCTCTGTCACTCTCTGTCTCTCTCTCTCTGTTTAGCTCTATTGTTATTGAATGATAAAACCAACCACGTTCAATCAGGGCTATCGAATTATCACTGCCAAGGGATCTGTTACGTACACACCAGTTCCTCCCATCCACGCGACTAGACAGCTGTCCTTGTCAGAGGATTTGTCCTGCACCACTGACAAGGGGAAAACCACGTCAGAAATTCCCAATGAATATTCTCGGCACGACCTTGTGGCTAGCGAGCCAACGCCTTACCAACTTAGCCACCGCGGCTCCAACCAATTTTTGATAGTACTAATTCCCAGCTTGGTCAGCTACCAAAGTAATATTTGGTTATAAACTGATGATCCAGGGGCGTTTTAAGGTTTATCATGGCGGAGGCTACACTATTTTGAGGGCCGTCTTTCGCGGTTGATGATTTTTATGCCAATGCAATGACTGCATTCTCATTCAGTAATGAATTCGACAGTAACAATGTATATAAAACGATTGACTCGGACTCGGGGCCCTTTCCCTTGGCCAGAGGGGCCCTTTTGTCAGACGTAGGGCCCTTTTGTCTGCCTTTAGGGTTCTCTAACTAGGGTACATTTTCATTTTCTCATCGGTTTTAACATTTTTCTCCCGTTTTACTTTTCCAATTTCTTTGATTTTTTTTCGCGAGGAGACTGACGTCTCTAGCGCCTCAGCTATAAAACGCCCTTGTGATGATCTAGATTTGGAATGGCTAATGGTTATGATGTGCGCGCTGTATCATAAAGTCTGTCATTGAGTCAAGCGGCGTGGTTTCGAATACCCAGTTGTACGTGACAAGGAGTAGGGTCACCCGTCCATCCTCGTGGGTTTTATCCGGGTCCTCCGCCCCCCCCCCCCTACGCGCAAGCGAATTATTGAAATAAAATTGAACCATGTAAGTGCAGAAATGAACCATATGTGAGTGGACGTCAAACCCCATTTCCCCCTCTCTCTCTCTCTCTCTCTCTCTCTCTCTCTCTCTCTCTCTCTCTCGCCTTGGAAATAAAATAAACACAATTATATCCAGATTTGGAAACAGAGAAACCCGAATAAAAATGACCCTAGAACTTATTTCAGTTTCAAGAAGTTTTTATTTCATAAAAATCGTGTAAATAAATAAATTAATATATCTGGATTTGGAACCGCATGTAGGTCTTGGTGATCAAACTATTTATAGCATGTCCACAAAGACCAAGATATAATTGTTATGCATTGATCACGTATCATTTTGCCTTTCTTTAAGTCGTAAAATATACGTATATGCCACGATTATTACCAAAGCACGCTCTCATTTCCTGCAAATCACGGTTGCCATGATCGTCATATAATAGCAAATCGTGATCCAAAATCGTGATGGCATCATTAGCAGGATATATTGGAATCTATACTGGACCACACTGAATAACGTCATTACGTTAGAACAGGTTGCAATATGGCCAAACAGTACATTATTAATTTCCCCAGTGATTCTAATGTTAATTCTAGTCTCTTTGACTCTCTCTAATTTTTTCTCCACATTTTCGTCGACTTGAACGCTTTCTACCGTAGACGGAAAAACACGTGGCAACCTTTTGCTCAAAAGCGTGTATGAATTTCACCATAGAATTACTGAGATACATAAACTGGACAGCATATTTATATAAATAATCGTGTTACTGTCTGGCGTAAATCTCGTATCCTTCCACCTCAAAATCATAAATATTCACCCACACCTGACAGAAAATGTACATTCAAACCATTTTCTTCGATACTATATAACACCAAAAAGTCAACAAAAATCGCCATGCGACCGTTTAGCAGTAAAAAATTGCCCAGTAAAACTGATTGGGAAGCCAAACTTTTTCGACAAGGATTCAACAGCAAGGTCCCTGAACCTACAGGGCGAGTGTAATGAGACTTACGTTCAGAGCTGAACCCAAAGATGACGTCAGAATAAAACGTAGCATAAAATAGAAGAAATGAAACGGGGTTTAACGTGAGAAAGAGAGAAATGGGGTTTAACGTACACTCGACACAAACTAGGTCATTTTGGGACTAACATATGGTTTTAATTTTATTTCAATAATTCGCTTGCGTAGGGGTCTTTAGCAGTGGGAGAAAACCGGAGTGCCTGGAAGAAAAATCGGGGGGTTGAGAAGGCGCCCCTATCTCCATGGCACATACGCCCACACCAGGGATCGAAACCACAGCCGCAGGCCAGAGGTGACCGGCCAGTTAGAGGTCGAAGCGCGGCACTCTAGACCACTAGGCCACCCCCCCCTCCCAGGGGTTTATAACGTCCTACTGTTCTGCTTCGAACTGGACTAATGAGACGGGCATACAGTACATGCTATGAGGGAAATTTTGCCCGGACAGCGGAACCACCAACGGTAAAGGGATCTTTTACGTGCACGCTAATGTATACACAGGCCTCGGTTTATCGTTCTATCCGAACGACTAGACAACTGTCCTTGTTAGGCCCGTAACATAAAAGAATTGCAAATATGGTAAAATCCAATCCAAGTCCCGTGTTGTTTTTTTTTATCATAGTCCGGTTTCTGATCCTGCACTGACTCAACGATTTCTATTTCCACATTTAGATTCAAATCGCTCGAGTTCGTCTCAGCACATAATACGCGAAGGTGGACTAATCTCAAATATTGACCCAAACTTTGTAGAATTTTGCAACAGTTGACAATTTTATCGATTTGCGCCGAGCAGACGAGGAAATCTATAAATAGCATACATTTGAACAAAGTCTGTAAAAAAAATCGACGGGAATTTTAATTGCTTAAACAATCCAGAAGTCAAGATCATCCAGAAAGGGAAAATGAATTCATTTAAAACGTACGAGTACGTTACCTGGAAAAACGAGTAAATTCTTCAGACCGTTGGTTATGTAATATGAATGACTTCGTATTTCGTGTAATCGCCAAAGAGAAACTAAATATTTGATAAACCGTTACTAAATCGGTTAAGATTACGAAATGGAAACTAGGCTTTAGACATAAATAGCTGACATTTATATTCAAAGATATATATGTAAGATTTGGAGAGAGAGAGAGAGAGAGAGAGAGAGAGAGAGAGTTGTGGTATAACGACACCAAGTAAGATATTTCAGGGCTACAATATGGTTCAATTTTATTTCAATAATTCGCTTGTGTGTAGGGGTTTGTAGCAGTGGGTGGAAACCGGAGGACCCGGCGAAAACCCACAGGGACGAAAAACCGAGGTCCCCTGTTACCTGTACACATTGGCGTGCACGTAAAAGAACCCTTGACAGTTGGAATTCGATATAAGAGTAGGCCGTAGCGCCACTGCCCGGGCAAAATTTCCCTCATAGCACACTGTATGTCGCATGCCCGTCTTCATTAGCCCATTCGGAGGAGACCAGTAGGACGTTAAACCCCATTTCATTCGCTCTTTAAGGACTTATGTTATGTAACGCTCGACAATTCGTCATGCGCCTACGGATTTAATAAAAATAGAAAATCATTCAAATAGATTGTCATCGAATCAGTTTTTTATATACCACAGCGTCATAAAACCCTAAACATCGATAGGCCATCACAAAACGGACATAAAACGTCATATAACAAACACATATCTATGTCACCCATATCTAACTGTTATCTGTACATGTATGTTTATTGGCTATATGCCAGGTCACCAATAGTTACGCTCAGTGCACAAAAGCATGTGATTGGCTGATTATGATATAAAAACAGGGAATCACCTTAGTTAGGGTTTCCCCTATGTACAAAGGAATTCCCCACGTCACAGCCATGACGCGTTACATATTTTTTTTCTTTTTACTGCCTTATTTGTAGGTTATTATAACACGTGATACGTATGAGACGGTTCACATCAGGTTGATCGGTCGCTCGCGGGTCAGAACACGCCCTTCGTTTTTGACTTTGAACTTTTCTTTGTCGTTGCGTGTCTCGACCGCGTATCATGTGGCAGTGACACGTAAGTTCATTTTGGTTCAACAATTCGAGTGACAAATACAACCAAAATGTATTTCTTTTTAATGATTAAAAGGAGTAGATTTTGTTGTAAACCTTACAACAGAAACCGGGACTATATAACATTGACTTCTTTTTTTAAAAAAAATATGTTATGGGTTAAAGTTTCTTATATTTTATTCATATGCAAATCTGGAAATATGTTTGTTGATTTGGGGGGAGAGAGAGAGAGAGAGAGAGAGTAACGTCCACTCGAGGGACAGGGAGACACATAAAGAGAGAGAGAGAGAGAGAGAGAGAGAGAGAAATGTGGTTTAACGTCCACTCGACATAAACCAGGTCTTTTCGGGGCCAAAATATAGTTAAATTTTATTTCATTAATTAATTTTGCGCGGAGAAAACTCACGGGGTTCACCATTGATACGGATAAAGGATGCCATACTTACCGAGTTAAATGAAATGAAATGGGGTTTAACGTCATACACTGGGCTATGAGGAAAATTTTGCCCAGGAAGCGGCACCATGGCCTACTCTTATATTGAAATGCCGCGATAGATCTTTAACGTGCACGCCAACATATACACGAGACCTCGGTTTTTCGTCCTGTCGAAACGACTAGACAGGTGTCCCTGTCAGACACCCCCGCCCCCCGTCCTGCATCACTGACTCAAAGAAAAAACCACGTCGGAAAATTCCGATGAACTTTCTCGGCCAATGCATCTTTCGAACACGTGACCTCCAGGGTAGCGAGTGAGCTACCGATGGATGGAAGTATATTATTAAATGCTACAGGATAGGGTCCGGATGGAGTGAAGTGTGGGCCAAAGGTTTAATGCGTACGCTTTAGAACATAAAAATCTGACATTAGGGCGGTTTACTCTTTCTTTCGCTTTAGTGTACTCAATTTAATTCAACATGAGTACCATTGTTTAAAAAAAAAATCAAATTGTTTCGATGGAAACAGTATGAGCATTTACGTCACCCCCAACAAAATTCAAAAATATGAAAGCTGTAGAAACAAACATTTTTCTCAAAATATCTTGATTCAAATTTATACCCTGAGGTCTGTCGAGTGTAGGGTAATATACGGATGTGTTTCAAATATTTATAGAGATGCCCAATTTTTTTCGCCTCCGCACTTCTTTTTGTAGAATTTGATTTTTCAAAATATAACTGTTTTCAAATAGTGTCCTAGATGATCGAGGGATAGGGTTTAACGTCCACTCGACACAAACTATAGGTCATTTACTAACATATGGTTCCATTTTATTTCTATAATTGTCTTAGATGATAGAAAGGGGGAGGGTTTAACGTCCACTCGAACCAAACTACGACATTTCGGCACTATCAATTTTATCTTAATAATTCGCTTGTTCGTAAAGGGGCCTTCTTTAGCTGTGGGAGAAAAAACAAAACATGCAACGTACGTACAAGCAGAGAATCAAAATAACTCCATTTATTGACTCAATAACAGACCTTATGAACCAAAGCGCACTCATTGAACCATTGGCCTCCACCCTCTCTATTGTCCTAGATGAACCTCAGTTTTGAAAAATATATAAAGAGCCACACTGTTAAGCCCTGAAACGAATAAAAACATGTTGATTTCAAATTCATTTCATCATCTACGTTGTTGATATTTTGTGACGGCCATTGACCGAGTTTTTTTGTTACCGTCTGGGTATTCAAGGGTTGTTATTATATTTTCTCGATCGATCCAGTCCCTTTGTGTGATGAAATCATGCATACGTGGAGAATTTATAATTACATAGATACGTGGCTGTGGGATCGTACGACTTCTGTTCTTTTGTGATGGCGGAGGAATACATTCGTGGACCACATAGGCTATTTCATCATGTAGCTGTGTTTGTCGTTTAGGTCGAACATAGTCACAGTGACTTTATACCATGCATTTTTTTTTGAAATTATTCATGTGATGAAATCATGGTTTAATTTCTTACTGTTCTGTATCATAAAGCCTGTCATTGAGCCAACTGGTGTGATTTCGAATCCCCGATTGTACGTGACAAGGAGTAGGGTCGCCTGTCCAACCTCGTGGTTTTTTTCCGGGTCCTCCGGTTTTCTCCCACTACTAAAGACCCCTATGCACAAGCGATTCATTGAAATAAAATTAAACCACATGTTAGTCCCGAAATGACCTAGTTTGTGTCGAGTGGACGTTAAACCCCATTTCTCTCTCTCTACTGTTCTGAAACAGCGTGATTGCTTCTTGTCAGTGGTGCAGGACGGAGAGTCTGACAAGAGCAGCTGTCTAGTCGTTCGGATTTTACGAAAAACCAATGTCCTGTGCACAGATTGGCGTACACGTAAAAGATATCTTTGCATTTGGAATTCGATAGTAGACCGTAGTACCGCTGCCAGGACAAGTTTCCCTCATAGTGCACTGTATGGCGTATTCCCGTCTTCATTATGACTGCAGCCATAAACACTAAGACTTACCCTTTCCAACTGTCAGAAAATCTTTTACGTGCATATTATGAATTATGAATATATGTAAATATTGACATACGTACACCCAAAGTGCGTGTTTTATGAATTAGATACGTATTTATTTTTGTTATTCTTTAAAAATCGATATCACTCGGTTGGAATTTTAAATTAGACGTGAATTTTAGGTTGATATTGAATTAGAGTTTACCATATGCTAATGTTGACTCTCTCTCTCTCTCTCTCTCTCTCTCTCTCTCTCTCTCTCTTAAACGAATTATTGTAATAAAAATTAATCATAATAGTTTGTTTCGAATGGACAATCACTACTAAATAATTAAATATCCCACCTGACAACGAGGCTGTTAAATATTGTTGTATATATTATATGTTGTATATATTATATCTACGATGACCTATTATTGTACATATACGATGACCTTTCATTATCTTATAATACGTCATTTCTATATAATACTATTTTACGCAGACATTGCGAACATTCTAGAGTTTATATCTACATGACGGAGCAATTAAAAGTTGACCACATGGTTCGTGTAAATGTCCATCGACTGGACTGACCAATGGCAACCTTCGTTATGAAATGAAATGGGATGAAATGAAATGAAATGAAATGGAGTTTAACGTCCTACTGTTCTGCTCCGACTGGGCTAATGAAGACGGCCATACACCATACAGTGTGTTGTGGGGGAAATTTTGCCTGAGCAGCGGCACTATGGTCTACTCTTATATCGAATTCCATCTGCCAAGTATCGTTTACGTGCACGTCAATGTTTACACGGGATCTCGGTTGCTTGTCCCATCCGAACGACTAGACAACTGTCCTTTGACAAGGGGAAATCACGATGAACTTTGTCCTCACGCGACCTCCAGACTACCGAGCCAACGTCTTACCTACTTCGCCACGGTGGTTCCGACCTTCCTTGTCGGTTTTACATGTAGACTTACAGATTGGCGAAACAACCCTTGACAGTTGGAATGTGAAACAAGGCCGCAAATGTTTCCTCGTAACATACTGCATGGCGTATGTCCGTCTTTTCGCGAAACCCTATTTCATTTAATGTTCAAAATATCTATGTGTATAAGATAGATATTTCCCGGAAATTTCATTCAACTGATGCAATAAGTAAAAATCTCCCTCTCTCTCTCTCTGTCTCTCTCTCTCTCTCTCTCTCGCTCTCTCTCTCTCTCTCCGTCTTCATAAGCCGACTGGCGGAGCAGAACAATAGGATGTAAAAACCCAATTACACCCCCTCCCTCTCGCATCATATTTATATGCATTATGCAAGGTGAATATTCCCCGGAAATTTCATTCAATTGACGCAATAATTGAAATGTTATGGCGTGCTGACCGCCAGGGGTATTGCAACTGTGATTGAAACTGACCAGACAGTTCATAAGGCCAAATAGGAGCAGAACAGTAGGACGTTAAACCCCATTTCATTTTAGAGTATAACTCAGAGACTTCGTTTCAATTCCCCCGCTTTTGCGTGACAAGAAGTAGGTCGCCTTATAGATTTTCGTCTACCAGTTTCCTCAAATTAGTAAAGACATATGCGCAAGTAAATTATTGAAATAAAATTGAACCATTTGTTTGTTTCGAAATGACCTAGTTTGTGTCGAGTGGACGTTCAACCCATTTCTCTCTTTAAAAAGTTCGACATTTAGTTATATTCATAAAATACTATATTTATTTTATGTCACCAAGAATGCGGTGAAATCTTTTTTAATAATAAATATAAATTTGATTGCTCATATGTTTATTAAAACAAGATGGAATATTATTGTAAAAATATTTTTAGAAAAACTAAATGACATCTGACCTAAACTACAAATGATATTAAAAAACAGGAATGTGAATTAACTTATCAAAAACAATGTCAACTATTTGTAACAAAAATATTTTTAACAAAAATGAATTTTTTATTTATGTTTTAAAAAAAAGTTAAACATGCATTATGCAAGGGCTAAATCTGCCTATTGCAGATCTTTGTTTAGGCCTGAAATATTATATAAATTATCAATTAAACATTAAATAACTTATCCAGACCATTATCAACTCTCGGTGCCATCGATAGCCTGCGATATTTACCGGGTTGAAGTATATTTTGTGGTGGATAATTTAACGTAAAAATGGATAACGGAGACATTGTTTATTATCGTGTCATTGGCGTGCACGTAAAAGATCCCTTGGCAGTTGGAATTCGATATAAGAGTAGGCCGTAGCGGCGCTGCCCGGGCAAAATTTCCCTGATAGCACACTGTATGGCTTATACCCGTCTTCATTAACCCAGGTTAGGAGCAGAACAGTAGGACGTTAAACCCCATTTCATTTCATCTCTCCATCTCTCCCCTTTCTCTCTCTCTCCCACTCTCTCTCTCGTGCTCTCTCTCTCTCTCTCTCTCCACCCCTCTCTCCACGATCTAAGATATTAATAGACGTGAACATCATGCACTTTATAACTCCATGTTTGTTTTTATCACAATCACATGACCTGTCAATCAGTCCGCGCTGATAACACGTGACATGTTCTATATGACCTCACGATTTCGTGTACGAACTGTGTGCATGATTTGACAATATTAATTGCCTACATCAGATTAACAATTAATTGTTTATCTGACAAATCGAGAGCGAGAGAGAGAGAGAGAAGAGAGAGAGAGAGAAAAGAGAGAGAGATTAACGTCCACTCGACTCAAACGTTGTCATTTCGGGACTAACATATGGTTTTCAATTTTGTTTCTATAATTCGTTTGCGCGTAGGGGTCTTTAGCAGTGGCAGGAAACCGGAGGACGCGGAGAAAACCCACGAGGTTGGACAGGCGACCCTACTCCTTGGCACGTACAACCGAGGATATCTGACAAATCGTCTGCAGTTTGGGTCTAGGGAATGACAAGAAATAAAATGGAGTATAACGTCCTACTATTCTAATTCCATAAATATTCCGGAAGACAAGATCATCCAGAATGGCTGAATGAATTCTTGATTATCCAGTAAATTATATCAATGAAATGGGATATAACGTTCTATTTTTCTGTACCGGCTGGGCTAATGAAGACGGTAGTTCCTTTTGGAACTGTCTCTGATCGGACTATGTCCACTGACAGTTTCTATCGCTTCCTATATAGCTGCAATGTGAAAATACCGCTCATCCAAACATCTGGTGCGAGGCTATTTTCGAATCCTTACTGATTATTTTTATTTTTCAACGCAATTCTTCTTTGTTTGCCAGGGGGGGTTGTCATGGCCTAGTGGTCTAGAGTGCCACGCTTCGACCTCTAGCTGGCCGGTCACTTCTCGCTTGCGGCTGTGGTTTCGATCCCTGGTGTGAGCGTATGTGGCATGGAGATAGGGGCGCAAGCGAATTATTGAAATAAAATTGGACCATATGTTAGTCCCGAAATGACCTAGTTTGTGTCGAGTGGACGTTAAACCCCATTTCTCTCTCTCTCTCTCTCTCTCTCTCTCTCTCTCTCTCTCTTTGTTTGCCAAAGGAACAATTTCTTACCACAGCTGACACACCTTTATAATAATAAAACACTATTTTTAAACATACAAAAATTCATTTGAACTGTGACCATCCAGACTATTTAATTGATAAATTCTCCTTGAAAATAGTGTTGAATTATTATAATTTTGTGTCAGATATGGCGAGAAATAATTCCTTTAACGTAAAATAAAGAATCACGGTGAAAAATAGAAGGTAAGGGTTCCAAAACAGAGGTGGGGAAGAGCGGTATTTTACTATATTTTCATAATATTGCCGTCTTCCATTAGCCCACGTTAGTTGCAGAAGAGTAGGACGTTAAACCCCATTTCATTTCATAATACATGTATTGCAGCTATACAGTCAGAGACGGACAGAAACTGTCAGCGGACGTGGTGGTGAGATATCTACATGATAAAATTAGGAGGATATTGACGTTGTAAAAATATCATACATTTTATTGGTCTGGTTTACACAAATTTAGAGGCCATTTATGTCACCTTTAAAGCTTAAAATACTAAAATACCCGCACAGAGAGAGTCAGCTCTTGCGTAATGTATCTTTATATCTAACCAGTTTAATTGACATTTTAACATACATTATGCAAGAGCTAATTCTGTCTTTGCAGGTATTTCGTTAGATCTTAGTAATTATACATTAATTAACTTACTAAGACTATAATCAACTCTTGGTGCCATCGGATGGCTCCGATATTAAGTAGATTTAAACACGCTTTGCGATTGATAATTTACCGTAAAATGGCTAATCGAGACTTTGTTTGTTATCGTAAAATGAAGTAATTTATCTGAATTTTGTCAACATACTTCCCTTTCATGTTCTATTTACTATAGCGGGAACTGTCGGCTGTTTATCTAATCTTACCTAATGCCCCTTTAAATATATTTGGGACTGTTTCTTTAATGCAAAAGAGGGTATTTGAGTCGACCGAAGCCTTCCTCTCTCTCTCTCTCTCTCCCTCTCTCTTTCTCTCTCTCTGCCCCCCCACTGCTAAAGGCACATACGTGCAAGCGAGTTATTGAAATAAATTGAACAATCTCTCCCTCTCTCTTCCTCTCTCTCTCTCCCCCTCTCTCTCTCTCTCTCTCTCTCTCTCCTGAAACATTTTATCCCCAACACGATAGATATAATTGAAGATCTGTTAATCTTTTTATCTCCACTGTTTTATTTTAACCTATATGTAAGCGGATCTACTTCACATTATGATAGACAGGACAGTGTTTGTGACCCGGATGTTACACAATCACGTCACGATTTGATGACATGCATCTATTATAGTCGTGAATATCAATCAATCGATCGTTGCACAGTATCGATAATTACTAAATCTAAATCATAATTTATTATGACTATCGTGATGGCGCATCCATTTTTGTCCTAATTTTTAAAGGAGAGAGAGAGAGAGAGAGAGAGAGAGAGAGAGAGAGAGAGAGTGGGGGCGCTTATGTTCACTCAACACAAACCACAACCCCATTAAAGAAGCAAATCAAAATATATCTTAGTCAATTAAACTGGGGAATGGCTAATTATGGCTCGATCTGTATTCGGTCATCCACGTTGGCTCCCTAACCATGAGATGGCCCAAAAGATTCCTCGAGATTTTCCGGCGAAGTTTATCCTTGTCAGCGGAGCAGCACGGAGGGCTTGAACGATGTCTCTTCTTTCGGGCGGGACGGAAAATTAATTGGCGTTCAATTGACAATCCTTGACAGTTGGAATTTGATATAAGAGTAATCCGTAGCGTCGCTGTCAGGGGGGGGGGGGGGATTTCCCAGTTCGGAGAAGAACAGTAGGACGTTTAACACCATTTCACTTCACTGATTCAAACACAGATCCTATTTCGTTTCGTTTTTATAGTTCAAAATTTCGTTTTACTTGTCTTTACTACACTAGGACCTGGAAGAGTTGCTATATTACCGGCGTTTGCTTTAAGTGGGGGATTAGCCAATGAAACGGTCTGTTACGTTGATTTCTTGGCGTGCCATGCAGGGAACTGTGGGTAAACCATTAAATACGTCAACGCTGATTGATTAATTAATATATGAACGTCGAAAGGTCAGAAGCCACTCGTTTGACCCATGACGTGAACTCCCACAATAACTTCCCTTCCCGAAATGGGGTAGGGCTTCCCTTAAATGCCGTAATAGGGAGCAGGACTTCCCATTAATGTCATAATATGGAGCAGGACTTCCATTTAATGTCATAATATGGGGTGAGACTTCCCTTTAATGTCATAATATGGGGTGAGACTTTCCTTTAATGTCATAATATGGGTGAGACTTCCTTTTAATGTCATAATATGGGGTGAGACTTCCCTTTAATGTCATAATATGGGGTGAGACTTCCCTTTAATGTCATAATATGGGGTAGGGCTTCCCTTTAATGTCATAATATGGGTTAGGACTTCCCTTTAATGTCATAATATAGGGTTAGGACTTTCCTTTAATGTCACAATACGGGGTAGGGCTTCACTTTAATGTTATAAAGTGGGGTAGGACTTCCCTTTAATGCCATAATGTGGGGTAAGGACCCCCTTTAATGTCATAATATAGGGTTAGGACGTCCCTTTAATATCATAATATGGGATAGGACTTCTCTTTATTGACACACTATGGGTAGGGCTTCCCTTTAATGTCATGGTGTGGGGTAGGACTTCCCTTTAATGTCATAATATGGGGGAGGACTTCCCTTTAATGTCATAATATAGGGTTAGGACTTCCCTTTAATATCATAAAATTGGGTAGGACTTCCCTTTAATGTCATAATATGGAACGGTGATGATTTATCTAAAATTTCACAATGTCGGTGTAATGTTCGTACAGTATTCAGGCCCAGGTCCAGGATTTTGTCGCGGGGGTGGGGGGTGCATACATTGGAGCAAAGGGTAATATGTTGCAACCTTGGATTGCTTGGTCGGAGACAATGCGAAAACCATATAGAAATGATGTTTAACTTCCGACTAGGCCAATGAAATGGGGTTTAACGTCCTACTCGTCGGGCATACGCCATACAGTGTGCTATGAAGGAAATTTTTGTCCGGGTAGCGGTGCTACGGCCTACTCTTATATCGAATTCCAACTGCCAAGGGATCTTTCAAGTGCACGCCAATGTGTACACGAAACCTCGGTTTTTTGTCCCATCCGAACGACTTGACAGCTGTCCTGGTTAGACCCTACGTTCTGCATCACTGACAAGGGGAAACCACGTCTGAAAATCGAGATGAGCTTTTTCGGCCAATGCAGGGATCGAACAACCGACCTCTATGCTAGCGAGCCAGCGCCTTACACACTTTGCCACGTGATCCCCAACTAGGTCAATGAAGAAGGGTCATAATATAAGACGATGATTATTCATTTATAATTTCGCAATGTTCGCGTAATAAAGTATAATTTAGAAATGACGTTGGGAATAGATAATGAAAGGTCATCGCATGTACAATATTATGTCATAGCATATATAATATACAACAGTATTCAATAGCCTCGTTGTCAGGTGGGGTATTTTATTATTTAGCGGCGATTTAAATTAAAGGATATAGATTTTTTGTGTGAGGTGTAACGTTCACGCGATATAAATAAGGTCATGTTGGAATTAACAGTGGCGTGGCGTGATTTTAATTCCCCGCTTGTACGTGACAAGAAGCAGGGTCGTCTGTCCAACCTCGTGGGTTTTCTCCGGGTTCTCCCGTTTCCTCTCACAGCTATAGACTACTACGCGTAAGGGGATTATTTTAAAACAAATTGAACCATATGTTAGTCCTGAAATGACCTAGTTTGTTTCAGTTGATATTCGATATAAGACTAGGCCGTAGCGTTCCTATAAGGGCGCAATTACTGCCTCGATCACAATCTGTATGGGGTATGTATGTCTTTGTTAGCCCAGTTGGCACAGAACAGTAGGACGTTAAACACCATTTCATATCTCAAGGAATTGTCCAAAGACAAAGAGTGTGGGCTAGTGTAAGCAGTTTAATGACCTTGAGACACAATGGACGTAAGAACGACTAAATATCTCGTGATAGAATAATACCTAATATCTTTTATATAGACGTTGTGAATTTCCGCTTCAGACTAAAATTAATTCTCGTGATCTAATGCGTCCGCTTTAGATTATAGGGATAGGGGGAGAAACTGGACTGAGTTTAACGTCCACTTGGCACAAAATAGGTCATTTCGGGACTAACATATGGTTCAATTTTATTTCAATAATTCGCTTGTGAGTAGGGGTCTTTAGCAGTGGAAGGAAACCTGAGTACCCGGAGAAAACCCACGAGGTTGGATATGCAACCCTATTCCTCGAGGAATCTAAACCTGTTTCTTCCCATTTTTGACCCCTGCACACGCAACTCGATTTTTGAAATATATCTGTACGCTAGCCCCGAAATGACATAGTTTGTGTCGCATGTACGTTCATCTTCCCCCCCCCCTCTCTCTCTCTCTCTCTCTCTCTCTCTGTATATCACCCTGATAACCATTATTAAGAGATAAATACCTAGGCGTGTTATCTGTAATTTGTATACTCCTGAAGGAAGAGTCGTTCGGATAAGACGAAAAAGCCGAGGTCCCGTGTACACATTGGCGTGCACGTAAAATATCCCCGGCAATGTCCGGGCAAAATTTCCCTCATAGCACACTGTATGACGTATGCCCGTCTTCATTCGCCAAGTTCGTAGAAGAACAGTAGGACGTTAAACCCCATCTTATTTCATTTCATTAATTTCCTCCATATGCACTTCCATACAGACATATTATTGGCCTAGTGCTAAACGTGAGAGAGAGACACAGAGAGAGAGAGAGAGAGAGAGAGAGAGAGAGAGAGAGAGAGGGAGAGGGGGAGAAGTGGAGTTTAACGTCCACTCGACAAAACTAGGTCATTTCGGGACTAAAGTGTTAAACGTGGATATCTATGTCGACATATAGGCCGCGTGTTAAACGTGGATAGGTGTAAATCATATTTATTGAGGAAACTGTTAGGCAGCTTTAAACATTAATTTATACTATGCATATACGTATCATATTGTTAACATGACTTCCGCCTTATATTTTTGCCTCGTTCTTGAGGAGTGTTTTATCCTTGACAAAAACTACTGAGGGGCGTTTGGAGGTAAGTTAGGACGAACTGGGATGAACCGGCAACGATGAAGTGGTAACCCAGTGCATTGGATAACTGCCGTATACATGTACAAGCAATAGCAAGCAGTCGTATGAGAGCGATGTGGGGTCTGAATCCCCCCCCCCCCCTTAGTGGGTCCAACTCTATTTTAAGGGGTCCAACGGTCCGGTTATAACTTCTGTTTGACAATTATTCCGGAATATTATTTATTTAACTCTTCCACCCAGCAGCACAAAACCAGAGCTATTCAATAAAATGTAGGGGTTATACGTGGTTCATATGTACACGAGTAAACCTCCGTTTTTGGCATACTTTCCATATTAACCCCGCAGTCCCTTCAAAACGCATGGTAGTTCCATGGTCTTAAGAGCGCTGAAGACAATTTAACAGGAGCGCTCAATATGAGCCCAGTGATCAAATAGGGGGATTGTTAGTGACAAGAAGTAGCGTCGCCTGTCCAGTTACCTATCATGTCTATCTCTCTCTCTCTCTTCCGATCCCTGGTGTGAGCGTATGTGGCATGGAGATAGGGGCGCCTTCTAAACCTCGTGGGTTTCCTCCGGGCACTCAGGTTTCCTCCCACTGCTAAAGACCCCTAGGCGCAAGCGAATTATCGAAATAAAATTGAACCATATGTTAGTCCCAAAATGACCTATTTTGTGTCGAGTGGACGTTAAACCCCATTTCTCTCTCTCTCTCTCTCTCTCTCTCTCTTCTAAAACGTAAAAAAACGTCTCCTTTGAGAGAGAGAGAGAGAGGGGGGAGAGAGGGGAGAGATGGGGTTTAACGTCCACTGGACACAAAGGGGTAACGTAAAACGTAAAAAAACGTCTCCTTTGAGAGAGAGAGGGGGGAGAGAGGGGAGAGATGGGGTTTAACGTCCACTGGACACAAACTAGGTCATTTCGGGACTAACATATGGTTTCAATTTTATTTCAATAATTCGCTTGCGCGTAGGGGTCTTTAGCAGTGGGAGGAAACCGGAGTGCCCGGAGGAAACCCATGAGGTTGAGAAGGCGCCCCTATCTCCATGCCACATACGCTCACACCAGGGATCGAAACCACAACCGCAAGCCAGAGGTGACCGGCCAGCTAGAGGTCGAAGCGCGGCACTCTAGACCACTAGGCCATCCCAACCCCCCATTTTTAGAATAGAGTTCAGTGTTTTAGAATAGAGCTTGAACTATAAGTCATTAAGCCACCGAGCTGAGTATGATTGACAGTGGTTAAATAAATGGATGTCACTGACTATAAAATATATTAAAGACAATACTTGTTTAACTTTAAATACGCAGTAAATGTCACGCTATTAAAATAAGTTTCTTCTTACCAAGGGCTCATATTACAATTCTACGCACAAAATATAATATTAAAGACAAAATATTTTCTGCGCAGCAAAAATATTTACAAATTCAATTTTAAGAGTTGGAACACTACACATATGATATCTATAATATTGCGATAATTTCTAAGTTTATCATTTTTCTCAACCGTTTCAAAATTAGCCATACCAGCGTACTATGGTCCCGTAAACGATGATGTAATGACAACCATCTTGGATATGTGACCAAAAATGGATTTTCATACTTTTCATTCTTTAAATGACATCTAAAAGTGCGGTTAATACTATTCATAACAAAACACACGGGTCGTCTGTCCAACCTCGTGCGTTTACTCCGTGTCTCCCGTTTTCCTTCCACTGCTAAAGACTCCTTCGCGCAAGCGAATTATTGAAATAAAATGAAACAATATGTTAGTCCTGAAATGACCTAGTTTGTGTCGAGTAAACGTTAAACCCCATTTCCCGCTTTCTCCCGTATTTAATTCATTAAAGCAACAAAAGTTTTACAAAAGTTTTAGTTAAGATAATGCGAACTATTTTGAGCCAATTTTTAACTTAAGCCTGAGAATGTTTTGTGAACTCGGGGCCAGAATTGATCGATAATTAGATCACGTTTAACAACAGATTCCAGTAAAAACCAGTTTATGTGGGGGGAATCCAGTTCCCATGACATTCCTATATTTTTTGTCTTTTTATGAATGAACTTTAAATACTACGTTCAACCTTCGGCTTTTTCTGTCTTGTTACTCCCTGATAGATATAGACATGTATTTCTGGCATCGATCCCTGTAAATAAACAGGAATGAGATTACCTACAGAGAAAAATCAATAAAGAGCTATATACGTGCAAGCCATGACGTAAATGAAGCACTTATTTTTAGGATTGTGCAATCCTCTGGGCAATCTCAGAAAACCCCTCAATTTGTATCGGATAATGGCGATAAAGAGTTTAAAGAGACAATATTAAGAGAGAGAGAGAGAGAGAGAGAGAGAAAGAGAGAGAGAGAGACAGAGCGATGACGTCCAATTTTAAATAAATTTGAATCCGATTTGCGGTTCATCGGCCGTTGATGATTAACAGTAAAACTGGATAATCATTGCTTATTATTGTGCCAACGGTAACAATGACAATCGAGACTACAGTGTAATTGAAATAAGAATTTCTCAGCGCAGAGTGAAGTATCAGCATATTCTGTTTACATTATCGAGTTTTTAACAATTACAGCGAGAACTGTCAGCTCTTTATCTCACCTTCCGTGGTGCCCATTTAATGAAATAAAAACATACACGGTAACGTAGGTGTGATATTGATTTTAACTATTCTGGCGCGTTGTCCCTTTACTTTATTTTTTAAAAATAAATTCGAAAGATATAAATTGAAGGTAGGTAGGACATTGATTTTAACCATATTGGCGTTTTATCTCTTTAAGATATAAATGGAACTTAGGTAGAACATTGATTTTAACTATTCTGGCGTGTTGTCTCTTTAATGTTTGGGTTTTTTTTAATTCGAAGAAAATAATTGGAACGTAGGTCGAACATTGACACCTAATAATTATCCTGTATGGGGAAAGAAAACTGCGAATTTCATCACTCATTTAATGGGCACATCCGATCCAAACATAATATACAACTCCGCAACTGTGCTGGGTGAGGGCGGATTTTAACGTCCAGTCAACACAAACTAGGTAATTTCGGGACTAACATATGGTTCAGTTTTATTTCAATAATTCGCTTGCGAGCAGGGGTCTTAGCAGTGGGAGGAAACAGGAGGACTCGGAGATAACACGCGAGGTTGGACAGGCGAGTCTTCTCCTTGTCACGCACAACCGAGGAATCGGAACCACACCGTTGACTCAATCAGTGAAAGGCCTTCTTATTCAGCGCGCACTTGCTAAGCATTCGGCCGACGGGGTTGGAGGGGAGGGGGTAGCCCAGTGAGTAAGACATTGGTCCGCTAAGTGAAGTCCTAAATTGACGATTTAGGTTAAAAACACTAAATATATTTCGAGATCTATTTAGGACAGTTATGTCCCGTGTTCGATTCCGGTGCTGCCCGAGATTCAAGAGATAGTTAGACGGGATTTTTCGGCGTGCTTCTCCCATTCCGGAATGTGAGATGGGGTCCTGGCAAGTTACAATGCATATTCTTTCGGAAAGGACAAAAAACAAGGCCCCGTGTACGCATTGGCGTGCACGTAAAAGAACCCTTGGCAGTTCCCCCCATAGCACACCACACACAGTATAGGAAATGAAATGAAATGGGGTTTAACGTCCTACTCTTCTGCACCTAACCTTAAACCCCAGTTTATTTTATTTCTAAGCTGTGTACATTTAGAAAACACATAAGTGGAGAGTGAACTATGAATTAGGATCTTCTGTTTCTATTTATCAATGGAGACAGACGTGAATTAGGAAGATGGCCGAACTGACTACAATATTGTATTGGTTGTTAGAATAATAGATTTAATAACTTGTAATGTTTGTTCCTACATTGTTGAAATAAATAAGTCATATCCACAGCCATCGTTATTATTACATTTTTTGATGAGTGTGCAGAATAATTTTAAAATGTTAAAATGTTCGCGAGGCCATAGATAAATTTTACCTGACGACACTGTAATATGTGACCCACTTCCAACCCTGAAATAGACGTCATGCTCCAGTCCCTTTGGCCAGCATTAGTTCCGCCGAGGCAGGGGCCACACGGACGTCACCGAATCCCCTACGGCAGTTCAAAAATTGCTAATGGTTTCAAAAGTCCTATTAGCCTAAAAGGATGTATAGTATAGTGGAGAGGAAATGACGTCATGTTTGGGGTTTATAGGTATTTATATCTTATTCTTTGGGTCAAGTTCCTTTAGTCCCAAAATAATTCGTAGAATGGTCGTTTAATATCTTTCAAGTAAGTCCTGTAGCGTAAAAGAATATAGCCAACTACAACGCGACGACGTCATGCTTCCTGGCTTAAGGGCATCTCGATAAATGATTCTGTAGGTCAAGTTCCGGAAACCACGGTTCTTCCATAAAGACTAGTAAAATGCAAACGTCATTGTGCATTCGACTTCAATCTCAAAATAGTCCGTACTATATTTGGAGTGGTCGTCTATTTGGCCAGCCCAATTAGCCTAAAACAATGTATTATTACGCGTAATGCCGTGTCAGAGCTTAAAGGCATTCGTACGTGGTTCTTCATGTCACGTTACCAGAATGGCGGTTCTTCCCCAAAGACGTCAGAAGTTGTTCACTGCAAACTACAAATAGTATGACCTAGATTTTGGAGTGGCCCCTTTTTTTAGGCAAGTCTCATTAGCCTAAAACAATTGCATCGGTTCATGATGGCATCATGTTCCAGAGCCTTGAGATATCAACATGTCGTTCTTTAGGTCACGTTCTTAAAACGGCACCCTTTGTGGCACTGAAATTAATTAGGGCTAATGAGGTATTGAAATGGGGCAATGAGTAAACCAGAAAATAACGAGACAGTTATTTTCTTTCCATGTTGAAAAATTTAAACTAAAACGCAGTATATAGTCGTTAGGCTAATGATTTCAAAATAATATAATTAATTAAGTAAAATGTCCCTGGGAAAGGTCAAATAGCAAACAGAATGCAACATAACATGTGATTAACACGAGATGTTTGTTCCACATTCTGTTAATGCGAGAGAGAGAGAGCGAGAAAGAGAGAGGACCTAAGGAAAATCCACCAGGTTTTGCGGGCGTTGAAAACCCATGTGGTTGAACAGGTATTGAAAACCCACCAGGTTTGACATGCAGGCGTTGAAAACCCTCGAGGTTGGACACGTGACCCAGCGCATTGTCACCTTAAGCTGAGAATCGGCTAAGTGGGTAAGAAGCTGGCGTGGTCTAGTCGTCTGGATTGAACGAAAAATCGAGGTCCCGTGTACACATTGGTGTGCACATGTGAGAAAGAGCGAGAGGGAGAAATGGGGTTTAACGTCCACTGGACACACACAAACTAGGTCATTTCGGGACTAATGCTCAAAATAACCTTCGATTCACAAAAATCCAATATTTTTCCCTCATTATCATGCATTTCGACCTATTTCTGTCCATTTCTAGGTGGAAAAAAATTGTATGTACATGGATGGTATATATATACTATGTGTCGACCTATAAAATGTTGTTGAAACTGTGTATTGTTTAGAGAAAGAGAGAGAAATGGGGTTTAATGTCCACTCGACACAAACTTGGTAATTTCCGGACTAACATATGTTTTTTTTTCAATAATTCGCTTGCGCGTAATGGTCTTTAGCAGTGGGAGGAAATCGGAGCACCCGGAGAAAACCCACCAGGTTGGACAGGCGACCCTACTCTTTGTCACATACAACCGGGGATTCGAAACCACCCCAGTTGACTCAATGACAGGCTTTATTATACAACACGCGCACGCTAACCATTCATCCATCCTACCCCCACCCCCACCCCCCTTGGCAATTGGAATTCGATATAAGAGTAGGCCATATAGTGCCGCTGCCCGGGCAAAATGTGCCCCATCGTACACTACAAGACGCATATCCGTCTTCATTAGCCCAGTTGGAGCAGAAAAGTAGGACGTTAAACCCCATTTTATCTTATTTCATTTCCGGGCAAAATTTCCTTCGTAGCACACTGTATAGCGTATACAATGGGAACTGCACTGGGTCTTAAAGCCCCAATAAAACTCTTGTTGTAACTGAATAATATGTCCCAATCTTCATTCTGGTCAACAAATCGTATTATTTTACAATATTCCAATTAATTGATGATATAAATTTCATCTTAACACACCCATTTTAAAAAATTGGAAAAATTCAACCAATTGATATGAAAAGTCTAACGTAACTATTTTCAAATGTGACTTGGATTTTAAAATATTTTCGAACTCTCTGGACAAGTAAAATAGGTTGTAATGGAAAATTTACACAACAGGTAGGACACTTAAACATCTAATACTTAGAATAAGGGTGTTATTTATTTTCTAGAGCTGCCAAGCCAGCAAGAGTGTTATTGTCCCTTTAAGGTATTCAAATGGTGAAAGTATGCTCATCTCAAAAAAGTATTGTTTACATTGTATCCGATTTGATACCCTCGTTTGTCACGCATTTAGTTTTTCTGAAATATTCTGCGATGCACTGGTTAATTTGGCATAATAAAGTCATGACGTAGCGTTATGTAAACATATCTGGTCCAATTTGGAGCTCTGTTTAAAGCCTAATGATATTGTTGCGCAGTTAGTCAGTCATTGGTTGTTAATCGGACCATTGGCCAATCATAATGTGGAACAGAAATTTACTTTCGTTTTAGCAGTGTTTAGTAGGATCAGGTGTTATCAAACGAAATATTGCGAGAAGTATGAATGTAGTGTAGAGCATCGAAAGTATAAGAGACGAAACAAAATATATATCTGTATTTTAATTAGATTGACGAGCATCCGACGTTTCGCATGCAGAGAGAGAAAGAGAGACAGAGAAAGACAGAGGGAGAAACAGAGAGAGAGAAAGAGAGAGAGGCAGAAACAGAGAGAGAAAGAGAGAGGGAGAAACAGAGGGAGAAAGAGAGACAGAGAGAGGGGGAGAAACAGAGAGAGGAAGAGAGAGAGACAGAGAGAGAGGGAGAAAGAGAGAGAGAAACAGAGAGAAAAAGAGAGAGAGACAGACAGAAAGAGAGACGAGAGAAGTTGAGTTTAACGTCCACTCAACACAAACTAGGTCACGCACAACCGAGGATTCGAAACCACGCTAGTTGTTCGCATGCGGAGTTAAGTTCCTAATTAACATGTATCGAATTTCGAGGCGGTATTTTAGCCTCAAGTAAATCATTGTCCCAAAGAATAATTATTTTTAATCATGGCGTATTTCGCTGATTGGTTGGTACTGCCAATGGCAAAACAAAACCTGTTATAATAATAGAAAAAAAAGGTCACTCCTTCTAAAGATTTGCACCGTAATGACCTCTGAACTTCACTCCTTGTCCTTCCAGAATTAATTTCATTCATAAATACACACACCTTTCTCGTCGCTATCCCTTGAGGCAGAAAGGAATTGGTCGCTATATTCTGCTTGAAGATTGGATGACAATACTGAAGGGTTGTTAGAGACTCTCTTTGTAAAATGCCTGAAGTCTCCTAGCTATATTCGAGGATTGTCTTCGCAAAATTCTTTTATACTATTTTTACTACGAGTTGGGTCGTTCTTCCAAAAGAAAAAAGAAGAAACTGATAAAGAAAGACGATGACAACAGGAAAATATCACATGGGGTTTAACGTCCACGCGACACAGATTAAGTCATTTCGGGACTGACATATATATATGGTTCAATTTCATTTTGATAATTCGCTTGTGCGTAGGGGTCTTCAGCATTGGAAACCGGAGGACCCGGATGTGGGGCGATAAATGGGGTTTACCGTCCACTCGACAAAAACTATAGGTCATTTCGTAACTAACTCACGGTTCAGTTTGAATTGCTATAATTTTGACCCGAAGAATGTCACGAACAAATGTTTGGAATCCAAACCACGTCAAGCATTCTACTTCTACGCTCTAACGAATTATTGAAATAAAATTGAACCATATGTTATTCCCAAAATCACCTAGTTTGTATCTAATGGACGTTAAACCTCTAGACTCAAACTGATCTCGCAGTGAATATTCGCTTGTAATTCTCTGTGGAACAGATTGCTCCAGACTAGCGCACCAGCTTATTACCTAGTTAGCCACCGTGATCTCTCTCTCTCTCTCCCTCTCTGTCCCTCTCTCTCTCTCAGTAATATGTAACAGATACTGTGTATTTATGTCAATACCGGTAGAATTATTTGTGTAAAGACCCGTCACACTCCACTGAACACGTATCTTATTAACCCAATATTACAGTCATGACCTGTTTTTTTGACATGGATAGTCAAAGTAAATTGTCTCGTAAATTGAGCTGAAAAGACTGAATGTTTTTATTTATGTTCAGTATTTTGATCTACGTGTTTTAACGATATGTAAATGAAGGCGTGCCGATGATGTGTACAACCAATAAATCAAGTACACCTTTGTATTACCTGCGCATAAAATTTTGTAGAATTCTTTGATTAGGTCATCGCCAGGGTCGTATGTAGGATTTTAAAAGTAGGGGTGTAGTAGAGTGGTGGGGCGCCATCGCCTCCACGTAAGTGATATAAGGAACTTTGGATCAGGGCAAACGAACCCATTGGTGTGTGAGTGCCCTTAAAGCCAACCGACTGGTCGGTGCCTTAAGGGTATCACTGTGTGATCATAATCGTGTGTATTTTTTTATAATTGAAAGGCTGTCAAACTTTTTTTTGGATGGGGGGGGGGCACCATTTCACGGGACGCTTTATTGCTCTGCGGGTGCAATGTACTCTCGCTCGATATGGCCCTGGTTAACGCTTGCGCCGTTAGATAGATCATAAGGTCTGTCATTGAGCCAACTAGCGTGGATTCGATTCCCTACTTGTACGTGACAAGGAGTAGGGTCGTGGGTTTTCTCCGGGTACTATGGTTTCCTACCACTGCTAAAGACCCCTACGTGCTAACGAATTATTGAAATAAAATTAAACCATATTTTAGTCCCGAAATTACATAGTTTGTGTCGAGTGGACGTTAAACCTTATTTCTAACCCTCTTTTTATCTTATTGTCTCTCCCTCTCTCTCATCACACTAGAGGCATCCTCCCACTCATTCTTCGCATCGTACAATAGAAAGAAATGTGTAGGTTTCATGGATCCGGGACATCATCCCTATACTCTGTGCATTGTACAAATAACTAAACAATAATAAAACACTGACAATATGTTAGTATCAGAATAACCCGAGTAAATTGTCCAGAAGACGTTAATCCCCATTCAATAAAATTCAAACACTTTAACAATTCGCGTCCATATTCATATCTCTTTGTCCTGTCCTTTCAGCACACTGTACCGACTTGTCGCAGAAATCGTGTCTATTTTTAGGGCGTGGTGGCGTTATATATCTATGATCATTGAGTCGTATCTAGAATGACTCGACTGTAGACCAAATTCATCAATACACGCCCACTATATGCTTTATATATATACACACCCATTATATACTCCCTTTATAGTAGATGTATATAGGTGTATCCGTTACCTCGAGCAGGGGGCGGATAAAGCAATTGCGGAGCCCCCGGCCAAACCCTATAATAAGGTGAAATTAAATAAAATAGCGTTTAATGTCTTACTGAGCTAATTTAGACCCGCATACGTCGTGCAGTGTGCTATGAGGGAACTTTTGCCCGACCTGCTCTCATTTCTAAGTCCAACTTTCAAGGGATCTTTCATGTGCACGCTAATGTGTACACGGCGCCACGTTTTTCGTACCATCTGAATGGATGTAGACACTGTCCTTACCAGGCTCTGCATCCTACACCACCCACAAGAGGAATCCCACCAGAAAATTCCGAATAACTTCATAGGCCAAAACCGGGAGGGAACCCTGGCCCCGTTAGTGTGATGCGTGCGCGCGCTGTATCACACGGCCTGCCATTGAGTCAATTGGTGTGGTTTCAAATCCCCGGTTGTGCGTGGCAAGGAGTAGGGTCGCCTGTCGAATCCCGTGGGTTTTCTCCGGGTACGCCGGTTTCACCCCACAGCTAAAGAACCCCTACGCGCAAGCGAATTATTGAAATAAAATCAAAGACCATATCTTAATCCCGAAATGACCTAGTTTGATTCGAATGGACGTTCAATCCCATCCCTCTCTCTCTCTCTCTCTCTCTCTCTCTCTCTCTCTCCCTCTCGTGGGAAGAAGCCCATTGTGTGATATAAACACAGGTAAAGTAAAAGTGCAAAATAAACCATGTTATCCAAGGACACGCTCTGGATGTAAATTCTTCAAAACAAGTTCAAAGAATAGAAAAAATGCAAATTGTAACTTGAGACGTCAATAATGTTTTATCTTAACGTAATGGGTGGAGTAGGCGAGCTTATTTGTCATGTAAGGGCAAGGTCAGGCGTGAATATCAAAGCGGGGGTGTGTACTTGTTTAACTCGACAAAAAGGTACCCGTCTGCTACAGGCGTGTTCGAGTCTAACAGGGTCGCTCGCAAGATGTAAAATGAAAAGTGGGCGTTAAGAGAGTCGCTCACATTTTGGTAAATGTTTATAAATCGATTGCATGCAAGGGTCTTTAACGTGCATTCGACACAAACTAGATCATTTTGGGACTAACATAAGGTACAATTTTATTTCAAGAATTCGCTTTCAAGTAGGGGTCTTTAGCGTGGAAGGAAACCGGGTGAAACAGACGAAAAAAACGATTGTCGAAACTTCGCCAGAAAATAAACTTTTAAACATACATTATGAAAAATCTGCTTATTACAGGTCTTTCTTTAGGCCTGAAATGTTATCTAAATTATTAATTAGACATTAATTGACTTGTCCAGACCATAATCAACTCATAGCTAGCCTTCGATATTTACTGGATTAGAACCCGAGTTAATGACGCAAACTTCACTCAAACGTATAGAATGTCTCATTAATAAAACTTTCCATATGATGTGAGTTATTCATTTCACGCGTGACTACACAAAATTTTCCAGTCTATAAACATAAATTACATCAAATTAAATGTTAAAAATAATTTATGTAAGGTATGTCAGCATATGAAATGGGGTTTAACGTCCTCTCGGGTTCGGTTTTGCGAGCAGGTGGTGTGCTAACGTCCACTCGACACAAACGTTCTGTGGGAGGAAACCGGGGGATCCAGAGAAAACCCACGAGGTTGTCACGTTCAAGTGGAGAATCGAATGACAAACTTTATGATCCAAAGCGCAAGCGTTAACCATCCCCCCCCCCCCCAACGCCCAATGTTTTCAACCTACCTTATATCTAACTCCAACTGCCAAGGGCCATTTTACGTGTTCGCTAATATATACACGGACTCATGATCTGTTTGCATCCCCTCCGAACGACTAGACGATATTCCTTGACAGGCCCTCAAGTGACATAATATTAAATTGTGAATGTAATTAATAAATGTGAGGAGGTAGAGAAGACAATCTCCCCTCCTCACAAAGCAAACATTTGGAAATGTCACAAGGTAACATTTTTTATATATATTTTAAAATTTGCATTTTCACTCCGCGTCCTACCTGATGAATACATTGATAACTCAGGTCAACAGTATGTCACTAGGATAATTTAATATAATAAACCTCAGTGTAGCGGGGGCGCAGCGATTGAGGCGCTGGCTCACCAAACTTGGTGGTATGGGGTTCCATACTGGTGTTGCCCGTCAAAATTCCCCGCGATTTTCCAGGACAGAGGGCCTGGCAAGTCGTTCGGATGGGACTAAAACCGAAGTTCCTTGTACACTTTGGCGGGAACGTAAAAGAACCATTGACAGTTGGAATTCGAAATAAGAGTAGTACACTCACAGCGCACTGTAGCCCAGTCGATGCAGCAAGGAGGGCATTTTATTCTATTTCGTTTCATTTTTATTTCAACCCACTTGTTGGTGCCTCGGGCGGTGCAAGCTGGTACGACCGACCTCTTAATCGGAGTGACTGCATCCCTGTAATCAACCCCGCCCGAATTATATCATTTCATATTCAATTAAAGCTTATCCAAAAATAGTGCAGGTGATTAACATACGTTTTAAAATATAGCCCAAGGATATGTTGACTTCTCTATTAATTGCTCACAAGTTGGGCGCATTAACCCATTGCCTGGGGTATTATATGAACTGCATTAGACATTGCAAGGGTTGTGCCGCCTCGGTAGTCTATGTATTGCACAGACGTTGATGCAGATAAGATAAGAAAGGGGAGTATGGAAGCCTATTACTACCACCGTGTGGTATAGCGAAATAAAGCCGAAAAATCGACAGAACAACGAGACAAGTCGACAGAACCGTAAGACTAGTTGCCAGAATCACAAGACTAGACGAAAGAACCACATGAAGTCGACAAATCGACGGAACCACAAGACGAGGCGGCAGAACGACGAGATACATCGACAAACCCATAAGACAAGGCGAAAGAACCACCAGGCACGGCGAAAGAACCACAAGAAAAGGTCAAAGAACCACAAGACAAGGCCAAAGCACCACAAGACAAGGTCAAAGAACCACCAGACAAGGCCAAAGAACCACAAGACAAGGTCAAAGAACCACCAGACAAGGCGACAGAACCACGAGATAAGTCGGCAAACCCGCAAGACAAGGCGAAAGAATCACCAGGCAAGGCGAAAGAACCACAAAACAAGGTCAAAGAACCACAAGACAAGGCCAAAGAACCACAAAACAAGGCCAAAGAACCACAAGACAATGTCAAAGAACCACCAGACAAGGCGACAGAACCACAAAATAAGTCGGCAAACCCACAAGACAAGGCGAAAGAACCACCAGGCAAAGCCAAAGAACCACAAAACAAGGCGAAAGAACCACATAACAAGGCTGAAAGAACCACGAGATAACGCGAAAGAACCACCAGGCCAGGCCAAAGAACCACCAGGCAAGGCCAAAGAACCACAAGGCAAGGCGACAGAACCACCAGCCAAGGTCAAAGAACCACACAACAAGGCCAAAGAACCACATAACAAGGCTGAAAGAACCAAGAGCTAAGTCGATAAATTAACAAGACAGGTTGACAGAACCACGTGACCAAGTAGAGGGACGGCTTAGCATGTAAGAGTCGCGATGGCTCGGTGAATAAAGTGCTAGCTCACTAACCAGTAGGTCAGGGGGTCGATCCTGGTGTTGGCCGCGAAAGTAACTCTAGATTTCCCAGCGTAGCTTCACTTTGGTGGTGGTGCAAACAGAGGACCCAGCAAGGCACAGTGCCTAGTCGTTTGGATCGGGCGAAATATGTATGTCCCCTGTACACCAAAGCGTAGACATCAAACCAACCTTGACAATTGAAATTCGAAATGGAGTACCCGTTTGGCGCAGAACAGTGAGACTTCTAAATCCCTACGTTCGGCTCCAACTGGACTAATGAAGACGGGTATATGCCATACAGTGAGTTACGGGGGACATTTTGCCTGGACTTCGGCGCTACTCTTATATTGAATTCCAACTGCCAAGAGATCTTTTACTTGCACGCCAATATGTGCACGGTACCTCGGTTTTTTCGTCATGTCCACTGTATGGCGTATGTCCGTCTTCATTATCCCATTTGCCACAGAAAAGTAGGACGGTAAACGATGCGAGAAACGGTAATGAAATGAAATGAAATGGGGTTTAACGTCCTACTCTTACATGTATGTACCTAACCTGGGCTAATGGAAGACGGGCATACGCCATACAGTGTGCTATGAGGGGAATTTTGCCCGGGCAGCGGCACTGCGGCCTACTCTTATATCGAATTCCAACTGCCAAGGGATCTCTTACGTGCACTACAATGTGTTCACGGGACCTCGGTTTTTCGTCCCATGCGAACGACTAGGCAGCTATCCTTGTCAGGCCCTCCATTCTGCATCACTGACAAGGGGAAACCACACTGGAACGCGAGAAACGGTGCTCCAAGTGGTATCATTATACCATCTAATAAAAATACAGATCTATATTTCGTTTCGTTTTTTATACTTTCGATGGCCTACATTACACTAGTGTAGTAAGGAGAACGCTAGATCGGAGACGGTCCTAGAATCTTTCCATTCGTTTTCCCTTAAAATTTCAAAATGTATAAAGAAACGAAATAAATTGGAGACATCTACAGGTCCTAGCCGTTACACTAATCCTAAAACACAATCTATTATATGACGTCATATGTGCTAAAATACATAGAACCGTCTTCGATCTAGCGTTCTCCTTACAGTAAATGCAAGTAAAACGAAATTTTGAACTATAAAAACGAAACGAAATAGGATGTGTTTTTAATCAGATTGTATAACTAGGCTTCCATATAGAGGAGTGTCAAATAAAACGTATAATCGATGTCGGTTGATGAACTGTAGATACGGTGAACAATCACGAAAAATATATTTTTTTATAGTCTAGACACGGATATACTTTCATCAGATAACTACAGCAAATCTGTACTATAAATGTTTCCTGTAAGAGAGAGGTAGAGAGATGGAGAGAGAGGGGGGGGACTAAAACGAATTAAAAGCTATATTCCCACGATGTTAATTATGCAAAATAGAAATGAAATGGGGTTTAACGTCCTACTGTTCTGCTCGGAACTGGGCTAATGAAGATGGGCATAGCCTATGCCATACAATGTGCTATCGAGGAACTTTTGCCCGGACAGCGGCACTACGGCCTACTCTTATATTGAATCCCAACTATCAAGGGATATTTAACGTGCACACCAATGTGTACACGGGTCCTCGGTTTTTCGTCCCATTCGAATGACTATACAGCTGTCCTTGTCGGGCGCTTCGTCCTGAATCCCTTACAAGGGGAAACCACGCCATTAAAGTTGAATGGACTTTCTCGACCAATGCAGGGGCAGAACACCCGACCTCCAACTGGAAGAAATTTCTCGGCCAAAGCAGGGATCGAACACCCGACCTCCAGGCTAGCGAGCAGAAAAGTAGGCCGTTAACCCCCTTTCATGTCATTTCAATTAAGTAGGTGTTATACGATTACGGCGTTAAGATCGTGTCAACGGCTGATTGAGGATGTGTATCCAATATGAACGGGTATTAAAAATAGTCACGTTTTTACACTCAACATGGCATGTTTTATACGTACTTACACTGGTTAATAACAACTCGTGCATAGTTTTATCACCACGATCCACATATGTACTTATAAACGTTAGTTTAGAGAGTCATAAGTTTAATTAATAATGACTCTTGCATACTTTCACAATCACGTGTCTGTCATAATTAACATTACTCATTTGGGACAATTTAATGGCAAAAACAAAATGCATTAATAAATTTCATCATTTTCCGGATATTGAAGCCCCGATTTTTTCTGGTGTGACCAACACAGCATTCAACAATTATCTCTTCAATGGCAACATTTAATTTAGATGTTAAATTTAAAATAAAGTACAGCATACTGTAGTAGCATCAGCGATCATTTCCTGTTAATTTGGATTTTGGATAAAGGGAAGTAACTCTCTTATGGGAATCGTCACAATTGGACTCAAACTGGTAAATCTCTGCTCGTTTACGTAATTTGATAAATCCACATTTCTTGGACTATAACATTGTTTATAACCACAACGCGTTCAACACCCCAACACCTCCAGCCCCCTCTCTCTCTCTCTCTCTCTCTCTCTCTCTCTCTCTCTCTCTCTCTCTCTCTCTCTCTCTCTCTCTCTCTCTCTCTCTCTCTCTCTCTCTCTCTTTCTTTTTCTCAATTAGCCCAGTCATAGCAGAACAGTAGGACGTTAAATCACATACAACATACCAGTAAATGTAGCAATGTTAATGAACCGACCATGCGCTTAACCATTACTTCACGGATGTGCATTTCACCGTGACGACCAGTTTTGCGTTAAACATTATTAACAACAGCCATTTCTATTTCAGAGATGAAAGATTTTTATTACCGGTAATAGAGAGAAAAGGGATTTGATGTCTGTGGTGTCCTTTGGGTTAGCGCAGCAAGCTAGCTCTCATTCTTCCATATTCTGTAATATTGAAAATAAATTAACTGAAGTCATATATAGACAAATGCTTCGTACTGGACTAACGAAGACGGACATACATAGAGAGAAATAGGGTTTAATGTCCACTAGGCACAAAGTAGGTCATTTCGGGACGAACCATACTCCGCGCAGCGTTTCGTTTGATTACAGGTAATCTCACTACACACTGCTATTATGAGTGGATATTGTTGTGTTAAATTTTGATTGGTCAGTAGTCCGACTACCAACCAATCACTACCTACCATACAAATGCTTTACATTTAAAACGAGTGCCAGTATTGGACCAAATATGTTTACATAACGTTACGTCATGGCTCACGCTTTTATTACGCCTAATCAACCCGTGCATAGGAGAATACTGCAGTAAAACTAATTGTGTGACAAACGAGGCTATCAAGTCGAATGAAATGTAAACAATACTCTTTAGAAACGAACATACTTTCACCCTTTTTAAAACCTTAAATCACTGTCCAAAGTTTTAGGGAAGACTCAGATTAAACGAAGGACTGTCATGTTGCTGTACTTAAGTGATAGCTTTCATTGAACTGGAGAATAGACACACTCCCGCAAAAGTTCAAGAAACAGACGCTATTCCAGCAATGGCTAGAGAGAGATTTCTCGGGCCATTGCTTCAGGAATATGGGGACGAACATGGTTTAGTTTTAGTTCAATAATTCACTTGTGTGTAGGGGTCTTTAGCAGTGGGAGTGGGGAACCGGTGGACCCGGCGAAACCCACGAGGTTGGACAGGCAACCCTACTCCTTGTCACGTACAAGCAGGAATAGAAATCACGTCACTTGACTCAATGACGAAAGCATGGTTAGCTATTTGGAACCCGCGGTGACTCCGTAGTGATACGGATGGGACGTAAAATCCCCCTTGGCAGTTGGAATTCGATATAAAAGTAGGTCGTAACGCTGTTGTCCGTGCTTAATTTCCTTTATGCCCTTCTTCGTTACATAAAGCCTGTCATTGAGTCAGCTGGAGTGGTTTCGAATCATAGGTTGTAAATGACAAGGAGTAGGGTTGTCTGTCCAACTTTGTAAGTTTTCTCCGGGTTCTCGGGTTTTCCCCACTGCTAAAGACCCCTACGCGCAAGCGAATTATTAAAATAAAATTAAACCATATGTTAGTCCCGAAATGACCTAGTTTGTGTCGAGTAGATGTTAAACCCCATTTCCCTCTCTATCCCCTTCTTCATTAGCTTAGTCGAGGCAGAATTGTAGGACATTAAACCCCATTTCATTTCATTTATTTTGCCGTGGTCGATAAGACGTTGGCTCACTAAACGGGAGGTCTCGTGTTACTTCCGGGTTGTTGGCCGGTCTGCAAGGACAGCGTCTAGTCGTTCGGATAGGACGTAAAATTGATGCCCCCTGTCCACGTTGGTGTGCCGGTAAAAGAATCCATGACGGAATTCGATATAAGAGTAAGCCATAGTGCCGCTGCACGGGTAAAATGTCCCTCGTAGCACACTATATGGCGTACGACTATCTTTATTAGCCCAGTGAGAGCAGAACAGTAGGACATTAAACCCTATTTGTTATACGGTCAGGAGATCTTCCTTTGTTCTCTTCGTTACCTCTACTAAACTCACTGGAGCGTAACTGTGCAATAACTAGACATCCTCAGTGTTATTGCACACTTTCGCTGGTTTATGCTAGTTTTAGGAGAAATCATATAGAGAAGTGGGGTGGGTTTTCCGTGCAATAACAAGGCATATGTTGAGGAGGTGTCAGTATTACAAGTCATTTATAGCACGCGTCATTCGTTACCAGGTCTAACACCTCGGTCTACGCCTCTGTGTTTAAACTGTTAACTCATGAAAGCCGTGCTATAAATATAACTTTATTTACCTTTATCATTCATTTTCTTTAACTAAATGTTTACTTACCCGCAGCATTAATTTCGCCATTCCAGTCAGTGTCGGCCATATCCAAAGCGCTTTGTGTTCTCTCCTCGCCTCTTCTGAGTGCCAACATTGCCGCCTTTAATTTGGCCATCTCCGCCTCGCCGTTTATCACACCATTGCCATCATCGTCCAGTCCATCGACAAAGTATTGCCAAATTGAACAATTAACTTTAAAATAAAAAAAAGTATAAAATACTTAAACATACATACATCAAGTCTCGGTTATCCATTTCATGATTTAATCATGAATGAATGTGTTAAGCAGCAAATTGGATCCAAATCCAGTAAATATCACAGGCTAGCGTTGACATCGAGAGTTGATTATGGTCTGGATAAGCTAATTAATGTCTAATGAATAGATAACATTTCAGACAGATTAATGTAGTTCTTGCATAATGTACGTTTAATGAAACATTAATTAACTCATCCAGACCATAATCAACTCTCGATGTCATCAATAGACTGCGATATTAAGTGGATTAGAATACGGTTTGCAGTTGATGTTGTTACCGTAAAAATGGATATTTGAGTCTTTATTTATTAGTGGGGTTAGGTGGCCGAATGTTTAGCGTGCGCGCGCTGTATCATACGGCCTGCCATTGAGTCAACTGGCGATGTTTCTAATTCCCGGTCGGACGAGGCAAGGAGTAGGGTCGCCTGTCCAACTTCGTGGGTTTTTTCCGGGTATTCCCCTACGCGCAAGAGAATTATTGAAATAAAATCAAAAACCATATGTTAGTCCCGAAATAACCTAGTTTTTGTCGAATGGAAGTTAAACCACATTATCTCTCTCTCTCCCTCTCTCTCTCTCTCTTTTTATTTATTATCGTAACAACGGTAGCAATGACATCGATGCTACACTAATATAATTGTATCGCCGATAGTTAGACTCGGAGTGAAGTAATTTAACTGAAATTTTCAACATATTCCACATTCCAGTAGAATACAAGGGGAGAGAGGGGGAGAAATGGGGTTTAACGTCCACTCGACACAAACTAGGTCATTTTGGGACTACATATGGTTTCAATTTTATTTCAATAATTCGCTTGCGCGTAGGGGTCTTTATCAGTGGGAGGAAACCCACAAGGTTGAGAAGGCGCCCCTATCTCCATGCCACACACGCTCACACCAGGGATCGAAACCACAAGCCAGAAGTGACCGGCCAGCTAGAGGTCGAAGCGCGGCACTCTAGACCACTAGGCCATCCCAAACCCCCACATTGTACATAGGAAATAGATGTTTAAATACAGAAGATGATAAGGGCCTCCAGGCCAGCAAGCCAACGTCTTACTTATTGAGCTACCGAAGTTCCACATGTGGTATAAATATGGGTAAAAATTTATATTAAACTTACCATGGTGACTGAGAAATCCAACCAGAACCAGAACTAACATAACTTTAACAGACATCGTAGCCATCTTGAATCTGAAATGAAATCGAATGGGGTTTAACGTCCTCCTGTTAATGAAGACGGGCATACGCCATACAGTGTGCTATCAGGGAATGACTAGACAACTGTCCTTGTCAGGCCATCCGACCTGCATCACTGACAAGGGGAAACCACGCCAAACTATCTGGATGAACTTTCTCGGCCGATGTAGGGATCGAACACCCAGGCTAGCGGGCCAGCGTCTACACCACTTAGCCACCGTGATCCCAATCGTGAATCTAGTAGTAGGCCTATTTGGACTTAAAAAGTGTAAGTAATATCAAACATACATTATTCAAGAGTTCTCTCCTTATTGCAGGTCTTTCTTTAGGCCTTAAATGTTATATACATTATCAATTAAAGATTAATTAACAAAACAACTCTCCATGGCATCAGATACTCGAGATTTTAACTAGATTAGAATGGTTTTAAAAAGTTTAAGTAATATTAAACATGCATTATTCAAAAGCTAAATCTGCCTATTGAAGTTCTTTCTTTAGGTCGTAAGTGTTATCTTAATTATTAATTACATGAATTAACTTATCCAGACAATAATCAACGCTCGGATGCTCGAGATTTTCAACAGATTTAAAGATACATTATGGGAGATTAGATAACGACTTGGCAGTTCTCATTATAAGCAAGTGCAATTTCCGCCTAGACTCTGCCATCATTACTGAAGTCGGTAGGGTAAAAAGCATAGTCTCGATTATCCATTTAATAATTAAATCGAGAAGGAAAGTTACGCAGTAAGTCGAGTCATAATCAAATAAATATCACATGCTAGCGATGATATTGACAGTTAATTATGGTACGGATAAGTTAATTAATGTCTTATTTATAATTTAGATAACATTTCGTGCCTAAAGAAAGACCTGCAATAGGTAGATTTAGCTCTTACATAATGTATGTTTAAGTATAATTGACAATTAATGACTTAATTTAAAAATGGACAATCGAGACCAAGTTTGTTATCTTAAAAATGTTAGTAATGGCAATTGAGTCTTCTCTGTTCTTCTAACGACGATACCTCGCTTCAGAAGGAACCAATTTGACTGAAATTTTCAATATATTCCCTTTTCATTCTCTATGTTTGAACTATTACAGCTAGAATGTCCAGCTCGTTATTTATTATTACAAAACGTGTCTTTCATGGCCTTCGTATATTCAAAATAAAGTGAACTTAAACGTCTTAGTGTGTAAGGCGCTAAGAGGACATGTGCTCAATCCCTACTCGGCTAATGAAGACGATGAACCTCCAGGCTATTGAACCAACGTCTTACTGACTGATCCATCGTGGTTCCCTCTCTGAAATAACACCACCGTGTTTCGACAAGTTGCATCCATGGACAGATGTGTCAGGGTCCAGATGAACCGACTTCAAGGCGAGGAGAATTGAGAGTAAAACGCTAAACAAAAAGGGAAATAGGGGTTAATGTCTGCTCGACACAAACTAGGTCATTTCGGAGCGAACATATGATTCTGTTCTATTTCAATAATTCGCTTTCGCAAGAGTCTTTAGCTTGCGGGGGGGGGGGGGTAGCCGAATGTTTAGCACGTGCGTGCAGTATCATAAAGCCTGTCACTGAGTTTCGAACCCCCGGTTCTACGTGACAAGGAGTAGGGTCGCAAGCGAACTATTGAAATAAAATGAAACCATATGTTAGTCCCGAAATGACCTAGTGTGTCGAGTGAACGTTAAACCCCATTTTTCTCTCTCTCCGTCTTCATTAGCCCGGTTGTTACAGAAAAATAGGACGTAAAAACCAACCCTTTTCATTCATTCACTGCGCATACTGAGAAATAATCTACCTGGGCAGGTGTTAGGCTCAATCCGCCTTTTACCGTCTTCATAGGCCTGATTGGTACAGGAAAATAGGACGTTAAACCCCATTTCATTCATTCATTCATTCATTCATTCATTCACATTCATTCATTCACATTCATTCATTCACATTCATTCATTCATTCACATTCATTCATTCATTGCACATACTGAGTAACCTACCTTTACTGTCTTCCACAAATCTTCGTGTCCAGACCAGTGAATGTCCCAACATGTCGAATACAACAATATTTATACCCGGCTATCTTTCATTAAATTTATCTTAATTAACAATTTTTAATTAAATTTGACGTGATAATAATACAACATATTATATGTTTGCAAAATAAATTTAATTATATCAAATTAATTTTGTTGGATTATTCATTTTAAAAATTCAACGCAAAAAATATTTTGAAAGGAAACAGTGGAGTTTATTATCGGGCCCTAAATTATATAATATTTGAAATAAGGTCTTTTTTGAGATTGAGTTCTCAATTTAATAAATCCTATTGTATTACGAAATAAAAACGCCACAATATTTTGAAACGATACAATATACTTCATTATGGTTCAATAAAATAGACGTTTGAAATATGAGGTATTTTTTTTTTTTAATCCTGTTCTATATTTTAAACATTCAATTCTGTTGTTGAATATGCCACAATATTTTGAAAGCATTTTAAATCGGGTTTTTTCACCAACATTCTGTAGTATATATAATATATAAAACGTTCAATACGGATGCTGAAAACTCTTTATTTCATTGAATCATTATTTTAAAGTTTTTCTTTCAGAATGTTTTGAGACACCTGACAATAATTGACGTTAATAAAGAGTCTGAAATTCTGAAAGTTATTTTTTTGATCGAGTCATTATCTTAAAGGGACTATCCCGATTTCAACAGTCTCAAAAATACGTATGAAATTTAAGCGCCAAAATATACAGGAATGGTGTATTTACGTTGTCCCAAAATTTCAGCTCAAAACCGCTTATCGCTTATCCGGACAAGTAACCTTTTAAGATTTGGGGTTAATTGTATCGATGGGTGACCTGATAATCGATTCCCGATCATACAGAATGTTTTGTGCACCCTGTCCGTGTTTATTAAACACATTTGATAAACACGGGCAGCGTACACAAAACATTCTGAACAATAAATTTTTAAATGAATAGCTTTCAGAATCTTCATTAACGTCTTCATTACTTTCGGGTGTCTCCATCCATTCTCAATGATAAACTTTAAATTAATGATTTAATCAAATAAATAGTTGTCAGAAAGAGAGAGAGAAATGGGGTTTAACGTCCACTCGACACAAACTAGGACATTTCGGGACTAACATATGGTTTCAATTTTATTTCAATAATTCGCTTGCGCGGAGGGGTCTCCAGCAGTGGGAGGAAACATAGGTGCCCGAAAGAAACCCACGAGGTTAAGAAGAAACCCCTATCTCCATGTCACATACGCTCACACCAGGGATCGAAAAATAGTTGTCCGAGTCCGTATTGAACGTTTTATACATACTACAGATTGTCGCTGAAAAAAAACAATGCTTTCAAAATATTGTGGCGTATTCATTAACAGAATTGAATATTTTAAAATTTAGAACCTGATAAAATAAATATCTCATTTCAAACGTCTATTTTAATAATCCAATAATGGCGTATATTGTTTCCTTTCAAAATATTGTGGCGTTTTTAATAATACAATTGGACCCATTGATAAACTCCACTGTTTCCTTTCAAATATTCTTGCGGTTTTAATAACATAATTGAAATGTTTAAATTAATAATGCTATGAAATTAATCCAAAATAAATTTATTTTGCCAACATATAATAGGTAGTATTATTATCACGTCAAATTAAATTTAAAATTGTGTTTTAATGATGAATTTAAGAGGTCGAGGTATAAATATTGTTGTATTCGACATGATGGGATATTCACTGGTCTGGGGACGAAGATTTGTGGATCATATTAAAAGGTGAGTTATAACTTACCCCGTATGAGAGAGAGAGAGAGAGAGAGAGAGAGAGAGAGAGAGAGATGTGGGGTTTAACGTCCACTCGACACAAACTAGATCATTTAGGGACTAACATATGGTTTAATTTTATTTCAATAATTCGCTTGTGCGGAGAGAGTCTCGGGGTGATAAAATGGATTAGCGCGTGCACTTTAGATCATAAGGTCTGTCATTGCGTCAAGTGGCGTGGTTTCCAATTCCCTGCTTCAACGTGACAAGGAGTAGGGTCGCCTGTCCAACCTCGTGAGAGTTTCTCTAGGTTCTCAGGTTTTCCTCCCACAGCTAAATACCCATCCCTACTCGTAAGCGAATTTTTGAAATGTTAGTTCTGAAATGACCTTGTTTGTTTTCAGTGGACGATAAACCCCATTTCTGTCTATTTTAACCCCCCCCCCCCAGCACACCGTCGGACAGCGGCGCTACAGCCTACACTTAAATCGTATTCCATTTGTTAACGGATCTATTACGTGCAAACCAATGTGTACACATGATCCAGCACAGGACCTGTAGGTTTGCGCCTAACTCATTAGGACGTTAAACCACATTTCATTCTTATACGCACACATGGAAATGTGGACGTATATTGCCGTCGCCCCCGTCCGTCCGTCCGTCCGTCTGTCGGTCCGTCCGTCCGTCGTCCACAATTTCTTGTGAACGCTCTAGAGGCTAAAGTTAATATCCGATTGACTTTAAATGTATACACAGTGTTTAGGGTCATGAGACAAAGAAGCCTATTGATTATCAGGGATTCATGTGTTGGAAATATATGACAAACCTTATTGACTGCCCGGACGACTTAGCTGTTGTGGGCGTGTGTTTCGTTGCCTGGCAAGGTTGCCTGGCAACCTATCTTTAATATATGTAGGCTATGGAAGATACATTACGTAATATATAATGTGAGGGATTAGCTTATGAAACGGTCTGCTACGGCGAGTTTTTGAGTGTGGGAAACCAACTAGAAACATCAACACTGATTGATTAACGGACCCCCCGGTTTCTTCCCACTGCTAAAAATAAAACTGAAAAATGTGCTAGTCCCAAAAAGACCTAGTTTGTGTCGAGTGGCGTTAAACCCAATTTCTGTGTGTGTGTCTCTGTCTCTGTCTGTCTCTGTCTCTCTCTGTCTCTCTCTCTCTCGAAATGACCTAGTTTGTGCCGAGTGGACGGTTAACACCCCCTCCCTCTCTCTCTCTCTCTCTCTCTCTCTCTCTCTCTCTCTCTGGCCAGATCTGTATTTTCATCAGATTATTTAAATCATTAAATGTCAATCATATTTAAATCGTTAAAAATCTCGAGCAAGAGTTAATTATGGTCTTGGTAGGTTAACTAATGTTTAATCAATAATTTAGATAACATTTCAGACCTAAAGAAAGACATGCAATAGGTAGATTTAGCTCTTGCATAATGTATGTTTAATATTACTTAAACTTTTTAAAACCATTATAATCTAGTAAACATCTCGAGTATCTGATGCCATGGAGAGTTGTTTTGTTAATTAATCTTTAATTGATAATGTATATAACATTTAAGGCCTAAAGAAAGACCTACAATAGGCAGAGAACTCTTGAATAATGTATGTTTAATATTACTTACACTTCTTAAATACATTTAGGCCTACTATTAGATTCAAGATGGCTACGATGTCTGTTAAAGTTATGTTAGTTCTGGTTCTAGTTGGATTTCTCAGTCACCAAGGTAAGCTTAATATAAGTTTTTACCGATATTTATAGCACATGTGGAACTGCGGCGACTCAATAAGTAAGGCGTTGGCTCGCTAAAGCCTAGCTCGGGACCCGCTACAGGCAGTCTACGTGGAAATTTTTTTAGTAAACCCGGGCTCACAATCCGCCGTGCGTGTTTTGCGACGCAATACCCCTCGTAGTGTATCGTTTGATTAGACTGCAGAATTGAAAGCAAATTTCTGTTCCAAATTATGACTGGTCAAGAGTCGGATAAGTTAATTAATAATTTATATAACATTTCAGGCCGCAAGAAAGACCTACAATAGGCAGATATAGCTCGTGCATAGTGCATGTTTAAGTATTTTATACATTTTGTATTTGAAAGTTATTGGTGTAACGTATGGCGACGTGGAGATGTCCAAATTATTAGCGGCAATGATGGCATACGATAGAAGTGAGCAGACAACACATAACGATTTGAATATGGCCGACACTAAGAGCGATACCGCGATTGGTGCCAGTGGTAAGTGCCAATTTTGTTAAATGAACTACTGTTCTGCTCGGGGCTACTGAAAACGGGCATACGCCATACAATGTGCTATGAAGGAAATTTTGCCCGCGCACGGGCACTATGGCCTCCCCTTATATCAAATTCCTACTGCCAAGGGATCTTTTACGAGCACACCAATGTATTCACGGGTCCTTTATTCTGAGCGAAAATATTTGAAGGTTTGACAGGATGTGTGCACTGATTGTAACCACCGCACTGGTTGTTCGAAGCTTAGTTTTGCTACACCATTAAAGATTGAATCATTAAATAGCTGAACCGTCCTAATCTACTTAAAACCGAGAGAGAGAGAGAGAGAGAGAGAGAGAGAGAGAGAGAGAGAGAGAGAGAGAGAGAAATGGGGTTTAACGTCCACTCGACACAACTAGGTCACTTCGGGACTAACATATGGTTTTTAATTTTATTTCAATAATTCGCTTGCGCGTTGGGGTCTTTAACAGTGGGAGGAAACCGGAAGGCCCGGAGGAAACCCACGAGGTTGAGAAGGCGCCCCTATCTCCATGCCACATACGCTCACACCAGGGATCGAAACCACAGCCGCAAGCCAGAGGTGACCGGCCAGCTAGAGGTCGAAGCGCGGCACTCTAGACCATTAGGCCACCACCCCCCCCCCTCTTTAAAACCAGGCCCATCAGATGGTCTAGAGAGTAGATTATGGTCTTGTCATGTTAATAAATATCTAATTAATAATTTAGATAACATTTAAGGCCCAACGAAAGGCAGATTTAGCTCCTGCATGATACCTGTTTAAGTGAAATGAAATGGGGTTCAGCGTCCGACTGGACTAATAAAGACGGACATTCGTCATACAGTGTGGCATCTACAGAATACAATAAAAACTTGAAAGGACTATAATTTAGCATTTATTACATAATGCCTTTTTCATTGAATGATCTATTTAATATTAATAGAATATTTTAAAATTGAAAATACGAAATTGCAAACTAATGGAATAATAATACTTTTAGAATTGAGCGAAACCACATATTTTATATGGAATTGATTATGTTTGAAAAAACTTGATTAAATCATTTATATAGTCTGGTATCCAATAAATATGGCCAGGCTTTCAAATTTGAAAAAAAAATAATTAAATTTTGTATGGCGGTCCAACGAATATACATACAAAACTTAGGAAGCCTGTCTAATGTTAGTTCCGCTTGAAAACAGACACTAAGCTAGTTGACCGACATTTTAAGTCCAAAATCGAGAGACAGAGCGAGAGAGAGAGAGAGAGAGAATGGGGTTTAACGTCCACTCGACACAAACTTGGCCATTTATGGATTAACTTATGGTTTCAATTATATTTCAATAATTCGCTTGCGCGTAGGGGTCTTTAGCAGTGGGAGGAAACCAGAGTGCCCAGAAGAAACCCACGAGGTTGAGAAGGCGCCCCTATCTCCATGCCACATACGCTCACACCAGGGATCGAAACCACAGCCGTAAGCCAGAGGTGACCGGCCAGCTAGAGGTCGAAGTGCGGCACTCTAGACCACTAGACCATCCCAACCCCCCGAAACGTAGTATAATATGGCGGCCATTTGGGACAGAGGTCCATTCTCAAAGTATGCAGTAGACGGATCTCTGAGTGCATAGTGATAAACATATTCAGACTTTCAAATTTGAAAAAAAAAATATGAATTTTGTATGGCGGTCCAATAAATATGTTCAGAGTTTCAAATGGGTAAAACGAGAGAATAAAGAGTTTAATTGAAATATGTTGTATTAATAGAATGTTATCAGGTATAAATATCGTTCGTTTAAACAAGTCCCAACAGTTACACCGTCTTCATTAGTCCAGTCGGAGTAGAACAGTAGGACGTTAAACCACATTTCATTTCAACATTTACCGGTCTATTTGACGTGGCAGAAACAAAGTGGTGAGTCGTTCATTTACATTTCAACCGGGGGCTTGAGTGGCGTTGAGTCTCGTGGCGTGGTTTAGATTCCCGCTTGTACGTGACTATAGGAGTAGGGTCGCCTGTCCAACCGTGTGGGTTTTCGCCGGGTACTTATAAATAGCATTATGCAAGAGCAAAATCTGCTTATTACAGGTCTTTCTTTAGGCCTGAGATGTTATCTAAATAATCAATTAGACATTAATTAACATATCCAGACCATAATAAACTCTTGGTGTCAAGGCTAGCCTTCGATGTTGGCGGATTAAATTCCTATATGCCGCTTAATGGCCATTGATAATTAAATCAATCAAGTGGATAATCGAGACTATGCTGTTTATATTAATGATTTGAGTAATGATGATCGAGGCTATGTGAATATTTCACTGGCTTTGATCTCGGCTAATAGTGGATCAATTTGACTGAAATTTTCAGAGAGAGAGAGAGAGAAATGGGGTTTAACGTCCACTCAACACAACCAGGTCATTTCGGGACTAACATACGGGTTTTTTTTTAATTTTATTTCAATAGTTCGCTTGCGCGTAGGGGTCTTTAGCCGTGGGAGGAAACCGGAGTTCCCGGAGGAAACCCACGAGGTTGAGAAGGCGCCCCTATCTCCATGCCACATACGCTCACACCAGGGCTCGAAACCACAGCCGCAAGCCAGAGGTGACCGGCCAGCTAGAGGTCGAAGCGCGGCACTCTAGACCACTAGGCCATCCCAACCCCCTGAAATTTTCAGCAAATTACCTTTACATTATCTAGTTTTTAACTATTATAGTGAGAACTGCCATCTCTTTATCTTATCTCCCATAATTTAACTTTATGTTTGGATGGCGTTGATTCAAGTGGCGTGGTTTCGATTCTCCTCTTGTGGGTTTTCTCCGGTTACTCATGTTTGGGTCTAAGGTATGCGCTTCAGACCACAAGGCCTCTCATTGAGTCATCTGGCGCGGTTTCGATTCTCTGCTTGTACGTGACTAGGAGTAAGGTCGCTTGTCCAATCTCGTTGGTTTTCTCCGGGTGCTCCAGTTTTCTCCCACTGCTAAAGATCTCTTACGCACCAGCGAATTATTGTGGAATAACAAAAAGTAACCATAGCATAGTCCCATAGTGATGTTGATTACATCTCTCTCTCTCTCTCTCTCTCTCTCTCTCTCTAAAAAAAAGACGTGTTTCTTTTACGTTTCAGAATAGAGCTCAGCGTTTTAGAATTAAAAGTTTTCTTTGTCTACCTCTCCCCTCCCCGTCTTTCTCTCTCCCTCTCTCTCTCAGACCTAGTCACCCAGTTCCTTACTCACATGGACTCGCGGTGACTCAGTGGTCTCACCGTGACTCATTTAACTCAGTATATAAGGCGCTGACCCAATATCCAGACTCGATCTCGGCGTTGGCTCAAAATATATTAGAATGTAAAACCACATTTCATTTCATTTATATTGGGATTGACATTTTCCCCCAAGAATGTTTCTATAATGATTTCAATTTTATTCAATACATTTAGGCCTACTATTAGATCCAAGATGGCGACGATGTCTGTTAAAGTTATGCTAGTTCTAGTTCTGGTTGGAATTCTCAGTCACCATGGTAAGTTTAATATTTTAGCATTGTGAGAGAGATGGAAAAGACAGAGGGAGAGAGGGTGGGGGAAGGGAGAAGAGAAAGAGGGGTGGAACGCCTCTCTTTCTCTCTCTCTCTCTCTCTCTCTCTCTCTCTCTCTCTCTCTCGTGAATTTCTCCATTTCTTTTGTAACTAAGACGTATTCATCCGCCGCTACACTCGCCACCCTCGCTATTTATTAATTTATTGTGCCACCATTACAGTGTGAGATCCCCAATCTTCTAATGAGATTACATTATTGAAAATAAATTATTGTTTCTATCTCAAAGTTAATGGCGGCATGTGGGACTACTTTATAAAAACGAATGACGTCGATAAGGACGGTGTGTTAAAGGGCGATGAGGAGATGGCAAAGTTAAAGGCGTCGCTGATGAAACTAGGTAAAGACGAGAACGCAGTACAAACGGCCATTGATTCGGCTGATACGGACTGGAATGAGGAGATTAGCGCACAAGGTATTGTATTTTACTCACAAGTTATTGTATTTTACTCACAAGGTATTGTATTTCACTCACAAGGTATTGTATTTCACTCACAAGGTATTGTATTTCACTCACAAGGTATTGTATTTCACTCACAAGGTATTATATTTAACTCACAGGGTATTGTATTTCACTCACAAGGTATTGTATTTCACTCACAAGCATTGTGTAAGCCTAAATCTACCTATTGCAGGCCTTTCGCTGGGCCTTAAATGTTGTATAAATTATTAATTAAACATTTATAAATATGACAAGACCATAATCAACTCCCTTGGCCATCAGACGGCCCCGATTATAAGTATATTAGAACGGTTGTGCCTTTTAATGATTTAATTTAAATCTGGGGAAGCGAGGCTAAGACTCGAATGACCAGTACGCTGCTTACGATCAAAACTACAACCATTGATAACTTAGCTCAAAAAAAAGTAATTTGAATGAAAATTTCAATATATTCATTTTGTATTATCTGATTTCGAACTATTATAGCAGGAAATGCCATTTCTTTATCTAAATCTTACATAATGTATCTTTAAATGGATGGCGGGTGATGATGAAATGAAATGGGGTTTAACGTCCTACTTCTCGGCTCCGAACTGGGCCAATGAAGACGGGCGTGCGCCATACAGTGTGCTATAAGGGAAATTTTGGCCCAGACAGCGGCACTAAGTCCGACTCTTATATCCAATTCCAACTGTCAAGGGATCTTTACGTGCACGCTAATGTGTACACTAGACCTCGGTTGTCGTCCTATCCGAACGACTAGACAGCTGCCCTTGTCAGGCCTTCCAGGTGAATATGAAAATACCACTCTTCCCCACCTCTGTTCTAAGGCTTTTTTGGAAACCATTACCTTCTATTTTCCAACATGATTCTTTATTTTTCGCCAAAAAGGAATCATTTCTCGCCACACCTGACACAAATTTATAATAATTCAACACTATTTTCATATAGAATTTTGCGATTAAAATCATGCGGTCCACACATATTCGAGTCATATAATGGCTGATCAGTTCACACATATTTTGTGGACGATTTTAATCGCAAAATTCTACTTGAAAATAGTGTGGCGGGACATAATTCGCTATGGCTAACAATGAAGAATCACGGTGAAAAATAGTCAGCAAGAATTTCAAATTAGCCCTAGAATAAAGGTGGGGGTGAAGAGGTATTTTCGTATTGTAGCTATATAGAGATGGATAGGAACGGAAATTAAAAAATTAAATTGGGCGCTATTTGGTACACCTTCAGAAACCCAAAGGAACTTTCTCCGTCAGCGCTGGGATCAAACGGCGGAGTTCCTGGTAAGAGAGTCAGAGTTTTAGTAAAATGGCCAAGGCTTATTTGACTAATGTATGTTTGAGCCACCGTGGCCCAGTAAATAAGATGCTGGTTCACTCCCGGTGTTGGCCCAGAAAGTTCATCGGGATTTCCGACGTGCTTTCCCCTTGCCAACGGTGTAGAACGGAGGGCCTGGCAAGGACAGCTGTCTAATCGTTCGAATGTGACGACAAACCGAGGTCTCGTGTACAGATTGGCGTGCACGTAAAAGAACCCATGGCAGCTGGAATTTGATATATTATTATAAGAGTAGGTCGTAGCGCCGCTGCCCGGGCAAACATTTCCCACAAAGCACACTTTACATGTTGTATTTCCGTCTACATCAACCCAGTTTAGGAGCAGAACAGTAAGACGTTAAACTCTATTTCATTTCATTCTAGTCGCCTGTCCAACCTCGTGGGTTTTCTCCGGGTCCTCCGGTTTCTTCCCACTGCTAAAGACCCCTCTACGCGCAAGCGAATTGTTGAAATAAAATTAAACCATATGTTAGTCCAGAAATGACCTAGTTTGTGTCGAGTGGACGTTAAACCCCATTTCTCTGCCTCTCTCTCTCACTCATTTCATTCTAATCTATGCAATAAAACCTTAAATACAATTTTATGTTTTCAGAATATGGAAGAATGAGATCGGAGTTGTTGAACTCACGTAAATAAATAAAATTTGAATTATACAAAATGCACTCCATTTTTATTATCATTTGTGTTTTTTGTTCCAAAATGAGTATATCGGGGGGGGGGGGTACTTTTCATATGGAAATGAAACGATATAATGTGTGTTTAAAGTCCCACTGTTCCGCCGACCCAGAGAGAGAGAGAGAGAGAGAGAGAGAGATAGAGAGAGAGAGAGAGTACATACTGGGTTATGTAATCATCGAAGGTCAAAATAATCACGGTTCCGCTGAAGACGTCGCTGAAATGAAATGAAATGGAGTTTAACGTCCTACTGTTCTGCACTGACTCGGCAAATGAAGACAGGCATTCGCGGCTATGGCCTACTTTTACATCAAATTCCAACTGCGAAGGTGTCTTCTTTTTCGTGCATGCCAATACGGCACCTCGCTTATGGACCCATCCCAACGACTAGACAGTTGTCCTTTTCAGACCCTCTGTCCTGCATCACTGACAAGGGGGGGAATCACTCCGGAAACGCACGTATCGAATACGGGACAGTCATTCAGGTTAGCGAGTCAACGTCTAACTCACTGAGCCACTGTGGATCTATTGTAAATGACCTAGTTTGTGTCGGGTGGACGTCAAACCCCATTTCCCGGATCCATTCACTTGATTTGATATTTGTTTATTTTTTGCAATGTCTCTTTTCTGTCCTATACGCAGGTTTGTCTTGTAGATTTTTGTTTTGCGTGTAGTGCGGTCCTCCTGCACTTACTATTATAGCATTGATCAGACGGATGTGAATTGGGCTCAAGCAATATACGGCTAGTTAACTGAAACTACAGCATGACCACGTCCATATTCCAACGCACTGTCTTTCTGCGCACATATAACTATTTAGAGATATCAAATGAATAGTCCAGGGGCCTATTTCACGAAATTTTAACTAAGATAAGATCCCAATTTTAGTAATTTGATTGGATAATATTAGATTGATTTTAGTGCTTAGCCAATCAAAATTGGAGTATCTACTAAAATTTGATTTTATCTTAAGTTAAAATTTCGTGAAACAGGGCCCAGGCCCCGAGTTCATAAAGCATTCTCAGACTTAAGTCAAGAATTTATTCAAAATTGATCGCCTTTTTGTAACTAAAATATAACTCTTTATAAAACTTTTGTTGTTTTAATGAGAAACTATGTGCAAAGTTTGTATTTCTGGATGAAAGATATTTCTTATAGCCTAAACAGTTACTGCAAGTTGAGTAAATTCTTAACTTAAGTCTGAGAATGCTTTGTGAACTGGGGGCCAGGAGAAGAACGATCTAAGTCACCTTTTCCACGAACTCCAGTTAATGGCGCCAGCTTGTAGCAAATAGTATAAGTTTTCTGTGAAACAATCAATTTCAGGTAAATCGGAGTCCCATCGAACCAAGGCCTTTCTGAAATGACCTCCCGGGCAAATACAAGTCCATTGTACCTTTTATTTAACCATAAGTTGCCTGAAAAATTGAAGTAATTACGGTTCGTGTTAAACATCATTTTGAAGTTGTAATTAAACCCACTAGTTGTTCTGTTTGCGTCAAGCATTCTCGTCCAAAAGTCTATTTCGCGTTTTATGCGAAAAGACAAAAATGTGACTTAGATCGTTCTTTCTCTGGGCACTTCATATGCATTTCCTTGTATAACAGCAGCTACAGGCCTAAATGACATAAGGCCTATTTATGAATAGCCCCGAGACGGATAAAAAGTAGGGACTACTTTAGAATGTTATAACGTTATTAAACCAGTGTTGAAATCAGTTGGTGTCGGCATACCTTTTATCTTTTCATCGTTTACCGTGAAATAAAGTAATGCAGCTTTACATGCGTGCCAATATTTCTCGATATTATAACATAATATTTTTGTACATCTTTATTTCGTTTCGTTTTTTTATACTTTCGATGGCCTACACTACATGAAGATCTGGCCAGATGTAGCGATAGGTCACGTCAGTGGTCATACAAGCGACTTTTGACAGACATTTGATTAACCAATCAGTATTCTAAAGCTCGTCGTAAAAGACCGTTTCATTGTATAATCCCTCACATCCAGAACAAGTCAATAATAACAACTCTTCAAGATCCTAGTGTGGTAAAGACAAATAAAACGAAATTATGAACTATAAAAAACGAAACGAAATAGGATCTGTGTTATAATCGGATTGTATATATGTTGTTATACATGGAAATCAATATGAAATATATCTGCTATTAATATCTCATACATATAAACTTATATCCAAACCGTATATCCAATATGGCCAACTTTATTGCCTCATAGATATCTCATTACCAGCCGAGCTAAAATTGATCGGAAAATCCGAAATTCAGAAATAATGAAGGCAGATTTGATAGCTTTTTGTACTTACACAATTTAGAAACAGAATTACGTTTTAATCAAAATAATAATAAATCCCTCATATCTGCTCAGATTATTTGAATTCATACTTTGGAAGCAATTTAAACGTAAATTAGAAAATTTGTCAACAATTTTCCGCTTGACTGTATATGTGATCCAAGATGTGTTTTTGATTAGACTATTATTAACGGCGACAGTTGTATAAAAACGACGGGTCGCGCCCTGTCGATATATATCATCTATTTATTTCTTTACAGGTAAGTGTCATTTTTTTTTGTCTTCAAACACAATTGCAATATTTTATTCACGTTATGGGAGATGTTAGTTGTAGGCCTTCGGGGAGATTCGGGGATTTCCGGAGTCCAGACAAGGCCGTATGTAGGATTAATTAAAACCGACCGACTGATCAGTGCTTCAAGGGCATCACTGTGTGATCATTATCAAATTATTTGTTGGGGTGTGGGGGGCATTTCTCGGGGCGTCTTAATTTTCTGGGGGTGCAATGTACCTCCTGCACCCCGCTAGGTACGGCCCTGAGTCCACACTGGTCGCCCTATATGAATGTGTATTTTGGTGAATACTAACCCTAACCCTTTTAAGAGTGGTAAAAGGGTAAATTGGATTCAAGTTCAGTTTTCTAGAAAGGGTTAGGGTTAGTATTTCCCAAAATACTCATATATATAAAGCGGCCAGTGTGGAATCCGGAAATTCCCGTACCCCCCCCCCCCCCCCAACCGTCCTGTTGAAATGTCAATACTGATAAATGTGTTACTATATGATTCGGTATAAGAAAATGAAATGGGGTTTAGCGTCCGACTGGGCTACTGAAGGTGGGCATTGGTCATGCAGTGTGCTATTGGGGAATTTTGCCCGGACAGCGGCACTACAGCCTACTCTTATATCGAATTCCAGCTGTAAATGACTTTTTTTTACCTGCACGCCAATTTGTAGACGGGGCCTCTGTTTTTCGTCCAACGCGAAGGACTATACGTTGTCCCTTGCCAGGCTCCCCATTCTACAGCACTGACAAGTGGAAACCACGCTGAACTTTCTCGGTCAACACCGGGAGCGAAACCGTATCCCCGCAGGGTTGTGGTTGGGGTTGGGGGTGGGACGGAGGAATAGATGTTAGCCCATGAAGCGTATTTACTTGTTCTGTAGCCGGGAACCACAATTGCTAAAAGATAATGTTAACTGTGGATTTATTGCAAGAATGTTTTTAGAATCAACTGGCTGGAAGACATCGGACATACGGAATTCGAGATTTTTCAAGCCCGGCCTTCACTTGTCAGTGTGGGGCTCGTGATGTGGTGTCTTAAGCGTTGATTTCATCTGGAAAATATTACAAAATACTTTCGTGTTCAGCGCCAGATTAAGTCATTGGTTTTAGGAGCAGAAGCCTAGGAACCCCTTAAGTTGAAAGTTATCATGAATAGGAAAAATTCTCTATATGTATTTGCTATTGAAAAGAGTTCATTTGATATACTGTATATTTATAGTAAGCATACTACGACAAAGAAGAAACAATTTCCTAATTTTTGCAGAAATTTGTTTCCAAAACATTACGTAAAGCAAATCTTTGAATTTAAAATTGTTGCTATCCTCATAGTTACTCATGGAATTTTGATCCCGCTCTCACTGTGCTCAGTTTCAGGAAATCAGTGAAGTCATGGTTCTGTCGGCTGGAAAACTTTTAGCCTGTTTGTTGGTTGTGGCTGTAGTTACCGTACATGGTAAGTCCGTTCATTTTAAAGATTCTATTCTGCTGCAAAACAGGTATATCTTTCCCGAAAGCTTACCACGCTGTCCTCAGTCTCCAAGAACCGTTGCTTCATTATCATAATAACTATAAACTGGGGAGCTTCTGGGTAACCAAGATCCCCAGCTAGAACGACCATCGAGAATGAGCTTTCCGGAAAACCGCCAGAGATGGATTGGGAAAGAGTCTGTTATTGCGGTAGACTCGAGAAATTGGGTGGCCGAATGGTTAGCGTGTGCCCGCTGTATCGTAAGGTCTGTCATTGAGTAAACTGGCTTGATTTCGATTTCCCGGTTGTACGTCCCCTGTCCAACCTCATTTGTTTTCTCCGCCCCCCCCCCTGCTAAAAACCCTTCGCGCAAATTGAACATGTGTTAGTCTCGAAATGACCTAGTGTGTGTCGATTGGACGTTAAATATCACCTCCTCCTCTTTAAAGTAGCTAAGTCTCTAACTCAGTATCACTCCAAAGTCTTACACATTGAAAACACGAATTATTTGTCAATGCAAATCAACATTGATGTTGTTATCTTACCTTGAAGAGGTAGACTTCTGATATCCAATTCTTAAGACAAAAAGACATTTTAGCGTTGGTACACGAATCGGTTACCATGGTGCGTTTCAGCATCATTTGTAACAAGTGACCAGAAAGAACGAGGCTAGACATAATAAATTCCACAAATCATATTAAACGGCAACGACATAACTTATCCGGAGAGCATGCGCAATATACTGGAATAACCTGACACTAGAGATTGGATTTCGCTGGACATAACTGAATGTAGTTCATATACAATAATATTACATTATCATATGCGTTGCGACCCATTTGGGTCAATTTATTAGCGATTTAGTCCCTTTAAGTTCATCCCAAGGTAATATTTATAATACAATGGTTATTGACAGTAAATGGTATGTGGGCGATGTTTATGCAGAGTATTGACTTGGATAATGATGGCGTGTTAAAGGGCGCAGCGGAGATGGCGAAACTGAAAGACTCTTTGATGAAAACTGGTGAAAGTTCTGACAGTGCTCAGAAAGCCATAGATAGTGCTGACACTAACTTTGATGGCGAAATCGACGCTGATGGTAAGAAGCATATACTGCATTTACATCTGGTTTAGGATTCAGAAAATAAGACGCTGACTCGCTGACCAGGATATTTCGGGTTGGCCGAGAAATTTCTTCGGAATTTTCCGGCGTGTTTTCCCCTTGTCGGCGGCCCTCATTGGCCGAGAAAGTTCACCAAGCTTTTCCGGTGTGGTTCCCCCTTGTCAGTGATGCAGGGCGGAGGGCCTGACAAGTACGGCTGTGTAGTCGTTCGGATGGGACGAAAAACCGAGGTTTCGTGTACCGATTGTCGTGCATATAAAAGACCTCTATACAGTTGGAATTCGATATTAGAATAGGCCGTAGTACCGCTGTCCGAGCAAAATTACCCTCATAGAACACTGTATGGCGTATGCCCGTCTTCATTAACCCAGACTAGGAGCAGAAGAGTAGGATGTTAAACCCTATTTCATTTCATTTCGTTGTTAGTGGTGCAGGACGGAAATGAAATGAAATAGGGTTTAACGTCCAACTGTTCTGCATCGATTGGGCTAATGAAGACAGACTGGCATATGTCATATATACGTTGTGCTATCAGCCTACGGGGGTTGGGATGGCCTAGTGGTCTAGAGTGCCGCGCTTCGACCTCTAGCTGGCCGGTCACCTCTGGCTTGCGGCTGTGGTTTCGAGCCCTGGTGTGAGCGTATGTGGCATGGAGATAGGGGCGCCTTCTCAACCTCGTGGGTTTCCTCCGGGCACTCCGGTTTCCTCCCACTGCTAAAGACCCCTACGCGCAAGCGAATTTTTGAAATAAAAAAACGTATGTTAGTCCCGAAATGTTGTGTCGAGTGGACGTTAAACCCCATTTCTCTCTCTCTCTCTCTCTCTCGCTATCAGCCTACACTTATTTCGAATTCCAACTGCCAAGGGTTCTTTTATCTGCACACCGACAGTTACACCAGACCTCGATTTTACGTACAATCCGAAAGACTAGACATTGATGCACCACTGATGGTAAGCAGCATATACATGTATTGAATGGACAATCGATATACTGTTTAAAATCCACTCAGCATTTCTTTGTGGGATTTGTTAGGGTTTTTTCAATTTTTCAAGAGTTGGCGCGATTCCATTTGACATCATTTGATTCAAATAACCTTGAATAGTAAGTGCAGGAGGACCGCTCCACACAAAAACGTATATTGAAATCAAGTGAATGGATTCTGGCACCAGTCGTAAGCATCCACTGCGGTCTACAATGGAGGGATTAAAATAAAACTCAAATTGATTAAAACCACTTCCTATTTCGTTTCGGTTGTTATAGTTCAAAATTTCGTTTAACTTGTCTTTACTACACTAGGATCTTGAAGAGTTGTTGTTTAACTTGTGTTCTGCCTGAAGTGAGGGATTAGTCAATGAAACGGTCTGTTACGGCGCTCTATTACGGAAATGTGCGTAATCTACTAGAAAAATCAATGCTGGTTGGTTAATCGAATGTCTGACGTCATAGGGTCAAAAGCCTCCAGTAGGACCAATGACGCGACCTTTCGCTACACCCGGTCAGATCTTCGTGTAGTGTAGGCCATCTAAAGTGAAAAAACGAAACGAAATATAATGTATTATAATCAAATTGAATAAAACTCTTACGGTAGAGATAAGGTTTGGCATCCGCTTCTTTTTCTTTGACTCGGTGAAGTCAATTAATCCTTGACTATTTCACAATAATATTTTTTTATTATTATTTTTAATACTTTCCGTCGTTTTTATTGCATACGAGACTTTAACCCTTATATAGGGTGGATGGCCGAATGGTTAGCACGTGCGTGCTGTATCATAAAGCCTGTCATTGAGTCAACTGGCATGGTTTCGAATCCCCGGTTGTACGTGACAAGGAGTAGGGACGCCTGTCCAACCTCCTTGGTTTTCTCTCAGGTCCTCTGGTTTCTCGCACTGCTAAAGACCCCTACACGCAAGCGAATTATTGAAATAAAATTAAACTCTATGTTTGTCCCGAAATGGCCTAGTTTGTGTCGAGTGGACGTGAAACCCCATTTCTCCTCCCTCTCTCCCTCTCTCTCTCTCGGTCTCTCTCTATCTCTCTTTAATCCTTATATGTATACCTTTGGTCAGATTGTGCCGTATCACTACTTGGGTGTCAATAAAATGTGTACAGCCTTACGAATTTGTACTGTGTGCCATTTTAACATCTATTAGAAATGGTTAGGGTGGGGAGGAGAGTGATAACATGTCTGAAATTAATGCTATGTGTAATATCTTATTTTCAGAATATGGCGAGTTGAGGACGAATTTATTGTAAATCTACAGAAATAAAATGTATAACACTATACGTGCTGTGGTTTCTTCTGTTATTAATACGAGGAGTGGGGGATTTTGAAGGTGGAATTTAGGGGATCCTTCGATTAGTTACAAGGCAGTGGCGGATTAAGCTCCACCAAGGCCCGAGGCGACAGTTTCTGGAGGGCCTATTTAAAAAGGCGTGGGCCTAATTAATTTCGGGTCAGGGCCTATGTTGATTCCCGTTGGGCCTAAACCCCACCCCCTAACATTCATTGTCTATGCGTTTTTAATCGTATCGGACAAGTCTAAAAAAAATTTACGAAATCTTTGGGCCTGAGGCTGCAGCCTCATCAGCCTCGCTGATAATCCGCTACTGTTACAAGGTGTAGGCATCTCACAATGGAACTAAGATGGCCTAGCTGACCAGTCACCTCTGTCTTGTGGTCGTTGTTTCGATCGTTGGTGTGAACGTTTGCGATTACGGGATATGGGTGCCTTCTCGACCTTTTGGGTTTACTCTGTGGGTACTCCGGTTTCCTCCCACAGCAAAGACAAAATAAGACAACTTGGCTGCGATATCACCGTCGGTGGAGGCGGACGTTAAACACTAAGGACAACAACAATGGGATTATGACTACATGAACGTAATTTTCTCCCTTTTGCATGGCAATTTTGATCACAATGAAAAAGCGAGGGGGTGGAGATTTGTTATAAATTGACGAACTACATTCATGTTAGTGTACAGAGCCGTAACTTGGTCAGAGCAACGCGGGGGCGGGAAGTGTTCTCAGGGGTGTGTAAAATTGACGAACAATTTATATCTATTGTTTTAAGGTCGACAATTTTTTCACAGGGCGGGTGGGGGGGGGGGGGCGAAACGTTTTACCCCGCCCCCTCTAGTTACGGGCCTGGCAGTGCATCGTAGCTACCTATTTTGGTTAGCAGGACCAAGGAGAGGGTGGGGCGATGCAGCCGGCATATCAATCCGGAGCCTATGAAGCCTTAGGGGCCCATGAATATCTATTTAACGTTTCATAACATCAACATGATCAGTATTCGTGCCGGAGCGCCCCTATCAGAACCCCTTAAGGTAAAACCCCTTTTTTACATAGTTGACAGTATTTTTATTTTCCAGCCTATACATTACGTCAGAATATGCTAAACCCTGGAGACCTGGCTCCCGAGTTCATAAAGGATTCTCAGACTCGGATTTTCGGGTCATCCGAACGACTATACACCGTCCCTCGACAGGCCCCTGTCCTGCACCACTGACAAGGGGGGACAACGCCAATGCAGGGATCCAATACCCGACCCCCAGGTTAACAAGTCAATGTCTTACTCACTGAGCCAGCGTGGCTCTCAATTACAAGTTGAATTTCAGGCTAATATAAACAGTCGATGGTATGAATAAATTCCTTTCTTATTAAACGATTGAAAAAGTTTTGTTCTGGCATCGATCGTCTGCTGTAAATCTGTTGATCTCACTGCCCAGATGTGACCAGATTTACACGTTAGATGTCTCTTAATATATGTACAGCCATGTTGGGTGACACCTAATCTCCCTGATATAGCAACACCAACGATCGGCGGTTCACAGTTCGGCAGAATAAGAGTTGATACACAAATCTTGAGAAATTCGACAAACAGCAAAGTCGGAAAGGTGAGACTGTTCATTATTCAATTTTTGATTTTGAAATTCCAAAACATATTACGAACTATCTTATCATCTTGGATGAAAGGGAATTTTGGATTAGACAATCTAATTAAAGTACAGATATGTTTTGTTAAAAACCTATTTTTTTAAAAGCCATTCCAATTGTTAAATGCTTAAATGTTTTCAGAGGGTTTTTTCCTCATACCATATTTTACTCTAATTGTGTATTTTTACCATAATATAATAGCGCGTTGTATAATAGGTATTCTGTAAATAAATTATTATTATTTCGTTTCGTGTTTTTTATACTTTCAATGGCATCTACTCTTCATTGGAAACGTTTTTGCCGTTCATTAGAAACTTGTTTGCCGTTCATTAGAAACTTGTTTGCCGTTTTAAAAACACCATTAGAAAGAGAGAGAGAGAGGGTGTCAGAAGAAAATGTCCCTTTGTTTAATTTTAGAATTACATATATAGTTGTGCCGATTCATAAAAGAGAAATTTGAGTTTTGCTGGAAATTAATAATTTTTGAATAATTTGATCAATATATTTGTTTTCTTTTGATTCTTTTTTATGAATTGTATCAACAATTTCTTAATTTCAGATATTTTTAAAACAATTTGATCTGGTTGGTGCATATAGATTTCTCACTCACTATGTCACGGCTTCTAAATATCTCGTTACTGGTCGTTGTGGTAATTGTGACGTCATTGTATGGTAAGCCTATTTGTTTTATTCTCCGTCTGAAATGAAATGGGGTTTTAACTGCCTACTGTTCTGCTCCTATTGGGAACGACACCCTTGTTTAGATTTAGGAAAAATGTGGAATTGCAAATTGTAAACGAACCAAAATGAAATGAAATGGGGTTTAACGTCCTACTCTTCTGCACCTAACCTGGGCTAATGGAAGACGGGGTAAACGAACCAGGCCCGGGTTGGTGCAAGGGAAATAACACCAATATAAAGTAAAATGAAATGAGAGTTTAACATCTTACTTATCTGCTCCGACAAGGCTTCTGAAGACGGCATACGCCATACAGTGTGCTATGAGGGGATTTTGTCCAGACAGCGGCACTACGGCCTACCCTTATATCGAATTCCAACTACCAATGGATCTTTTACGTGCACGCCAATGTGTACATGGGATGTTGGTTTTAATCAGATTATTATTTTGGACTACTTTATTTATTCAAGTTGTATTATTATGAATATTATACGTCTACTTCTAAAAGTCACGGGAGTTTGGATGGCGGAATGGTCAGCATGTGCGTGTTGTATCATAAAGCCTGACATTGAGTCAACTGGCGTGGTTTTGAATCCCCGGTTATACGTCGATTGTCCTACCTCATGGGTTTTCTCCAAGTACTCCGGTTTCCTCCCACTGCTAAAGACCCCTACACGCAAACGAATTATTGAAATGTTATCAAACCATATCATGTTTATAGTCTCGACCTAGTTTGTGTCGAGTGGACGTTAAACCCCATTTCTCTCTCTCTCTCTTCGATATTGACTGGATTAGAATCCCATATGCTGCTTAACGGCGATTGAAATTAAATTTAAGATCTGGATAATCGGGACTATGCTATTTATTGTATTGACTTAGGTATGATGGTCGAGGCTAACTGGAAATTGTAATAGGCCTAGCTTAAATCTCGCTTCATAGTGGATCAATTTGACTGAAATTTTCAGAAAATTACCTTTACATTATCTAGTTTCAACTTTTATAGTGAGAACTGCCAACTCTTTATCTAATCTCCCATAATGTATCTTTAATCTTGTTTATTTTAAGCCGATATGTGGCACAGGTGGGCGGGATTTATGCAAGAACACGACTTGAATAAAGATGGCGTCATAAAAGGTGACGCTGAATTCGCCAATCTACGTCACTTCTTCCTTCAAGAAAAAATACCGGAAGCGAAAGTGGAAGCAGTCCTGCGTAATTGTGATGAAAATGGCGACATGACTATAGATCCAGAAGGTAAACTCAAGCCTAATATTTAAAGCAGCCACCATCTTGTACTGTACACCCTGGGTAGAAGTGGACGTTAAACCCCAGGAATTAACCAACTAACTTGTACTTTCTGGCCTCGCTTGTTTTCTTAGGGATTTCTGGTTTCACCTTCATCTCAGGCCATGTTAGTTCTGAAAAGAGGGTGGGTGGCCAAGTGGTTTAGTGCTTTAGGTCATCAGGTCTGTCATTGAATAAAGTGACACAGGGTCAAGGAGTCGGTTCATCTGTCCAACCCGTGGACTTTCTCCGCGTCCTCAGGTTTCCTTCCACTGCTAAAGACTTAAAATGTCGGTCAACTAGCTTAGTGTCTATTTCCAAGCGTAACAGACAACGGAGGTTTAGTATGGAGTCTTTTTAGAGATGCCATTAAAGATACATTCCCGGGTACAAACTGGGTGATTTGATGATATATTTGGACTAAAAACATATTCAAACTAATTTGCTTCAAATCCTTCTCAAAACACCGTAATTGCCAAGTATACCCTGCTATAAAAATCGATCAAAAGATGCCATGTTTGCATCAGGAGCTAGATTACCCCTCTCCATAATTATAGCAACGGCGGGGAAGACAGGGGTGAATTCGTTGCACACACACAAGACGATATTGTCAGTAAACGCTGACTTTTTATTAGAAATATCGAATCCTAATAAAATTCTCGGATTATCCACTGCCCTCATCTTTTTTGGTGATTTTTATTCCAGAAAGTGTTGTACGTCTAACTCTTCATAAAGTTAATCAACATGTACACAAAGCGCTCAAGTTCACGTGCAGCCTTCAACGTCACGGGTGCAGATATTCATAATTGTCGGGCTGTAGATTAAGGGAACCCTTACATTTTTGTCCTGTATACGCTCCATGGGTGTTTTTCACGGAATCCAGTGTTTTTCTAGTAAGATTGGATATCTCTACTTTCTATCTATACAAAAATTGTATAGGCAATAACCACCCGGTAAATGCTTTTCTGGGAACCCATCTTTAAGGCAACTGGATCAATTTTCGTTTTTCAAATATTGATGTATTTTCTTCCTTTTCAGAATATAGAGACATTCGAATTGAACTGTTAAACACTGACCACAAAGATGCAGCGGAAATTATTGAAAGTTAGATAATGTTTTGCCCACTCATATTAAAAATAAATATGGAAATTGTTCTGGTTTTTGTTTTTCATTTTGTTTTAAAAAATCTCTGGTTTATACACAGAATAACTGCACGATGAAAGAAAGACTGGAGAAACCATACAGCAATATAGCAGAGATTGTGTAATTGATAAGGCATTTTGGAGTTTAAATTGTTTGGTAAAAAACCCTAATTTTTAATTTGACTGATTTGTGTTACACGGTCGACGTATTGAGCTAAATTTTCAACTATAATGAACTTGATTCGACTTAATCTTTCAAATCAAAACTCCTCGGATTTGCTCGGTTTGGTTCCCCATTGTCAGTAGCCTAGTGTTGAGCGGAGGTTTTGGCAAAGGACAACGCATATTCATTCGAATGGTACGAAAAACCGAAGAGAAAATAAACAAAGCTGGTCGTTATTGCTATTACATTTTTTTTTTTTTAAAAAAAAAAAATAGGTAATAAAAAATGAAGGTTTTCAAAATTTCCATCAAATTACTTTATTCTGAGTTAGTTTGTGAATGGCTACTTTTATTAGGTTTCAGACAGCAGGTGCAATTAATGGAACACCGCAAATATTATAAAGGGAAATAATCTGTGTTTGATCAGGATTCAGACCACTAATATATTCTTATTGCGAATTAATGATATTATCTGGTTTCCGACAGCGAATGTAATTAAAGGTCAATATTGGTGTCAGACATTATCACATATCCTCCCACAGCCCCACATTACAACTTTTGATCTTCGAAGGAATTATCCATGAGAGGAAATTTGCCTGTGTATCTGTTATCATTCGTCACTTCAGTCAGTTATATAGAAGGATAACCCGTGTTTTCCTTTTGCGTTCGTCACTTCCCTTTCTTGAAATCTATATTACGCATCTATCGTAGCAATGATCTCTGTGTTAAAATTATATTTGGAACGTGTTCAATCAGTTCTGTCACATATGTGATGATGACTGATACCTCGTTTTTATTATATTTGTATATGAAGAGTACTGGGGAAGAACGATCTAAGTCACATTTTGGTCTTTTCGCTTAAAACGCAAAACAGACTTTTGGACGAGAATGTTTGACGCGAACAGAACAACGAATTGGTTTAATTATAACTTCAAAATGATGTTTAACATGAACCATAATTATCAATACAACTGACTTCAACTTTTCTGACAAATTATGGTTAAATAATTATGAAATTGATTGTTCTTCAGAAAGCTTATACAATTTGTTACCAGATGGCGCCATTACCTGGGGTTCATGGAAAAAGTTACTTAAATCGTTTTCCCCTGGTCTCTTCATATAAGAATAAAACAAGTTGTGTACAACTCTATTGGCCGTCTCCGTGAGTGATGTCACGCTTTTTCGGAAAATTTCAACTTGGTCGGTCGGGTGTGTAAGTGTTTAACGCAGATATGGCGGGCATTATATAATGTACTCAATATCCAAGCCATCCGGTGATCTAGATAGTTAATTATTGGATTATCGTATGAATAAATGTCTAAATGATAATTATTTATCATAACATCACTAATATTTGGAACCTAAAAATAGATACAAATGGTTCGTATACAATAAAGTAATGTGAATCTATATAAACTGATTTACATTCAATCGTTTCTGTTTTTACTCTAATTTCTAATCAGTTATGTTCGGCGAAATCTCAATCGAATGGTAATTTCTAGTATTTATTGCGCATCCGCTCCAGATAAAAATATCACGTCACCGTTTGACATGATTTGTGGAATATGTCTAGTCTGGAGTCCCTTGTTACAAATGGCACTGGAGCGCACTATGGTACATCATTCGTGTACCAACGGTAAAATGTTGATTTTGTCTTAAATATTGAATACCTGAAGTCCATCTTTTCGTGGTTAGATCACGTGGTGTTGAATTAAATTGACAAGTAATTCGTATTTTCAATGTCGAAGACTTTGGATGATATTGAGTTTGAGACTTAGCTACTTTAAAGTAAACCAAACGACCATACGAAGCTTGTGGTGTTTGTCTACGTTTAGTTCCGTTTGAGAACAGGCCGTAGAGAGAGAGATGGGGTTTAACGTCCACTCGACACAAACTAGGTCATTTTATTTCAATAATTCGCTTGCGCGTAGGGGTCTTTAGCAGTGGGGGGAAACCGGAGTACCCGGAGAAAACCCATGAGGTTAGACAGGCGACCCTACTCCTCGTCACGTACAACCGGGAATTCGAAACCACGCCAGTTGACTCAATGGCAGGCCATATGATATAGCGCGTGCACGTATAGCGCGTGCACGCTAACCATTCGGCCATCCAACCCACAAGATCAGACTGTAAGTGTGTCAGACTGTAAAACGCCCTGCAATACTCAGACATAGCTCTCGTATATAATGCCTCTTGAATTAATCCTCGATCAAAATGTCTTAATGTCTGCCATTGCATGAGTCGTGGCGTGGTTTCGATTCCCAGTCTGTACGTGACAAGTAGTGGGGTCGCCTGTCTAACCTCGTGGGTTTTCTCCGTGTCCAACAGTTTCCTTTCCTAAGACCCCTATGCGCTAGCCAATTATTGAAATAAAATTGAACCATGCGTTATTTCCGAAATGACCTAGTTTGTCTCGTTTGGAAGTTTAACTCTCTCTCTCTCTCTCTCTCTCTCTCTCTCTCTCTCTCTCTCTCTCTCTCTCTCTCTCTCTCTAATAATATTGTCTCTTTATTAAACTCTCTATCGCCAAGTCTTTATGTACTTATGTTATATAGGTGTCTTTATATTCAATATCTTATGTTATAGGTTTCCTAATACTCTCTCTCTCTCTCTCTCCCTCTCTCTTTCTCTGTCTCTCTCTCTCCGTGTGTGTGTGTGGGGGGGTGTAATAGACTGCAACATAGAGGTCACTATAACATAACTCTAATCTGATTATAGTAAAATTATCTCAAGTTCACAACGGTACATGTAATATCGACTGGTTGTTCGCCACAAACAGGTGTAGGGTTTAATAGCGACTGGTTGATTGTGACAAACAGGTGAAGTGTAGTGTTTATTATTGACTTAAACAGGTGTAGTGTATGATATTGACTGGTTGTTCGCGACAAACAGGTGTATTAAGGTGTAGAGAGATAGAGAGAAGTGGGGTTAAACGACCACTCGACACAAACTTGTTCATTTCGGGACTAACATATGGTTGAATTTTATTTCAATAATTCGCTTGCGCGTAGGGTCTTTAGCAGTGGGAGGAAACCGGGGGACCCGGAGAAAACCCACGAGGCTGGACAGGCGACCCCACTACTTGTCACGTAGATTAAGTTGTAGGCCTAGACTAGCTAAACATGAAATATTATCTCGAAAATTTTTACTATTACATCGAATTCCAACTGCCAAAGGATCCTTTGCGTGCACGCGAATGTGTACTTGGTCCTTCATTCTGCACCACAGACAAGAGGAAACCATGTCGGAAAATATCGATGAACTTTCTCGGCCAACGCAGGGATCGAACACGGGACCCCCCAACGTCTTACTCACTGAAACACCGCGGCTCCCGGCAAATGTGGATGTTTCTCTTAAAGGGACAATAACACTCTTGCTGGCTTGGCAGCCCCAGCAAATAAATAATAGCCTTATTCTAAGTACTAGATGTTTAAGTGTCCTACCTGTTGTGTAAATTATCAATTACGACCTATTTTACTTGTCCAGAGGGTTCGAAAATATTTTAAATCAAAGTCACATTTGAAAAGGTTTACGTTAGACTTTTCAAATCAATTAGTTGAATTTTTTTCAATTTTTTAAATTAGGTGTGTTAAGATGAAATTTATATCATCAATTAATTGGAATATTGTAAAATAATACAATTTGTTGACCAGAATGAAGTTTGGGACATATTATTTAGTTACAACAAGAGTGTTATTGGGGCTTTAATGCTAACTAGATCCATTGTGACTCAGTGAAAAGCCGGCGCGTTATCCAAGAGGTCATTGGGGATTTTTTCAAGCGTGTTTCCGCTAGCCAGTTGATGAGCAGAACAAAAAGTCTAGCAAGAAACAACGTCTAGTTATTCGGATGGGACGAAAAACCGAAGTGGAAATCGACGACTAGTAGACAGTAGGCTAGACGTAGTTGCCGCTGTCCGGGCAAAATGTCCCTCACAGCACATATCATTTAATCATCAGCGCATAGTAGGATCAGAATAGCAGGACATTTAACGCCATTTCATTTCATTTCTCATTGCTACTTGACGAATAAAGAAAACACTTTCGAATGCCAATATATCGCTTCAATAATGCGGGGTTATAGGCTTAAAACATGAATAAGAATCCTCGATTATACACTACAACGGTTTAGCGATAATGCTCCGGGACAAAGGTCGACGCGCGACAATAATAAGACAGTCAAACGGCTTTTACACGGACAAATATTACCGATTGATTAAAACCTTAGTGTTTAACGAGGGGGTCTTTTCTAAGCGTACCTGTACATGTGTTGTCACTATGGTGACGACGACGCCGTTATGGGTAAGTTGTCGGAGGCTTAACGGTGTTAAATCTTACTCTGTGAAGTGATATTTAGCCAGTCAATTTATTTATTACCCCAGTTTTATAGGCTATTAACGGAGTAGGGGTTTAATTAAGAAAATACGTGAATTTTACGACTTATTATAATGGCGGACACACAGGTAAGGGTTTGCTTTTATTTTAGAATGAATTTTATGTCAAGACTATGATGATCGCTTTATAATCGACGATTCTTCAAGGGAAAATGTTTATAACACGGGAAGTCGAACATTTCCTTTTTATTTGAGATCGATAAAACTGCTGAATTGAATATCAGAAAATCGTTGAAAGATTGTTTATTTACCGTGTTTATTTTCCGGAATCCATTTTTTAAGAGGTATGGAATGTTGTGAAAGTTTAAGAATGAAGTAACTTGGGGTTTAACGTCGTACTCCAAACTGGGCTAATGAAGACGGGCATAAGTCATACAGTGTGCTATGAGGGAAATTTTGTCCGGACAGCGGCACTACGGCCTACTCTTATATTGAATTCCAACTGTCAAGGGATCTTTTACGTGCACGTCAATGTGTACACAGGACCTCGGGTTTTTCGTCCCATCTGATCGATCGGACAACTGTTCTTGTCAGGTCCTCCGTCCTGTATCCCTGACAAGGAGAACCCACGTTGGAAAATCCTCGGCCAATGCAGAGATCGAACAAGCGACCTCCTTAGCCACTGTGACTCTGAATCCATTTTTAAGAGTTATGGAATGCTGTGAAAGTTTTAATTAGGAAACCGATTTCAAAGTTGCTGTAAATTGATTTAAGTAGCAATAAAACATTTATAATAAATTTTAAAGAAGAAGTAATAGCAATAGCTCCAAGTAACAATCGACACAAACTAGGTCATTCGGGACTAACATATGGTTCACTTTTATTAAAATAATTCACTTGTGTGTAGGGGTATTTAGCAGTAAGAGGAAACCGAAGTACCTGAAGAAAACCCACAAGTTTTGTCAGGCGACCTTAATCCTTGTTGTGTATAAACTGGGAATTAAAACCACATCACATGACTTAATGACAGACCTTATGACCTAAAGTGGTCTTTGGCACAGACAGCTGTCTAGTCCTTTGGATGAAACGAAAAACTGAGGTCCTGTGTACACATTAGTGTGCGCATAAAAGGTCTCTTGGCAGTAAGAATTCAATAGAAAAGTAGGCTGTAGTGCCGTTGTTCAGGCAAAATTACCCTCATAGCACACTATATGGTGTAAGCCCGTCTTCATTAGCCTAGTTTAGGAGCAGAACAGTAGGGAGAGAGAGAAATGGGGTTTAATGACCACTCGACACAAACTAGGTCATTTCCGGACTAACATATGGGTTTTTTTTTTTATTTTATTTTAATAATTCGCTTGCGCGTAGGGGTTTTTAGCAGTGGGAAGAAACCAGAGTGCCCGGAGGAAACCCATGAGGTTGAGAAGGCACCCCTATCTCTATGCCACATACGCTCACACCAGGGTTCAAAACCACAGCCGCAAGCCAGAGGTGACCAGCCAGCTAGAGGTCGAAGCGCGGCACTCTAGACCACTAGGCCATCCCAACCCCCTCAGAACAGTAGTAGGACTTTAAAGTTAATTGCATTTCTAAAGTGGTCCTGTTCGATGATTCAGCCACCCAACAACCCAAAAAGTAGTGTGATGTGTTGTGCATCAGGCAGTATGTGTTTGCTCTTACCAGGACACTTGACAGCTGGATAATTTACCAAACCAATCGGCAGTGGATATTCACTGGTCTGCTACAATCACTGATAAGGATGATATCAGTGTGGGTTAATGAGCTCGCAATATTCACTTTTTTCCTTCTGCAAATTAACCCTTTGAACACTGACTTTACATGGGGTGTTGCACGTCCCTCCCTGGATTTACAGGACGTCATATTAATTATGACATCAACGTAATTGGAGCTTGAACACGCCCCAAGCCGCAAAACCGACATTTCGGGTATATGCGATACAACGTCAAGCCGGTTTTGCAGCATTTCGGGTTCTAAGGGTTAAACTCTTGAACATTTTTTCGAAAAGTATAAGAAAGATAAATAAAAGTATTTGAAGTACTTATATCTGGATAAAAATTATTTCCTATTTAGTGTGAATGGATATATAAAATGAGTACCGTAATAGGAACCATTCTGCCTGGACCAGTTTATGCTACCATGTCTTATGTAAACAATGCACGTGGAGTCGCATGTCCAACCCATGCGTTTTCTCCTGGTTTCTCCAGTTTCCTTCCACAGCTAAAGACCCCCATGCAGAAATAAATTATTGAAATAAAACTGAACCATATATTAGTCCCAAAATGACCTAATTTGTGTCAACTGGACGTTAAACCCCATTTCTCCCCCTCTCTCTCTTTATCATTCATTAAAAAACATGTTAAGTTTTCAAGTTGGCCAATAAACAGGTTGCCTTACGAACCATATGTTTGTCCCAAAATGACCTAGTTTGTGACAAATGAACCTTAAACCCTATTTCTCTCGCCCTCTCTCATGCATCCATTGAAAAACATGTTAAGTTTTAATGTTGGCCTATAAACAGGTTTGTCCAAACAAGAAGAGGTTAAACCATGTTGTTATCTAGCCTATTATTATAATGATAAATAACAAACACCTTCATACACAGTCTACCTAACACCTTTAATTTGAAGTACAAGAAACCCCCTGCACACTTTATTAGGCCAAGTAATATACATAATTGTTTCAGGGGTCTGTTTTAATATTAGGCCAAGTAATGTATATAATTGTTTCAGGGGGCTGTTTTAATATTTGGCTAAGATATATAATTGTTTCAGGGGTCTGTTTTAATATTAGGCCAAGTAATATATATATAATTGTGTGTGTGAGTTAGTTGTATTTTACGTCCGCTTCCTCTGAAGTGATATCATGGTGGAATTAGAAAATACAGTATACTCGGTCAATTCCGACATCGAACAGGATCAATACAATATGCCGGATTACAGAGCATGTCCGAATACTCAATTACCCCCATGCCTGAAGTATTATTTTACCTCAAATACCGGAAGGGTTATTATAATGCACCCTTGAATACAAACAACTTAAAATATGATAACGCTTTCTGTACATACTGTACGATAACACACCATATTATAAGAATAGTTATTCTTTATCGCGACAATTTATAATAATGTTCCTATATTTGACGTGAGAAATTTAAATGAAGTACCAAGCGTTCTCTTGCCAGAAATTATAAAATTATCAAAATCAAAAAAGACCAACAGGTGTTTCATGCTCACAGATAATTGATTGGGGATTACTTGTCGGTACACCCATTGATTGAAGGCCAGATTATCCTATCTCTTTTTAATTAATTAATTAGCTTCACCAATAAATAGTTTTAATAGGAAGATAAGATTTAGATAAAGACATTAGCCTTAGCCTATCAAATTACCTACTACTTAACAATACTGCACTTAACGACAAAGGGATTATTGTTCAGATTAACCAGTGACTAATGGATTAACCAGACGCTAAGATTATATAGATAATACCAGTAACAACAACCACTTATCTTTAAATCCTGAAGGACATTGATTGATTTATTTAGTTAAGTGTAAGACATATTATTGTGAACACGCGTGGTCACAGCACAGGCCTACTTTTTTCAGATATTGTATCCGTATATTGTGTCAAAGGACTTTAAAACTAAGTTTTATTACATGGAAAAAATCACATAAACATTTTTATTTGTAAATACTCCACGGATCCAATCCAGCAATGTGTTTTTTCCTGCGAGAACTTTGAAATTTCCACATTAAACAGCAGATTCTTTTTCCCGCAGGTTTTTTTCGATCCATTGTGATTGTATCAAACTGAATTAAATCAACCTGTCCATAATTAGATTTGTAAGAAACAACAACAACATTGGTATATTCAATAGCATTCTTACATCACGTATACAGTGTTCAACTCTTATGTATTTTTCTCCCGAAATTAAATCCTTCATGAGAGAGATAGAGAAATGGGATTTAACGTCCACTCGACACAAACTAGGTCATTTTGGGACTAACATATGGTTTCAATTTTATTTCAATAATTCGCCTGCGCGTAGGGGTCTTTAGCAGTGGGAGGAAACCGGAGTGCCCGGGGGAAACCCATGAGGTTGAGAAGGCGCCCCTATCTCCATGCCACATACGCTCACACCAGGGAAAATCCTTCATGAACTTGCTTGTTTGCAAATTATAAGATTTGTTGTAATTGGAGTGATAAATATCTGTATTCAGTGATAGTGAGTTTCTAATCATATATTTGATTGATTCATGAGTAAATTTTAAATGAAAGATAAATGAATGATATTAAAGGTACTCGTTAACCGATAACAAAAGTACTTATCTCATATATTTTATTCATAAAAGATACATTATGGGAGATTAGATAAAGAGTTGGCAGTTCTTACTATAATAGTTAGAAAATAGATAATTTAAAGATACATTATGAGAGATTAGATAATGAGTTGGCAGTTCTTACTATAATATTTAAAAAATAGATACATTATGGGAGATTTGATAAAGAGTTGGCAGTTCTCACTGTAATAATAAACACAAAAACATAATATAGAACACAATTAATATTTTGATTATAGCAACATTTTGTTTGGGGGTTTCATCATTACCAAAGTCAGTACGATAAAAAACATATGCTTGATTTATCCATTTTTTGTTTTCAATCATCAATGAGCGTTGAGCAACAGATCAGGTTCTAATCCAGTAAATATCTTAGGAAAGTGTTGACATCGCTAGTTGATTAATGTCTAATCAATAATTTAGATAACATTTCAGACCTAAAGAAACTTCAATTTATTCGTTTTGCATGATCAATCTTTGAATTGTTATTGTAAGAACAGCCAGCTCTGTATCTAAATCTTTTAATGTATCTTTAACTCTAGCCCATACATGTATCCCCGGTTCCAAGTGACGAGTAGGGTCGCCAGTCAAACCTTGTGGTTTTACTCCGGGTCTTCTGTTTCCTCCGACTGCAAAGTACTGTACACAATTAAATTCTCTTTCCTTTCGGTCAATATCAGAGTCTAGTCACTGTTTAATCCACCGTGCCTTTGTCTTCAAACAAATAGCACCATCATATAGCATTTGTACTTGGATTGGACCTTGCAATATGTTGACAAAAGTCCATGTATCAAAACAAGATGTGCTGACAAAAGTGGAAAATGATTGTTTCAAAGTTAAGGTGTTGTTTTGGTACATGTATGTAACCAAAGATATTGTCATTCTGCACACAGGGAATTGTCTGCTCTACTTTGAGAATAGATCTCTGCTCTAAATGTGCGTCATGCCCATATGCGATCCTATTCCTGGTCACACCTATTATACACAAAAAGACTAATTAAACCTTCTCAATTTGGAAGCAGAATATATAGGCCTACTTCTGAAATTCTTGAAATAAACTTTGTGTTTTCCACAAAAATCAACGATTTCTGACTTATAATGTCTGTCAACTAGCTTAGTGTCTGTTCTCAAGTGGAGCAACATGTAACTGTACACTGTCTAAGTTTAATATGAGATATTGTGTGAAGTAGCTGTCCTGCACTGTATCATAAGGTCTGTCATTGAGTCAACTAGCGTGGTTTGATTCCCTGGTTGTATGTGACTTGTACCTAGGGTGACCACCTGTCCCGCATTTCGCGGGAGAGTCCAGGAAAACGTTCTGAAGTCCCGCGTCCCGCAAATTCTTCATAAACACCCAAAATGTCCCGAATTTTCTCACATGGAAGGTTTAATTCTATGTAGTAATATGCATGAATCTAGTCTCAATATAGTCTTTTTTGGTGTTTTAATTTGCATTACTATTTACGATTTACCTAAGCGAATTATTGAAATTAAATGGTACCATGTGTTAGTCCCGAAATGACCTAGTCTGTGTTGAGTGGACATTAAACCCCATTTCTCTCTCTCTCTCCCCAGCTGCGAGTCTCTTCCCCCTTTTGACACCAGCTATAACTCACTGTAAGAGTCTTGACTAGACAAACACTACATAAGTGAATAAACGGAACATAACTTTTATACATGACATAAGTACTATTAACTTTTATTACATACTTCATATCGTTTAATTGTTTATACTAAACTCACATATAAAAACAAACTTCAAAACAACAACTCATAAAACTTAAAGCGGCATTACTATTATATTGATAGAGCAAATTTTTAACAGAACCCTTTAAGCGGGGTAAGATTAGATAAAGAGATAGAGAAATGGGGTTTAACGTCCACTCGACACAAACTAGGTCATTTTGGGACTAATATATGGTTTCAATTTTATTTCAATAATTCACTTGCGCGTAGGGGTCTTTAGCAGTGGGAGGAAACCGGAGTGCCCGGAGGAAACCCACGAGGTTGAGAAGGTGCCCCTATCTCCATGCCACATACGCTCACACCAGGGCTAGAAACCACAGCCGCAAGCCAGAGGTGACTGGTCAGCTAGAGGTCGAAGCGCGGCACTCTAGACCACTAGGCCATCCCAACCCCCCGATTAGATGAAGAGCTGACAGTTCTTGCAATAACAGTAAATAAATAGATAATGAAAAGAGAATTTGCTGAAATTTCAGTCAAATTGCGTCACTCGAAAAACATATTCAAATCCACTAAATATTGCAGGCTAACAATAGCATTTAGAGTTGATTATGATCTGGATATGTCAATGTCTAATTAATAATTTAGATAACATTTCAGCTCTAAGGACTTGCAATAGAGAGATTTAGCTCTTGCATGTTTAAATATATAGGCCACTTGAATATCAAGAAATTATGACATTAAGTGGCATGTTGTGTCGAAATAACCCTATGAGGTCTGCTATGACTGAGTCGAGTATGGTCTGTTTAGATTATATTATCTGTAGATAGGATACAGGATTGGTCTTGTCGTGTATGGTTATAATATCAGGCTTATAATCTTTCATAGATATTTAAAATAAATGTGCCCCTATTTCAGGTACAGAATATTTAGATAATTAATAATGTTAAGAGTTTATGGTTGTAATATAGGATATGGTTGTAATATAGGATATGGTTGTAATATAGGGCATGGTTGTATTATAGGGTATGGTTGTAATTTTAGATATGGTTGTAATATAGGATACAGTTGTAATATAGAATATGGTTCTAATGTAGATTATGGTTGTAATATAGGGTATGGGTGTAGTATAGGGTATGGTTGTTATGCTGGGTATGGTTGTAATATAGGATATGGTTGTAATACAGGGTATGTCTAATTAATAATTTAGATAACATTTCAGCTCTAAGGACTTGCAATAGAGAGATTTAGCTCTTGCATGTTTAAATATATAGGCCACTTGAATATCAAGAAATTATGACATTAAGTGGCATGTTGTGTCGAAATAACCCTATGAGGTCTGCTATGACTGAGTCGAGTATGGTCTGTTTAGATTATATTATCTGTAGATAGGATACAGGATTGGTCTTGTCGTGTATGGTTATAATATCAGGCTTATAATCTTTCATAGATATTTAAAATAAATGTGCCCCTATTCCAGGTACAGAATATTTAGATAATTAATAATGTTAAGAGTTTATGGTTGTAATATAGGATATGGTTGTAATATAGGATATGGTTGTAATATAGGGCATGGTTGTATTATAGGGTATGGTTGTAATTTTAGATATGGTTGTAATATAGGATACAGTTGTAATATAGAATATGGTTTTAATGTAGATTATGGTTGTAATATAGGGTATGGGTGTAGTATAGGGTATGGTTGTTATGCTGGGTATGGTTGTAATATAGGATATGGTTGTAATACAGGGTATGTTTGTAATATAGGGTGTCGTTGTAATATAGGGTATGGTTGTAATATAGGGTATGGTTGTTATATAGGGTATAGTTGTAATACAGAATATGGTTGTAATATAGGATATGGTTGTAATATAGGATATGGTTGTAACATTGGGTATGGTTCTAACATAGGATATGCTTCTACTACAGGGTATGGTTCTAATAAAGTATATGGGTATGGTTCTAATATAGGGCATGGTTCCATTAGTTGGCCTATTATATATTTTGCATAATCATTAAAAAAATTGGTTGTGAGGGACAGCTGCACATGCATGACCATTTGTTTTCAAGGGATCCCGTTTTTTGGTCCTTCTGTCCTTCACCACTGATGAGGGGAAACCAGACAATCCTGGTATACTTACTCAGCAAACGCAAAGATCGAACAAAGGACCTCCAGATTAGCACGCCAATGTCTTACCCACTGAGCAACCATGGCTCCTTCCTTTCATTGTAGGGTCGTCTGTCCAACCTCGTCGGTTTCCACTCACACCTAAAGAGCAAATTTCTAGACCCCTGCACCATGTAAATTACTAATTAATGAAAAAATAGAAATGACCTCTCTCTCTCTCTCTCTCTCTCTCTCTCTCTCTCTCTCATTCTTCAAAAGTATTGACAGTAAAAGTAAAACTAAAAATCCATTTTATTTGGTTTTCCTCCTATCACTTATAAAGTAAATACTTGCTATGTATTTATGTTATAGGTTTCTTTATATTCAATATCTTTATGTCTATATAATGACTAATATAACAAACATTGTACTAGAACCAATAACACACTCATTCAATTATATAAATCAAACAACTACTATATTATTTCTAGTAAATACGCTGCAGTTAAAGGAGATAAAGCACTTAAAATATTTGTTTCCTAAAAAAAAATTAGAAAACGTCAGTTAGCATGCAAAGCATTGAATTTTGTTTTTGTTGCAGTTTCGACATAGTCTTTAAAAATCAAACAAGTTTCATGATAATCTTTATAAGCCATATAGAAGTAGATTTCACAAATTAAAAACTCTTATATGGATGTACTACTTATGAATTTATTAACAGGCTACGTTTCGATACACATACAGATATCGTTATCAAGCAAATAATAATAATTAAAGTAAATGTGGTGCACTATATAGATAACAAATGGAAACCATTTAGCAGATTAAAATCATTAATTAAGAATTAACAAGATGAAAGAAGTAATATGCAGAAGTTTTATTTGGCCAATAATGTTGTCGAGAAGCTCTGTTCATACTCAGTCTGACTACTGGATGTTGGTTTTTCTTTGAAAACATATCACAGTGATTCAGATAGGTCCGATGTTTGATCTCTGCATTGGCGGAGAAAATTCATCCAGATTTTCCGGCATAGTTCCCCCCTTGATGCAGGACAGAGGGTCTGACAAGGACAGCTGTCTAGTTGTTTGGATGGGACAAAAAAGATTCAAGAGGCAATATATTAGCTATCGAGTTCCCAAAGAACTGAAAATTAAATGGAGTTGGCCTTTGTAAATATATTATATAGGCCTACTTCTGTCAGTGTTAGAGTAAACACTCAAGATACTCAAGAGTCATTGTTTATCAAATATTTACTCGTAGAGAAGGTAGCCATTACATTATTGCCACACTCATGCTGGACTTTACACACTCACAAAGTTGAGAATACTTTTAGAGACAGATGAAATGATTTTGTGTGGAAATTAGATGAACTGGAATAAGGGTTTAATGTCATACTATTGTACTATTCTGCTCTGACTGGACAAAGAAGAAGGGCATACACACTATATATGTTATGAGGAAAATTTTACCCGGTCAGCAGGACTTTGGCCAACTCTTATATTGATTTCCAACTGCTAAGGGATATTTTACATGCCCTCTAATGTAAACATGGGACCTCAGTTTTTCGTCTCATCTGAATGACTAGACAGCTGTCCTTGTCAGGCCATCCATTCTGCACCACTGACAAGGGGAAACCATGCCAATGATTTTGTTTGGGTATTGGATAGTGAGAAGTTGTAACAAGTATAGATGAAAAGAAAATATGTTAAAACTTAAATTTTTTGAGAATAACATCAGAAATTCAAAATTGAGAGAGAGAGGTCATTTCGGGACTAACATATGGTTCAATTTTCTTCCGTCAAATCACTTATGAGGACATTAGATATTTTAAATTGAGAGAGAGAGAAAGAGAAATGTTGTTTAACATAAACTTGAATCATTCTGGGACTAACATACGGTTTCAATTATATTTCGTTAAATCGCTTGCGCTAAGGGTTCTTTAGCAGTGGGAGGAAACAGGAGGACCAAGAAAAACGCACGAGATTGGACAGGTGATCCTACTCCTTGTCACGTACAAGCGTAGAATCAAAACCACACCACTTGACTCTAGGACAGATTTTATGATTCATTCGGCCGTGGGGGTTGGGATGGCCTAGTGGTCTAGAGTGCCGCGCTTTGACCTCTAGGTGGCCGGTCACCTCTGGCTTGCGGCTGTGGTTTCGAGCCCTGGTGTGAGCGTATGTGGCATGGAGATAGGGGCGCCTTCTCAACCTTGTGGGTTTCCTCCGGGCACTCCGGTTTCCTCCCACGACTAAAGACCCCTATGCGCAAGCGAATTATTGAAATAAAATTGAAACCGTATGTTAGTCCCGAAATGACCTGGTTGTGTTGAGTGGACGTTAAACCCCATTTTTCTCTCTCTCTCCCCCATTCGGCCGTAGTCTGGGTAAAATTTCAGTCTTAGCACACTGTATGGGGTATGCCAGTCTTGTGGGGTTGAATACCCTATTAAAACGGAAGTATTTTTGGTTGATTAAGTCATAAATTGTATCAAATTAAAAAATATATAAAATTCTGCAAGCCCTATTCATGACTCTACTGAAAATTCATAACGTTTATATTCCTTTCCAGAATTCAAAAACACAAGAAAATGAAGAAATAGAAGAGAATCAAACTAGTGCTCATTCGGAAGAGAAAAACAACAAAGAAAAAACTTATGAAAAGCAAGACGGACACGGTAGGACTTTCGTTATCATTTGTTTAATTTTTTGTTTAATTTTTTTGTATGTATTGTCTCTCTCTCTTTTAGAATTACCCTCACAATTAATACTAAAATTAGTTGTTTTTTTAAAGAATTTATTGCCCATCTGCTTATGTAGAGTTCTGCAGATGTTTTGGTTTGTTTAATTTTTTGTATGTATTGTCTCTCTTTTAGAATTACCCTAAAATACCAAAATTAGTTGTTTTTTTTAAAGAATTTTAAATTTGCTGCCAGCTTATGTAGAGTCACATAGATTTTTTAGTTTGAGTCACCTAATGCACGTGTTAGATTCCTTAATTTGATCTTACGTTTGCTGCTTGTAGGTCAGGGTCTCGATTCCAAAACATTTCAACTAAAATGTTTTAAAGATGCCGTCATTTCATTGATTGAGGAGTAAAGATCTAGTATAAATTTTAGCTCTAGAGACCAATAAAATAGCAGGATTCTTGAAATATGTTAGTTAATTTTTTTTAGGAAAAGGGATCCATTAATATAGATTTTATACTAACTTTATTAAACAGTATCTGAAGATATTTGTTAATGTGCAAATCCCGATGAACTTTCTCGGACTATGCAGGGATCGGACACGCGACCTCCAGCTTAGAGAGCCAGCAACTTACTCACAGAGCTACGATGGTCTAGGTATATAATCAAATCTTGCACCAACTGACTAATTAGGGATCAGAAACAGGACCACCTGGTTAGCGAGTCAGCGTCTTATTAATGTACAACATGATTTCTGTGTCACTTAAGCTGGGTGTTGAAATTATTATTTTTTTTTTTCGTACAAATTTATACTAGAAACATGTGTTATCAATTACTAGGCCATACCAATTTAATCCTCTGTTCTTCGGGAATGAACACGTATAAAAACTGTTCTTCGGTAATACCTGTAAAAATTGTTCTTCGGTAACACCTGTAAAAATTGTTCTCTGTGAAAAAATTGTTCTTTGGGAACAGCTGTAAAAATAGTTCTTCGGGAACAAACACCTATAAGAATTGTTCTTCGGTAATGGACACGTTAAAAATTGTTCTTAAGGAACCAAACACCTGTAAAAATTGTTCATTTAAACAAACACCTTTAAAAATTGTTCTTCGGGAACAAACACCTGCAAAATACCCCTCTTATATCTTCTGGAAAAATTCTTATTTAAAAACCAAAAGTCCTTGGCTGTGATGTTCAAAAGTTTTAATAAAACATTTTCCATGTGATTCAAGTGGACGTCAAGATCCCGAAAAACATTAAATGAAATTGGTTTGGCTTGATGTATATATTCACTTAAGGGTTTCATATTTCAAAGAAATTATGGATTAAAATTTGTGTGCGTAATATTTATTTTAAAGGAATCATATTTCTAGTTTGTTATCAAAAATGTTATTCAATCATCTGAAATATGTTTTGTCGAATTGTCTTTTGATCGTTTTTGTCAAGCTTTTTTTTTTAACCCTGTTAGAGCTTTCTAGAATTAGATTTTTATAACAAATACTAGCACCTGTTTGTCATTTTACTGGTTGTAGTGGAAGGTTGAGTGAGAGGTCATCCGACCGGTTCTATGGAAGGTCGCATCAGAGGTCATACGAGCGGCTTTTGACCCTTTGATGTCGGACATTTTATTGCAAATACAGAAATGAATTGAAATTGAGCTTTAAGGCCCTACTGTTCTGCTCCTACTGGGCTAATGAAAACAGGCTATGAGATAAATTTTGCCTGGACAATGGCGGTACAATCTATTCTTGTATCAAATTCCAACTGCAAGGGATCTTTTAGCTGCACACAGAACCTTGGTTTGTCATATGTTGTCCCTTGCCAGACTGTTCCTCCTATACCGCTGACAATCTGGAACAAAACCAGGAAAATCCTGATAAACTTCTTCGGACAATGCAGGGATCGAACACGGAACTTCCAGGTTGGCAAACAACATCTTACTCCTGCAACTCCAATTCTAAAATAAATTCGTGAAATTTTCTGTGTACGAACTAAGTGCTAATATTGTAGCTTTAATTTCATTAACCTCGAACAAGGCAATGCTTAATGCTTCTAGTGATAATTTATAGCAAATAATGACAGGTCATGGGGTGGACATTATATGTCTTTCTTTCTTCGCTTCTGGAAGGGGCGGACTTGTGTACCCTTTCTCTGTTCCACTAGTTCCAGCTTATTAATGATTTGGTTATGGGATTGTTTTTACATTTTGCTTAAAAATGTGTCTTGTCCTTAATGTCAAATAATTTATTAATTGTATGGGACAGATTTTATTATTTTGTTTAAAAACTTTGTTCTTAATGTAAAATAAATTATCAATTGTTTCGGACAGATTTTTTTTATTTTGTTTAAAAATTGTGTTTTGTCCTTAATGTCTAATTATTCATTAATTGCATCATATTCGTTCTAACTATATTTATTTAGATGAAAAACTATTAAAAAGAGCCTTAAAAGACTAAAAAACTTGTTTCTGCTCTTAATTAATAGATAGTGTCGAGTAGACATTAAACTCCATTTGTCTCTATCATAGGTACAAAGCTAACAAAATGAAGTAAATATTCATGAAGTGTGTTGATATTACAAAATAATTTTTTTAAATTTCACAATCAATTTATATCTGACATTGGATTTATACCCGTATAAAATCTGAAATTATTGTTCAATGTTTTTATAGTCTTAATAAGGTTCTTTCTCCAGTGATAAAGAGGCATTTTTATTCAAAAATGATGAATTTATATAAGTTCAAAATTTGTCAAATTTTTATGTACACTCGATATTAGATCTACCATATTTTTCAACACAAGAGGTCAAATTCAAAAATGTGCGCCTAATGTGCGGAAAAGTTCTTAAATTTATATTGAATTAATTAATTTCAATAAAGAAGATAATTAATTCTTATAATTATTACTTATGAGTAAAAATGCCTCAATTTTTAAAATTGTTATATGTTTAATTTAAAAATTAATAAAACAACACTAATCCAAATTTTAAACACCCTTAGTGACTAATGAACTCTTCTAATCGACATATTGTTACTTAACAAATGGATTAGTTCATAATTGACAAAAAGGGATGTTTTTATTTTGAAAATAATTATTTCTTAGAAACCTCTGTCAACAAAATCCTAAGAATGAAAAACGAAACCTGAAATTAAATTAAACAAGATGTTAGTCCGAAAATGACCTAGTTTGTGTTGAGTGGACTTTCAACTCTTTCTTTCTCCACCCTCTCTCCCTCTCTTTCTCTCTCTCTCTCTCACACTCTCTCACTCTATTTATTTCATATTCCCCCCTTGTCACTTTAAAAGTAAATACTGACAAGTGAATACCTGCTATGTACTTCTGTTATATAGGTTTCTTAAAATCCAATATCTTATGTTATAGGTTTCTTTATACATGTACTCTCTCTCTCTCCCCCCTCTCTCTCCCTCTCCCCCCTCTCTCTCCCTCTCTCTCCCTCTTCCCTCCCTCAACCCTCTCTCTCCCTCTCGAAGAAGAAAAAACATGTTGCCTGTTAATGTTGAAATATATCAGGGTGTTAATAAGCATGATGATGAGTTGAGAAATGAGATGCTAACATCTTGTAATTAGCACCACTAATTAGTGATAACGAGAACCTTCATTCTGATTAATGCTTATATCAGGAGAGAAAAAGACATCTATCATTATAATAATAACAGGTTTCAGTTTCAAGGTCGAACTCTCTCTCTCTCTTCTTTTTCTTTTCATTTATTTTGTTTTCATCCTGTCACATGCAGAGTAAATACTGACAAGCAAGTACCTGCTATGTACTTATGCTAAAAGTTTCTAAATACACTCTCTCTTTCTTTCTCTCTCTCTCTCTCTCTCTCTCTCTCTCTCTCTCTCTCTAGCCAAGAAAAAGACATCAATCTTTATACTTATAAGGGTTTCAGATTCAAGGTTGAGCTATAGAATACCGACTTGTCTGATGAATTATAGAAATAGATAAAGCCGACTGTACAAGAGATTTAGTTGAGAATACTGGAGTGCATTCTGTTTCAAATCATTGTCTGTATTCATCATCATCATCATCATAACCATTTTCATCTCCATATGTATGCATCATCACCATCTTCATGTTTATGCATCATCATCATTATCTGAATTCATCATATCACATATAGGCCTATGTGTCATCATTTATATGAGGCATCAGCATCTATATGCATTCCCATCATCATCTGCATGTTTATGCATCATCTGCATGTTTATGCATCATCGTCATCATGTTCAATCGTTCAACTGTGTTTTAGATTATATTCATATATTTCTATTCTTTTTACTCACCTATCCTTAAGTTAAATTTATTTCTTGATGTTAATGTTCCCCAATCCTATTCTTATTGAAGAAAATATATTTTTAAAAAAGAATGTTCGGATAATCAATGTCATTCCAAGAATATTTCTAATATCATTTTGATCTCACGTTGCGCATTCACTGTTTTTTCTTTGTACCACATGAAAGAAATCCTGAATAGAAATCAAACTGTGATCGATAATACCATGATCATGTTAAATAAACACTATCTTGTGTTCATGGTTTAAAGGACGTAATAAAACCATATCAGATCAAATAAAGATGCATTACGCAAGAGCTAAATCTTCCAATTGCAGGTCTTTCTTTTGGCCTGAAATGTTATATCAATTATTAATTAGACATTTCTTTCTTAAAAGTTCTGTATCTATCAATAATTTCAAAGTGCAAGGCCTCAAATATATTTTGAAATTGATAAGAATTTAAGAAGAGCCAAATCCGTAGTTTTGTCTTCTCTAAATAGAAAATGGTTAATTAAAAAAATTTTTTTTCATAAAATATGTAATATTTTGATTATGCTAAGTTTCAAATTTTTCAGTCAGTTATGGTAAATTTCAAACGGTTCAAGAATTATGATAAATTCTTCAGCTTCTTTTCTACAAGTAATTGGAAATTTTAAACGTTTCAAAAATTCTGAAAACAAGCTTAAGTGTAGCCACTATTTCCAGTGTTTTTTTTTTAAATTTTCTTTGACACAAATCTGTAGCCTTCCCTTTAATTTTACAGAGTAGCGTCGCCTCGGGGTCGCTTCTGGGTTTTCTACGGGTCCTCCAGTTTCTTTCGACGCCTAAAGACCCCTACAAATAATCGAATTGTTGAAATAAAACTGAACCATATGTGTTAGTCCCAAAATGACCTACTTAATGTCAGTGGACTTTGAACATCTCCCTTTTGCTCTCTTTTTTTTCTCTCTCTCTTTAACTCTCCCTTTCTCTTTGTTATTATGATCAATAAGAATATTGTACACAATGGATGTTAATATATCGGTTATGGCATGGAAATCGGTTATTTTGATCAATAAGAATATTGTACACAATTAAATTCTCTTTCCTTATTCAAATATAATTAAACCATATGTAAGTCCCAATGTCGAGTCGAGTGGTCATTAAATTCTCTCTCTCTCTCGTTTTAATTTAAAGGTCAAATAATAATCTTTCTTCATTCATTCATATGTCTTGACAAAAACCCATCCAATTTCTTATCTCTCTCACTCATTTGTCATCGAATTAGCTTGGCGAAAATTCATTTATTACGTCTAGTTTATGATTATAATTAATTAACGACCGTGGTCCAAGAATAACCCAGTTTGTCTCAGGCTTGATTAGGTTGTTGACAGAGGTTGCTAGGTAACAGGAATTAATACCAACCAATAACAAAAAATCTAACAAAAATTATGTTTTGTGTCTAACTGTTGGCTGTTCTTTTTTTGCACTCTTTAGCAGTTCAGGACATTAGACTTTAGAGAGAGGACTCAGGGATTGTAATTAAAAGAAAGGGTGAGAACGATTTTCAGTGTGCACGCACGTGCAATTTAACGCGCATAAAACTGGTAAGTAACTACACAGAGTGTTGTGGCTTCGCATGCACCCCGATTTAAAAACTTCCAATTTCTGCTTGTCAATAACTTTAAACACAAGCAATTTGAACTTTAATTTGAAAACGATTGCTCAGAAACAACCAAGATGGATACAGTACATCATAATGGAGACATCAATGTCCTTAAGTTGGACAACTCCGAGAGCGACAAACAGATCAGTGGTGACAAAACTGAAAATGTGAAAATCAGTACCCATAATAGTGATAATGATATTCAGAGTCACAAGGACGAAAGTCAAAATGGAGATGTTTCAAATCCAAACACAGATAGTTTGACAGTTAATTCTAAGGATGATCCAGAACAAAGTGTCGATCATAATATTGATGACATAGGTGATAAAAGCAACGAAAAAAATTCTGAGGATGAACATGTGTCCGAAAAACAAAATGATCAAGAAAGTGAAATTAAAAATGAAGATGTTTCTAATCAGCATAAAGAGGAAATAAAAACTTCAGAGACAGAAAATGATCTAGATAAAAACAATGAAAATGATCTAGATAAAAACAATGAAAACGTTATCTCGGCTGACGAAAGCAATGAAAATTATAGTTCAACAGAATCTCCTGAAAATGAATCGAAGAATATAGAAAGCGAAACCACTCAGGATGAAACTTCTGTTAAGGTTGGTCAAGGTGTTGAAGAGGAAGGCAACACAGCCCTTCTCTCCACACCGGAAAAACAGCAATCAAAGGTAACTGATGTAAGGGAAGATTCCGATTTTGAGGAATTAGATGCCCAAAATTCTTTGAAAGAATCTAGCGAAGAGACAAAATCTTCTGACAATAAGGAAGACACTACTACCTCTGCAATTACCAAAGAGCATGATTCTGATATGCCAACAGTATTAATTTCCCCAGACACAGAAGATTCTGGTGATAATATAGATGAGACCAAACCAACCGATCCTCCAAAATCAAGTAATGATTCAGAAGACGCCACCGAAAAACATGGAGATGAAACCCCACCAAAAGTTCCCAAGGATGAAAATAAGGAACATCATGAGGATGAAGTGAATCATGATGAAGAAAGTGTTTCCAATAATCATGAGGATAAACCTCAAATCACAGACGATATTCAGGTTGATGACAGTGAATCTTCTACCCATGAACCAAAAGAACAGGATGGCACAGTTTCAAAGCATGAAGATCAGGAAAAAGCCACACATCCGTCAGAGGATGAGCATGTTAATGACAGTGAAAAAGATAATCCACAAGCTACACCTCATTTAGAGGATACCCAGGTTGATGAACAACAAGACAAAAAACCTGATCATGTTGATGGTAACTCATCAAAACATGAAAATGAGACTCCTCGTGATGGAGATACGCATGTTGAAGATACGCATGTTGATGACATCGAAAATTCTTCCTCACCAGAAAATCAGGAAAATGGAATTACTCACCGTAATGAACATGCCGATGATGGTGAATTATGCACAAGCTCAACCAATGAACAAAAAGAAGAGTCAGTCATTCCAAACCATAAAGAAGAAGAAGAATCCCAGAAGGAAGAAGTTGAAGGAAATGAGCAAAGAGATCAAACTAATATAGCTGTAGTAAAACCATTATCTCCAACACCTACCAAAGAGTTACATACAAGGGACAGTGATGAAGAGGAGCTTGGATCCAAAGTTGAAGCACAGGAAGTAGAAACTGAAAAGGATTTGTCAAAAGAAAGTCCTCAACATTCAAGTGCGTATGATCCAACCACGGAGAAGGATACAGAAAGTAGTCCACAGTATGACACTGTAGATAATTCTCGAAGTCCTCAACATTCAGATGAGTCTCATAATGATGACTCTATTAGCAGTTCTCAAGACAACCACAAAACAGATGACCATGAAGATCCTCATTCTGACACAACTGGTGCAATTTCTAATTTTGAGAATAATGACGATCTTCCAGTCGGTAAACCTCCTGTTTCCACCACATATCAAGAAAAAGATGCCAAAAGTGATGTGGGAGATGAGAAAATCGATCATCAAGAAGACACAAATAAGAATTCTAATGAGGATGGTAAACCAGAAAATAATGACCCTGAAGAACAAACTGCAAACACACTGAATGAAGAAAATAACCAAGGAGAAATAGAACTAATTGAGCGTCCCTATATATGGGAAGATGATGCAGAAGGAACTAATGATATTGAGACTTCAAATAAATATGAATCAGAAAAAGCAAAAAGGCAAGCAGAAGAAAAGGAGAAGGCTGAAACTGCAGAGAGGGAAAAGGCTGAAGCTGCAGAGAGGGAGAAATCTGAAGCTGCAGAGAGAGAAAAGGCTGAAGCTGCAGAAAAGGAAAAGACTGAAGCTGCAGAAAGGGAAAAGGTTGAAACTGCAGAGAAAGAAAAGATAGAAGCTGCACAGCGGGAAAAGATGGAAGCCGAAGAAAAAGAAAAAGAAGCTGCAGAGCAGGAAAAGATCCAAGCTGAAGAAAAAGAGAGAGAAGCTGCAGAGCGGGAAAAGGCTGAAGCTGAAGAAAAGGAGAAGGCCGAAGCTGCAGAAAGAGAGAAAGCAGAAATTCTAGAACGAGAAAAGACTGAAGCTGCAGAAAGTGAGAAGGTAGAAGAAGCTGAGAGAGAAAGGATGAAAGCCGCTGAAAAAGACACTGCAGAAAAGACTTCTATGGGTTCTCAGACAGAAACTGAACAGAAACAAACAAAACCAGAACAAATTCAGAAAAATGAGGGGGAAGAAAAAGAGGACTTTACGAAAAAAATGTTTGAAAAAGATTCTCCAAAAGATGAAGAAGGTGATGAGAGAGGTCAAGACAGACACCCTACCCCAATACGCGATCCAACACCAGAGCCTCCAAAGTCTCCAGAACCTTCAACAAAAACAGAACAAAAATCAATTCAAGCATCAGAAATTGATGAGGATGAAGTGCGGGGAAAGGATGAGAATCAAAAAGACTCCTCAGAGGATGTTCTGAAAAGGGGTGAAGCCTCAAAGCCAGAATCTAAAGAAGATTCTACAGCAAAGTCTACAGAAAAAGTGGAGAAGACTGAAATTAAGGAGGAGGAGAAAAACATCCAAGAAGAAAAGCCTAAGCCCCTAAAATCACAACAGAATATTTACAAAGAACCAATGCGCAGAGGTTCAAGAGCCTCTGAAAAATCAACCACAACCCCAAGAAAATCATCAGTGAGAAGCTCACGTGCAGCACCAGCTGCTGCCCAACCCAAACAAGAGCAGTCTAAAGCATCAGTAAGGAGTAGACCTCGGGAAGTCCACAGACCATACTCACAACCTCAACCCTTGAGAAGGGAAAAGATGGAACCTCCACCAAAGATCCAGCAAAGTCAACGTGGTCCTGAGAGTGGTAGTGAAAGATCTCGCCATTCTTCTTCGTCATCCTCCCAGAAGCGACTTTTACAAAGAGAGACTGTCAGATCACCACAAAGAAAACAGCGACCAAAGACTACAGGTGTTCGAGGTACTTGTCGCAAAACTATTTGACAATAATGAATAAATGTCAAATCATATATTTGCTTTTCAGTTCCAATGAAAAATATTTTTGTTACATGTGGATCATGAATATTAACAGAAAGCAGTCAGAAAATGTGTATTTCCCACCTATGGTGATGAAGTTGATCTTTTACTCATGCAGCAGAGTTTGCCAAATCATGAAAAGCAAATATGATGTGGCATTTACTCATCGTTTTCAAATGAAGCATGATAATCATCATGTGATAGTAGATTTAGTTCAGGGGCGGATCCAGAGGGGATGGGGGGTCCAAACCCCACCCTGCTCAACTACATAAAAAATATTGAATGTTTTGCATCAATGAAATTACATCACAATGTGGTCCTACATCATTACAAAAATGATTTCTCTCTTTAAAAAGCTCAATTTGTATGTATGTCTATGTAATTTAGAGAAAATGATGACAGATTTCCTTAACAGGAATCTGACAAACCCCCTCCTGCAAAAATTCCTGGATCCGCCCCTCTAGTTTGCTTAAAGCATGACCGTAAATAGGACACCAGAACCTTGGGACGCACTAATTTGATTTTTTGCTCTTTGGGAACACCTTTACTAAATTTCCCATGGAAAAAGACTTGTTAAAACCCACAAGTACTATATAGGTTGTGCTTTTCAAAAGCTTTTAGTTTTGAAATTTTAAACAAAACATCTTTCACATGATGCAAGTAGCTGTTTGCCTGTTTATTTGTCCAAAAGCCAGAAGAACAGAAAATCAAATTGGTTTGTCCATATATGGGTGTGTTTACCATAAAGCAGGTGGCAAACATCAGCCTTATAGCGACGCCTCAGTGTATTTTTTATGGTTTATTTGGTTGTGCTTTAAGCATAATAGTAAAAAATATGCACGATATTTATGCATGCATCTGGATATATATAGTTATATAGATAAAATCTAGAAATGTGGGTGTTGTGGGGTGGGGGGGGCTGGACTTTATCTATCCAGATTTCTTTGATGTAAAATGAGTAAAACAATTTAAGGGTTTTCCTAGAAAAGGGGTAATCTTACCCCTGCTTAAACTTTTACCTTTTCTTACAATAGGATAATAATGAACAAATATGGAAATTATATATTCAAGAGAAATAAAATGTTTAAAGCATAGTTAAATTACAGCTCAAAACCTTCTTGTCTCAAAACCCTGATCTGTGAATATAAGAAACAACATCACCTTAGAAACTGTTCTTCAATATTTTAACGCTTTTTATAAATGATGATATTATTATCATTATTGCAATAATGTAATTATTATTACTGGTAAATGTTTGAATTGTCTTGGCTTGGCAATAGGCTTGCAATGACGATATTATTATTAATGCAATAATGTCATTATCATTACTGGTTTGAAATGCCTTTGCTTGGCAATATGCTTGCTATGACGATATTATTTTTAATGCAATAATGTCATTATCATTACTGGTTTGAAATGCCTTTGCTTGGCAATATGCTTGCAATGACGATATTATTATTAATGCAATAATGTCATTATCATAACTGGTTTGAAATGCCTTTGCTTGGTAATATGCTTACTATGACGATATTATTTTTAATGAAATAAGGTTATTATCATTACTGGTTTGAAATGCCTTTGCTTGGCAATATGCTTGCTATGCTTGATACTGATAATTATTCTGTATACAAATAAATGTCTAGTTTTAGAATAATTGCATGTTGTGTGTTGCATGTTGCGTGTTGTGTTTGTGTTGGCACATTAATCTTCTTATTCTGATTAACACTTACCACGACTACTAATTATTTACTAACACAAAACAGGACTTATATTTCAGGTGTAAACAACTTCAGCTATAAAAAGAATTAAGTCGACTGAAAAATATAATTGCGTAAACCCGAGGAGAAAAATGGTCTATGAGTTGGGTGCGTGAAAGTTGAATTAAGTAACTCCTCATAGCGATAGGGGCCAAGGAAATCAGTTAGTCCAAATGTCCAAAGCTACCCAATCAGCCCATGATTATGTTAATGATCAGCTCACAGCTATTTCTTTATGTCTGAGCAACAAAATACGTTATTTATTTTGGTGTGTCAAATCGTGAAATTTTTTCAGACTCTTTAAATTTGGGACTTTGGGTGATCAGCTACTTTAAAATACGTTATTTATTTTTGTGTGTCATATAATGACTGTTCTCTTTAGATTTTGGACTTTGGGTGATCAGCTACTGTAGGGAATGACTTTGGGTGATCAGCTACTGTAGGGAATGACTTTATCAGTTATATATAGAGATCATGATTTATTTGGTCTGATAACTGAGTTTCAGTTGAACATGATTTGAAGACGGCAGTCTAAAACAGCTTCACATTGAACTTACTTTTCAGGTGTGAAAATTTCAGATGAAGAAAGATTAAGTCCACCGAAACATTAAATTGCCAAAATGTGTTGAGAAAAACCATTTATGAGTAGGGTGAGGTAAAAGTGAATCCAGATAGTTTCATCTTCTGGTCATGTCATGTATTTTTCGCCATGAGAGGGATCGAAAGAAATGATTCATTTGGTCCCAATGTGAAGCTGTTTTAAACGGCTTTCTTCAAAACATGGACTATAGACACTGACTATAGACATTGATAGATTCATGGTTATAGGAGCTAAACCTCTTACTCGATATAATTATCTGTTATATTCGAAATTAAAAATACAAATTAGTATTGAACATTGGTGCATTTCAATCAATATTAATGTTGTAATCTTGCCATGAAAATATGGAATCCTAACATCCAATAGTTAAAGCATAATGGAATTTTTACATCGATACGGGATAAGTAGAAACATATCTCACAAGACGATGAGGAAATAATTAAAAAAGACTGATTCTCAAACATCAAAATAATGATAAATTAAAAAAAATGACCAAGCAGACACAAATAACTGCCGTTCAAGTATTTCACCAAACATAATTGATTATAAATTAGAACCAACAGTATAAAAACTGAATGTAAATCTTCGATATTTACTCTTATTACATTAATATGTGTTTTTAGACCCTTTTTAATTTAGTTTAAGGTTCAAAGGAGTAGTGCCCTTTAATTATATGATTGGCACAAGGAAAAACTTAATTTAATAAATTTGTCCTGATAAACGGAAAACCCATGGATCTTTATTCTTAAAAAAAGGAAATGAAATGGAGTTTTTAACATCCTACTGTTCTGCTCTTACTGGGCTAATGAAGATGGCAAACGCCATATAGTGTGCTATGAGGGAAAGTTTGCCCGGACAGCAGCATTACGGCCTATGCTTATATCGAATTCCAACTGTCAAGGGATCATTTACTTGCACGCCAATGTGTACACTTGACCTCAGGTTTTCATACAATCTGAATGACTAGCTAGACAGCTGTCTTTGTCAGGCTCTCCGCCCTGCATCACTGACAAGGGAAAACCACGCCGGAAAGTCTGGATGAAATTTATCGAACACCCAACCTACAGGCTAGTGAGCCAGCGTCTTACCTACTTAGCCACTGTGATGCTCCTTCTATTTATAATTAATGTGTCAGAATGTGATAGCTTAAACGATTATTAATCGTCAAGCCTTCTAAATCAACTCTCTCTCTCTCTCTCTCTCTCTCTCTCTCTCTCTCTCTCTCTCATATCTCCAAGCATGACAACAATATGTGGTTATAGCATGATATAATGTAATCACAATATAATGTAATAGTATTATCCCTGTGTCCATGTATGTGTATTAATTTAAAAGTAGTGCAGTACGCAGTAGTTAGAAAAACATGTGACCGGTGCCAGCAAAATCAGTCACTTCGGTCACTTCACCAAAATTGAGTTCTCTACATTTCCTGAAAGCCACAGCTGTAGACTTTAAAATGCAACAAAAATTGTCATTCAGACTACAGGTTGTAAAATTATTTGACGTGAAATAGACCTTTAATTTCGATTGTTGATTTTGCTGGCACCGGTCACATATCGCATCGTAAATTTAGGTGTTGGCTTAGAGTCTTATAAAAAAATTGACAAAATCATTAACCTGAAAATTATAATTCAGTATTTAATGTCCAGACAATGATCCTACATATTTTATCTATTACTTTTCAATTTTTAAATTTAAGAATAGTAAAGCATTATACATCCACTGTAAATTTAGCTTTTAAAATAGCATTATGCAAGAGCAAAATCTGCTTATTACAGGTCTTTCTTAATGCCTGAGATGTTATCTAAATAATCAATTAGACATTAATTAACAGACCATAATAAACTCTTAAAGTCAAGGCTAGCCTTCGATGTTGGCGGATTGAATTCCTATATGCCGCCTAATGGCCGTTGATAATTAAATCAATCAAGTGGATAATCGAGACTATGCTGTTTATATTAATGATTTGAGTAATGATGACCGAGGCTATGTGAATTTTTCAATTTTCAATTGCTTTTTTCTCGGCTAATAGTGGACCAATTTGACTGAAATTTTCAGCAAATTACCTTTACATTATCTAGTTTTTAACTATTATAGTGAGAACTGCCATCTCTTTATCTTATCTCCCATAATGTAACTTTAATTGAGTAAAATTCAGACTTTTCTTGCAAGTCAACTGATGAAAGTTAATTTTCTTAACTGGATATTTTTAATGAGATCAGGTCCTCAAGTGAAAACAATAGCTGAATTAAGAAGTATATTGATAACTTTACTATGTGGAGCAGTGTTCACGCTAGATTCCAGTTTTTGTATCATCAGTTTTTCATTTTGATTTCATTTTAAAGGATTGTTGACATGAACAATAAACAATACTTTGAAAACTTTTCTTGAAAAACTATTGCCACAGCAAAAGAAAAATCGCCAGATTGGACAATTGATTATTAATCGCCATAAATAATTACCAGAATTAAAATTGAATCACCCAAAATACATTTTATATTGAAATTGACGACAGAAATGGGCATTGACAGCGTGACCATTGTTTTCACAGCTTTAGACGGTTATATTGAACCACACCAAATTGATTTTCTACTCTTCAGGAACATCTATTAAAATTTTGCTTCTTATTTCTTCGGTCCAAAAGACGTATTTAATAACCAAAAGTACTTGGTTGCACTGTTTAAAAGCTTTTACATGTAGATTTTAAGTGATCCAATGGAGCATTCATTCACGAGGATAAAGTAAACAAAATTTTTGTGGCCTTTCTTCTGTTCTGCTCTGAACTGGGCTAATGAAGACGGACATATGCCATACAGTGTGCTATGAGGGAAATTTTGCCTTGACAGTGGCACTATGGCTTACTCTTATGGAATTTCAACTGTGTACACAGGACCTTGGTTTTTCATCGCAACCGAACTACTAGACAAGGAAGATCACTCAAACTGGAAAATCTTGATGTACTTTTTCGGCCAATGCATCGTCTTAGCCACTGTGGCTCCCATCAAGTCCCCAAAGACCTGAAAATCAAATTGGTTTGACAATAGTAGTAGCCTTTTAACACCTATTTTACTGTTGTATTGAACTGGTGTGGCTATAGAAGTAGCTGATTAACATCTAGTTTTTTGTTTTATTGATGTGCTAACATTAGAAGATGAAGGGAAGAAAGCAGCAGGGGTTAGGATGAATGTAGATAGAAAGAAGAAAGTTAAGGAGGGATCACCAGATAGTAAAACTGGTAAGAAATAGGGGTAGGGATGGGTGCTGTGGGAAGAAATAGGTGCAGGAATGGGTAGGGCTTCAGGGTATTAGTATAAGGCAGGAAAACATGCTAACATTTCTATCTATTTTGGGCCTACTGATCAGGTTGAATTCACTGAAGAGGGAATGGGGGTGGGGGATTGATTGCAGGGAAAGGGTGGGGATAAGAAATGACCGAATGAGGTAAGGCATCATATAAATAAAATATGGAAATTACCTGAAATAAATATTTTATAAGATTTAACTTATTGATGTGAAAAAAAATCAATTTAGTGGATCTTGGCAAATCTGTACAATACAGTGATATTGGTCGTTCAAATTAGATTGAATTTTGGATATCTTCGCTTGAAATATCTTTTTGAATATATGGAAAGTTTACCTAAGAAAGATAATATTCCTTGATGGAAGTAAGATAATATTTATAAAATAAATGGAGGGAGATTATTAGTTTATTCAGTGAGGAATTGATAATTATTATTCTCTTTCCTTACATTCACTGATTAAATGAAATGAAATGGGTTTTAACATGGGAATTTGATATAAGAGTTGGTCGAAGGGCCGCTGTCTCAGCAAAATTTCCCGCATAGAACTCTGTAGCGTATGCCCGTCTTCATAGGCCCAATCAGAGCAGAATAGTAGGACGTTAAACCCCATTTCATTTCAATTATTACTGGGCGATGTTTTTGATATCAAGTAGCAATCAGAGTCTTTATTATTTCTTTCTCTAACAGAACTAACTGCACCCTTTATCTAACTATTTTTAATAGTTTTTATCAACCCTGCTTTTTATTTTTTATAAACTCGGTAAACTTCAAATGACCATAACTTAACAGAACACAAGTTTTATGGGAAACAATCACTAGTTTTATTCAACAAGTTTCCTCTTATCGTTATCAAGCACAATTATATATTGATTTCAAGTCGACTAAATGTCATTGTGTTTGATACGATAAGACGATGCTTGTCGCAATGTTGTGATTTTAGAATAAAAACAGTGATTGTTTCAACATAAAAATTGTGTTCTATTAATGTGTTTCTCAAATGCCTCTTAAAGATTACCATAACTTAAGTTTGAATTGATCACACAGATTCATTTGTTGAATTTTATGTATTGATAAAGATCACACAAATTTGAAATTTTGTTTTTTGGAAACATGCATTAAAATTCTTTTTTTTATTTCTTGGGGGAAAAAAATAATTCCAAAATAAAAAGGATTTGCTTCTCTATCTCAAAGGCTTTTAAATCCATATTTTCGAGCTATAAAATTTTAAACAAAAAAAAATTACTTAATGGATGGAATAAAATTTGACAATATAATTTGGTTTTGCTTGAGTATGGTCTTTTGATTTTTGCTTTGTCATGTTAGCTCTTTTAATAGGATTGATCTTATGTTGATTTTACGTTGGCAAAACATTTCTCAATTTGAAGTAGAAAGCATAGCAAGGTTATAGGCAGTCCAAAGCAAAGCATATTGAACATTATAAAAATATTTACCATAGGCTTGAAAATAATCTGTTACCGACAGGATTTTAAAAACTTTCCAGCAAAATATGCCTTGATAAGGAAGACAATCAATAGAAATGATTAATGAAACATTAATTTTATTGGTCCGCCAAATGTAGGTGGGGGTGAGGGTATTCGCCAAATAGACCCAAAAAATAGTTTTCAAGTTTATTCATTGTTGTATGTCTTTGAATGAATTTTTAGTGTTATTTATTATTTATTAACTTGTTGACATTTATTTGACTTTTAGATTCTTCTGATGGCCGTACTGAACAACGAGAATTCTTTAGACGTGAGTTAACAAGAATAGAAGAGAACTTAAAAAAAGAGTCTTCCAAGATACAAAAGCCTTCTCAGTAAGTCTCAATTAATCTTAGTCTTCTTGCGGGAGGTTGGGCGGCCGATTGGTTAATGCTTGCGCGTTGGATCAGAATGTCTGTCATTGAGTCAAGTGGCGTGGTTTCGATTCCCCGCTTATATGTAGGATTTTGGTTCTTTTGATATTGACACATGTTGGACCATTGCGTCCAGGATTATGACCCCTGATTATATAGAATAATGTGGTTCCAACGTGGTTTTTCCCTTGTTAGTGATGCAGGACGGAGGTCCTGACAAGGACAGCTGTCTAGTCGTTCAGATGGGACGAAAAACCGAGGTCCTGTATACACATTGGTGTCCACGTAAAAGATCCCTTGGCAGATGCAATTCGATATAAGAGTAGGGCATAGTGCCACTGACTGGGCAAAATTTCCCTGTACGGTGTATGCTCATCTTCATTAGCCCAGTTCGTTAAACCTATTTCAGTTTCATTTCATTTTGCAAAATGTTGGCGTATTTTGCATGGCAACGGTTTATTGAAACCTTATTGCAACATGAATTTGTTTAATTTTTGGCAGTATCGACCAAACTATTTTTTATGTGGGATGGGGGGTGATTTTGATATGAGATTCGGCATGTACAGTCATGTTCATGTATGCAGACTGAATTATTTATGATATTAAATATGAATGTGTTAAAGTTTAGTTTATATTAATATTTATTATAATTAAAAAGGATTATTTATTATTTTTCAGAAAAAAACATACACCGTATATATTTAATAATCTAGCCCCCTACTATGATACATATACGGCCAGATATTTAATAGAAACAGTAAGTTAATTATAGACAATCATTCCTAAATCCTGTCTTCATTAGCCCAGTTTAGGAGCAAAACAGTATTCCAGTCTATATTGATAATATTTATTGTACATGCTCTCCAGATAAGAATACACACTTATGCAGTACCACATCGTACAAATTATGGCTATGGATAAAATATAAAAATTTTATTTCTCTAATTAAATTTGAATTTTTTCATGGTTTCATTACAGCCAGAGGAATTACAACATGCCTATACAAGTCGTTGTACCGCCATTGGTTTGATAGATCCCTGGAAGAACTTGGCTATGGATCAGTCGGTTCTTCCAGTCCTAGAATCTAAACCAGTTAATAGACAGGAAAAACAACTTAAGAAAGAGTAAGTTTTTAAATATTTAATTTTGTATTTAGTGTTGTGTTATCAAGATTAAGAATTTGGTTGAGATTAAGAATTTGATTGAGATTAAGAATTTGGTTAAGATTATGAATTTAGTTAAGATTAAGAATTTGGTTAAAAATTTTCGTTGCACTTCCATATTTCTACCCACAAATCTAATTTTATATTTTTGTACGGAAATTTCAGTAAGAAAATACAAGAACGAGCAAAGAAAGGAAAAAAGGAAGGAAGTACAAGACTGCCCAAGTACCCTGTGGTTACCTTAGAAACAGCTGATTTAGCTAATAAACAATTATATTATAGTGATGTTCCTATGTTACGGTAAGTGACTGGAATTTCATTTAATATCCACTCGACACAAACTATGTAATTTTGGGACTATCATATGTTTCAATTTTATTTCAACAATTTGCTTGTGCGTAGGGGTCTTTAGAAGTGGGAGGAAACCCTGGAGAAAACCCACGAAGTTGGACAGTCAACCCTACTCCTTGTCACGTTAAGGCTGGGAATCCAAACCGCACAACTTAATTCAATGATAGATCTTGTGATTTCACATGCACGTAGACCACCCAACCCTGGCTTAATGTTTCATTGGGGCCTTTTAAATCTGCTTCACAGAGAATAAGTCTTCTAATATCTCTGTCATAGATGACTGTCCTCAACACATGCAATCACATGATGCAACGTCAATCATTGGCTCAATAGCGCGTGCATTGTTTACATATTTATATAACTGGTTTGGGCAGAATGCTGTCTTTTACTTATTTTAATACCCATTTACACTAAATAGGAAATAATTTTTACTTACAAATACTTCAAACGTCTTTATTTATTTTACTTAAATGTACAAAAAATGGTTTTGAATTTAATTTGTAAGAAGAAAAAAGTTAATATTTGGGACTCATTGTCATGTTGATGTCATCCTTATCAGTGACTGTAGCAGCCTAGTAACTTCTAATGTAAACAATGCACACGTCATTGAGCCAATGATTGCCACCGCATATTCTGACGTCATGTGTTGAAGACATTCATGTTTTACAGATTGTGTATTGATCTTTCAATTTTTATTAAAAATTGAATTTTTTAGAGAAGAACTTCGTCAAAAATATAGCGCAAATGCTACCAAGAAGGTCGAAGAAGATTACGAGAAGACCAAGCAAGATTTCTATCGTATGGACCTTGATAAACTGAATGAAGTTCACCCAGTTAATCGACAGCATATGAAAAGCACATACTTCGCTTATCTTCAGAATACGCCTGGTTCAAAAAAAGCAGTCAACGAATGTGTTAAAAGCGTAGAAAAAACGAGCAAAGCTAAATAAATTATTTATATTTTCAAAGGGCCAATTATTTTTTTGGGACATCATGCTTTATGAAATTGGGTGTATTGATATTGTATTCTTTTAAAGCAAGCTGATTAAAACGCAGATCGTATTTCGTTTTATTTTTTATAGTTCAAAATTTCATTTTACTTGTCTTTACTACACTAGGATCAGAAAGAGTTGTTATATTACCTGCATTCTAGTTGATGTTAGACATTAGCCAATGAAACGGTCTGTTACAGCAAGGTTTTGCTGTGAAGTGCATGGAACTATGGTTGACACACTAGAAACATCAATGCTGATTGATCAATCAAATGTCTGACATCATAGGGTCAAAAGCTGCTTGTATGACCTCTGACGCAACCTTCCACTACAACCGGTCAGATCTTCATGTAGTGTAAGCCATCGAAAGTATAAAAAACGAAACGCAATATAGATCTGTATTTTAATCAGATTGCATCTTTTTACCCGATCAGCGCAACTTGATGTGTGTGGGAATTTGATCGTTAGGATCCGTCGTAATTTTCAACGTTTTTAGTTTGGTCCTAATTCTCATTTTATTTATTTTATGCCCCATCAAATAGTCCGTCCATTTCATCTAGCCAAGTTACATTCTTGTGGGTTTCTTACTATATGAAATTTAAAATAAGTGTGTCCGTTATATGTTATATTATTACCCATTTTTGTGATAAATGGACAGATCCAGAAGCGTTAATTTCATATTGACCAAAGAATAGTCCACTATTGAAAATGGGTTACTGTCCTAAATTGTTAGTGTCTGTAAGTTAACGTCCATTTGTGACAAATGGACAAATCGTGAAGTATTAATTTCATATTGACCAAAGAATAGGCCACTGTTGAAAATGGGTTGTGAGCAGTACTCAGAGACCCAATAGTGTCAGCAATCAGTTAATATCTATTTCTAATAAATTTGATAATCCAAAAGTATTTTTTGTTAAATTTTATGGATCAGATTTATCACGACTATACACAAATATTAAAGCAGTTTTGGTCGTATTAACAGAACAGGGGAATCAACCGATGTATTATTCAATCACTGAAAGATCATTTACCATAACGATGATCTTTGGTATCCCCATTGGTCTCATTCTGTTCTACTCCACTATATGGTGGGTTCATCATACTCTGATTATCTGCCCTTGATTGTAGCTTTAATCTACAAAACAGTTTACAAACCAGTCTTAGCCTCATTGCTTACGTAAACATCAATATGGCGGCTTGTTTGTTACAACAAGATGAAAGTTACTTCCCTTGGTCAATAAAAATAGCACTGTCATCAAGGGCAGACAATTTGAATAAGTGTTCTCAGATGGTTGACCGATGAACCCAGGGGTACGTGGAATGGAATATGACCACTGGGGATATGGAGGATGAATAACAAAAGAGAATACTTGTCGAAACGTCACATTATATGTATATATATAAACCAGTAATTTATTCCCATTAATTGTATTGTGTTTTTTTTATAGGGATCAAAGGCTAATGCCACTCAAGAATTATATATATATTAAATACATTTTATCAGAGTGTATTATCACCATTTTGCCTTATCCATGCCTGGAAATAACAGTGTTAGACGTACCTGACATATTCAACTTAGCGTCGGACATGTATTAATAATATCATTAAAATTGACAAGTCAGTGACAGGTGCCTTATTTCCAGGCCTTATCCTATGTTTGTTTGTATTACATGTTTTAAATCGTTTGTATTATAATTTATTCAGAGAACGAATGTAAGCTGGATTAAATAAAATCCCCAGTCTATTAAAGTCCATGCCAATGTTAACTCTGCTGGCTTAAAGATACATTACATAAGAGCTAAATCTGCCTATTGCAGGTCTTTCTTTAGGTTTCAGATGTTATATAAACCATTATAGGCCAACAATTAGGCATTTATTAACTTATCCAGACCATAATCAATTCTCTAGACCATCGGATGGCTGAGATTTAAATGGATTAGAACGCCTGTGAGATTATAAAATTTTAACGACAAGAAAATTTAGATCTTGAATAATAATGCCTCTTTAAGAAAACAAAACAAAATAATGTCAAAGGTAGATAATCTTAAGAGTTGAAGATAAAAGGGCTTCGGCAAATTTAGCTCTTGAATAATGTATCAGGAGAATATATTGATTACTTACATGTGATTCGATTGTTAAACTCTGCTTCGGCTTTAGATTTAAACATGCTTATTAAAAATAGCCGTCTGAATGGCAAATTATTTGTTATTGTATGTTATTCATTGAATCTGTGATAATTAGAATTGTATAAGGCCATACCAAATTGATTTTCTGTTCTTCGAGAAGAGAAAACTAATTTTAAAAAACAAAAGTACTCGGTTGCACTGTTCAGAAGCTTTAAGTTCCCAATTTCTTGTTTCTCCGGGACAAAACTTATTTATAAACTAAAAGTACTTGGTTGCACAGTTCAAAAACCTTTAATTCCAAATATTTTAGTTTTGAAATTTAAAAAAACATTGACTTAATTCAAGTGGCTGTTTATTTATCATGAGCATGTAGAACAGAAAATCAAATCAGTGTGGATGAATATCCAAGCACGTTTCAAGGCCTGACCTCCTTCAGATTTAAACTAAGACAATTCATGATTTGTGCCTTTCCATGGGACAGAAGTTCATTTACTCCTGTTTAGACCTGCCTTATTATTGGCTGAGAGTTCAATTCCTGAAAATTCTTCAACCAATAAGTTTGCTTGAAACAATATCTCATTTTAAGCTTTGAAGGAATAATACGGTATTATTGTTTAGGTATTGTTTTGTTTGGTTGAATATCGTGTTGGGTCAGTGCCAGGCTTTGCTTAGATGTCAATCTGATTAAAACACAGATCCTTTTTCAATTTCGTTTTTATAGTTCCAAATTTCATTTTACTTGTCTTTACTACACTAGGATCTGGAAGAGCTGTTACCATTCACCTGTCCTGGATGATGTGAGGGATTAGTCAATAAAACGGTCTGTTACGGCAAGTTCTTGGCCTTTTGATGCACAAAACTCTGGGTAAACAACTAGAAACGTCAATTAACGCTGATTAATTAATCAATGTATCATAGGGTCAAAAGTCCCTTGCTTGACCCCCTTACGTAAACTCACACTATAACTTGTAACTTGTCAGATCTTCATGTAGTGTAGACCATCGAAAGTAGGGATGGAATTTCGCCTGTAAATTCTGATTCGAAAGTATAAAAAAAGGAAAAGTAATATAGATCTGTATTTTAATCAGATGGCTTTTAGTTGTATGGTTTGTTAAACTTTGTGATATGTATATTTTTAAACTTTGTTATATATTTATTTTAATAATATAATATGTATATCCTTCCAGAATTGTATTTCGGCATCAAAGCTTTAAATTTGAATAATGTTTTGCCTCATCTAATATTTATAGTAGAAATTCAATTATGTAGTAACTTTGTTTTGTTTATCAAACTCTTTACTTTTACTGTCTTTATTTCTTCATCTGAACAAAAATTTAATTGTATAATATGTTATAATATAGTCAATTCTACATCATTGTATGATAAATTCTTCTCCTTCAGAATCTGAGAATTTTAATTGTGTAATTTGTTGCATAACGTTATTAATAATCATATTCTTTAGCCTTATTGTCTTTCGAACCAGCTATTCTTTTCTGTTCTGTATCTGTTAGAATTTAAATTGTATATTAATAGAACTTCGAAATAATAAGTTCTGTCAAAATTTCAATTTTATATTAATAAGAACTTCGAAGTAATAAGTTCTGTCCAAATTTTAATTGTAGATTATTAAGAACTTCAAAATAAAAAGTTCCGTCAAAATTTTAATTGTATATTAATGAAAACTTCAAAGTAATAAGTTTTCTCAAAATTTTAATTGTATATTATATATCGTTAATTTGTGTGCCCATGTATATGCAAGTAGTATAAAATGTTGTATAATTTTTTTTTTCATAGTATATATTAAAAAGAACTTCAAAATAATAAGTTCTGTCAGAATTTAAATTGTATATTGATAAAACCTGTCAAAATTTTAATATTACATGTTTATATTGTTAATTTGTGTGAACATATTATATAGTATACAAAGAGTATAAATGTTGTATAATTTATTTTGTATAGTATATATTTATTTTGTATATTGAAAATGTATAATATCTCATTGATGCCTTATACATGTATAGAACGGTATAACACACATCGTATATAATAAATATATTATTTAATTTAACACAAGTTTTAAGTGTTCGTTCATCAAACTGATCAGAGAGAGAGGGGGTTTCACATGCACTCGACACAAACTAGGTCATTTCAAGAATAACGTATGGTTCAGTTTTATTTTAATAATTCGCTTGCACAGGAGCACCCCGGGAAAACCTGTGAGGCTAGACAGGCGACCCTACTCCTTATTGTCATGTACAATAAGGGGATTCAAAACCATGCCAGTTGACTCAATGACAGACTTTATCATAAAGCGTGGGCGTGCTAACCATTCGGCCATCCACCCCTCCCCTCCCCCCACCCCACCCTCCCCCAAATTGATCACAACTAAATATGGAGCAAGTTAATTAACTCTCAATATTAACTCTTTTTATTCTGTGACTTCACACACAACACTTGTATGAAAAAAGTGTCATTGTTGTGGGCTTTATCATTATATGGTGGGCTGAGATTGGCACACAAAGCGCGAATGTGATCCTATTAATTTAAAGGAGTAGGGTCGCCTGTCCAACCTCGTGGGTTTTCTCCGGGTACTTCGGTTTCCTCCCACGGTTATTGACCCCTATGCGCAAGCGAATTATTGAAATAAAATTAAACCATATGTTAGTCCCAAAATGACCTAGTTTGTGTCGAGTGGACATTAAACCCAATTTCTCTCTCTCTCCTATTCATTTGTTATAAAAATTGACATCAAACGGGGTGTTGGATTTCTCTCTTCCATGTATACATATTTTAGAGACGATGATGGCATCATGCATTGTCAAATGTCAAATTTCCTTTACAAGAACCTGGCAAACTCTCTTCAGAAAAAATTCCTGTATCTTCCCCCGCGTGGTCAAGTTTTTGTGTTACCAATGTCTACAGCTCTTTACAGCAAAACTCCATAATTCCCCAAGGGATACTTGATTGAACATTCTGGAATATGATTTTCTCATCCTCCAAAATAATGACAATGGAGTGAAAAGGGGAATTTAAGACTCTGTTGCCAAAATTAGAAAATATCTCAACTGACCACGATAGTCGAAGCATTAATTAGTTGTGTTTAATTACGTCCAAAGTCTACTCCCACCACCTCCGTTGTGTTTAATTACGTCCAAAGTCTACTCCCACCACCTCCGTTGTGTTTAATTACGTCCAAAGTCTACTCCCACCACCTCCGTTGTGTTTAATTACGTCCAAAGTCTACTCCCACCACCTCTGTTGTGTTTAATTACGTCCAAAGTCTCCCACCACCTCCGTTGTGTTTAATTACGTCCAAAGTCTACTTCCACCACCTCCGTTGTGTTTAATTACGTCCAAAGTCTACTCCCACCACCTCTGTTGTGTTTAATTACGTCCAAAGTCTACTTCCACCACCTCCGTTGTGTTTAATTACGTCCAAAGTCTACTCCCACCACCTCTGTTGTGTTTAATTACGTCCAAAGTCTACTCCCACTACCTCCGTTGTGTTTAATTACGTCCAAAGTCTACTCCCACCACCTCTGTTGTGTTTAATTACGTCCAAAGTCTACTTCCACCACCTCCGTTGTGTTTAATTACGTCCAAAGTCTACTCCCACCACCTCCGTTGTGTTTAATTACGTCCAAAGTCTACTCCCACCACCTCCGTTGTGTTTAATTACGTCCAAAGTCTACTCCCACCACCTCCGTTGTGTTTAATTACGTCCAAAGTCTACTCCCACCACCTCCGTTGTGTTTAATTACGTCCAAAGTCTACTCCCACCACCTCCGTTGTGTTTAATTACGTCCAAAGTGTACTCCCACCACCTCCGTTGTGTTTAATTACGTCCAAAGTCTACTCCCACTACCTCCATTTGTGTTTAATTACGTCACGATTCTCCTCACACCACCTCCATTGTCGGGAACTGCAATAGGACTGAATTCTGTGTCCTTCGACTGTAATTCTGCCAATTAGGGCTATTCTCAATCAAATTTAAATACAGATCTATATTTTGTTAATTTTTTTATACTTTCGTTCGCCTACACTACATCAAGATCTGACAAGTTGAGCTTGTGTCAGAGGTCGTACGATTCCTTTTGACTCTAGGACGCCAGATATTGATCAATCAATCAACGTTGACGTTTCTAGTGGTTTACCCACAGTTCCGCAGATGGCACGCCCAGACTTCGCTGTAACAGACCGTTTCATTAGCTAATCCCTCACTTCAAGCAGAACCTGAATTAAATAACAACTCTTCCAGATCCTAGTGTAGTGAAGACATGTAAAACGAAGTTTTGAACTATAAAAACGAAACGAAATAGGATCTGTGTTTTAATCAGACTTGGGATAAAACCTTCTGTACCGGCAATCAATCATCCCCAACATAAAAACTAATCTGGAGACTAAAGGGAGATAACTTTAAGTAGGTAAATGTTTGTTCAATGCATCAAAGTATTTCTGGATGTGCCTTTGCTCATGTGCATTAGGCATGGTTTCAATTTCCTACATGTACTTGAACCCGACAAGAAGTAGGGTCACCTGTCCAACCTTGAGGATTATCTCCCGGTTCTCCGATTTCCTCCCTGTCATTAAAACCCTAAGGCGCAAACAAATTTTAGATCCAAAATGACCTGGTTTATGTTGAGTGGATGTGGAACCCCCAGCTGTCTCTCTAACACAGATGTTCATTGCGGCAAGAAAAATGAAATGAAATAGGGCTCAACATCCTACTATTCTGCAATGACGTGGCTATGATGGGATTTTTAACTGGACAGTGGTGCTACAGCCTACTCATATTTTGCCAGGACAGCAGCGTCATAGGCGTACGGGAGAATTTTTGACTGGTGGAGTAGTGGTGGTTGGTGCCAAAAAAATTTAGTTAGGTTCTCAGTATGTTAGTCGTGGCTTACTGTACTCCAAACAATAGAGGGTTCGAGTCTTAAGATTTCTATTTAATTGCCTAACTATAGACACTCTGAATTTAAATTCGCTGTTAAATTGGACAAATTCAAGAACACAATATTTTTTTACAATTGCGTGCCCAAATTTTCCCAGCATTTGGTGCCCAAAATGGGGGGCCCACTGCCCCCCAGCCCCACAGTCCCACCAGCTCGTATGCCTATGAGCAGCGATACAGTCTACTCTTTTTTCAAATTACAACTGTCAAGGGTTCTTTAACATGTATGCCAATGAGTACGAAGACCTCTCCATTTTTAGTCCCATCCAAAAAACTATACATTGCCTGATGAACTTTCTGGGCCATTGCATGGATCAAACACTGAGCAAGAGAAGTCGCCGAGGACCTTGTTGGCACTATAATCTCCCCACTCCTTAAGTGACTCAAAGAGAGAGAGAGCCCCAATTGGGGTTCAGTTAACAAAGCCAATTTTCAAATTTTGGGTTTTTGACGATCCTAATACTATAAGTGCTTAAATTTGGGTTACAAAACTAAAATGCTCGTATTGAAGATAAAATTCATTTTTAGAGCAAAAAAAAGTTTTTATATAAATATAAAGGAGTAAAATACAAAATGTAGATCAATCTTTGTTTGTGAGGGAGACATGGTGACACAATGAGTTGACACAATGAGTAGTAGGTCCTGTGTTCGATCTCTGTGTTGGCCCAGAAAATTTATCAGGATTTTCTGGCGTGGTTTCTCTTCGTCAATGGTACAGGACCGGAGCCTGGCAATCTTGACGGGGTCTTTTGCATGCACGTCGACGTGTACACAGGACCTTGGTTTTACATACGATCCACATGGCTAGACCTGGACCACTGGCAAAAGGAAAACATACTGGAAACCATACTGGAAAATCCTGGAGAACAAGGGCTTTTTCACTCTGCTTCCTTCAAATGAAAACCTAACCATCAATAATAAAAATTCATATAATAAAATGTGATACAGATAAGTTGCCCTGCAGCAAGACATACACCCACAGCAGTCAACAAGGGTTGTCAGAGCAGTCAACAAGGGTTGTCGCATGGTTTTTTTTTGTCAATAAACAAACCATTTACAACACTCTAAATTCTGATTACGAGTAACTACCTATTAAATTACTTCTTTGATAGGCATTTAATTGTGTATTCATAAAATTGTAACTATTAAGTAATTATCAGAAATCATTAGAATATGTCTCAATAGTTTGTCTCACGACCTTAAGCACTGTGTAAAAATTTATATTAAATTTAGCCAATATACGACCATATTTCAATACATGAAGTCCAATTTTATGGATACACAGTTACTGAGTTTGATACTAAGCGACGTTTTGACAAGGATACTCCCGTCTTTATCAGGCAAATCAAAGAAAACATTTCAATACATCAACAAGTTTCATTTACTCAAGTCAATTTCAATTATGCAAATTATAAAGCCTACCGTTAATTTCAATTACTCGAATTAAAACCATCTGTCAATTTATAATTACTCAAATTAAAACCATCCATCAATTTCATTTACACTTATTAAAACCAACTAGCTGTTGGAAGATTTATTATTTCTTAGGATACAAAAATTTAAACATGATAAAAACTATTATGTACACTGAGAACTAACTACTCTACTTCGAGAATAGAGAGAGAGAAATGAGATTTAAAGCCCCAATAACACTCTTGTTGTAACTGAATAATATGTCCCAATCTTCATTCTGGTCAACAAATCGTATTATTTTAAAATATTCTAATTAATTGATGATATAAATTTCATCTTAACACACCTATTTTAAAAAATTGGAAAAATGCAACCAATTGGTTTGAAAAGTCTAACGTAAACCTTTTCAAATGTGACTTGGATTTTAAAATATTTTCGAACCCTCTGGACAAGTAAAATAGGTTGTAATGGATAATTTACACAACAGGTAGGACACTTAAACATCTAGTACTTAGAATAAGGCTATTATTTATTTTCTGGAGCTTCCAAGCCAGCAAGAATGTTATTGTCCCTTTAACGTCCACCTGACACAAACTAGGTCATTTTGGGACTAACATATGGTTTCATTTTATTTCAATAATGCGCTTGCACATAGGGGTCTTTAGCAGTGGGAGGAAACCGGAGTGCCCGGAGGAAACCCACGAGGTTGAGAAAGCGCCCCTATCTCCATGCCACATACGCTCACACCAGGGCTCGAAACCACAGCCGCAAGCCATAGGTGACCGGCCAGCTAGAGGTCGAAGCGCGGCACTCTAGACCACTAGGCCATCCCACCCCCCCCCACTTCGAGAATAGATCTCGGCTCTAAATGGCCGCCATATTCAACAACTAGTATACTGTTTTGTAATGCAGTGCTACTCACATCTGTTATACACACAAAAAGACTAAATAAAATTTTTCAATTTGATCAATTGAAAGCAGGATATATACTTCTCAAAAATCTGCAAACATATTTAGTGTTATCGCAAAAATCGTAAATTTAGGTCTAAAAATGTTGGTCAACTATACATGTACATGTAGCTTAGTGTCTGTTTTCAAAATGAAAGCAGAATATATACTTCTCAAAAATCTTGAAATATATTTAGTGTTTTCGACTAAAATCGTAAATTTAGGACTAAAAACAAAATAGAATTTGTGTTTTAGTAAGATTGAGATTTATCTCCCTCTGATAACAATCATAAACAAAACTCAGTTTTTAAATATTTTAAATATTTACTAAAATATAATATTAATATGCATTAATTTGATACATATTCCTGTCCTTTGCCTACTTAAATGATATATGCTGAAAACTAAAATTGCTTACTAATACACAACAAAGATTTATACAGATTACACAATACTTAATTTGTTACATAGTAGTATGAGGGGGGGTTGGGGGTTGGATGGACGAATGGTTAGCAATGGTTGTATCATAAGGTCTGTCATTGAGTCAACTGGTTGTAGATGACAAGGAGTAAGGTTGCCTATCCAACCTCACAGGTTTTCTTCAGATCCTCCCACTGCTAAAGACCCCAACGCGCAAGCAAAGTATTGAAATAAAATTTACCCTGTGTTATTCTCGAAATTACCTAGTTTGTGTCCAGTGGCTGTTCAATGTCTCTCTCTCTCTCGGGACTAACATTGTTTACTTTTTTTCAATAATTCACTTGCGCGTATGAGTCTTTAGCAGTTAGACAGGCAACCCTACCCTACCCCTTGGATTCGAAACCACGCCAGTTGACTCAATGACAGGCTTCATGATACAGCGTTCACATGCTAACCATTCAGCCACCCACAACTAAGAAAAGGTGTGGCCGTTATAGATTACAATGCAGCTTCCAAATCCAAGAAATCTGATTTGAATTCGATTATTCATAGTTACTTGTAGGACCATCTTTAACATGAGTTATAACGTGCCTCTTTAAATTGCATTCATTAGCATATGATTTATGACAACCCTTTTCCAGACATGCGTAAGGTTTCGGTTCACTGAGGTGAGTCTTCATATGATGACCTAAATGTTTGACGGACTTCCCACAAACGTAACACTGTGAGGTTTCTTTTTCCAACTTAGGACTACCATGGCTGTCCACGTGTATCTTACAATACTCTCGACGGGAAAACGACTTCTGGCAAATCGGGCACTGATAGGGTTTAAGCCCTAAATGGTCCTTCAGGTGACGAGTTAACTGTCCCGCCAGTCTAAATCCCCGCCCACATTGGTCACATTGGTGGGGCTTTACGTCCGAATGAGTGGTGATATGCTTTGACAACGAACCCCGTTCTTTGAATTTTCTACCGCATATTTCACATGAATATGGCATGAAGTCACTGTGGCGACGCCTATGGTGAGTTAAATAAGCCACCTTCTCAAATTCTCGCCCACAGATCTCACAAATGTGACTTGAACCGACAATCTTATCATTGTTACCATGTGTCAATTGATGACGCTTCATTATGCAATAATTGTCAAATTTTTCGCCACAATATACACAGGCAAATGAACCGGCTTTGTTTGTGTTACTTTTCAAATGCCTTTGGAATACATATTTCTTGTCAAATGTTTTCCCGCAAGTTTCACATTTATATTCTGATGGTCGTTTAAATTCCTTATGAGAGACTAAATGCCGGTTTAATCCTTTCTCAGTGGGAAATGTCCTTTTACAGAAGTCACAGGGAAATATTTTATCACCATCTTGCTTGGGTACCATCTTCTTTTCGAAGTTTCCGGCACTTGAACCTTGCTCCTCAGTTACTGATGTGTCAGATTTATTAGAGCTTCTTTCAGCAGGATCACTATCATCCTGATGATCAGAAAATGTTTTATCTAAAATAAAGGATACATTTATTCCCATGCCATCATCTGAATCATCATCGTCAAAATAAGCTGCAGCTACAGACTCTTTGTTGTCCACAGAGCTCGACTTTCTTTTCAAATGTTTTTGATCTGCTTTCCTTTTTGATTTGTTTAGGTACTTTTCATTATGCAATTCGTTAGCCTTGTTGCCATTAATATTCACTGGTTCTTGCCCTGACTCTTCCTGATTCATCAGTTCTGCATCTTCAGTATGCACAGATTTTTCAAAATTTGGTCCATCTTCCTCTTTGGTACCAATGTCATCATTAGCTGGAACTCCATCGTAATCACTATCATCATCTGCCACACCAGCCCCATCTGAATATTCTGCAGCACCAAAATCACTTGGTATAGAAAAGTCATTGGACACCTTTTTAACTATCACAGCTGGTGGAGGCGCCGTCAGTTGTGGGTCATCGAATAATGGATCCTCTCTTTGGTTTAACCATTGGCCAGAGTTTTTTCCCTGACTATTAACAGTTGCACCAGTTTCAGGTAAATCACTGACTTCTCTGTCATCAGCCCGTGGGGACATGGCAGCTTTTAAATGATGCATAATGTGAGTCTGAAGATCATCGCTGGAAGAAAACCGTTCATTGCAGACATCACATTTGTAAAACCTACATCCCAGATTTGTTCTCTGTGGTTGACTTTCTTTTACATCTGTGCTTTCTGATGCTGGAGGTTTAGAAGTTTCTGAAAGATCTAAATTTTCAGGAGATTTGTTTTCTTGATGTAATAATTCCTCATTTTCTAACAGGTCCAACATGTTGTTAGTACTTTTTTCCCTATTAGGTTTGAGTTGTTTTTGTGAAGCTGCTGTCACAAATAATGGATGACTTACAAATAATGGTTTTGCTACCGATTCAGGTTTCTGAGAATTCGCTACACCTGAATTTGTTTGTGTTGTTGGTGTGTTGTTTGTGGATCCTGTAAACAGAGAGAATTGTTCACTAAAATTTGAAGCTCTTATCAAAATCTTTTCTCCCATAGAATCACTTTTTTGTTGTTTTCTTTGCTCTGGTTTCCTTTTACACTTAAGTGTCCTGGCTAAGTGCTTGAGATATCTGCTTCTGTAATTGAACTTTTTACCACAATTATCACAATTGAAACGGTACTTCCCTGTATGCAAGCTCGAGTGTAAATCCAAACGTGCTTTATCAAAAAAAGTTTTCTTACAGACATCGCAAGTGAAAGGTCTACACTTTTCATGGAAATTTCTGATGTGTCGGTATAAATCACTTTTCGCTAGATATGCCATTTCGCAACCCTCTCGGTCACATTTGTATGGTTTTTCACCTGTATGAGTCTTCATATGTCTCAATAAAGAAGGTTTTTTTACAAAAGATAAAGCACAAATATCACAAATAAACAACCGAAACTTCTCATCATGAGTTTTCATATGTTCTTCCATGTACTTTTTTTTAACCAGTCTCTTGCACACATCGCATTCGGCTCTTTCTACCTTGTACGCATCTGCATCCCAATCACAATGATGCTTTCTAAAATGCATATTACACTGAGTCTTCCGTTTATATGCTCTATCACAAACTTTACATTTGAACGGTTTTTCATCTGAGTGAACAGACATATGACGTGTCAGTTGACCTGCAAGACCAAAACCACGGCCACACATTTCACAACAATGATTCCGTTCCCTTGAATGAGTGACAGAATGTTTCGTCAGGGCGCCTTTATCGCTGAATGCTGTACCACAAATATCGCAAACGAAAGGTTTTTCACCTGTGTGAAGTCGTGAGTGTTTCAGCAAACTGTGATAGGATGACAAGTTCTTTCCGCAGGCATCACACATAAAGGTTGAGGATTCACTGGCCAAAGACTTTTTAGATGAATGAGTTTTCATGTGGACTTCGAGATTTTCAAGAGAATCAAATGACTTAAAGCAAACTACACATTCAATTTGTTCGTTATCAGTGATATCTGTTGCATCTTCCCTGTTATCTTCTGCTTCACCGCTATTGTCCATCCTTCCATCCACATCAGCACCAGTGATATCAGTTGCATCTTCCCTATTATATTCTGCTTCACCTCCAATGTCCACTGCTCCATCCACGTCACCATCTGAATTATCAAAACTTGTATATGTATCTTCTTCACCATGAACATCTACAGCTCCATCCACATGATCATCGGCATCTGACTTATCTACATTTTTTTCCGTTGTGAGTGGTTTGCTTTCCAACATTTTGCTTAAAATTTTGTGAGTTTTTGAATGGAATTTTAAAGCCTTGTTGTTTTTAAAGGATTTTCCACAAACATAACATTCAAAAGTTTTGGGCACATTTAGCACCTTATTAATCTCAGATGCTTTATGGACATCATCATTTTCATTTCTGTCTGGTTTATTAAGAGATTCATTTTCCAAATTTTTATGTATAGATTTATGAGTTTTTGAGTGAACTCTTAACGTCATCTTAGTTTTCAAGGATTTATTACAAACATCATGTTTGAAGAGAGTCTTTGAAGGAGGTTTGCTAAGTGATTTAATTATCCCACCATTAGATGTAGGTGAGTCATCTGCTTTGTCCTTAATGCTGTCTGGTTTAGGAGGATCATTTTCCAAATTTGTGTCTAAATTTTTGTGAGATCTCATATGAAGATTCATAACCTGGTAATTTTTAAAAGATTTCTTACAAATGCCACAATCAATTTTTTTCTTGTAGGGGGTATTCTTGACCTTTGGCTTCGCCATCTCACTACCAGTAGATGTAGATGCCACATCAACAATGTCATCTGCTTTGTCATCAATGCTATCCAGTTTAGCTGATTCAGATTCAAAATTTTTGTCTATGGCTTTGTGAGATGCCATATGATCGCTTAACTTCATTTGGTTTTTAAATGATTTACTACAAACATCACATTCAAATAACTTCTTTGACAAGTGGGATTTGCCATGGGACTTCAAACTTGTGACATTAAAAAATGATTTACTGCAAACATCACATGTAAACGGTTTTTCTCCCATATGAGTTTTTTTATGGGCTTTAAGCGTAGCAGCGTCATTAAATGATTCACTGCAAACATTACAATTTTTTTCAATTACATGAAATCTTGAATGTTTTAACAAAGAAACTAAATCGCCGAATGATTTCTTACAAGTTGTACATGGAAATGTCTTCCGTATTTTTTTATGAATTTTTTTGTGTTTCACTAACATTTTAGCTTGGGGAAATATCAAATTGCATAATTCACACTGATGCTTTTTACCAAATGCTTCATTTTGTTGAGCTTTTTTAACAACTGATTTCTTTGGTTTGCAAAATAATTTAGTATTTTTGTCTCTTGAATCTGTTTGTGAAGAGTTTCCTTTCTTCCTTCTCTGCGTTCCATTTTTCAACGAAGACTTTTTTGAATTATTTTGCTTTTTAAATTTTATCGCATCTATCAGTGGCTTTGTACTGAATGATGCCTCTAATTGGTCCGGAGTCATCTCCAAATCAAATGGCTCTTCGAATTCTTCTTGTGAATAATCATTAACTTGTTCCATTTGGCCTAGGTAATGCTCCTGCTCCATATTAACAGCCGTTGTTGATTCCATTTTTATATCGTTACTGAGAAGTGGTGAAAATATTAATCCATCCATTGGATTGGGGCTACGACATGTGTAAACAGTTTGTAATGCATTGACCGTTTCTTCTAATGAGACATTATGAGCATCTGGCATCATGTCACTGTCCATGTACTCCATCTTTACGTTGGAATCAAGAGCCATGTTGCTGGAGCACTGTAATAACCTGAAAAGAAAAGAATAGAATATATAAGTAAGGGAGAGAGCAAGATAGAAATAGGGTTTTTAACATCCACTCAACACAGACTAGGTCATTTCAGGACTAACATATGGTTCAATTTTATTTCAATAAGTCACTTGTGCATAGAGGTCCTAATTAGCCATAAGAAGAAACCAGAGGACCCAGAGAAAACCCATGAGGATGGACCCTACACCTTGTCAAGTACAACCTGGGAATCGAAACCATGCCAGTTGACTCAATGACAGACCGTGCTAACCATTCATCCATCCCTTTTGGCGTTCATCACTTCCGATTCATGAAACCTTTATTACTCATCTATCGTAGCAATGATCTCTGTGTCAAAATTATATTTGGAAAGTGTTTAACCAGTTCTATCACATATGTGATAATGACTGACACCAATATTGTCCTTTAAAATTAAGTGGATTTGTCTCACTTAAACTAGCCTTTGAATACTGCTAAAAGACTAAACACTTAAAAGTTAAAGCAGCTTAACTTTAAGGTAAAATTTGATACTTAACAATGCTTAAGGTAAAATTTGATACTTAACAATGTTAAGTATCAAATTTTACCTTAAAGTTAAGCTGCTTTAACTTTTAAGTGTTTAGTCTTAAGTTAAGGGTAAGTGTTATTCAAAGGCAATGTTAAGTTAACATTGCCTTTGAATAACACTTACCCTTAACTTACAGGAAGTTATGTATATTTAACTGAAATCTAGTAGTTAAGTACCTATCTTAAGACTTAAGATATCCTTTGAATATGGACCCTGGTCTTTTATATATGTATTTTATCAAAGCATATGCATTGGTACAGTTCATTATCAAAACTGGCCCAGTCCATTATTCACACAAGGGAAACAGGACAATTTTACTACAGCTTCTTGTCGAAAGTATGTAACTTATATAACACAAATATGACAAATGTCAAGTTCATAACGCAAATGTCAAGTCTACAATTTTTTAATGCAAATGTCAAGTTAAGTCTTCAGTTCAAGTTTATAACACTGATGTCAAGTCAAGTCTTCAGTTCAAGTTTATAACACCAAATGTCAAGTCAAATTTTGAATTCATGTTTATAACACCAATGTCAAGTCAAATCATCAAGTTTACAGCAGAGAGAGAGAGAGACTAATACATGGTTCAATTTTATTTCAATAATTCGCTTGAGCGAAGGGGTCTTAATTAATTACTCTTTACTGTCTTTAGCAGTGGGAGGAAACCGAAGGACCCGGAGAAAACCCACAATGTTGGACAGGCGACCCTACAACCAGGGAATCGAAACCACGCCAGTTGACTCAATGACAGACTTTAAGATATATTGCGCATGTGCTAACCATTCAGTCATCCAACACCCCCCCCATCCCCGTTCATGAACATTGTGATTGTCATCTCGGTGAACATTCATCTTTTTATTGTGCATACTGCATCATTTCGTTTTAGTTTTCAGTGCTAGTTCAATTCCCCATAACAATAACTGCTTTGTCACATTTTTCGACTTTTAATCAAATGAATGTTTTGCGTGAAAGAAACTAATTACTCACCAGAGTAGTTATGTGTTAAAAAATGTATTAAAAAAATAAGACAACAGTCAACAGCAACAACAACAAAAGTCCGGATAGCGGAGATAATTATGGCATTGGTTGGTTTCATATATTGGACGGGGATCAAGCCATCAAAGTATGAGTTAATATCCATAGAAGGATATTATGTCACTTATTTCTGGTTTTTGTTGACCCAGTTTATAGAAATCTATTTCCAAGTTCTATCAAGATCTTTTAGGCAGGTCCAAATTAAATAAATTAGGGAGTTTCGATCCAAAACCAAATATGTTATTAATTTCCGCCTTTGATAGTCTTGTTTAACCAGCCACTCAAATCCGAGTATTTGTCGGTACCGGTTTGAGGTTTGTCACACTGGGACCTATTTCACGAAATTTTAACTAAGAAAAAATCCAAATTTTATTAATTTGATTGGATAATACTACAATGATTTTAGTGCTTAGCCAATCAAAATTTAAGTTTCTTCTAAAATTTGGATTTTTATCTTAGTTAAAGATACAATTTCATATTTTTAAGTTATATTTTTAATAAAGGCTTAAAATAGAGTATTACCAGTCCTACCTTGTTAAACAAAAATTGGCAAATACAGGTATATGATTTTCAACTTTAAATTCAAATGTTTGAAGATAGCTATTGCATGGGGGGGGGGGAGAAAAACAAGGGAGGTAATTGTGTTATTCCCTGTGTCAATGATTTATGTGTGGGAAATAATGCTATGATCGTTTAATAGTGCGTTGACAACCTATTAGGCAAAAGACATAGAAATAATCATGTTTTGACTTTTTTAGGAAATATGAAATTCTCGCTTTAAAATTTCGAGAAACTTGGCCCTGATCTATACATCAGTGGTTTGTCATAGATTCCACCAATGGCAATGGCATAATATATAGATAGAACTCAATAAAAATGAAATGGTCAAGAGAGTGTATCCCGATCAAGTATTACCCGTGGGATTAGGTCTAATGAAACGAAACACTGCAAGGAGAGACACATGTTCCTTAAGCAACCATTCGCGAGTTATACAACATCTCTCGGTTGCTTGAATACTCAGCAATTCCCTGAACATTGCGCTAGTTGTTTTTACAAGCGACTAATTAGCATTGTCCAATCAGAGTTCGTGGCACGAAACACACTATAAACAAACAGGGTTTTTTAAATTGAGAAACTCAGGGGAAAACAGCAACCGTGACATTGATCGATCTTTGAACTTTGCAACTCGATTGTCACATGTAGGCATTTTAGCTATAAAGCACGAGACTTGGTATTCACGAGGACCGATGAATCTGATAGGTTCCCAAGCTGGGCTTGTGACAATTGAACTTAGTGGCAAAATATACAGGGTATTACGTGAAGGGCTTGATAAGATGTGTGTAGTTACGGCGAGATCAAGCCTTCTATTGAAGATGGGAGAGACAGAGAGAAATGGGGTTTAACGTCTACTCGACACAAACTAGGTCATTTTGGGACCAACATATGGTTATAATTTTATTTCAATAATTCGCTTGCACGCAATGGTTTTTTAGCAGTGAGGGCAGGGTGGGGGGGGGGGAACCGGAGGACCTGGTGAAAACCCACGAGACTGGACAGGCGACCCTACTCCTTATATCAAATTCCAACTGCCAAGTATCTTTTACATGCACAACAATGCGTACATGGGACCTCAGTTCTTTGTCCCATCCAAATGACTTTACATTGTCCCTTGCCAGTTCCTCTGTCCTACACCACAGACAATAGGGAACCACGGCAGATGAAATATACCAGCCAACGCAGGGATTGAACACGGGACCTTAAGGTTAGCAAACCAGGGTCTTACCCATTTAGCCACCGTAGCTCCAGTAGTTCAGCAGCATGGCATTAAAAATTAATCCCTTTCAGAATCTGACAGGTGGACGAAGGGTTAACATATGCGAATTGGATTATACAGGCAGCACAAATTCCCCTTTTCACTCGATTAGCCCTAGATATATTTTGGGGAAATAAGAATTCTATTCTCGAAATTTTCTCTTTTTTTTTGATAATTTAAAAGCTAGGCCATTTTGGGACTAACATATGGTTCAATTTTATTTCAATATTTCGCTTGCACATAGGGGTCTTTAGCAGTGGGAGGACCCGGAGAAAACCCATGAGGTTGGACAGGCGACGACCCTACTCCTTGTCATGTACAACCAGGGATTCGAAACCACGCCAGTTGACTCAATGACAGGCTTTATAATACAGCACGCACATGCTAACCATTCGGCCACCCCCCCCCCCCCCTGATGAGTTTGATGAAAAGCCATATAAAACTCTGGATTAAATTTAAAAATTTATTTATTATATATGATGTTGATATACTATACATGTATAATTCATCTAAATAAATATATATCATGCAAAATAAATTATACAACATTTATACTCTTGGTATTTTATATATGTGCACACAAATTAACAATATATAATATATACGTATACAACTTACATTTTGACAGAAATTATTACTTCAAAGTTCTTATTAATTTTCAATTTAAATTTTGAAAGAATGATTAATTTGAAGTTCTTATTAATATACTATGCAAAAAAAATTAAGCTACATTTATACTCTTGGTTTAGTATATATGCATACATTAATTAACAATATATAATATACAATTAAAATTCTGACAGAACAACTACTTTGAAGTTCTCAACAACAATTTAAAGTTTAACAGAACTTATTATTTCTAAGTACTTATTAAAGGTACATTATGGGAGATAAGATAAAGAGTTGTCAGTTCTCACTATAACAGTTAAAAACTAGATAGTGTAAATGTAATTTGCTGAAAATTTCAGTCAAATTGATCCACTATAGGCCGAGAACGGAGTGCGTGAAATTTCTGAATAGCCTCGGTCATCATTACTAAAATCATTAATAAAAACAGAGTAGTCTCGATTATCCAATGTTGTGATTTAATTACAATGGCCGTTCAGCGGCATATTTGAATCTAATCCAGCTTACATTGAAGGCTAGCCTTGACATCAAGAGTTTATTATGGTCTGGATAAGTTAATTAATGTCTAATTAATAATTTAGATAACATTTCAGGCCTAAAGAAAGACACGTAATAGGCATATTTTGCTCTTGCATAATGCAAGTTTAATATAAAATTCTAACTTTGACAGATATAAAAACAGAACAGTTGATTTCGAAAGAGAATTTGGCTAAATTTAAAGAATTTTTTTTGGTATAAAATTTTAGCCATATGAAATATACAATTTTAAATTTGATATAACAGTTACTGGTAACTTGAAGTTAAATTTTGACAGATACAGAAACAGAACAGTTGTTTCAAAAGAAAATAATGCTACATTTAAAGAATTATTTTAGCATAAAATTAACCTTGAAAGAGAATATGCCTATTAAATATACATTATGCAAGAGCTAAATCTGCCTATTGCAGGTCTTTATTTAGGCCTGAAATGTTATCTAAATTATTAAACATTAATTAACTGATCCAAGCCATAATCAACTCACGATGGCATATGATTTCTCTGATTTGAAATAGATTAGAACGGGTTCATGCATATCTTGATTAATTTAAAAATTGATTAGCGAGACTACGCTTAGAACAACCAGGACGGTAGTTGCAGTTATCACACGTCTTGTCAAACCTTCTAAGGTTTATATCTTCTCTAACAATAGAGTTATTTGGATGAAATTTTCAAATTATTCATTTTACATTATCTATTTTCGAACTATTATAACAAGAATGGCTAACTCTTTAATAAACTCTTAACTAATGCAAAAATAAATTAGACAACATTTATACTCTTTGAATATTATATGCGCACACAAATTCACAATATAAAATATATATATTCAATTTAAATTTTGACAGTACGGATACGGGTACATTGAAGTTAAATTTTGACAGATACAGAAAAGAATAGTTGATTCGAAAGAAATTTACCCATGATTTAAAGAATTATTTTAGCATAAAATTATCAATATGAAATATATAATTTAAATTTTGACAGAACAACTACCCTTGAGAGAATATACCTACATGTATTAATATATTAATTCCAATTTTGAAAAGATATCAAAGGGAATGTACACACAAATTAACGATATAAAAAATACAATATAAATTTTGACAGAAACAGATCAGTGACAGCTCTTTCCAAAGAAAAAAAAAAAAGATCTAGTGTCATATAGTAATGATGTTATTATATGTGTTGTCCCTTTAACGTAAGGTTATATGTATGTGTGAAAGAGTGTACTCCAGTTAACTTGAGGCTTTCACTCTGTAAGGACATCAATTTTACGTTGTGACAGTTTATTGGAATAAAGACCTCAAGAACTTATACATACTTGTTCGTCATCTACTTTTATGAATATGCTAGAGGCCTATTTGACATGGTGGGGATGCCGGGTAGTGACAGATTTCTTACCGGGAAAACAATACATAACAAACACTAAACAGGAATGGATTTATCTAACCTCGATAACAAAAAAACACAAACCTTAACAAAACTAAATTACTCAAAGATATCTACTAAAATTTAATATTAACAGGGTTAAACCTGTAACTCTATATTTTCCATATTGCTTGGAATTATAAACATGGATAAAAATTCAACATTTGTTCATTTCAATCAATATCAATCAATATTGATGATGCTATCATCGCCGTGACAATATGAAATTCAAATATCCAATATTTAAGACACAATGCACATTTTATAATCAGTACACGAGTTGTGTAATCTATGGTTTTGGGTGCCATTTGTAATTAACAATGAAAAAACATATCCTACGAGATAACTAATTCTCAAACAGTAAAAGAACCATAATACACTGTACAAACATAAGGAACGGACTAAGCAGACACAAACGACTGCTGTTCAATTTGGAATGCTAGCGTATTACACCAAACACAATAATTATACAATAAAAATTTAACAAATTTAACATAAATCACTTAGATATTTATCTGGTTTCAGATCCATTGTCATTTATATTAATATGTATTCTTCTCTGTCCCCAACTTAAACAAACATTATGGGAGAGCTAAATCTGTCAGTGAGTCAACTTACAAGACTAAATGTCGGTTTAATCCGTTTTCAGTGGGAAATGTTCTCACAGGGAAATATTTTATCACCATCTAACTTGCTTGGGTACCATCTTCTTCCTTTTGAACTTTCTGGTGGTTGAACCTTGAACCATGCTCCTCAGTTACATGTAATGATATGTCAGTTTTAATGCAGCTTCGTTCAGAAGAATCACTATCGTCCTGATGATCACAAAATGTTTTATTTAAAATAAAGGATACAATTATTCCCATGCCATGGTTAATGATGTATCAGTTTTAACGCCGCAAAGTTCAGAAGAATCACTACTGTCCCATGATCAGAAAATGTTTTTTGGTAAAATAGAGGATACATTTATTACCATGCTATCATCTGAATCACCATCTTCAAAAAAAGGTGCAGCTACAGACTCTGCTTTACTGTGTATATGTCTTTCATCTGCATTATCTAATTCCTCTGCCTCGATTTCCACCTTAACTTCCATAGCCTTGTTGCCATTATTCACTGGTTGTTGACCAGACGTTCCTTGATTCTTCAGTTCTTCAACTTCAGTATGCACAGATTTTTCCAAAGTATGCCCATCTTGCTCCTTGACATCATTAGCTGGGAGTCCATCGTAATCACTTTCAGCATCTGAACATTCTGCAGCACCAAAATAACTCAGCATAGACAAGCCATTTTCAACAACTACAGCTGATGGAGATGCCTTCAGTTTTGGCTCATCAAATAAAGGATTCTCTCTTTGGTTTAACCATTGGCGATATTTTTCTTCCTGGCTATTAATATCAGCAACAGGTCCAGGAG